>JANCIK010000013.1:685148-1370296 GCA_028532985.1 Stropharia rugosoannulata | reverse complement strand
CAGTCCGACCCTTGCACGACATGTCAACTTTATGCATATTTTTAGGCCATCAGAAGACGAACGACATGCTACTGAGCCATATGATTACATTCTTGAACCGTGACAGAGACCAGCTCACGCCTGATGGACGCTAAAGGACGCTAGGTTCTTTATCTTTTCGACGATTATCCCTCAACAGACTTTATAACCACCCTTGACAGGAAACGGCTCATGCTGTGTAACGACACTAGTAGGGGAGGTTGTGAGGCATAAATCGGACCATCAGATGGTACGCTGAGAATAAGGTTTGTTTCAGTTCGTATAAATTACTGCACTGAGATTCCTGACCTTTACTTTGGCCCATTGAACAGAGACTGCATCTACTCTGTGCATGAGCATTTCTATGCAACGATGACATCGAATGTGCCTCGCAATTGCTAAAAAGGTATCCCGCAAGTCCTGCACAGACGCGGCGTCTGTTTAATATAGAGATCGTCAATGCCCACGAAAGGAAAGTAGGATTACTGTATCCTACCAGGCCTCAGTGATTCCCATGAAGCGTACGTCGCGGCTATGATCCATGCCTCCGATAGATTACGCTGATCGCTGAATTTGCAAGCTCCCGTCTCTTTATGCAGGCGAGGCGGGTGCATTACAATATTCCTCAGCTCGTTTTCAAGGGACAAATACAGCTTCATGAGGCAGACCAGGTAGACCACGCCCATGGCTTCCGCTGCTTCATTGCTGAGGGACGGTAACGCCTTGGACGACAGAAGGTAGGAGGAGGATCCGGCTGCGAGCTCGTATATGTCAAACTGGGCTGCTAGGGTATATATCCGAAGCGCATGCTGGGGGGAAAAGGAGAGCAGCAGGTCAAATATGGTCGGGGACGCCGTCTTCCATATATGCACCTTGGGACACAGTCCATACTCGGGCATGCGCCGCACTGCAGTCTCCAAGTCGGAGAAGCTCGGTGCGTACGACGTAGCACAGGATGCGCGGTACATTGTGTGCAGCAATATGCCCAGGACTGCTGCTGCCTCTGGGACATCTGCCACTGTCATGCTACCACTGCTCGGCCGTTCGTTGTTGCAGGTAGTACTGCACAGTGCTTTCATTGACTGCAGAGAGGTTTCTAAGATTATCGTGGAATTGACATAGAACAGACATCAGGAAAATCACTTTTTTGCCGAGAGCTATTTAAAGACATTTTAGTAACTTTTAGTCCATCGTTTCAAACTAGATTTAATTAAAGCCCCAATCATATCTTTAAATAGCTTGATAGGTCTTCGGCAGTCTTTTTAGCCTTGCCTTAAACCAAGTATAGCTTTGTAGGTCTCTGTAGGTCTCTTTAGGTCTCTACAAGTCTTTTTTATGTACATTTTCTTATAACCATATAAAACTTGTACATTCCACTGTAAAACCATAAATTCTATAGCTATAGGGTAAATTCTAATCTAATTACAAAAACTAACTAAAGAAAAGTCGCAACTGGTGGTCATTTCTATGCAGGTCTTGTCGGGCTCTACTATACAAGTTGATTGGTCGGCAAACCCACCCATTCCAACTCTGGGTATTCTGATCTAATACTTGTCGTTCTGCCAGAAACTGTATGCCATCACTGTAACTTTGATCGTCCTTTTCATGCTTATCCTGGATTGTCAGAAAGTAGACTCGTTCCAGTTGAGGCATTGTCGGCAACCAAACAACAGACACAAGTGAGGAAACAAAGTCCCTCATATAACCCATACTAGGATTGGTGTCATACATATGGTAATGTAGCAACCGAGGGGTATAGATAATGACTGATTTCAGAAATGAAAGACGACCTAAAGCAGAGGCCCAGTCTCTAGAACACCATGGATATAGTCCAAGACGATTATCCTAATATAAAGAATATAAGTAAAGATAAGGCAACATAGAAGTATGCAACTAACCTGTATCGGTAGTATTGGCATACGACAGTCATATATAACCTGAAGGTTGACTAAATGGGGACCCAATGAATCGACCCATTTATCCAAAACCTCCGAAACCAACCAAGCAACATCACCACAGTGAATTTGTAAGGCTTTTACTTGCATATTGGAGAACATAATCGCATAGAGTTTCATAATTGTATTCTGTTGGTTGTTGACTCTGGGAATTCGGAACTGCAATGCCCAAATGTTAGCAAATGCATTGGTGCAGCTGGAAAGGCGATGCTGTCGGTAGAAACTAGTAAAGTCTTCACAGAATTGGAGCTGGGTTGCATATTGGTCCAGTGATGTCAGCGAAGGCATAGTGTTTCGGCTTGCTAACCAAGCCTTATATCCCAACTGCCGAAAGACACCTCCTGACTTGTAGCTAGGCAGCTCCCAAAACAAAGCTTCTAAAATAATATCCTGAAGCTCAAAGGGAACTATTACATTTCACTACATAAGAAAGTATATCAAAATCCAAAATAAATACAACATACTTTTCGTCCATCCAGGAGCAATAAGCTCCTGAATCTCTTGCAGTGTTGAGGATAATATGTATAGCCATGAAAACATATAAGCTATAAGGTGAATACTATGTATTCCGACTAATAGCAGCAGATACGATCAGTAAAGCTTATATTGAGCTGGCATATAAACATACACTTAGAAAACAGTTCAAAATACACCTGGTGGGTTTGCCGACTAGCTACTATGGGCATTTTGATAGAAAGACAAGAAGTTGTTGTAGACATTGTAAGAAATGTATGGGTCGATTGAAACAGCACAGAATATAGTAAGCCTACAGCGAAAAACATTTACTGTTTGTGTAACTATAATGATCACCTGATTATTTACCCAACTTCGCTATACCAGTACATAATGGGTATCGTTCGCAACCATAGTACAATAGTAGAATGTACTTTGTAAATAATAATGACTAGGAGCTTTAGTCTACTAATTATCGCCTTCGTGATTCAAAGGCCCCTCAGCTTCAACTTCATCAACCATATTCTCAAACTCCTTTAGGTTTACCTTTCCCTCACAATACTTCCTCCAAGCTGCTGCTAAAGTGTTTGAAGTGACGATAGCAGCGACAAGCTGCTGGAAATCAGGGTCTTCAGTGGTCGGATCAACATTGGGGACTCCTGTTCCATGAAGCCTTTTAGGCTGCCAGACAATACAAGTGTTCGTTGCTTGCTGGATACGAATCCCATATTCTGGAAGAAAGAAGTTTCCTCCATACGACACACAGTTATGGGAACGATGCAGGGTAAGCATTGCTCCATATGTGTGGGGGTGACCTTCCTTATGCATATGCCTATAAGTTAAAGTGGATGATCAGAAATGGAGATATAGCGACAAGAGAAATATACCTTGAATAATTTCTTGTGATAAAAGCTCCTGGTGGGGCAAGACCAGTACCAAAGAAATCATATGACTCATGGGGCAGAGACACAGTATACTTTGTAACATCGGTAGTTGGAGCCTCCGAATCACCTTCTTTCATTGTCCTCACCGATGATTCTTCATGGCACTCCTGGTAGTTGTTACCTTCTCCATTGTTTGAAGGAATTTTAAGCACCTTTGAAAAGTTCTTGATATCAGTCGTCACCTCCTCAGGAAGCTGTTTCTCCATAAGCTGCCATATAAAGGCAAACAAATTGGAACCCTCGATGTTGGCCTCAACCCTTTTATCGTCCGAAAGTTTCTTCTTTGATGCGACGATGTTTCGGACCCAGCCAAACTCGCATCGGCTTCTGGCACCTGCAGACCAACCAAGCTGAACAAGCTTCCCAGGATCTTCTTTCTATAAAAAATATTAGTATAAGTTACAAAGACAGTAAACAAGAATACCCTAAGATTTCGGCGAATGTCAGTCTGAAACTCGGCAGTATCCTTCGCCCATTTGAGAGCACCCTTATGCTTGCAAAAGCCACGAATAGCAACCCCAACAATTTCGCCAGTTTCAGAGTCTTCGAGAATCACATTCTCATCGGGACCAATGTCCAAAGAAAGTCTAGAAGGATCAAGCAGATGTAATGGCTTTCGAGGAATCCTAGCATCGGCCTGTTTGCCTACTGTAAAATGGTCCCTCCATTTGTCCATGATTTCCTGATTCTCGGTGATGATATGCATAGGGGGGGGGTAGTAGTCGCTTTCAGCCAGTTTCTGAACCTTTACCCTCTTGATGCCTTTAAGAAACTCGTCCCGATCCTTGTTAGTCCAGTTAAGTCTAGTTGCTTTGGTAAAGTTGGATTTTCTCTTTTTATACGACTTTGCTGCAGTTTTTCCAGCTTTATAGGCAGCAAACAAAGTAGGGAAGCGTGTATGGCGAGGTGGAAGAGCAGATGTGATTGTTTCATATATGCTAGGAAAGGAGCTGCCAGAGAAATAGACTGCACCGAGTTCAGAGGCTTTGGCAGAAGCTGCAAAGGCAGCTCTATTATTAGATTTGAGATAGCGAAGAGCAGTAGTGTCAGATTCTAGAAACTGAAGTAAGGATTCCAGGTCTTTCTTGGAAATAGTAGAAACAGTAGATTGGGCAATGCGAGCTTTGGCTGGCTTCGAAAGGCGAGCCATTCTGGCGATGTGGTGGTTGCTGATGAAGATTAGATAAAGAATTAAATTTGGCGATCAAGCTTGAACATCGATCAGGTAAGCGACACCAGCCAAATACCACCACTGCCCTTACTCTTTCTGTCCTGTTTCTGTCTTTTTACTGGCTTTGGGCCCACTCAACCCTTTCCTGCTAGTGGATCTAAAGACATTGGTAATACACTTCTTACAGGCTATAGTGGGGTTTTAATCTTGCTTAAGTCATAGTAAGATGTGGATTGCTAGTGTCTGGGAGATAACCATAGTGCAAAGGGTGTAGGCTGGGGATATAGCATTCTTCTCACATTTGCACCTTCAAGAACATCTTAGTCCTCTGCAAACCATCTCCAAGATCATGCCAATCCATCCTGTACTAGACAAGTACCATCTTATAGGTGTCAAGTGCCCTTAGGACACAATTTTCGTCATATATCTGCCAATAACCAACCAAACAGTATGATTTTAGCATTTCCTGATTCGTCTCATTAATACCTATCCAACAGTACCATTCATTGCGCGATTTAGTGGGTATAAAGGCGATGTCGATACAGGTGTCCTCCTTCCTCTAGATGGGACAGATTAATTCATAGGTGCGCTTCCAGCTGTCCTGAGTCCTTCAAACTTTGGGAACACTTACTGAACTACATTAGGTACCTGCCTCTACGACGGCTTAACTTATGGAGCAACCAAGCATCCTGCATCTAAAGTTGTGTCCAACCGGAGTTTTGAGGTATCCCATTGATTCTGACATAGGTTCGTCTTCCATCTCTTCAATTCTTGCAATGCTGAATTCACCTTGATTGTAGCTTTCCAACGAGCCCTCAAACGCTTCATATCATTGCCTGGAACCGAAATCACTTATGTGCTCCTCCTCCTCCTCCCTCCCCAGGTAAAGTACTTCATATCTTGGGTTCCTGTTCGTATTTTTACCTAATTCTTTTAGAGTCTTTTACTACACATAGTTATAGACTATTCGTCTAGGTTTCGGCAGCCGATAAGCCCTCAATATCCGACCTCCTTAATGACCATATGGCTACTGCTGCAGAGTTAAATATCATCCCCTTCCTTCAATTTTCAACAAAGGCTTTCGCAACTTGGCATGTTTATTCACCATCTATGTGGGGTTTGAACGCGTTCCTTACACAAATTTTGAGATTCCTGGATGCCTGTGAGTAGCCATGTCCTCCTCCATCTCCCTGTCTTGGACTAATTTTGCTCTAAGTCAAGAACAACTTCCTCAATTGCCTCGCGGTTTTGGAGCATCTTCATGTTGATTCAAGCTTTCTAACGAGCCCTTGAACGCGTTATTCCGAGCAGAATTATCATCTTCATAAGCGCCCTATCAATGTTTTGTATAATATGTATCTAGTCTTGTTAGGGTCAATATATAACTTGTTTTGTATAAGAATTTTCAATAGTACTTGTTAAATGGCAAATGCATTTCATGTATTTTGCATACCAAATCAATCAATATTACATTCACAACTCTGCCCAAAGTTTCCTGTTGTAGTCCCGGAATCATTAACAATAATCACATGATTTATTTACCAGCTTGAGACCTTTCACTTGACTTCGCTGAAACCCCAAATTTCATGCTTCCCAATAGTGATGAGGTTGAAAGCTCAGTTTACTATGAGCAAGAAAGAGTAATTACTATAACCTTGCCATTCCCGAAACAGCCTGCTAATTACTAGTACTTATAGTATTTGCTTGCTCCTGCTACTTCCGATGATGCAGCTCCTGAGAACATTGACTCTTCCGACTCTTCCCAAGTATGTATTTCTCTATGTCTATTCCGAATCTACTAAGTCCTACCAGCATTGTCTGTCATTGGATTATGCAATACTCCATCCTGAAGACTTCTCAGATTGTAGTGAATATTACAATGCTTATACTTTGAAATATAATAGATGGCCCCAATTTTCGGATGAACAGGTATGTACTATTTCAAAATCGCACTTATACAAACTGCCTCCAAACTGCTATTGCTAATATACTATTCATACTATTTAGCTTACATTGCCATATTGGCCCAGACCAGCTGCCAACAAAAGACTAAAGGCCAAATGTATTGAGCTGCAGCAAACGACACTTCGGTACCATCGGCGATTGTATCGTAAGTCAAAAGCTTTGGAAGCCATTTATCGCCATAAGAGCAATAAAAGAGTAAAGCTTCTTGCATTGCTTCGACAAAAGCAGCTTCTATTAGCAAAACGATCAGATATGCAAAGAAGACCTTAGCTTACTCACGGAAATATACTATATAAATAGGTATGTTAAATCGATTTGGTGTATATGGTTGGCAATCGTGAGCTTACAGCTTTTAATAGCACAATTGTAATTGGTACTTTAGATATATGTGTGAGAATGCAACCGAGAGTTGTACCAAAACCCCCACTATCTCTCTTGGAGTCTGATAAGCAATGCCCAACTTTGAATGCCCTGCTGGATGCGAAAGATTTTTCAAAACCTGGGGTGGGGTAAATGCCCATTTAACCTCATCACGATCTTGCTCCTGGTATATGGAGGAAAAACTAGAGGATTTGAATGCTGAAAACACCTACGAGATACAAGAAAATGCCCCAATACAGTACGACCTTGGATCCAACGACAACATTGCTAGCAGTGCCCTGAATACTGGACAGCAAGCTAGTAACCAAACACCCGAAGAATTAGATGGCGAAGATCTTGAGGACTTTTTCATGAGGAATTCGACAATATTGTAGATGAGTTTGCTCTTATTCCAGGTCCTGACGACTACTTGGAGGGTGAGGCAGGCCCAGGTCCTCAAACTGCTGCTTATCGCAGTAGAGTGCTGTCAATGAAGCGATTACTAGATGATGATGATGACGATGAAAGGATTGAAGAAGAGCATCCTACTGCTGGTAGAATTCTTCGATATCAAGCAACCAGTAACCCACATATCCACACTTTGGATGGCGATGGTGATGTTCATATGCTTCAAGAGGGAGTGGATCCCAAGTTTCATCCCTTTCATTCAGAGCTAGATTGGAAAATAGCTCAATGGGCAGTTAACGATGGGCCAGGCCATAATGCATTTGACCGATTACTTAAAATTCCTGGGGTAAGTTCAATACTACTAATACAATTGTATTTACTAACTCAAACTATCAAGGTTGTCGAAAAGCTTGGCCTCTCATACCATAATATTCGGGGTTTGCACAAGAAACTTGACTCTATGCCCGAGAAAGCAGGTGAATGGAAGACTCGCAAACTAAGATTTGCCGATAAACCTAATGAAGTATATACTATTCGGCATCGTAATCCAATACAAGCCATCGAGTCTCTTTGGAAGGACCCCCATCTGTCGCCTATGATGAAATTTAAGCCTAAGAAGGTGTATACTAGTCCTCGTAAAGATGGGCGAATATTCAATGAAATGTGGACAGGTCAATGGTGGAGTGTTCTTCAGGTATGTTATATTCAAATTGCAATTCTTGATATAGCAAGTTGTATTTACTTCACTTTAGAGCCGACTTCCAGTTGGAGCTACTTTAGCTCCTGTCATAATTGCTACAGACAAAACCCAGTTAACCCAGTTTTCAGGGGGAAAATCAGCCTATCCTGTTTATCTTACGATTGGAAACATCCCTAAAGCAACAAGAAGAAAGCCCTCTTCCCATGCTACCATCCTTATAGCCTACCTTTCAGTTGACAAAATCAACCGATCACAAATGAGTGAAAATGAACACCGATCTAGAGTTCAAAGGCTTTTCCATGAATCGATGAAAATCGTTTTAGAACCTCTCATTAAAGCTGGAAATGAGGGCATAGAAATGGCAAGCTCTGATGGTGCTACTCGTCTTGTTTTTCCTATCCTTACTTGCTATGTTGCCGACTATCCTGAACAATGTCTTGTTTCTTGTACGAAATATGGGACTTGTGTCAAATGCAAAGCAAAGGCCAATAATCTTGGAGATGAAGCACTATCGGAGCTCAGAACTCAGCGATGGACAAAATCCACCATTGAAGAGGCCAAACTTTATTCGGGAGACAACCAGAACCAGTTTCATAAATATTGCATGTCCCATAATGTTGCAGGCAGTGTATTCAAGCCTTTTTGGGAAGACTTTCCTCTGACCGACATTCACCAGTCATTAACACCTGATGTATTACACCAGCTTCATCAGGAAAATGACTTTTGTCCCCAGGGGCTTTGTATCTCCCTGGCACTGCCTTAGAGATCCTAAGGCAGCCAGGGCATGCAAAGCAGCCAGGGCCCTTAGGTGCACTCAGGGCAAGGTCCCTCTGCAAACAACCAGGTACAACTTTCCCAAGGCAATCCAGGGCAGCTCAAGGCATCCTAGGATCCACCAGATGGGCCTTGTATCATTCAAAGATGTTTACATATAATGCCATTTAACAAGTACTATTCAAACTTCTTATAAAAAACAAGTTATATATTGACTCTAACTACACTAGATAATACAGTATTCATGTAAATACATATAATACAACACAGTGATAGGGCGCTTATGAAGATGGTAATTCTGCTCAGAATAACGCGTTCAGGGGCTCGTTAGAAAGCCTGAATTAACGCGAAGAAGCTCAAAAAAACCGCGATGCAATTGAAGAAGTTGTTCTTGACTTAGAGCAAAATTAGTCCAAGACAGGGAGATGGAGGAGGACATGGCTACTCACAGGCATCCAGGAGTCTCAAAATTTGTGTAAGAAACACGTTCAAACCCCACATAAATGGTGAATAAACATGCCAAGTTGCGAAGGCCTTTGTTGAAAATTGAAGGAGGGAGATGATATTTAAGTCTGCAATAGTAGTCATATGGTCAATAGGGACATCGGATATTGAGGGCGTATCGGACGCCGTAAACTGGTCGATTAGTCGATACATATCTATAGTAAAAGACTCCAAAAAGAATTAGCCAAAAATACGAACTGGAACCCAAGATATGAAGTACTTTACCTGGAGGAGGGAGGGGGAGGAGGAGCACATGGCGGATTTTTGGATTCCAAGCGACGATATATAGCGTTTGAGGGCTTTTTAGAAAGCTACAATCAAGGTGAGTTCATCATAGAAAGAATTAAGGAGATTGGAGACGAACCTATGTCAGAATCAAAGAAATACTTCAAAACTCCGAAGTTGACTAGCAACTTGAGATGAAGGACGCTTGGTTGCCCCAAAAATTAAGCCGTCGCAGGAGCAGGTACCTTATGTAGTTGAGTAAGTTTTCCCAAAGTTTGAGACACTCAGGATATCCAGAAGCGCACCTATGAATTAAATTGTCCCATCCAGGGGAAGGAGGACACACAGAGTGAGATCGCCCTCAAGCTTGTCAAATCGCGCAATTAATGGTACTGTTCAATAGGTATTAATGAGACGAACCAGGAAATGCAGAAATCATACTGTTTGGCCGGGTATTGACAGATATATGAGGGAAAATGCGTCCTAAGGGCACTTGACACCTATAAGATGGTACTTGGCAAGTACAGGATGGATTAGCATGATCTTGGGGACGGTTTGCAGAGGACTAAGATGGTCTTGAAGGTGCAAAAAGAATTGAGAGTGAAGGTAGACAGGATCCGGAGTTATGGGACTTTCAAGCAGAGGAAGTCTAGGGGCAGGAGGAGCACATCACAGTTGGACGGCTTCCAGGCGTCAGAATCGAACGTTCAAGTACTCGATAGAATCCCCTAATCTTCAGGAGCTCATATGTGAAAAGAACGATGCAATAAACCCAATACATACCTTTAAAACCGATAAAACATCGGAAAACAGGGGAAGGAGAGAGACATAGCTGGTTCTGGCCTTCCAGACATCCAAAATCTTCGGTCTTGGGTTCGTTAGAATCGCATAATTGCCCACATTATGAATCCGGGGCGACCGAGGGCTTGGAAGAAACAGAAAAGAAAGAAAATGGTGATATGTTCCAATAGGGGTCCCAAAATGATCACCAGTTTGCGCATCGAATACTGGTTCGTTTGGAGTGTTCTTGGGTGCGTTAGAAACGTATAAATGAGCTAAAGACGTACCAAAAAACCGTTTGATAATGCGGTTCACCATTCCGACGATATAAAGCAATCTCTATAGGGATGGGCCTATTCCATCCACATTTGCCCTCCTGACATAAATCCAAGCTCTAGACCAGATCTAACAAGGTAGCAGCCACCAAGGACTGCCTGAGTAGAGTAGAGCCTAAGCATACAAGAAAAGTTGAGGAAGGGGAGTGGGGAACATGAGAGTGAAGTGCAAGTGAACTTAGAGGACTTAGTCGACTTAGTGCGATATTGGATAGGCTTACATAATCAAATTATCGCACTATTTGAAGTACTTAAATGGGCATGTCACCCACATAATGTGTATAATTTTAATGTTTGAAAATCAACAATGAAGGTGGGAAAAGTCGTTCAAGCTGGCTTTATTTCCCCACGTTGCATGGAAATTCAAAGCATGCCAGGGCATGCCAGGACATGCCAAGGCATCTCATGACATCCTAAAGTAGTTAAAGGCCCCATCAATTGATGATCTGATCGCACTTTCCTAAAGTGCCCTCCGATCAAAAGTCTTTTTCGTGATGTTTATCAAGGGGTCCTAAAGCATCTAATCTCATGGTGTGGAAAGCTTTTACAGAAAGGAGAGCTAGATCGGAGAATTCAAAGTCTTCCACCTTCCTTTGGAGTTCGCCACTTCAAAAATGGATTTACATCTCTCTCTCAAGTAACTGGGCCTGAACGGAAAAACATGGCTAAAATTCTTCTAGGCTGCTTAGTCGGAAGTATTCCAACTCAAGCTGCCCAGGCAATTACAGCACTGCTAGACTTTATCTATATTGCCCAATATCCCACCCATGATACAACTACTTTAGAGTATTTGACCGATGCTCTGAAGCGGTTTCACCAACACAAAGCATACTTTCTCAATGTTGGTGTACGAGACAACTTCAATATCCCCAAGTTTCACTCTTTGCTGCATTATGTTGATTCTATCAAGCTCTTTGGGACAACAGACAACTATAACACTGAGATGTTTGAACGACTACACATCGACTTTGCAAAGGATGGTTGGAGAGCAAGTAATCAACGGGATGAGTTTCCTCAAATGGTTACTTGGCTTTCACGACAGGAAAAAGTTACTGGCTTTGAAGCAAATCTACAAATGAATACACCATTAAATAAACCACCAAAATCAGTCAAATCCCTTGCAAAATATCCCAATTATCCTAAAAGAATGCTTTCTCTAATCCAGGAGAAGCATAATGCTCGTGGCTTTATTCACTCACTGAAGGTCTTTATTAATGGTCTCCGGTCCCAGCCTTTATCGCAACAAGCTTTAGCTGAGGCTACTTTACCCTTTACACGAGTTGATGTCTACAACATACTTCGCTTTAGTCCTACCAGTCTTGATGACGATAATACAGGGAAAAAGACTCAGTGAAAGCTATTCCAATATCACAACAGAACAGTTTAGGAAAATTTGATACTGTTATAGCTATGGTTAATGATAAAGCAGAGTCAACTGGGCTTATAGGTATGTAGATTATATGTTGCTATAGCACTTCTAATTCTTTTAATCAAGGCACAAGAATAGGAAGAGTAAAGGTTATTTTTACTCTTCCGAAGGTTTTGGATACTCGCTTAGGGCAACAAGATGCCCTCACAATTGGCCAACTTCGCCATTAGCATATATTGAGTGGTACTCACCAATACCATCCCAGCCATCTGTTTCTAATGGTAACATGTATCTAATCAAAAGATGGAACCTTTAGCAGGTGCCAATCCGACAGGTACTCAAGCCTGGTGCTCAATTATTCCAGTCTCAAATATTCGGCAAAGTTGCATGCTATTTCCAGTATTTCCCAAGCTTGCCCCAATGCCTAATGAATGGACATCTGATAATATACTTGATAGATGCACATCCTTTTTAATTAATAACTGGTCTAGTAAATATGCATACCAAACTATATGGTAGAGCTGTACTCGGTAGTCGCTATCTTTTTATATTATATAAGCCATTCCAGCTTAGTCAGACCGGAAATAGTTGCTCGTATCGTGTCTTTCCCTTCGTAAAATATACACCTGGCAATTACTTCCTGCTTATAAGCATTCATTTTTGCAAGCTTACTCATACTGCTTTCTATTTGTTTTCTATCCCTATGGCCAACACCAGAAGCACTACCTCCCAAGCGAAGTCTGGTTCCAGCAAGTCGGCAGCATCGAAAAGGAAGCCAAGAGCTTCTAACAAGGGAAAGAATTTAACTATAAATGATATACCTCAGGACATGATACAACAGATACTCAAGCAGCATGCGAGTACTTCAAAGCAAGCTGAGGCTGAGAAAGAAGAAGGTATGTATTTGTCTCCTTGCTGAAACGATACTAATGGGTTTGGCTAGAGATTACTGCTCGCAACAAAAGACTTATGGGCGAGGAAAACGAGAATGAAAAAGACTCTGATGGTAATGAAGAAGACAGCAATAGAGCAGCTAAACGACCAAGAGTTGACAATCTCGACAGGGAAGAACTCGACATAGGCAATCAGGTTTTTGGCGAAGCGACAAATACTAACAGGCACGATGGGGATACTACTGACGATAGTTTGGAAGATGGGGAAAATGAAGGCAATGAAGAGGATCATGACGATGGGGTTAATGATATTCCTATGGCCAGAAATGAGGTATGTTCTCTACTAGTACTATCGGTATATGCTATACTTATTCTTCTTATCGTATATAGATTATTATTTTATCGGATTCCGAGCATAAAGTAAGCACTTTGTAGCTATTCAATATAGAACTAACCTTGAATAATATTCTATAGTCATCGAAGAGGCTTGGGACTCGGCGATCCCAGGAGTCTGTGGCAACCTCTTTCAAGAGCTCTGCACCATCGTCAACAACCTCCTCTAAGACTTCTGCTTCGTTTTTGGAAAGTCAGAACAGTGGGTTTTCCTTGCACTCAAAGAAGGTGACGAAGCATAGTTTGCCACCATATGTTATGGATACAGCTATAGAGGCGAAGAAGTATCTTCGCTTTAACATGGTGTATAGCCCAAGCTTCTGGACTGCTGGGGTAGGTCCAGACCGAATCGATGCTTGCTGGACAGCTTTCTGTGAAGCTGCTAAGCAAGGCAATAATACCCCCCTTGTTATCCAGGTTTCAAAGGAAAGAGCTACAAAGCCACTCGTCATTCGCTATGTGAGTACAAGTTATATTATTTCATTTGGTTAAGTATTTTGACTAGTACTAGATCTCCTATGCTCGTTCACAATTCATGAGCTCGGTAATTACTGCTGCCAGTGCGACCCAGAATGCATATGGGCTTGGTATCAATAAGAAGAAAGATCAAGAAATTATCACCTGGCTCCTGGAAAAGGCGAAGTTCATGTACGATCAAGTCGATACAACTGTAAGTAATATTTTTTCATAATTTAACATACTAATAGGAGTATTAGGCCAAGACGACTGGAGGACAGCCATTCAAGTCAGAGAAGATGCTTCATATAATTGAAGAGTTGTGGTTCAAGACTGCAACACGAGCAAATAGTTCGACGACTCTGGTTACTTGGCAATTAGCAATAGACAAGGCATTACCACCATCGATGTTTGTGATTACTTTAGCAGCTGTATGTTTCTATTAATGTTACTTTATCGCTAGTCTATCCTTACTCACAATTGGTTTAGATGGAGCATTCGTTACAAGAGCTCAAGGAAGGCCATGGTACAAAGAGTCGGAAGAATTTTGACGAAACGACTATTAGAGTTTTGTACAGTGCTTCTGCTATTACTTATTACCTTGCACTACTAATCATATTGCTATAGATATAGTCGCCATATGGGTAACTGGATGGTTCTCGAGCAGAAGTCTAGTGGATGGGCTTTAAAGTGGAGGCAAGATGCTTTCCAACAGCTATGGTAGGTTTAATTTGTTCGCTGGTTTTTTCCCTTACTAATTATGTTTATAGCTCGTCAGATATGTTTATTGGGTATGACGAAACAGATGATTTAGCAGATTTTGATTTCGGAACTTTGAATGCGACTATACCAGTACTACCAGAGGCAGAGCCAGCATTACCACTGGATTTGTAGTTTATACTGTTATCTAGCCTTCTTTTATAATGCCTTCTTTTATAATCGTTCTTTTGATTCCTCGTATACTTATTTTAGATAAAAGGCTACAATTAATACACTATTTTGAGCGATTGCAAAGTCTCATAAGATCTCTAAATAGCTTTCTAAGGTTGCTAATGTGCTATAGAGAAGTGTTTTAAAGATACTACGAGATATCACAAGAGTCTTCTTTTGTACTCTTTTAGGTCTTTCTAAAGCTCTAAAAATGTTTATATTTTTTAAAAAAAGACATTATGTTGTGCCTTTATATCTTTAAGTGGGTTTATTTGTTTCTCTTAGTGTCTACAAAAGCTATTAATATGCTATATAAAGACCTTGTTTGAATCTTTTAGGATCTTTAAATATGCCTGATAATGTATTAATGTGGTTTTTTTATATCTTTTAAATGTTTAGCAAGGTCTTTTATTATACTTTATTTGAAGCACTTGATGTCTTTTGATTGCTTCAAGAGCGCTTTAAATTACTTTTTTTTTGCTTTTTTTAAAGAACTGTGATGTCTTAAAGTACACTTTTTATTGTCTTTTATTGCTTCATAAAGTCTTTTTAATGTCTTTTTAACTTTAATACCTGGAGACTTTGCTTTTTAAGTCTCCTAGAGACCCAGGTCTCCTGGGGTCTTTTTAAGTCTTTTTAAGTCTTTTTGAAAAATTAAAAGACTTTTTTCAAAAAAGTGTTTTTCCTGATGGAACCGAGTCTGACGACTTGACTATTGTATCAGGTGCTGGTCCTCGCTGGTCAGGCCCGAATACAGATGATGTCGCGAAAGACTCAAGACTGTCCATGATCTGTAGGATGTTTTCCGGGGCTGGTACCTATCAGAAATCTACTAGAGGGGTTGATTAAAAGGCAGCGATTATGAGTACATACTAGCCTCGCTGGATAGGCTATAGCGGATGGTCTGGGTAGTCAATATAAATGAGCACTTGCATAGCAGCATAGGTGACGCTTTCATAGAGTATATACTTTGTATGACAGCTACCATACGTCATATATTGGTCATCGTTCTATAACTATGGACAGAAATGACAAGAAATAAGTCAAGGTATTGACCTACTTCCCATTAGAACTACTGTAAAGTACAGTTCTCTGTTGGCTCATGTACAAAAGTGTTTCGGATACTTTGTAACAGCAACTTCACAGTTCAAGTCACTGTGAGAAACTAATACAAGCACCGCACTGCGACTTGAGCAATGGAAATTTACAAATGGCGCTACGACCTGACTACGAACTTGAGCGAGAAGTGCCAGCAGGTGTTTGACATGAGCCTAGAAATGGAGTAGAGTAAAGCTACGGAGATTGCCAGAGGACTCTCTGTTTTAACTTGTAAGATTTCAAAAGAAGACTTGCACCGGCTGATACGGAAACTATATCGGAGACCATTACATACTAATCTATGTCAATGCAGGCACCCTCCTCATTTTCCTCCTCCACTGCCCCCTCCGCAAATGTGTTGCATTCCACAAAACTCAAAGCTGCACATTCTTGAACATGAAGATGCTTACCAGCACTACATATATTCAAATAATTAAATCACATCTATTTTTTGATTAACCTCCTGCCTTGTCAGAAATCACGCATAAAACGGTCAAATTTCCAAATCGTTCATACAAAAAAAAACAAGTGCTGTCATTCAGTTTCCGTATCTAGCCATGTCTGCATTCTTCACAATCAAAGTAAGCGCCAATTTCTTCTACAGGTTCCGGATAATGTCACAGTTTTATCAAATGAAAAGATTTCACAGCAACATACCTTGAATACAACATGTCACACATATGAGGGCAGCAAGTAGTGGGCACTTATTTACCCTTCAGATATCCTTCTCCCCTACATATATGCAACATTATCAGCATTGTTGAATAAGTAATTGATAACACACATAGCTAATTCCAAATCCCTTATTTTCTGTTCTCTCTATGCAACCAATGTTATGTCAGATTATGTACAGCATGACCAGAAGAACATAAAAATACTTACAAGCTGTAAATATATAAATCGTATTCACAGTTGGACTAGACATATTGGAATAAATCACATACACGCTAAGAATGAAAATATTAATTGGATAAATATAGTATTTATCATAATCAATAGAAGTGGACTAAGACATACTCTATGCTAGAGATGCAATTAGTTGACAGTATCTCAAATAAACAGAATACTCACATGCTAGAAATAATGGAAATATAGGAAATGTTGTTAATAGAACATTTTTTGATTGAATGAATTACATATCTTACCACCTAGACATAAAGCAGTTAGATCAGAGAATATAGCTAAAAAAATCCTTCTTACCATCTGAATATTATTAGTCAAGGTAATGTTATAATCAAGATTATATAGCTTGTTCTTGGCACACATACCTTCTGTAAAGTAGTGGTAAAATGGTAAGAAAAGGACAAATGGTTATGTAGAATATTTTACAAACTGGGGTAGAGCAGATTAATGACTCAATTTAAAATGTGCCAGAATTAATATCAGACCCTTTCACATACCTCCTTCAAATTATTGCCAAAAATTAGTATCCAATAAATAGATGCCAAAACTTTGTATTGCTTACATCCTGTATTTTAGTGGAAGAAAATACTTGTCAGAATCTCCATGGAAATTAGTTAAACAGGTACTTGCTTCCTAAAAGCATAAATAATTTGATTCAATCTAAGTAAGATATAATAGTAATAACTCACAATCTAAGTTTGGATGCAAGTCATTTAAATGTTTGTTAATTTGGCATATCTTCCATTGAAAATGGCACATACAAACTAAATAGCAACATTAGCTTGGAATATATAAATTCATGACCACATACCAACTAATATCAGAAATTACATATACTGTAAATAAGAGTATAATTTGCTATAAAGCAGGTCACATACCTTCTACAGAGTCATGTAGTCAGTAATAAGTACTTCTGAAATCAATGGTTTGATACATACATCCTAGGTAGTAATATATAACACCACATTAGACTGATTCTTAATAGAAAGTAATGTAGACATACAAGCTAGAAGTAAACATTCAATACTTGATACATATCATAAAGATGCAAGATATCATTTACCTCCTACAAGCAAAGTCCAGGCAATGAATAAAAATCAATCATGTTTGAAAAAGCTTACATACATCCTAAAAATAAATTGAATGTTTTGTATATTGGCTGCATCCATTGAAATATACTTACTGCCTAGACAAAATGCCCAAAATGTATAGAGTTAGTAACTTCATGTAGCATACTATGTTACATTGCACCTACTTCCTGTGGAAATATAGTCAAGGTTGTGTCAAAACTCAGAGCACAACTGTGAAAGCCTTCTTACCTTTTTTGTCACTATTAATGAGAATTTCCATCCATCCTTGTAGTGATCACTCTGATAAATTAGTACACGTTGTGCTTCCCACAAAAATAAAATATATTAGTAACTCCTAAAATCCCTGACTCTTATTGGAGTACTCACTTGTATCAATGGTCTCATATTTTGTTGTTTCTTTTGAATATGATTGTTTTTGTTTCCGAAGAAGCAAAAGTTGTGTATATTCATCACTAGAAAATTTCCCCATAACATATGAATTTTTGATATTTCTAATAGTAAGATGCATCAATAATTTTGTTTGAAGAAACTGCTGCTTGAGGAAAATGTACATGTCTCTTACATTTCAGGTGTAAATGTATAGGATTTTATTGTATCTGCATGTTCACAGACTTTATTGGCAAAGACCTCCCACTCTTGTAAAGTGAATTGTCCCCAAAGGTTGACATTTTCGTAGGGACCTGTTTTCCCGTTGTCAATTGTAATTTTGTTAGCAATTTTGTGGTTACAAAACTTACTAAGAGTTGTAAGGGACGCTTGAATGGCTGCCTCCAAGACCTGTCGTTGTTGGTCATTCAACCATTTCTTTATAACAACAAGGTCGGCGAGTCTGATGGCGGTTTGAAAAGAGCGCAGGCTTTCAAGCAGATCATCATTCATTCCATCCTGGAATGCAGACGGTGCAGTATCATAAACTGCTCGAAGAATTTCAAAGGAGATGTTGGCGGCAGAAACTGCGTTGACGGATGAGGTTGGCAGCAGGGGGAGTAATGGGAGCATTGCGAGATGGGCAGCCGAAACCGATATCTGAATACACTTATAGGAAGATTACACGGCGTCCGTCAAGTGATGCCCTGCGTCATATTTCATTGTCCGAAAATAGGCGCTTCGTGCCACTCTTTCCAACAATACATCAAAAGAAATAGGTACAGACTCTGCGGCGGCTTGTGGCATAGGGAGTATCTCCTCACTTGGCAATACCTACTGCAGTGTTGGATGGAGTACAGTCGCAGAGATATCGAGAAATTGTAGCATCAGCTGTAGCGGCGAGCGTCTCGACGCCCCGTATATTTATACTTGGGCGCACCACCATGCAGTGCCATCAAGCCGTTCTCACCGCACGTCAGCTTATTTTTGCTTACTTCAATTCATATCCCGTATCGAATGGTGGACAGACACAACTGGATGCCGTTTTACTTTGGTGCAACGAGTAGGTACTGTACTTGCATTTCTGGTGACGATGGGCCGGACGAAAACGTCTCAGTTAGTAGACGGGGACACACTCCATAGTATAGCCGTGCGCTCTCCTGCGGACAGAGGCATAGAGTCGAGTGCTCATATGCTATATATAACACCTATCGGGTTCTTAATACATATATTCGTGTTAGTGTGATGAGTAGCCGTTTAGTATTGATAGAAATGTTACCATATGACCTGTACATCCTGGATTCGGATCTGCGGCGAAGAGCTTTAGATATAATGAGCGCCCTGTTTTCCTGTTCACAGTTCTAATGCACGGGGTAGTGCCACAAACAGTGTCGTAGTTTGCGGCAGCAGACATGAAGACCGCGGACTGCCCTGCCTCTCGAAAACATACCAATTAAATTGTATCATACCTTTTTTCCACCGTCTAGCCTATCCTTGCCCGAGACTGGCCAACAACCAAGTAATGAGAACCGTTCTAATAGGCCCCTTTGCGTGAGCGTAGGCATGCAACGAAGCTCAGGGCGAGACACATCAAAGTAAGAGGTTTGTTTTAATCCGGCGCTCAAATGGAATCGCGAGGGGCTGTTTCCCTACATGGAGATATTCATATTAACCATTGCATACTCAGACATGCGGCACTGGCACTCACTCGACGAACGCGATGCTGTACTTCCGATCTTTCGTGCGATGCAGACATCCGCGCGTGGCGACACCCCGTACCAGCGAACCTCGTGGCGACGCTGACGACGGTGGCCAGTGAAACTTCAAGGGGTGTATGCGACTAGCTGAGCAGCTGAGATTCTTGAAGGACGGTGAGTGTCGGTCGCATTTGGAGTTCCGTTAATCGTTCGTATGGACACAGGAGCCAGTGGCTGGACCGAGTGCGGCCGGCAGATATGGATTTGAGGTACTGTCAGCGGGCGGAATGCAGAACATTTGGTATATAACACGAGGGTAGAAGGTGGCACTGGACATTCCTGTGCGGTGTCGACGCTCGAGAAACGAACGAGGCCTGGCGCGTGGTTATGCTTGATGCATCGTACTGAGGCTGCTAATCCGGTGGGGATGGGGACTCATAGGGTGCGCTGTAAGACAGCTTGTTATTCCTGTAAGGCATTGGTATACGAAAAACATATGCAACAAAGAGATCACCAACCATAACCTTGTGAAGTATAGATAATAATTACGGCTGCGTTCAGACTTGTTCAAGACTCCTGGTCGGGTGTATCTTGTCTCACGGAGTACTTTTGCAGTACTTAGTCCATGTCGTCGTGTTGCGTGCAGTCCCTATCGCGCGAGCTCTCGCGTCGCGTCGCCCCGCCGTTCTCAGCGCATCATGGTCACCCGCATACTATTCGGGACTGGCATCGTTCCCCTCCTCTTTAGCCCGACTGTCCCGACTGCCCCGCTTCAGGCCACCGTCTGCATCCGTTCACCCCCTCCCACAGCCGCCCACGCGCGACCAACACGCATACACACCATTGGCGTGTCCGCACCCCTCCCACGTCCTCCCATTCACACTATATATCAGCCATAGCTGCCTGGGACTGGCCAGAACGGGGCAGCCTGGGGGCCAAAAGGCTGTCAATGGCGAAATAATGGCTGGCGTGAGTGCGCCAGGATGGTGAAGAAGTTTGAGCGGGGTGATATGCTAAAGGAAGAGTTGAGTTTTGGGGCTGAGTTCGAGCCCGTGTCCTACTCAGGTGTAAGTTGAGGTTGAACTGGATGACTGCGTACAGGATGGCTATGACTCACCTCGATGTTTCCACATAGATGACTTTCCAAGGAACCCGGTCAGCATACCAAGTCAGCGACTGGGCGCTTAAATATCTGTGCTTGGCAGTAACTCTGATGCCATTTCAAATCGTGGGAAATAAACGCTGCACGGAATGCTAAGTACGACTGTCAACAACCAAAGCATAGGCGCGGATGCCATTCCAAACACACGCGAATGGCATAGGGCAAGCGCTAGCACTCTGGAACGTCTCTGTCTATTCCCTTCCTCCCCGGCTTGCGGTCCACAGCTTGCGTTGTGCTGTATCTGCTTAGCTTTGAGGCCGTCTTTGCCCTCGTTCAATCACAGGACATCGACGACCCATAGACCGACTTCCGTCCGCACCCAGTACACCCACAGTGACCTCCTTTGGACGCGGTCTTTAAGCCGGAAGATTCAAGGCTCAGCTCGTTCCCTATACCACTCATGCTGCCGTTCATTCACTCTCACGCGCCCAAATGCCCTAGACCATTGCATACACAGACGTGTTTGAGTCGAGTCAAGAACTTACCAGATCGCCTTCGAAGGGACGCATGGGCACGCCATGCTCTGCTCAACGCCTATGCATTGCATACGAGTGACGCACGACGGGTCAGTGCCCGTGGCTGAGGCCCGAGGGCAAGGGCAGCCGGCAAACTTCATGGACTGTCGTACTACCAGATTCGGCGAGCGGAAGGACAGTCATATCAGTGGGTACGGCGGTTGAATCTAGATGTGGACATGGGTCAGTCCTACATGGGCGACGTCGAAACTCGAGAAACCCCATCCAATACGCAGGTCGGCGGCGACGGCTACCTTGCTGCACTCCGCTCGTGGCGCGTTCACGGTTCAAGGGGTGTATGCCACTAGCTGAGCTGCTGAAGTTCTTGAAGGACGGTGAGTGTTGGTTGCATTTGGAGCTCCGTTAATCGTTCATGTACAAAACCATGCACATAAGAGCCATGGGACGCGCCGCGGCTGGACCGCACTGGCAAATATAGATTTATGGTAACATTTGGTATATAGCACTGCGAGGGCAGAGTTGGACATTCCTGTGCGGTGTCGACCCTCGAGAAATGAACGAGGTTTGGCGCGTGGTTATGCTTGACGCATCGTACTGAGGCGGCTAATCCGGTGGGGATGGAGACTCATAGGGTGCGCTGTCAGACAGCTTGTTATTCCTGTAAAGTATTGGCATACGAGAAACAAATGCAACAAAGAGATCCGAACTAACCATAACCTTGTGAAGTATAGATAATAATCACGGCTGCGTCCAGACCTGTTCAAGACTCCTGGTCGGGTGCGTCTTGTCTCACGGAATACTTTTGGAATACTTCGTCCATGTTGTCGTGTTGCGTGCAGTCCCTATCGCGCGAGCTCTCGCGTCACCCCGCCGTTCTCAGCGCATCCTGGTCACCCGGCATCGTTCATCCCTTATCGGACCCGCCCCCGCCTCTTTAACCCGACTGTCCCACCTACCCCGCTTCAGGGTACCATCTGCATCCGTCTACCCCATCCCACAGCCGCCCATGCACCCTAGCACCCCGACCAACACGCCCATATGTTTCGCCATTGACAGCCTCTTGGCCCCCAGGCTGCCCTGTCCTGGCCAGCCCCAGGCAACTATGGCTGATATATAGCGTGAATGGGAGGACAGGAAAGGGGACCAGGGAACTCTGTCAGCATACCAAGTCAGCGACACTGTGGGCGCTTAAATATATGTGCTTGCCAGTAATTCTGATGCCATTTCACACCGTGGGACATGCACGCACATTGCACGCACCGGGAATGTGCGTGCATGTGCGGGGATATGGCTTCAGTTTCCAAAAATAAAAAGGTGTACTGCCCTGGCAATCTCAAAATACAAAGGAAACCTGGCACCCGATCACCTCATGCACATGCGCACGGCACGGCGTCTGTTCTCGTTCAATAGATATACATTATTAATCATACTGGTATACCGAATAACCGTACTACGTCCATATATAAAATACATTATACAAAACAAACACACCGTTCTCAGATAAAAAGTGGCACTATCCATCTAAGATGACTCAACATACATGAAAACAGCAAGACTGTAAGCGGCAATGAAAGAAGTGCGCCAAACTTTTGAACTTCCGACATTGGCGGTGACACCGATTCTATGTACAGACCCGCTTCAATGATTGTATCTTTGGTGATCCATTTGTAAAAGCTGTGAAATGCATATGCAATCGCAATGCTTGTCGTGTCCAATATAAAGAGGATGACCCCCAGGCCTGGAAAAACCTGGAGAATAAAATAGCTGACAAGACAACTGCTTGAATTAGCTTCCAATAATCCCTCGAAACACGGTAGGGTACTACTCACATGTGCCCAATTGCTGCGGCGACACAGAATCTCCAGCTGCATTTGCAGAATGTAATAAATGCACCCCACTCCTGCTCGGTGCCGTTAGTGCTTGTGATATGTGCCAGTTTGTCCATGTATATGACTGATGATCCGAGGGTCATTATGGATATGACAATCCTTGTCCATTGGATTTCTGTTTCTATGGAAGCTTGCCGATATTCGGTGGGTGGTGGACAACGTAATGGAGCTCTAGATTGTGGTTAATGCTACACAATAACAAAAACTCAAGAGCGTAAAGACTTACGGTGATGTTGGATTTATGGATAATTGGGATCCTGCATTGATTATACTATTCATTGTTCCAGGTTGGGCTGACAGTGTAGACATTTATGAGAGGGACAGTTGTTTGTGGTCGCCTTACACAGTACTACTATACTTTATAGTTTCAATCCTGCACAACGTTCAAACAACGTTCAAACAATGTTTAGGGAATTGCAAGATGGTCAAGCAAATTGGGGCAATCGGGTAGGCAGTTGCAAGATGGCCGTTCCAAATTAAGGTTCGATCATGTTCAATGATCGAGAAGTTGATGGCGATGTAGACCGGTGACCGTTCCCTCTAAGAGGCAAGTCACGCCCAATCAGCTTGAAGCAATGCGGTTGGTTGATGAAGCCTGGCGTGAGGTGGACACGACAACCATTCGTAACTGCTGGAGAAAAGCGGGAATCATACCTGAAAGCATGCCAGATGATGCACCAATCTCACCCCCCTCGGTGCCGATCTCGACACTTATTCACCACTCATCTACTCAGCTTAATCCAGTGGCACAGGCAGAAGCTCAGGTATCAACGGCTCTTGACAGTTTGGTTGCAACTGGTGCTCTTCAACGAGTTAACAGAATGGACATCGACAACTTGCTCAATCCTGAGGGTGAATTGGAGATGCTGATAGAAACATCAGATAAGAAATCTTGAGAACATCGGGTCCGCTAGGCCATGGCCTCTGGCCTGTGGCTT
Organism: Stropharia rugosoannulata; assembly: GCA_028532985.1. NCBI lineage: Eukaryota > Fungi > Basidiomycota > Agaricomycetes > Agaricales > Strophariaceae > Stropharia > Stropharia rugosoannulata. The sequence continues at coordinate 1,346,043 of JANCIK010000013.1, read as the reverse complement.
GTGGCCTCGGATCCGATGTTTTGGTAATAGCTTTGTCATCACCACCTCAACTTCACAGCACTTCACAGCACACTGTGACCACTGTGAAGCGTCTCACAGTCCATTAAGATTCACTTCACTGCGGCTGCACTGCACTGTGCAGCAGCACTATATGGCCTTTCTCGTGTCCGAGAAAAATGTTTAAAATACTGGTCCAAAGTGGTATCTCGTAGACCCTTGTTGATCTGTAAGCGCATCTGCCTGTTAAATGACCCCAGAAGCGACTCCATTTTCCTTGCAAATGGATCATTGACGCTATTCACATGTCGGCGCACTGTAGACACAGCTTGAAGAACCTCGCGACGAGTTGGGAGTGGGTCGGTATACGGACTCGAGTCATTGACATCGTCTCCGCCGTTGATTTCGATGTTCTCACGTGCCTCCGTTGCTTCGATCACGGCATTGAAGATTTCCAAAACATCGGATCCGTTTGGGCTGGCCTTGGCCTCTGGCCTGTGGCCTCGGCGCACCCGGCCGGCAGAATCTGCCGACTACCTTGTGACTGACACAGCGCCAAACACACTGCCGTTCCTTGCAAGTTCTTGTTGAACGACCGTCCAACGTCCCTTCCTTGCATCGCATCGGCTCTATACTAGCATCAAAACCATTTTCCTGTATTTAACCCTTATTTAATATATTTGTTTCTCTGCATGAGGACCCCATTCTTAGCCACCAGATATGGTTGCATCGGATGGAGCGGGGCCGATTTAATCAGCACCATGAAAAGATTATTCAGAAGATCTACAACCTTCCCGGGTTCTCAGGGAGACGTATGTGCGCAGATGACTTCTCTCATTTGAATACCCCATTGCAGACTGCTGCGGAAGTTGACTTGGGCGGATCATAATGATCTTGAGCTTGACCAGGCAGCAGAGGATGAAGAGGTAGATACATTGAGTGAATTACTCCATTTAGTGACAATGTCTGCAGATTCTTCGTAGTGTATATTGTCATTCTATCCTACTACATGCTACTGTAAAAAAAAAAAAACGGAAGCTGGAGATGAATTTTAAGTGAGGAAGTCGTTGTCGTTGTCGGCGACGATGAGCACGGCATGTGCCGGACGACGACGACGGTGAGCACGGGTTCGGGTGATCGCGTGACGCCGGGGAGCGACGTTGCCGGAGACCCTGATGGCGACGACGCCAAACAGCCATCAACGATGGCAGAATACGTACCAAGTCCCCACCGAGCTATGGGTCGCTATTGCCCTTAGCAGGTGAGAAGGTCAAATGGTTCACACTGTGTGATCGTACAGGTGGGTGTTACAGGTGGAATTATGAGTTATACAGCGTAGTGTCTACTAGAAACGGTACGCGCGGAGATTCAAGTTGCTTAGTTAATCATTTGCTGCCGCAGACTGCCGAGGCCACAAGCCACAGGCCAGAGGCTATGGCCTAGCGGACCCGATGTTCTCGCTATTACCAGGCAGCAAATCTAACCATTTTAAGTAGTAACTTCGAACCATGAGGGCATGTGTATATTTGAAACTGCGGCGATCGTCACGAGTTGCGGTGGCATTCACCGAACACCAACCTTGTAAGTTATGACTTCATGCCAACTTGGAGAGGACTCAAAGAGGACCTCTTACTTAGTCACGGGCCTCTTCTCTATCTCATAATGACAATAGTAATCAAGTTATCATGACCACCTTCCGATTACATGCTAAAAATTATTTGAAAGTCTTCATTTGGTCTTCATTTAGTCTTCATACATGCATTTCATGGTAAGTAATTTCACCATTGTTTGACCAAGGCCAAAACTTAGCCTGTCAGGGCATGAATGACGAGTCACAAAGGCGGGCATGCCATTCTCAATTTGTTCTCAATGAAGCCGCACAAGCAGGTGTTCATTTACTCGCCAGTAGCAGTTCCAAGATTGCGCTATTGAGGTGTCGGGCGTGCCGCTTATTGACACGGCAATTTAAGCGTACATAATGACGGCTCAGGCTGCCATCTAATGGGAAAGAGAAGAAAAGAGAGAAATTGTACGAGTCTATGCGGGCTCAGATGTATACATACATTAACCTGAAGTTAATTCCACATGCAGGGGTCTCACCTATAACATTCATCATCCTGTTACTAAAGGCGGGTTAACTGCAGGAATCTAGGAAGCAACTAGGAGGCCGGCTGAAGTTGTCAGTACTAAGCATAAATGTTGGCTTCAAGGTAGGCTGTAGGTTAACTTAGTACTAAAGGCGGCTGACTTCCCGGAGCAATTTTATTCGAAGATCAGTAAGAATTTGTTGGTATCTAACAGTTTTTTAAGTAGTGTCTTTCAAGTGTAATGCTTGCATGAGCTAGGGTGGTCAGAGGTATGTAGACAACATTTTTAACGTTATTTTGACGTAAAGAGAGAACGGCCCGTCGGAAGTGCCGCAGAGTGATCGCCGCTTGCCCGCAGCAGTTTCCAATTCCCAAACTTACTGCGAACCATTGGATTTCGGAAACTCCACGGCTCCCTCCAAGAAGTTCATAGAGTCCGGCATATCACATGATGCCCAGCAGTGACGCGTCGCGACATGTGTAGCGCACGGCGTACCCTGCAAGGATTATAAGTAATTTATGTGCAGCGACAAGCAAGATAATCAGTCAATAGTCAGTAATTTTAATAACAAGAGCAGAATTAGAGCAAGATTATTTTCTTACCCCGGCCAAGCTTCAGCCAGGCTTTGGAATCATTTTGTAGGACAATGTACATAGTAGAAAACGGCGTTGTCAATGCCAGAGGAATGATAATAATATTAGCTACGTTAAAAGAACCATTTCCAATTTGTTAATTATGCTCACCCGCTCAGATGCACAAAAGTATCTACGGCTGCCTGGGATTGAAGACTTTGCATTCTAATATCTTACTGCAGGGCCTGGCTGGTGTAAATGCTATAATGCCTGGGTGAAATCAAGGAACAACGAGGCCGGCGGCAACAGCGGGTTGAATGTTAACCAAATGTTGGCTGTTGTTTAACGCTAAGCACACTTATGCTTTTTCCTCTTTCCTTAACTCCTCACAAGTTTTGGGGCACGATAATGAACAAGTGGATATTGCATAGACATCGAACACACCAGAAACAAGTAGAATACATGGCCCTGAGCCATTAACGAGCTTGGAGTCACTGTTTTGAGTGGTCGGCGCGCTGAAACTATATTGCGATCATGCATGTGAGCGAAGTACTACAGCATCCCGAGGAGGGAGCGACTGGGGCGACAGTAGACAAGACGGAGACTGATCAAGAACCGGCGACTTCACAGCGCTTCACAGCGACTGCGATAGGCTGTGAAGTGTGGCGGAGTCCGAAATCTCGCAGTGCAGTCACAGTGACCGTGAAGTCACTGCGATGTGGCGGCAACACTACTGTCAACAACCAAAGCATAGGCGCGGATGCCAATCCAAACACACGCGGATGGCATAGGGCAAGCGCTAGCATTCTGGCACGTCTCCGTCTATTCCCTTCCTCCCCGGCTCGCGGTCGACAGCTTGCGTTTTGCTGTATCTGCTTAGCTTTGAGGCCGTCTTTGCCCTCGTTCAATCACAGGACATCGACGATCCACAGACTGACTTCCGTCCGCACCCAGTACACCCGCAGTGACCTCCTTTGGACGCGGTCTTTAAGGCGGAAGATTCAAGGCTCAGCTCGTTCACTATACCACTGCCCCCGCCGTTCATTCACTCTCACGCGCCCAGATGCCCTGAACTCCACTCGCCCTTCTTGGATGTACAGTGGTGTTCGAGTCGAGCCGGTCGGCGGCGACAGCTACTCTGCTGCACTCCGCCCCCTGTGCGCCGGATTAAAGTGGACCTTCCCATCTGGCAAGCGTCGAAGCCAGATCCTTTCCTCGTATCCGCAGTCAGGTCGCGCAGCCAGTCTCCCACTCTCGCCACCGCTGACCGGGACCTACCGGACCCCTCCCTACTGCATCGTACCCGCAACTATGGCCTTAGTGTCCCGTTATGTACACATCCGCACCCGATCCGAGTCCCCTTCGCCCTCTCCATGTGTCTCTACTCTTCCGGCGCCATGCCAGATCGCGACGCAACGCGATGCTCCTTGCTCGGGGATGGGCGACATTTAGGCAAAGGATCGTGCACCAGGCAAGATCATCTCGCAAATTGGGACTAATTTATTCCCAGCAGATCTGCAGCCCGGGGAATATTTACTCTATATTGCGTACAATGCAGTCCTGCGGTAACCCGTACGAGCCAAGGGCATAGGTGAACTTGCTATCGCGTGAGCTATTGTAGGTGTGTTCGTTTGGCATTCTCCAGTTGTATGCTACTAACAACATGCAAGCATTTGGTCAGCGCGTTTCCTCAAGACAGTGAAACGTCGCCACCGCAATGGATCCCTTGTCATCAAGATATTCGTTAAACTAGACCCTGGTTTAACCTTGAGGTCATATTAGCGACGATTAAAGAGTGAGTCCCGAAACTTTGCATTTGGGGGCCGATCTATAACACATCTTGGTAGTGGTCAGAGAGGCACTACTTGACATCACCGATGTCTATAGCTATCAGACCTTTGTGGAGCGGAGAAAGCTGGCTATATCATTAGACAATGGATGGCGAGTAATTTGTATGACCGTATCAGGTGAGTAAACGTTGTTTCATAGGAATATTCACTAAATGTTCGCAGTACCCGACCATTCCTCAGTGTAGTAGAGATCAGAGAACATTCTCGTCACGTCTTGGAACTGGATTTACCTCACAGATTTTGTGTCGTATAAGCCCATGTATCTTCCGCTTGATGACCCTTCGAATTCCTCATTGTTTTTTGACATGTCGGGGAGGCGTACGTGCTATCTGGCTCCAGAACGCTTCTATACTACAGAAAGTAACCCTGAAATCAGCGCGAAGAAATCGAAAATAGCCATGGATGAAGAGGGCAAGCGCGACGGCAAGGTCACAGAAGCCATGGACTGTTTCAGCGCGGGATGTGTAATAGCGGAATTGCTATTCTAAGGGACATCGATGTTCACTTTGAGCCAGCCCAACAAAGACTACGTCATAACGATTGCGACCACAGATTAGACAGTCCTACATGGCACCTGAAAGTCATGACGATTCCGATGCCCCCATCAAGCCCTGCTTCCAAATCATTCCAGGTCTGTGCTGCCGCTTGCCGTACTCATTGTCAGCTGAGTTTATACAAAGTCTAGGATATTCTACCTGTTGAGCTACACATCCCCAATCGCGATTCCAGTTTGCGCGCCCCGTTCGCAACGGCTGATTTGCTGCAACAGAAGGTGATTGCATTCAAGTCTGTAGCCAAGAGACAAGCTAATGATACCCACAAAGACGGGCCCGCCCTCATTGTCCTTGCCATCGTCACTTCCAACATTCGCAATTGTACTTTACCCAGCTCGAAAGTCCGGGCCCTTGATGTCTTTCTTGCCTTGGCCTGTCATTTGACAGATGAAGCCAAACTTGATCGCATGGTTCCATATATTATTGAGCTCCTACACGACGAAGCGCCCCTTGTTCGGTCTGCTGCTCTGCAGACGTTGATGCAAATCGTAGGCGGTTCAAGTTACTGCTCCTGCATATTCTTTCTTACTCCCCCACAGTTGATGATAGTAATATCAAGCATCTGGTACACGATCCGGAAGTGTCGGTGCGATGTACGTACGCAGTGTATCGTCCAACTGGCAGACACGGCTGTTCGGTACCTCGAGATGGGTCAAGCGTTGAAGGCTCACGGGGCCTTCCAGCTCACTGCGGAGGCGCACGAGTACGAAAGTGCTAACTTTGAGGTATGTAAACCAAGCACTATTAGTTTCTATTTCTGTTTCTAATGTGTTCGCAGAAGAATTACAGGCGCATATATAAGAGCATCCTTCCGCCCTTCTCATGGACCCATCTAGCATTGTAGGGCCAGCAGTCCGACCCTTGCACGACATGTCAACTTTATGCATATTTTTAGGCCGTCAGAAGACGAACAACGTGCTACTGAGCCATATGATTACATTCTTGAACCGTGACAGAGACCGGCTCACGCCTGATGGACGCTAAAGGACGCTAGGCTCTTTATCTTCTCGACGATTATCCCTCCTGACAGGAAACGGCTCATGCTGTGTAACGACACTAGTAGGGGAGGTTGTGAGGCATAAATCGGACCATCAGATGGTACGCTGAGAATAAAGTTTGTTTCAGTTCGTATAAATTACTGCACTGAGATTCCTGACCTTTACTTTGGCCCATTGAACAGAGACTGCATCTACTCTGTGCATGAGCATTTCCATGCAACGATGACATTGAATGTGCCTCGCAATTGCTAAAAAGGTATCCCGCAAGTCCTGCACAGACGCGACGTCTGTTTAATATAGAGATTGTCAATGCCCACGAAAGGAAAGTAAGATTACTGTATCCTACCAGGCCTCAGTGATTCCCATGAAGCGTACGTCGCGGCTATGACCCATGCCTCCGATAGATTACGCTGATCACTGAATTTGCAAGCTCCTGTCTCTTTATGCAGGCGAGGCGGGTGCATTACAATATTCCTCAGCTCGTTTTCAAGGGACAAATACAGCCTCATGAGGCGGACCAGGTAGACCACGCCCATGGCTTCCGCTGCTTCATCGCTGAGGGACGGTAACGCCTTGGACGACAGAAGGTAGGAGGAGGATCCGGCTGCGAGCTCATATATGTCAAACTGGGCTGCTAGCGTATATATCCGAAGCGCGTGCTGGGGGGAAAAGGAGAGCAGCAGGTCAAATATGGTCGGGGATGCCGTCTTCCATATATGCACCTTGGGACATAGTCCGTACTCGGGCATGCGCCGCACTGCAGTCTCCAAGTCGGAGAAGCTCGGTGCGAACGACGTAGCACAGGACGCGCGGTACATTGTATGCAGCAATATGCCCAGGACTGCCGCTGTCTCTGGGACATCTGCCACTGTCATGCTACCACTGCTCGGCCGTTCGTCGTTGCGGATAGTACCGCACAGCGCTTTCATTGACTGCGGAGAGGTTTCTGAGATTATCGTGGAATTGACATAGAACAGAACCGAGTCTGACGACTTGACTATTGTATCTGGTGCTGGTCCTCGCTGGTCAGGCCCGAATACGGATGATGTCGCGAAAGACTCAAGACTGTCCATGATCTGTAGGATGTTTTCCGGGGCTGGTACCTATCAGAAATCTACTAGAGGGGTTGATTAAAAGGCAGCGATTATGAGTACATACTAGCCTCGCTGGATAGGCTATAGCGGATGGTCTGGGTAGCCAATATAAATGAGCACTTGCATAGCAGCATAGGTGACGCTTTCATAGAGTATATACTTTGTATGACAGCTACCATACGTCATATATTGATCATCGTTCTATACCTATGCATGGACAGAAATAAGCAAAAAAAATAAGTCAAGGTATTGACATACTTCCCATTAGAACTACTGTAAAGTACAGTTCTCTGTTGGCTCATGTACAAAAGTGCTTCGGATGCTTCGTAACAGCAACTTCACAGTCCAAGTCACCGTGAGAAATTAATACAAGCGCCACGGCGGAAATTTACAAATGGCGCTACGACCCGACTACGAGCTTGAGCAAGAAGTGCCAGCAGGTGTTTGACACGGGCCTAGCAACTGAGTACAGTACAGCCACGGAGATTGCCAAAGGACTCTCTGTTTCAACTTGTAAGATTTCGAAAGAAGACTCGCACCGGTTGATACAGAAACCATTCATCAAGATTCAATGTGCGCACCCTCCTCATTTTCCTCCTCCACCGCCCCTCCGCAAACGCATCGTGTTCCACAAAATTCGAAGGTGCACGTCCTTGAACATGAAGACGCTTACCAGCACTACATATATGGCATATACTGAGTATTTTCTGCGCACCATGCTGTGAGTCTGTAGTCCGTTGGAAAGTGGGCCACAGTCGACTCCACCATGTCTGACTTGGGTGGCTCAACAAGTGGCCCTTTCTTCCGCCCGCCAAGCGCAAAAAAAATTGGCCCCCTTCACCAACTCACTCTTCCTTGTTTCCTACTTTCCTTCACCATCTAACTCATCGTGTCTCACCATCAACTACTTTAAACATGCCCAAGCGAAGTCGCACTGGTGCTGATGCTGAAACACAGCATTGGCCAGGTAGGAAAAAGAAACGTGTTGGTGAGCCGCTCTTAATGATTATGCCAGCAACTTTCTCAAGCAATACTTATTTCATAGACAAAGACGTTAGTTTCCCAGGCGAGCTGAGTCTTCTTTCTGAGGAGACATCCATCAGGTCGCCTAGCCCCATCGAAGCCGAAATTGTACCTGAAGCTTTGAACGAGTCCGAGCCACAGCAACTCCGAGTCCTCAATATGAACGTACTCCGCCCACTAATGAGAGATTTTAGTACGTGAATACTTCTCCGGTCTATCTACTTACTTCATTGTGTCACCAGCAATTCCTTATCTGTTGTACCCGTTGAAGAAAAATTACGCAAGCTCTTTACAGTGGTTGTTGCAATGTTGTCCAGAGCTTCCTGGGTGAGGAATGCTTGGTGCCCACTGCAAACATCGTCGAGTCAGTGAGTACTTTTGGTAGAATGCGAAGGCTCACGTCATAAAAACGTTGTAGAACGATAGCAGTCTCGCGAAACTGTCGTCCGCTATCACTTTTGCACTTGAATCTGCAAAGAAATAACCAGACTCGCGCTCGTAAACGTCGAGACCGACCGCAGCAATGTGTCCGCTTTTCAGTGCCCTGTAAGTCTGATCAGTAGTGTATAAGCTCAACAAACGTCTTGTTGTACACACCGGATTAATGCATACGTGTCTATCAGTGCGCCACGAGACGTGTTGATCAGTATAACGCCCTTCTTCGTCAGCGCCAGACTGTTGTCGTTGATGATGTACTCCGTGCTGGGAGTGAGCGGGCAATGCAAGCTGATAATATCCGCCCGCCTGAACAGCTCCTCAACAGTGTCAACATACATAATTCCGCATTCGGCTGCCTCCGGCGAGGGGTATGGGTCGTACGCAATAACCTCCGCGCTGAACCCGCGCGCGAGGATCTTCCCCGTTAGCAGACCAATCTTTCCTGTGCCGACGATCCCGATCGTCTTCCCGGCGATGTTCATACCGAGCAGGCCGTCGAGCAGGAAGTTGCCCTCGCGCACGCGGTTGTACGCCTTGTGGTACTTGCGTACGACGGTGAGGATCATGCCCACCGTGAACTCGGCCACTGCGGCGGGCGAGTACGCGGGCACACGCGCGACTGGTATACCGTGCGCTGCCGCCGCGCTGAGATCGACGTTGTTGTACCCCGCACAGCGCAGCGTGATGTATTTCTGCAAGTGTGGAGTTCGGTGGCAATATTAGCTATGCGAGACAAAATGAACGTACCACACCGAGAACATGGAGTTTGTCAATGACAGCAGCGTTGCATATGTCATTGACGAAAATGCAGATGGCATCGTGGCCTGCTGCGAGCACGGCTGTCTTCTCGTCGAGGAGGGGGTCGAGGAAGGTGTATTCGATGGCGAAATCGTCCGGGATCGCTTTCGTCAATGAATCCAGATCGTACTGGTACATTGCCACCGATGTCAGAAGCTACATAGTAAGTAGAACCTTCCAGCCTACTTGTGCCGTACCGAAGACCGCAACTTTCATGGTGAAAGTAGGTATTTATGTTCGGAATATGCGGGAGTCAAGGGTGCACGAACCAAGCACGAACAGTACGACTGCCTCAGACAGCCACAATCACCTTCAAATAGCCTTGATTGGTCCTGTTCACGCGGACAAACAAGTCGTTCATATCTAAGAGCAGTATAAACATATTGGGCCTAGAAGGGTCGACGAGTTGAATGCTTGACCATGATTGGCTGTCACCGCTGTTCTTGCTTGGCATGTCATCAGCTCTCATATGACTGGCAGAAAAGTGAAGCTTTACCAGGATAAACAAATAGCAAAAATTGTGCTCTTGCAAAAGGAACACAAATTTTTCGAAGGAAAGCAAATGCACGAATACATAAGTGTTATGGGAGTATCCAGTATCCGGCGACTGAGCGAGGGCATCGAAGGCGCATCAACAGTCCCAAGTCAAACAAATTCCTACAAAGGAGAAAAGACGAGATGTATGGTCGGCGCCGGGCGGTCAGGCGCCGTAAGAAGAAATGATTTTTTCTTATTAAAAAAGGTACAACAGACTCCCCGTTCCTAGTGACACAATAGATAAGTACATATGTAAACAGCAGGAATACAGTATTAGAAAGGAAAAACTCCAAAGCCGAAACAATCATCCTTCAATGCGGCGAATCGTGCGCTTCTCCCGCTCGCCAACGACTTTGACCAGGCCCTCGTTCTCCAAACCCTTGATGACCTCCGCAAAGTCCACGGCGTCAATCCGTACACTGCTCTGTTCGCCCAACAGACGGAGCACGTCCGCCCACTTGACACCGCGTCCGCGCACGGCGCCTTCGAGCAGCTTGAGCACCTCGCGGCGCATGTCCTCGCGCTGCCTGCGTTGGCCTGCGCCCGTACCCGTGTTGAGCAAGCCCATGTCGATCTTGCCTGTGCGCGGGTCCATTGCGCTCGCTCGGATTGCAGCGCGCATCAGCCGCCCGGCCTCCTGCACGTCGGTGAGCTCAACGAATTCAGAAAATCGCATCCGTGCGTGCGCCTCGGACAGCCGGATAAGCGATTCGAGCTGCCGCGTCGTTGCGGTGATACGCTTCTCGCCTGCTCGTGGGTCGTCGCCCATGTTGCGCATCTCGACGTAAGCGCGCACGAGCTCCGCCCCGGCCTCCTCGCTGATGACGGGATGGATGGTGGACCGAGCGAAGTCGATGTATGCGGATAGTTCGTGTATGGGCTATGAACAGGTAAGACTACAGTATAAGCCGAAATAAACTGGAACGTACAAGGATGTCGAGTGCTTCAGCGGTCGGGGCGTCTTCTAGGTAGAGGCCAACAAGATGCTGCGCAAGCCTGCGATCAAGGCTGTCCTCGACTTGATCAAGGACCAGGTACAATAGATCGAAACGGGAGATAAGAGTGGGCGGGAGGTCAATGTTTCTCGTGATTGGCAAGTTCACGTCATACTTCGAACCAACCGGATTAGCTGCAGCCAAGATCGAAGTCCGGGCATTGAGTGTTGTGATGATTCCAGCCTTTGCAATAGAGACAGTTTGTTGTTCCTGTAAAGGATTATTATTCGAGGAAGTTCAGACATAACAAGAGTCACTAACCATAACTTCGTGAAGTACACTACGCGTTGCATCTGACATCTTGTCAAACTCGTCGATACAGCATACTCCCCCGTCGCTCAGAACAAGGGCACCACTGGAAGGCATCGTAAGAAAATGCGAAAATTGTATTTCTTATGTCACCGACCTTTCCAATACAAGCTGTTTGGTTTCTGGATCCCGAGTAACATATGCAGTCAGACCAACAGCAGAGGAGCCCTTGCCCGAAGCATATACTCCGCGGGGAGCAATCTTGTGTACATACTAATGGTATTTACAATTAACGAGGTTATCACAGCGTTGTATGAATTACTCACCTGAAGGATCTGGGATTTACTAACACCTGGATCACCGACCAGCAGGACGTTGATATCACCCCTATAACGGGGACCACCTCCACCTCCGCCCTTGGCCACACTCTTGTTTGTTCCACCAAACAGTTGTAGCAGGATACCCTTTTTCACGTCTTCCATCTCCCAGATAGATGGGGCCAGCGAACGCGCCAGATAGTCGTAAATATCTGGCCGCTGACTCAGGGTCCTAAGTCGTTCCTCCATCTCCGCCTTGCGGCTTTGGCGCCCCTCAATTTCCTCATCCTCGTCCCCGCCGTCGCCCAGACCTCCTAAGCCTGGAACGCGGTCGCCTCCCGCAGGGCGCGTGGACTTGTCAAGCCCGAGCTTGTTGTCAGTTCCTAGTTTCACGTGGACAACATCCAAGTACGTCTTGAACAGACTCTTGAGCGTCCTTTGGCGCGGGTTGATACGCACAGGCACACTGCGGTAGATTCCTGAAACGACAACACGGTCACCGGGTTTAGCGACATCAACGAGTTCATCATATACGCTGAGAGAGACTGTGTGTGGTGTTTGACCGTCCGGTACTGCGTCTGGCGTCTCTTGCAGGCGAATTACCTGCCTATCGGCAAACTCGCACCGATTGTGCATGAGGGACATAGTCCCAACAGATGCGCATACATCTCGAGGGCAGCGAGCGGGCTCCTCGATCTTGCCCCGGTCAATTTCAACTTGTACGGTATGCGAGCAGGTCAAGCAGCGGAAGAAGGCCACTTTCATGTCGGGAATGACTGGAGTGGCGCGAATAACCAAACCCTTGATGCAGACAAGTTTATCCGTATCTATATGCATAGATAAACATGACTGAGTGAGTATATATTACGTTGGGACATACCGGTGGGGTTCAATGTTCGTATATTTATTGAGGGCAGACCGAAAGGTCGCACTTTGTAGATTCTCCCCATTATTTCGCTGATTTCTGCGTCGCCTTCAGCCCCTTCCATTCCCCCCGCACCATTCTGCTGGTCCATATCGGCAACCTCGAGCATCATGTCTTTTAGAACCTGATCCATAGCGGGTATAACTTCCTGGGGATATTTGACGAGCTGCGTATATAACTTTTTCGAGGGGGGATACGCAATGAGATTAACGATATCGAGGTTGAGATTCGTTTCGCCCGTCTGGCGCATTCTTCGGAAATAGCTTTCGTAGAGCAGAACCTCCGCTTCCTCGGGGGACGAGAAAGCCTGTGTACGGTGCCCTTGTTGACGATCATATTGGACACGGTACTTGGGTTTGAATCCTTTGAAAAACTCGCGGAAGATCTTCATAGTTTCCCCAAGGTTCACAGTCGTCCCCCAGATCGCGCGAATCTCATCAGGCTCATCCGAGGGTGCAGGGGCAGCTGACAAGTTCGGTGCCGAGGATGCAGGAATGCCCAGGTGGCTACCATCGGAATTCAGGTTGTCGGGGTCGGCTGCAAGGTGCTGGGCTCGACGAGCAATTCGACGCGCAGATGCGCTTGGAGTGACAGAGAGCGACGAATGGATATCTCCGCGACGGTTCTTCGGTGTGTTGTGAGCGGCAGGGCTTCTTTCAGGAGCTGAGTTAATGAAGCAAGCTTGACTTGAGAATAACGTACGATGGGAAATCAAGAGGGTCAGAATCTTCGGGACGATCTACGGGTATATTTTGCCTCCTTTGTGGTGTCTTTCCGGGAGTAGATGAAGGAAATGCAATTGGAGAGGAACTGCCAGCTGAAAGACGCGTCAAACGCGTCTTGGTGTAACGAAACGAACACCAACATACCTGTGAAGAGAGGTGTCCGTTTTGGCGTAGTCAGACCGACAGCACGTCGAGCGGTCATCGACCGTAGAGGGGAGCTTGTTGGTGGAATCTGATTGCGACGACGAGGAGTCCCTGCTGTAGTGGATGGTGTACCCGCAAGAAAGAGTGGATCCACGGGTGGGGCATTGGGAAACGACTGAGCAGTGTTGGAGCTGTCTTGCATCTCAACGTCGTCCATCTCGGACGACGGAAAATCTAATGCTGGTGGTGAGGACATACTTGGGGAAAGGAAAGCACAAAGACGAGGGTGGCGAATAAGAGAACAACGGACGCGACGACGACGCGACGCGTCAATTTTGAGTTTAGGGCAGGCGAAGTAGATGTTCCCACGTCCGCCTGGCTATGTAGTCTTTTTGTCGACAACTTCTTCCACCAATACCCCAACAAGTCATATACAAAGATACGTGACCAGCTTTCACGAATATATCATTGTGTTAACTACATTATATAAAACAGATATGCAAACAATGATAGGTATACTATATGATGGTATTGCGTGTATGATATTAGAATTCGAACAGTGTGCAAGTCCATTCCCAGCGATTACTTCCTCAGGACTTTAAGCAACGAGTTAACGCCATCGAAACCAAAACCGCTTTCCGGGTAGCACACATACATTGGATCCGCCTCGGAATCGAATTTGCTCTGTGAAGGCCAGATTAGCTTTCGCCAAACAGGCCGATAAATCATGGGTCACTTACTCTGAACTCTCCACGTTGAATCAGCTTCGCTCCAGAGGCCACTTTCTTGTATGCCTTGCTTAGAGCCTTCACCTTCCACCCACCAAGATTACGAATGGCTTGGAATTCGGGGGACGCGCTGATACCGAACGTAATCGTTACCCGGTCATCGTCGCGGTTATGCGTCTTCGAAACGTCTGGCGAGTGTCCGCTTTCCTTCCCATTGATGTCGTTGGTAGCACCGTTCGTCTGCTGTCCTTGGGTTTCTGTGGACGGAAGATCGTCGCTGGAGGGCTCGATGGGTATGCTGACTTCGCTTGCAGCGTCCGAATTTGTAGTGGATGCGATTGCTGCCTGACCTTCAGTAGAAGGGGGCCGAACCGGTGTGGTATCAATGTTCCCGTGCGCGGGATGGGGTATCTTTTCTCCCTTGGCTTGGGCTTCCACTTGCTCCTCGTGAAGATCCTTCAGGGCGGTGTAAATAAGCGCTTCCGAGGTTCCTTTCGGCGCTGAAGGGAAGGAGACTGCGTTCTTGATCTGCCACGAGCTAGACTGTATGGGAGTCAGGATGAGGAGTCCAACGGGCTACACAGTACTTGTCAGCGAACTGGCGGCCTCGCTCAAAATCGGCGCATGTACGTACCTTTCCCTCCTGTCTGGCAAGCCAGTACCGCCGGTGTTCCGAATCGAGCCAAGGCTGGCCTGTCGTCGAAGCAATCTGCACTCCACTCTTGCTCTCCTTCCAGTCCTTGATTCCCTTCTCCACAGCGATCATTTCCTCGTCAGTCCACTCTGTCGCCTTCATTTCCTTCACTTTTACATGGTACTTCTCCGCGCGCGCCAGATTCTTCTTCAAATCCTTGATAACATGCTGCCCTTCCTTTCCCTTAGCGTCGGGGGACGTCAACTCAATGACATGCTCGGGATCCACGACGTCCTCGTATATGCATGACACGGTCGACCACCCAAACTCGGGGCTTGCGAGCACCTCCTCTAGATCTCGGTCGACACATGCCCACACGGGCCGCTTGCCGTTGGCTTCGCAGAAAGCCACAAACTGGCGCGCGACACCCAGCAGCGCAGCAGGGTCTGACACGAGTGGGTTGCCCCACGCAAAGACGTATGGGTCCCTCTCCATGTATCCCTGCACCGGCGTAAACGACGACTCCGGGACGGGCTCCGACGGGCGCCAGAGTTTGTAGCGTTCGAATTCGAGCCAGGCCGTGGCACTGGACGAGCCGTACTTGGCAACGAGGTCAGCGATAGCGTTCTTGTCTGATGTCGACATATTTTTTTGCGTTGTGTTAAGGTAATGCATTTGCTGGACCAGTGGCTTGGGTGTTTTATAGCGAATAAGGTTATTACGTGACGTCACTGGAGCGGCGGGGGTGAGCCAGCCAGAATACCTCGTAATGGCGATGAGCTGCACTGACTCCAGGAGGTGAGGCCTTCCTTGTACAGTCTACATCATCGCTTGGGTCACAGATGAAGGTTCTACATTTGTAGCTGTCCGTTTACTTGGAGCTCATTGCAAGATGATATCATGTCAGTTCAGTGTCGAGCTCCGCATAGAAATTTTACTTTTGTAGACGCCAAGCCTTCCCTCCGTTGTGTAAATTGAACTATGTATGTACTGAGTTCGTCGAAGATATAACAGCACATGTCGAGAGAGAGGAGATCCAGTTTGATGACTCGGACAACCAGGGGGGTATACATGTTTGGTGTCTCATAAAGGTTCAAATACATTTACAGAAACATCTAACGTACTTTGAACTGCAGCAATGTACGGCCGATTCTCATCAGTGCCTTTCTAGACTCAATCAGGGGGAGGATAACGACCAGGAAGAATGCGAAGAACAGCCAAATTTATTGAAGAGATCAGCTTTGTGACATTGATGCAAGTCCCAAAAATGCTTACAAACATGACGCCGACGTACGCCGTGAAAAACCGCACCGAAAATATGTACGGGACACCTCCCAGTGGTGCGGGAATAATCTGTGGCATTTATTAATGAACCGCTCGTGGGATGCATTACTTTCAACTCACAAAGGTGATAATTATAGCAAGCACTGCAAAGATAACTGTATACTTTTTGAATGTCCTCTGAAGTGCGGGTACAACCTCATGATCGGTGGGGACGGGGAAGTCAGGCAGTGTAGAGAGACCCCGGGCGGTCAACCCCAGCATAGTACCGCATGAAAATGATATAGAAAACCATGCCAGGCCACCTAGGAAATATGCCCGTGCAGTTGTTGTAGGATTGGATGCAATGACGCGAGGCCAGTATCCCTGGTCGCACGTTACTAGACCAAAACCGTTGATGATCGACTGCATATACCAGGGGTATGAGCTGAAGATTCCATCAATGTCATTGGCAAGACTTACCATGACTGCAAATTGTTCCTCCAATGGCGTACCTTATTTATAAATAAGGTGAATCAGTTCTCTTACGTTTCGGGGTCAGAAGGGCGTCAGCAAAGCATTGTACACACCAATAACCACCCGAAACACCCAGCACATAGGACTCTGTAGCACTTTGGAGAAAAGTGAGGCTCCACGTCCCTTGATGCGGAAGGAGAATTTAATACTGTAAGGACGTAGAGCAGAAAAAAACCTACATGAACTGATGATGCCAGCAATGACGAGGCCCGTCTTTAGGGAACGACTGGCAGCGGAAAACTCGGAAGCAGAGTTTGGCGAGTATTGGGAGAATGTCTTCTGAATCCAAGTGACTCCATTCATGAAAAGTGCAAATGCAAGCCCAAGTCCGAGAACAACGAGATAGCCAGCTTCCTGAGGAAGAGGCTAAGGGGACATTATTGTCGCTGAGGACGCAGGACTGCTGGACATTTACACTATCTTGTAGAAGCCCGGCTGATAGAAGCACATCTTATCTTGGGCGCTCCAATCAGCAGGAGATCTTGCGAATAGCGAATAGCGAATTGGCACATCGCTCTGCGTAGTAGATGGCAACATTCTCGTGGCGTCTCACGTAGTACGAACAAATGCCAATTCGCCAGTCGGACAGGGGTCGTTCACAGGCAAAAGCACGGTCGTCGGGTGGTCAGTGGGCAGGATGCAGCTGGCATTAATCATGACTAGACGAACGAGTTCAGATAGGTAAGGCATTTTGCAAAGGATAGATTGCGTGCTTCGTGGTTCCACTCGCGCAAAACAGGGCGTACTTGACGCGAACAGTCGAGAAACGCGTCAAAGCTAATCCATTGTATCATTACGCCAAAGTATAAGATGGTCTGCGTTAGAACACTTACCATACCTCAGATGACTTCAACTGTCACTAACACCATCGCACACTCGTCTACCCCCGCGTCCAGTGGTTCATTATCGACCATCGGCAAAGACCGCCTGTCGCTACCTCCATGGAACCCTCCCCCTGTCACAGAGGAAGACATCGAGTGGGCTGATATCTTGACCGTCGACTTGGCCAAATATGACACACATAGGCAGGAGTTGGTTGAGACAGTGCGCATTGCCCTGGAGCGTGATGGTTTCTTCTATGTCGTCGGGCACGGCATCAACCCGGAAACGGTGTGTGCCGAAGCTCGGCAAACGGGCGCTAAATTGCTAACTGCCATATCATTTGTGGCCTTGGACTAGATCAATCGTCAGTTCGCTCTCGGCGAGATTGCATTGGAGAAAGTCCCTAGGGATGAGAAGGAGAGGTTGGCTGCACCGATTAAGGAGAAAGGAACTTTCAGAGGCTACAAGGTATTTACTTTCCGCTGCTGCCAAGTTTGTTGGGTACAAATGCGAACGACTTCATATGTTATAGCTTCAGAACTACTGGGAAATCAGCAATGGAGTTCGTGACAGAATTGAACAGTACAATATATACTTGAACCAGTATGCTCTAATCTATTCGGGCCCCTCAAAGATGATATATGATTTTCCTATAGAATTGATCCTGTGTCGCGGCATCCACAAGCTCTTCAACCGTACATCGATGAGATTAAGGATTTCCTAGAAGTGAGTGAAGTCATCGACCAATGTTTAGAGTAGTTCTAACATGCGTGGGCTCAGGAGTCTCGGCAAAAAGTTCTTAAGCGTGTTGCGTCGCTAATTGAAGGTATCTTGGGTCTGGAGGAAGGTTACCTATGGAGACTGCATGAAACAAAAGATGGAATCAAAGGAGATGATGTACGTCTTTCATATCCTCTTCTCATGTATTTTTCAAATTTATCCATCTCTATCAAAGCTTTTCAGATATATGGTCTATGACCCACTGACGCCGGAAGAAGCGGCAACAACCAATGGAGTTATGCTCTCCGGGCATACTGACTTCAATAGTATTAGCTGTCTCCTTTCACAGCCGATCACGGCACTCCAGGTACTTATGCCAGACAATGTCTGGCGGTATGTAAAACACAAGGAGAATGCATACGTGATCAATATTGGCGATCAGTTGTCCTTCATGAGCGGTGGTATACTGAGAGGAACGATGCACAGAGGTGTGTATATTTCTCTTTAGAATCAAGATTCATTGGTTTCTGACCCTGTGTGAAGTCGTCCGTCCACCAAAGGATCAGTATAGTCGGCGCCGGCTGGGAGTATTCCACTTTGCTCACATCATAGATGGCGTGCCGCTCGATCTTTTTCCTACTGCAAAGGTGCAAAAGGAGGGTCGCAAAATTTTCAACAATATCATACCAACGAGCGACGAGTGGGAAAGTGCCCGCGTCAAGAGTTACGGCACAACTGAATTCACAAAGGGGGAGGAGTATGACATTGAGATTTTGAACGGGATACAAGTTCGTTTTATCCGGATTCTATTATTTTATTTCGTCCCGATGTTCATTGATAAATACAGGTTCGCCATTATCGCCACTAGGGAGGACTCAAAGAGTGGTCAAGAGAGCGTAGTTTATGGGTGACATTGCTTCAATCATTGCCCTTTTACTTGAATTTTATGACAAGACATTTTATTTGAGCCAAATGTTCCTGAACCCGTACATTAATGAAAGCCCGAAGAAAGCCCTGAAAATCACAGCTCCTTGCCGTCATCAAGCATCTGCTTTGTGACCCACGTATCATCATCCACGAGCTTCACTTTGCGCCAGTCAGCGCCTTCAATTAAGTCAGCTGTCAAAACTCCATGTCTTCAATAATTAGATGGAGGAGAGATAATACAATTGAATATTTTAAGACTTACTTATCTTTCAGATGTTTGAACATATCCTGTTTTGCTCCCAGCCGCAGACCAAGTAGTTTGGGGCATCGCAGACATTGATGGTTGAACTTCGCTTGTAGAAATAATGTCGCGCATGTCAGTGCTCTACCTTTAATCAAATTGTGATTAATAAAATAATCAGTTTCAGCGACAGGATTGTGTATATTATGTCTAATAACCTAGATCATGTAGCATAATTTATGATTAATTTTTATGAGTACTCACACTGTCTTGACATGTTCGATAATCTCGGTCCTCTTGGATTGTCTAGAGCAATGATTGCACAGCCAAGCCACTAGACAGAGCTTCGAATTTGAAGAATACGGTCCTTTCATTTGCCGCAAGGCTTCGGTACAGTCGTCAGACAGAACAACTAGATCATCAGGTAGGCACTTTGCATGAACCGGAGAAAGAAAAAGATGTTTCACCTATAATAAAATCAGTTCAACTATGGTTGGTGGTTTAAAAAAGGACTGGATGTCCAACACGTACAACTGAGCGCCAATCCAAGCCTTGCACACGGTCGGAGAGTTGAGCACATCTTCGACAGATGAATCGTGCATCCCGCGCGTCCAGGTCATTTTGCGTAAGAGACAGCGGATCGACGCCTAGGAGTCTGGTTATAGCGTTGACACTAGCTTGCCCCTCTTCGCTGATACGGAGAAAGAAGTTTAGTCGAATGTTCTTATGATAGCTGCAAGTCTGCGTCTTGTAATAGGAACAGAATTCAGAATGATGGCCGAGTGCTTCTCTCCAACCAATGAAGATGCCAACAGTCGCAAAGGATGGATTCCATTTCCCGTCTCGTTTGCACTCTGTACATGCGAAGACAGCTAATGCGGACTCCAAAACGTCAGTTTCAGTGCCGGGGGTCTTGACCGCTGCGACACTCAAGCCGGCAGTTAGACTTTTTGCATTCATAAGTTGGACCAAAAAATCTTTTCGATCCTTGATAACAGAATGGACGAAGCGCAACAATTCTTCAGCCTTTTCTGCGTCTTCTGGAACGGGGTCAGCAGTCAACGCCGGGTCTGTAAGGTACTTGCGGAAGATGGGGAGTTGATGTACCATGGTTGGATGGGACGGTTCATCAGCTCTGATATAATGGGTGGCATACGACGTTGAACAAAGCCTAAATAATATGTGGTCAGATTTTCTTTACGCTGATGTACGTAGGCCCGAAGATTTTCCATATATTTAGAATGAGCCATATGAGTGAGTGAGTGATAAAATGGGAGATCTAACTGGATAACTAGAGGCAGTCAACCACGGTTTATGTGAGTACCTAATCTGATACGCAAAAATGCTATAATTAGTTACCTATCTGATCTGGCTTTCGTCGTCTCAAGCAAAGCCAATCTTGTAAAGCAATGGACTAGAAATGGTTCTTCAAGACTTGAATAGAATCATGGATGTCCCGAATTTTATGTCCACTGGCTTCTAACTCCGACACAAAACTGCTATGGTGGTCAACAAAACTTAATGAAATATGCTGAAGCCTATTAGTAGCTTACAGTTCAATCATTGCTAAACTAATTGAATCCACATATTCGGAGGCACATTTTTGCATTATGGCCGTTTGCCATTTCTTGCATGTGTTGGCATGCTATCCGATATTGAAACACTAGAAAAATGTTGAATTCAATGCGCACAAAAAATGCTGCAGTAACGTACGTCAAGTCGTTGCTTTGTCCCAAAAATATTATCCCCAATAAAATTTTGGTATATTTTAGCAGCATCAACCTCGTCAGGGACGTGCTCCAGAATATGGACGGTTTCTCTTGCTTTGTCAATCAAGTCTTGTCTGTAGAATCTCCACTGCCCACGATCAACGACTTCTACATAGTGAAGGTGAATACGAAGTGTGGGAGCTGAAAAGGTCAAAATGTTGCAAGTTATGACGACTGGCAACTCGAACCTATAGTATCCGTGTATCGAACCACGTCGTACCATAAGCGTGAATCGGAATTAAAACGCGAGTCCTTGATGAAATCTTCTAGAACTGGTCTCAAGGTATCGTCAGGGTTGTCGACCATATCCTAGTGCCGTGCACCAGTTAGCAAGGACATATTTCGTCTAGAATCGATACTCACCGAACAATTTTCACACCTCCAACGGTAAGTGACATCGATGACAGCTTTCCTACAATTACAGAGTGCGAAAGCCTAAAGGTCAGCAAGAAAGGAAACCCACCGGCCTGTAAACGGGAACAGACATCACACGTGGCGGGTCCAAATAATAAAGAAGTCCACATTGGCGCCGATAAGTCTTCAGGATATGATGGGATATCCGGGTGGTTCAAATAAAATTTCTCCCATATATTCGATGTACCACTGTCGAGTAGTAATGCCCTAAGGCTATGAGTCGTTCGAATAAGATTGTATAGATTGATAGGATGAAGGTCCTGGAAGATCTACCGCAGGCTCAGATATTGACAGGCAAAAAGACGGAGGACTTACGATATACAACAAGTCTGCAGGCAAAGCACTAAAAGAGCTAAGACTTTTCCAGCGGGGACCAGTGTATCCATCCATCTTCTTTCTATAATGAAGAAACACATAACGGGCCACATAATTATCTGGTGAGTAAGAGGTGAGAATGTTAAACCTAGCCAGTCTGACAAAAGGTCTAAAGTATATATGTACCTGGGTCAATGGCGTGCTTAAGTTCGGGGTCAGGGTCGTAATCATACTCAGCGAGCTTTCTTCTGTTGCTAGTTTTGAAGTCTTTCAATGTCTTGCCCCAAATATTAAGTCCAGACGTTGCACGGTTATAGCGTTTCACTAGATTGTCATCAAACATTTTGCAAGTCAATTCGCTAAATGATAGATTTTTAGAGGTGACCATTACTTCAGTGCTCAACAAGTGCTCGTTGTCGATCAGAGTTGGATTAGAACAAGATTAGAAAGCAATTAAGTAGAACGTGCAGTGTTTGAACAAGGATGTCGATGAGCGCACGTGATGCATAGCAGCCCCAAAGTCTCGCCCGGTGCTCATTGTTTCTTATCCACCGACCACGACTAGCTCGCTGGCGATGGCGTCCTCGAGTCGTGCTGGGCCGTCGACCTCACCTCCACCATCCAGCACCAGGCCAAGATTTGCCTCGCGTCGCACGGCCAGCTCTTACGACACCCGGCTTCATGAACACACCGCCACCCACCACCGGAGCACATCGTCTTCGGTATTAACACTCAATCGGCATGTACTTCCATCGCATCCGCCCAGTAGTACAAGTGATCCCCGCTTTTCGCGTTTGTTCTCGCCGACTCTAGGATCCTCATTTCTGACTGCGTCAGATCCACTCCCTCAGCTTGAATTGTTGAATTTTGGCTCACCCTCGCAAGCGAGATACGTACGACCATCCTCTCCCGCACCTACGGCAGACTTCTCTATCATTGATGCGGAGGATGACCAGCCAGCAATTCCAGGGAGCTTCCCCACTACACATTCTGCATCCATGAACAGCCTGAATCGCTCGGTACACGAGACATGGCCATCCAATTCATTCAAATCCCTTATTCCGCGTATTTGGGAAGCAATTTTTTCTCCTCGAGGCGTTCAAGCACCTCAAGCCTCACCCGTGTCTTCGCGAACCTCTTCACCTCGTCGTTATGCTAACCCGAGTGGCACTGGGAAAGGAAAAGGTAAATATAAAGTTGGCAGCTTCTTCTCTGTGCGGAATGGGAGCAGAGGTGATCTCAAGAACATCAACTACTCTGAACTACCACCTCTGGATGGCGAGGAAGGGGAGTTAATTGACGATGAAGCGTGTTTCATCGACTCGAGGGCTATTGATGGATTAGGTACGTGTCGCATGTCCGGTGCGGGCATAGTTAACACGTAAATCTAGACATCCTATCGCTGCTTCCTACAGAACTAGCCTTACACGTCCTCACTCTCCTTACCCCCCGATCAGGCGCCATTACCTCCTTCAGCGGGAGAAGCAACGTCGAGCCTGATGCGAGTGCGCACGAGGCATTACGCGCAATTCTCGCCTGTCGACAGGTTTCACGGAAATGGTGCCGCCTTGCCAGTGACAATGACACTTGGCGCGCTCTGTTTCTGGGCAGGTGGAATGTTGATCTTAGGCGCGCAGTAGACGCTGACATGCGTTCACCGCGCAGCATGCGCATGACTCTCGGAAAAACTTGGGACGTCGACCTCATCGATGTCGGCCCGAAAGCGAAACGCGTTTTGGACTTATCGACAGAGGTGATCGACGCCCCCGTTATTCACGCGCCGCTGCAACTAGACTGGCGTATGCTTTATCGCGAAAGGCTAGTGTTAGATAGGCGGTGGGCGGGTACGCAACGCGTGCCAACCGCGGGAGACGGTGATACATCAAGGAGGCGCATGGGTGGAGTTTATAACAGCACTACCCTTACCTCCCTGCTGATGGGGAGTCATTTACACAATGTGGAGGAAGTGGGGAGCACCAGTAACCGACCGTACGAGCCTAAGATGACAAAAATATCTGGCCACTTTGACAGGTATGTAACGTTTCTGATGTTGTTACCTTTTCACCACGTCGTTAACTAAAATTTGTAGTGTCTACTGCCTCGAGTTCGATTCGCGGCGTATTATTACAGGTTCGCGCGATCGCACTATCAAAGTATGGAGCTTGCGTACAGGTAGACTCCTGGGCACACTTGTCGGCGCACACCAGGGAAGCGTGTTGTGTCTCAAATTTGAGAAGGACTGGGATCGCGATTGGGCGGACAATGACGCTCCAGATGCCGACGAGGGCAGTCCTACACTCGGCGCAAATCCCTCACCCCTCGGTGGTAGCCTTGCTGCTAATCAGGAGGGTACACACATGCGAAGGAAGCGCGATCCTACTCTGCGCACTGGCTTCATGGTCAGTGGAAGCAGTGATCACTCTGTTTGTATCTGGGATCTCCGCTTAGGCGCCGCCCTCGATGAAGATGATGACGTGAGTATTGACGAGTTGGGAACGCGAAGCACTGGTGGGGACGGGGACAGGGAGGTGAAAGGGGAGGTCAGACAGATATTGCATGGCCACGGTGGTGGCGTGCTCGATCTGAGGATTGACCGGCAGTGGATCGTGAGCTGGTACGTGAGGCTGCGCTACTCCCCTCTGCGTCCGCGCCAAATTTACTTACCCATGGTTACAGCTCGAAGGATGCTGTCATCCGTGTGTGGGACAGGAATACCCTGCAGCTTCACCGCATGCTACGCGGACACGAAGGCCCTGTCAATGCGATCGGACTGCAAAACGGCAAAGTGGTATGTTTTCAGTGCTCATTTCCTACATTTGGATGCTTAGGACCGTCTAGGTCAGCGCTAGTGGCGACGGGAAGATGATCCTCTGGGACATCGGGAGTGGGGAACGCCTTCGGACGTTCGAAGGGCACGATCGTGGGTTAGCCTCCATCGAGTTCAAGGTTAACTCCGGTTACTTGTCTTACTGCAAAAGAGGCCTTAACGTTTTTACTTGAAATTTAGGATGACCTCATTGTTTCTGGATCTAATGATTGGAAAATTAAAGTCTGGAGCGCGTCTACGGGCGAGTGTCTTCGAACTCTTGTGGGGCATGAGGCTCTCGTGCGTGCCTTGTCGTTTGACACGCGAAGTGGTCGTCTTGTCAGTGCCAGCTACGACAAGCATATCAAGCTATGGGATCTGAGCAGTGGTGGGTTCAATAATAATATTTGTTATGACTCTTTGTTGAGCCCATAATTTGGATTTGTTTTACAGGCAAATTGATAAGAGATTTCAAGGACACTCACACCAGCCACATATTTGATGTCAAGTTTGATATATCCCGTATCGTAAGGTAAGTTCCAATGTGATAAAGAGAGTGCAGTGTCCTTCATACTAATCTTGACCGCTTCAGCACTTCGCACGATCAAAAAATCACTATCTTGGATTTCTCGCAAGATCTCAACACATCACTTTTTATTTGAAAGCATTTCTTCATTAAAAATTTACCCCATTCATCTTGTCTTTCTCTGTATGATTTATTCGCTTTCGATATCGCTCTCAATCACATACTTCCCCATTCCAACCCCCTCACACGGACTTTCGATTCGGACTTAAATTTTTTGTATGTTAATGCTTCTGTAGTCATTGCGGCACCCCATCTTTCTTGTTCTTGTTGTTCTATTTACTATCCTTACTCTCCGTTGGAAACGTCCTGGCCATATATGTCTAATCTCTGTCGTATCTAGACTTTGACGGCATGTGATCTTTCCTTCGTATTGGGCTCTTGCGTAGGCTATTCCTCCTTACATGTATCAATTGTAGCATCTGTGTACTGCCATATTATTATCTGTTGTATTCTCGGTCCAGGAATCGTTTATCAGAGACGCAATGTATGTATCGTAACGTTACTGCATTATTCCTTGAATTGAGATGTATATGAACCGGGTCTTATTGCGCCTATCGTCGTAAAGTGAGATTGAAATTGACCTTTACGTGCCACGAAAGATGGCAAGTAAAGAGAGATGAGACCAGCTCGTATATTTGCCATACGAACTGGCTCCTTTTATCATTATTAGTAGAGCAAGGCGCGCGTGAGATGCACAACTCAGATGCGTACGGTTGGTCCTTGGCCGGGATGCGTGCCAACCTAATGACTTACCACACGTGTACTAATGTGACCGTGGTAAAGCGGAACTTAGTACTTATTTCACTCGAAACAAGATAGAAACCCCCAGATTTCTGCGAGGCTCCAGGGGCTCACTTCTTTGATCTCGTAGTCTCTGCTCCCACTCTATTCAGACCAATTCAACGCGAACAAAAAATACAACCTTACGAAATCTCTCTCGATTCAGCCGGACGCCTTATAGATCATATTGAGATCATATCCAACTCACTGGGGTTTGACTGGGGTATATAGATTAGGGCCATGGACAGTACGTCTTGCTTTATACGTCCATGTAGAGAGGACACCTACCCCTTCGCAGAGACTTCAAGTGGTCACGCCAAATACAGAAAGGACTCCAATAGCGTTTGTCATTTTCTTCCATGAGCCCGCAAATCTGAAGACCACTACGAGCTCATAATCATACTCGCAGAGCTTATCCAAACAGCTCAAGATAGCTTTGAAGATGACCGGTAAAGATAAAGATGCTGAATTTAGGCAGATAATAGTGAGCAATTTTACCTTGAATACGAAGAACATCTAATATGGTTGATCATTATTTCACACTAGCACTGTGTCGGGTTTGCTGTTCAAGAACATATGGATTTGTCCAAGAGGACAAGTGAACAGCCAGAAGAGACAAAACTGATCAAGAAACAGGTACAGAAACTCATTCTGACTAAACGCGTCTTCAGTATTGACATCTCGAGTAGATAGTCGATACATTTCCTCACATCTTCACTGATGACCAGGCATTAGACGGAAAGCTGCACGCCCTCCATAGATATATATCCTTGAGGCATTCAAGTTTGAAAAGCTTTGTAAAGAGAAAAGAAGTAGGACCTGTGAGGAAAAAGGTCTCGTGCAGCAGTTCAGAGGCACCCAAAGTCAGTTCCTCATAGAGTACACCGTTCCTTATTGACGGTCTTGACATAGACCCGTTCAAAAGCCGGACTGAGTAGCACACTGGAGAACGAAGCACAGATGGCATCACCCCCTCCATTGACGCCATCGTCCTACATTGCTATGGAGCCTGTTTCTGCTTCGCCACCGAAGACCGTACACAACGATACTGTTGAGGAAGGTCTATATACCGCGACGTTGAACCCAAAAACAAATAAGCGGTCTGTCCAAAATAGTAGCCAAGGCTACTATTCTATGTCCTCAACTTCCCAGACAAATACATGCGCGGCTAGCTTTGGGAGCTCCAGTCAAATCAACAGACATTTCAACCGGCCGGGTCCTTCCCAATGGACTGCAAGCCAATCCAGTAGCATGAACGAATCTGAAATCACGACTCAGTCCTGCAATAATACTCCGCCTTCAATTGGAGGGACTTCAAGCGCAACGGTAGAAGGAGATGAGAACGCCGAATCCACATCGATTACCTGCTTTCTCGCTAGCTGTGTTCCGTCAATGGCCAGCTACACCAAAGCATTCATCGATTTTGGGTGTCATACCGAAGAATATCTGCTGGCCGTGTCCACGTGGTCCCCAGATATGATTCACCATCTCCTCACGAGGTTAGGACCAGATGTGGACGGCGAGCAACTGACAGAAATGGATAAGATGGTATTGATCAATCATTTCTTGACATACTTTCAGTAAACAGTGAGTCCAATTTTTTTTGAAGTTGCATGATTCATTATGACATACATACATGCTTTATCAAGCGATACCGTGTTTACCGCCAACCTCCGGAATAACGTCCCATAAATATGGTACTTAGGAGGCGACAGACCTTTGAACATTGTGGTGTATAAACATAAATGCGGGAGCAAACTCCCAAACCGTCGCTTTCAGAATTCTTGGAATCCAGATACAAGGAAACAGCATAAACCACGTGAAAAGAAAATATCTAGTACTAGTGTGACAGCTTGTTAGAAGGGTACTCGTTGAGTTTAACTAATGTATTAGGCAAACCTGGATAATGTTCAGGAAACCGTGTCTTCTGCAGATCAGCAACACTAGCCTTGTCGTTCAAACTGTGAGTATCTTGAATGAGAGCATTGTAATCGTGATTGCGAGGGTCAGATTTTGCAAGTCCCCGTCTGAAGATATACACCGATAATGTCACCAAAATTTATCTCAGTAAGCTGCATCAAAGCTGCATGCTTTTACAGTGATTCGCGGCCTGAAGATAGTTTGATAGGATATTTAGTTCTTTTAATGATGACATTTGAAAGTCTTAGCTTCCAGAGAAAGCAACGGCATGACTTGCGAACGCGGAGAAAAGGTTAGGTCGGGCGAGGTGCCTGGCGGTATATGGTATTCCACCTGTAAGCAATGAGATGAGTCATGTTCTAACTTCTGCGGACAGTCTGTCACATATGTCATATGTTCGTGAGGACAGCAGACTATCATTCCTACCCGAAACAAGCATCAGTTACAGCGGCATCTTGAACGTATCATCTGAGATAAGTAGAGTTAGCGAGAGGTCGACATGGCAAAAAAGTGGGCACCATCCTCAAAGGCAGGGATATAGGGATGGCAGTGGCAGAATGGGGGAAAGCCGTTTGCGGAGATGTATAGATTTCCGAATAGATGGGGGGTGCTTGGTCCCTGCTAGTCATCCCCGGAGGCCAACTTGTAGGTCTGCTGGAGAGCCGGGGGGAGAGCTCGCTGCATGCTTTTGCACGCCCGCCCAGTAACCGCCACCGACACAGAGCTCATGTTTGCCTCCGCAAAGTCTAGTATTTAGTCCCCATATTCAAACAGCAAGATTTTTTTGTCATAGCCTATATAGATGGAAGCGCAACGTGATCAATAGGAAGGCGTGTTCGACACATGAGACTGTCGGGCGCTAGTGGCTTTGAATTTTGGACTCCAGCATAGCAACACGGGTGGCATACCGGAGGTTCGAGCATAGTCTCACTTCAAGTTAGAGTAGTTGACAGATTACTAGAGAGGTCCTTCATCCTATTAGCCGAGATGACATGTCAATGACATGTTGGTGTAGACAGGGTGTAGAAGCGCTTTACGTCGAACAGGTATCTCCACATAGGTAGCTCATTGGAGTGAGATTCAGATCATCTTATGTTGACGAGCTTCGAGACGCTTTCCAGAGTTTGCGTGCTGCTGTGGTAACCAGTTCGAGTGGGCGTTTGGTTAGAAAGAGAAGTAGCACCTCCGAGTCAGAGTTGTCGGAGTGCAAACAAAAGTAGCGGCACTTCGGCACATAACTATCCTAAAACTCCGCTCGGTGATAACCGGTTAACCACATTTTTGATTTGAGCGGTGCTGCACGGACCACTGCCACTATAAATGCGTTAAACAACGTTGAACAAGTACTTTCGTACAAGGCAATCTCATTGATCTACTCATTATAAGCTCAACAATGTTAACCTTTTCGCTACAAAATAAGTCCAATAGAAGCCACTGTTATCCCCCGACGGGGTCCCCAGTATATTATCCAGCATGATGCCCAACGACCAGTCCGAATAAAAGGCGCCGAGGGCGATAAATCCGGCGAGAGTGCCCAAGAACCCCACCCCAAATATCTTGTGCGCCTTTCCCCCGTGCTCCGGATTCATACAGGTGTATAGACCACTTGCAGTGCCAATGATCAAACCGGCGCCGACGACGCAGTAGAAAGCGATCGTTAACGCCAGAAGGTCCGGCGTCTCTGCCGCAACTTTGACCACAAGATTCATAAGGCCAATCATGCCTGCCAGCATTCCTGGAATATCTGTCAGAATGTATCTACTATCAGAAGGCGAACAGGCATGCATAGAGTGATACGACGCACACAGCAACACCCACCACGCCGCGTTTTTCGTTTTGACCACCTCGCGCTCGGGGTCGTTAAACACCATGATAGCTACATGCAGCGCCGTGATCCCATTCAGCAACGACATACTCAACTTCCAGATGGCGATGAGGAGGAGCTGCCATGTGCCCCTGCAATTCACGATGGTGAACGTGGACATGATGATGCACAGCGCGATGCCGACGGTGCCAAGGAAGAGATCCAGCTTGGAGTTGTGCAGCTTTTTGAACGGCCAGAGAGGCTTACGACCGTAGCAGATGCAAACAACGGTATAATACGTGAGCACATGGGATATGAATCCTAGAGCACCGTACGGGAGGTTGTAGCAGTGCAGCTGTTGGAGCGAGAATTCTCTTTCCAGGGGCACGTCCCGCCTGTCAAGCTGGAAAATAAAATAAAGGTCAAAGAAGAGTTGACATCCACAGCTAACTTGGGACAAACCAATGGCATTAAAACTCGACGGTGCCCAGCATCAAACCAAACCATGGACACTAGGCTTGATGGTGGTGGACGAAAGAAGAGACAACCTTCCAAATCATCTCATTCAACACAGAACATGAGGCCTCGAGGCAGTGTGACTCCTGGCTCCCAGCATATGGACATTGGAGTGGGATTCGAAGGGATAAGATCGCGTGCGTAAGTCAAGGATACATTGAAAACGCATGATCATTACAGCATCATGATTTTCATACTTACAGAGTATCGAGACATATCAAAGTTGCGCCACCAATCATATTCGACTGTCGACGACGCACCGACGCTGCTCTCTTGATGCATGGTGGGAGTACTACTGTGGAAACTGACCAGTTACTTATTAGGCACTCGACCGTTCAAACATAAAATGAATGCATGTCGGAAGCGCGAGCGCTAAAATTATGTCACTGGGTCGCAAATTTTGTTTCCGCTCACCTAAAGCCCGATTAGACTGAGCCCATTTCGTCGAAATCTTCTTGAAGCTTTCAGGCACATCTCTCGAAGCCATCGCATAAGCCATGTTGTACGTCTGTTCAGGCATTTTCTCCTTACATAACGGAAAGAAGCACAGTCGTTCCCCAGCTCGAAACAAAACATAGAATAGTTCCGCACAGGTCGGAAAAAGGTACAGTCGCGTGCGCACGGCTTGTGGCTGAAATGGCTTCATCTATGCATGCAGATCGATGAAGATTACCAGACATCCTCGGTTCCGTTTTAGCGAGGCCACTGTATGCAGTCATTTTGAGCCTTCGCGAAGTGGACCCTAGTGGACCCCTATGCGGCCGTATCACGCTACATAATTGCATCGCGGAACGGGTGAGCACTAGCAGTTATCCTCGACATTCTCGGATCATTGTGCCGTTTGGAAACGCGAGCACGTATAGGCACGTATGTATGTTCAGTATTCAATCAATCAATAATAGACTGGCAGGCCCCCTTCGGGGTGCAACGGCGGAGAGCATGGGTCCAATTCCTGATGTGCCCGTTAAGGCAGGCGTTGAATTTATGTCCGGTCGCAATTTAGAGCGTAAACCAGTTTAGTTTGTACCAAGACTAAATGACACTGTCCATCTTTACATGTTATAAATTGATAAAATCATTGTTTTCATCGTTGTGAAATCGTAGAAGAACAGGTTTAGAACAGCTACTAATCATCATCAATCAGTCCGTACGGCGGAGCAAGCTAAAATTAGATTTGCAGAACTTTTCTATGACACTGAACCCGTGTGGTAGGGTCCCTATGTGGCGTAACTGCAATACGGGTACTCATAGTACTACTTTTATGCACTGTATAGGTAATCAGAAGCTCGAAGAACTTGCCAGTTTCTCCACAACTTTTTTCTGACTGCATAATCTGAGCTGATAACATATCTAGGCCGCTCTACTCGATAAGAATCGATCCACAAATTACGAAACATCAGTGCAAGTAGTATACCATTATCAGGCGCAACTTGTGTCTCACAGCCTTTAATTTCTACACGCAGAGCTTGTTACAGCTCGCATATGTTTTTTTTTGGCCGTCGTTCAAACGTTCATCCCCCAAGCTGTACGACGACTTCGGATCTCAATGAGTTTTAAGTATTGCTTTCATGAAAGAAGCGTTTGCCCGCTGCCTATTACTACCCCATTAGTCCATGCCACATATCCGTATGGCGTGGATAGGCCAAGTTCCTGATGCAAGCATAGTTTGCGTGTAAGGAAGTATGATATTTGTAGAATGGGCATGGCTACGAAACATTCCGCTAAGCTCGCACAATCCAGGATGCTTGGTTCCGATGGCGCAAGTACTACTGTTAACAGACCTTCAGACAATTTGCTCCAAATACCCCTCAATAGTTGGTTTTAGTGCTTCTCACCATAGCAATAAGTAGCGAAGAGAAAATAATACTATTTCTACAACGTTTAATGAATCTATGTCCAATAATCCCAAGACGACGATTCAACATCTGTGCACTTGTGAGATTCAATGCCCATTGCAAGCTGGTGTTGTAGAAGGCTATTTCAGTCATTGATCATGAAGGCCTGGCTGTTGCAGAAGTGATCAATAGGCTAACTCGTCCTCCACCAGAAAGTGTTTTCTCAGCCGCAAGTTTGGTGTGGGTAAGCAGAATGAATGTCATTATAATGTATCTCGCGGAAATCAGTTGCTTTACGGTAGCTTGCGGCTGAAGCTGAAGCGCTGAAGCTCTGATGGTTAAATCAAACAGGAGTATATCTGTTTCGATCAATTGGTAACTTCGCTAGTATGGTAAGACTGGCGCTTTAGCTGACCATAAGGTTCCAGATACTGCGAACTTTAGCAATGCTATGTACTTGGAACCATGTCTTCCCGAATACCATTGTTGTGGCCGCATGAGAGAAGGATGGAGATCACGAATTGTCATAATAATTAAGTCCAAATGCTATACAGGTTATGCAAAACAGATACGAACACATGCGGGATGTACGATTAATGGAATCAGTATAGTAGGCTAGATGCAGCAAGTTACAGATATGTAGTACATGAGCAATGCAGGGCTGTGACGAGCAACTAACGGACTTCACGGCGTTCCGGGGGATGGACGGAAGTGTCCATGGTCGTCGCGTAGACATCTAGTGCGTTTGCCAGAGGTGCGTAAACAGTGCAGCCCGTCTCGAGATAAGTCATCACAGAGGGGACAGCCTAAAATTGTCAGGAAAAGTTCAAGGTTGTGGAACGAGGTCATACCATTTGCGGATTTTTGACCCAGTGGTAGACTTCGCTGCAGTCCACCCTGAGTCGGGCCCAAATGGAAAGCATTATCCCAAGCGCTGATTCGGCAGTGAGCATAAGTTCGAGCACGAATGCTGATAACGCAGTATGTGCGGCAGCCATAGGATCAGCACGATCTTGACGCAACTGGGCGGCGTATTGGGCATGCGCAACCTCGTTCCGTTTTCCTGTGGTGGAACAATGAGTCAATATGCCACATGTCCTGGAGTGAGGAGGCATACGGTCCGCATTTTCATAGGCTCTGCCGACATTTAGAAGATCTTCGTCCAGAACCTTGGATCCGCCGTGAGTTAAATGGTGGCGCGTGGTGCGCAAAAGACACTCACGATGCGCTTCCTGGTGATTCTTGACCTCCCCGTATTGCGACCAGCAGACGAGACAAGGCGGGATGCCGTATATGCCAAATGGGTAACATCCACATTATTTATTTCACTGGTCTGAGAGAAATCAGAATAATGTTTAGAAGACACGCAGTCGCGAGATTAAATTACCGCGGTAAAAACTCTGTCGCAGGTCTAGCGTTAACTCCTTGGAAACATGCAGCGTGTGCAATTCGCACTTACCGCTGAATATAGCTTTCCAAATCGGAAAGTTGCTGCGATAAGTCAGACATCTCTGACTGCCCGCTTGCCGCATGGCGGGTCGCAAGCTTCGTAAACTCGGCGACGAATGTCACAAGGTGGGCGCTCAGCCTTCCTGTCCGATTCGCCAAGGTTCTCGTCATTGCAGCATGTTCGGCAGATATCTAATTGAACAATGAGAACAAGGCAAGCCGGGTATATGGGGTACCAAACATACGGCCATGTAGGACTTGAGCACCTGAATATTCTCAGTTTGATATGGCGATCTCTCACCCGATCTACCATCTACATTTCGCGACGCCATTGGCAAAACGGAGGCACAAAGGACTTGCTCATAGGTGAGCCGCGTAGAGAGTGCAGCTGCGATGGGAACGCTCACGCTTCAGTCGTCCAGATATAACACTAGAATTCGTGCGAAATTGCCAAAGCAATTCCGCGAAGTCCTAGAGGAGTCACATCAATCATCATCGGCGCTGTTATTAAAGTCTATACAACTCACCTGGCGGGCCAAGTCCCACTTCGGGCGCAAAGGTGCGTTAAGTCTCAGCATGTCGATAGTATGCATTTGCTTTGTAATTGAGTCAAATTTCTGCATCAGCGCGCCCATAACCGTGGCCAACTTCCCGCAGGCGTCGTTGAGGTCTTCTTGGACATCGGAAGCGTTGAATATCCTGACGGTGTCGCCATAAGTGAGTGGCCTTGATTCGGATGGGCAGGACATGGTGAAGTAGAGAGCAGTCGATATTTCTGAAGATAGATAGGTTTCCGCTACTTATAGAGTGTCGCGATTCCCGAAGGCACGGGAATTCGAGCTTGAGCATCGTCGACTCAGGATCTTGTGATGAACTGAACCCTGACGCGAGCCGGCTAGGTGCGATGGTGAAATTGTATACTATGCGCCGAGACGCACCGATGATCTTGCACAGCTCGCGAAGTGAGCGCTAAAGCCGCAAATGAAATCACAACCTTGCTGGAATGCAGCGTTTGTCAGCTTAGGTCCCGGCCTGTTGGCAAGGATGGCCTATGTTGGAAAATTTATCCAACACGATGATTGATTATCGATGATACAAGCTTCCCAGCTGAACAGTCGTAAAAGTCCGCTGTGCAGACCAGACATGAGTGGCATCAGAAATTATTGTCACACTGCTGCGACTATCCCAGACTGGTTGATCCCCTCCACGTCATGCCGACCGTGCATCAGCGATGCAACCTACCGTACTACTCAGCAGGTACGGTAGGACCTAAAGGCTGTTTGAAACTGACTTCAAGAACCGCAATACCTTCCGCGCGCAATCAATCATAACGGCTGTATATGGCACTTTGACTGTAATCACTGTATACCGTCGTAATTTGGTCGGTTTCATAAGCCGTAGTAGAGGAGGACGAGCTAGGGTTTGGCGTTTGTCTAGGTTTTGCTGCCACGCGACGAATATGCTGCCGAACGACGGTCTGCCATGTTGCCTGTCTGTTGGAGCATCTACCCACACCATCATTTTCTGGAGATGTGGCTTTAGACAAAGACGTGATGCGCATTCAGATCAACATAGGCACGAGGACTAGGGCTACCAAGCACAGGCTTTCCGCGATTGTTGAGTGCGTCGGTAGACATGTCGGAGAACTGTATGGATTGTATTGTAAACAATGCAAAAACGCCGTGCCGGTCCATCGCCGACCGGAAGAGAGAATTTGCGAGTGTTATGCGACGTGAGCCTCTGTGCCAACTCTGTACTACACAAACTAACGTTAGCAATCTGTAGACATATTTTGATTGATCAACGTTCAACATTCTGGCACTTGGTTGGGCTTTTGGAATTTTATGTATACATATGTATCGTGTTTTTTTTTTTTTTTGTTCGAACCTCGTAGACACTGCAGCCGGCCAAATTACATCCTGAAAGTGTCTTTTAAAAGAGGAAGCCAGGTCAAGTCATGCATGTACTTGGAAGTTGGGTCCTGCTTGGGTACTGCAGCCTGCCACACTGTGGTTATTACTATTGCCGGAATGTCTGGCGATCGTCTAAGTTCTATAAACACATTGGGCTGGGCACGACATCCAGGCGAACTGGAACATCATCCTCGGAGTTCACAGCATAGTATAGATCTAAGATTCTGTTCAGGCTGAGAAGTGCAGTGCACGCAAAATGCAACTCCACTTTGAAGGTCCGAATTCTACAAACCCATGGCCTATACCAACCTGAGGTAACAGACTGGTAGCGTGTACCAAACAAGGACCAAATCACCAACTTAAGTGGGTTTCTTGGGGCATAATGTCCATCTGGCGATGGGCACTTGAACAGACTGATGAACGTTACTAAAAATCACTTTTACTCCCACTAGCATACAGCGCCATCGGACTTCCTGGATGCATCGGCAGGTTGCAATCAAGTACCAAGCCGATATCACACACGTTGCAGATGCAATCAGACAGGAATGGGATGAATGAGACCATTCTCTGATACTTATTCCATTGCATGATCTGTGGCTAAGAAAAATTCTGAATGTCATGCTGCTATTAAATCCAATTGAGGTTTTATCGCTACTTACCAAAATGGTGAGGTAACCATATAATAATCGATGCTACGCCCAATTCATCGAAGCAGTGGTTATTGCGGTCTTCAGTACTTCAGTGGCGAAGAGGACTGTGAGGAGTGTTGGCATGGCTGGAAAAGCACTGTATGGCGAGCAGTGATGTCAGTGCAGGGTAAAACAAGGGACCTCCTAATTGGATTTCCCGATACCCCGGGATATGAGAGCCTTGCTTCTCAGTGGGTCACACTCACTTGAAGGGTTTATGTATGCTGGGACGAATGCGCTATCATGTATACACGAGGCGGGTAGGGCTCTTCGATCGCCAGAAAAATCCAGAACGTGTAGTTCACTCCAGAGGATTGAACTTCTCACTTCTTTCTTCACGGGGCAGCCAGTTTAGCCTAATCTGGTGTGACGTCGAAGGGTGAAGACCCGACCTTGTTCTCAGTTCTCGGTTAGGTCGTCTAAATTGAAGCCGTGTGGTTGCACCAGAGTTCGTACGGTCCCGGAACCTAATATAGAAGAAACGTATTTAGCGAGACAGATAAGATAACAGGTCCCTCCAACCCTTCATTCAATTCCGTCGCAGGATTCAACCATCTTGCACTTTGTCACGACGGACTACATACAGTTATTTCAAAAGCATGCCCGCGAGAAGCTAAATTTCAAATGTCACTAGCGATTAATGTTCGTCGAGTTCCAGTTCGATGTGAAGATGAGATTTTATATTAAGATGTCATAGCTGAGACAATTGTCGATTCATGGGTATTTCTCCTGATCAACAATAACACAGCAGCTTCGATATATTGTTTGTATATCAAGCCTTGAATTGCGATATAACGTACCAAGCGGAGGTTGCACCCATCACCGACACCTGCGGTGACGACACGAAGTATACCTTCAGAGTATTAAAACGCACGAGGCACTTCATGTAGAGATAACCATCATATCTATATGTTTAGGAGGAATTCGTGTTTGCTCTGGGGTATGTTCATATCCTGTCCTTCAGTTCAGAGTAATGGTGATAGTTGAGCGCGTGTACCAAAGCATAAATCGGAAGTCGAAACGGCCGGAGAGGTTAAGTATATCTAACGGGACAACAAAGGTTTAATCAATATCAAGGGCGAAAGTTGTAATGCCCGACTTCACCGTTCGGGCGCCTCGTTAGTTTTCCGAATAGCTATAGTGGGTGACTACGTGATTCGTTGATGAATAGCACCGAGTATTCTGCAAGCTCATTGAGCTGTCAAGTCTATGCGACACTGGAGCAATATCTCTCGCAACATTTCGCGGATGTCCTGCATAATTTCAGATCTACTATAAGCTCTGGATTCAAAGTATTAGCATCTACCGATGTCTATCATTACAAATAGAAGTGATAATCCAAGGACGCACCATTTTATACACCGAAATCCGACTATCTAACGATTTGTTCCCATTATAAATCGCGATGATTACGTCCACAACAGGACGATTTCTCTAATGGGCACTGGGCAAGGTGAGTTTGATGACTTAGAAAGGATGGCGGTGTCGGAATTGTGATTATTCCGACAATGTTGTCTGTCAAGTTGTACAAGCGTAAAAATTCCAGGGCAGAAAAGACTGGGCTATGCAAAAAAGATTGAAGCATTAGGCATATGAAAATGTTGGAGCAGAGACAGAAAGTTTATTAGTCAATGAATTAAGGCACTCTTAACAGAGATTCCAGGCAACGCTTCGCCGAAAGGACGACCTGTCTGGATAACTTAGTGCAACAAATCTTTTGTTACGTTTGATTGAAACAGCCAAGAAGAAGCTAAAGACAAAGAAAAAAGCAGCAGAAATGGTCTTGGTGGCATCCCAACGTAAATCAACGAGGTGCTGCCAGGATGGAATCATGATGAAGGCGGGAGCAGGACTTTTCCGAAATGGTTAGAGAAATTTAAAGCGGAGGTTGGCGGGAACTCAATATTATAGATAAGCTTTTTTTCTGAGTGCAAGTTAAGTACTTACTAGCAAATTACATAATGAAATCGTGGCTGTGTTAAAGTAGTGACCTTGTTCCTCGTGCACAACAAACGCGACGCGACTTGTCACACACCTTCATGTCAGATACAAACTCTCCGGCGCCTAGGCGCTCTCAGAGAGATAGGAAGGCCGTCAAGCCGTTTATCTCAGGTGGGCGCATATAAATCCACTCATACCCAACTTTGCTGACGTGAGAATCATCAGTAGCCAGCTCAAGCCACAGGAAGCGGAAGCGCAACAGTAGCGAAACTGGGGACGACGCGCCTGAGCAGGCGGACGCGCAGCCACCGCAGCTAGAACAGAGTGACGAAGAAAACGATGAATCGGAGGCTGATGAAGGATATGAGGCCACTAAGACGAAAGGAGGGAAAGGGAAGCGGAAATCCTCCCCTAAGCCCAAAGCGACCCCAACGGCGAAGAAGCCTCGAGCAGAGAAGCCCCTTGTCTCCAAGCCGCTCAAAGTACCCGCGCGACGAGGCAGGAAGCCCAAAGCAGACAACGCGTACGATGCTGACCAGGTAGCGAAAGACACTAATATCCATGCTGATAATCCGCTCTTCAGTGAGTATCATCATCATCATCATCCCTAGTTGTTAGTGTTCGACTGAAATTATACAGATGCTATTATGAATCCTGCATCCCCATTACAATCTAGCGCGGAAGACTTCCTGGAATCTCTGCAACAATCTCCGGAAGCCGCCCTCGCCGAACTTATCAACCTTGTTCTCCGTGCGTGCGGCTGCAACGACTCTGTCAACGCTGATCAAGTTGTTGACTTCGATGGAATCGTGAGTGCGCTCGACGATTTCACAGAAGTTCTCAAACAGGTATTTGCAATCTAAATCCCACAATCTTTCGTTAAGTACCAAACACGCTTCTAAACAGGAAAATTCACCTGTTTATCCTCTTACTTCTAAACTCGCCATCTTCAAGCGCTTCCGCAAGTCTCTATCTGAATGGATTGAACGACTTATCATTTCTGCGGCCGACTTGGGCTCACTTTATTCAACGCAATTGATGGAAACCCTACAACAATGGGTGGTTTCCATGTCATCTTCTCAAATTCGCAGTTTTCGTCACACCGCGACTGTGATCGCACTGGAGGCTGAAACGGCTCTTTGCGACGTTGCTGCGGCTGTTGACAAAGAGGCTGAAATTGTTGCTCGCCAGCGTGAAGGTGAAAAAAAGAGGAAAGCTTCTGCCAAAGGTCTAAATTCTAGCCTTAAGGAAATTGAGCGGAAAGGACAGGCTATTAAGCGCCAACAAACGAAACTGAAGTCCTATATCAAAGAATTTGTCGATGGGTATGTTACATTTCTTCCAGAGAAGTTTTTTCTTTAACCTACAGTTTCCTGTCAGCGTGTTCGTCCACCGATTCCGGGATCTTGACCCAAATATTCGGGCAGAGTGCGTCCGTGCCATTGGATTGTGGCTAAAAAAGTATCCCGACTATTTCCTCGACGCTCATTATCTGCGTTATGTTGGGTGGGTACTCTCTGACGAGAACAATCACGTTCGACTCGAAGCCGTGAAGGCATTATCAAACGTCTACGATCAGACAGAAAGCATACCTTCTCTGACCCACTTCACGGAGCGGTTCAAGTCACGCTTGTTGGAAATGGCAACATCAGATGTTGAACTGTCGATACGCGTCGCAGTCATCCACGTGCTCGGTGACATTGAGAGCAACTTCCCACTTGAGGAAGAGGAAAAGGACAAGCTCTGCTTGCTCCTCTTTGACGAGGAAGGTCGAGTCCGACGGGCGGTGAGCCCATTCGTGCGCGCAGTTTGGGAGGAGGAAACGGAAGAGCTCCTTAACGCACAGAACAAGCCAAGCGACAAGGACATTGAACGTTTAGGCTTTAAGGTTCTAGCCAAGCTCTTTGTTCGTTGGGGACGGGCGCTGGATTCCATTGCGGGGGATGCAGAAGAGTCTGAACTGGGCGACGTCACTCTGGCCGAGGACGACAGTATGCCAGCCGGTGCATCACGGCGCACAAATAGGCGACAGGAGGTCATTGCACTTGTTACTGAAAAGAAGCTTGGACGGATAGCATTGGCTGTTGAGGCGTTGTGGTCTGATATAGAATCCTTAGGACGCTGGGAGGAGCTTCTTGAGCTGTTACTTTTGGACCACTCAGCTTCCGGTGATAATGGCCAAGACGCGACAACCAGTTCTCGAGCGAGAGCTAACGGCAAGAAGAAAGTTGACGATTTCCAGGTCGCCGATACCTGGCGGCTGGAGGAAGTAGAAGAAGCCGTACTTTTAGAGGTCCTAGTGACGGCTTTGCGGCTCGCAAAGGAGGAGTCTGCTAATGGCAAGAAGGTTTGGTTGTTTTCTGTTATTGAATTTTGCCTATCTAACCTCCATATTCATCCAGGGTGAAGAAGAAAATGTTTCAAATAACATCACCCGAGAGCTCATTAAAGGTCTTCCCCGATTATTCATTAAACACCAGTCCGATCAGGGCCGCATCGCTGAGGTGCTAGTCATCCCCACACTGATGAACTTGGACCTTTACCTCGAAATGCGCATGATTTCGGTAATGTTACACACTGGTCTTCTGCGCATCTTACTGATGTTAGCCCTAGGCATACACAGCTCTTTGGGATGATGTGATCAAACAGTTCATGTCACATTCCTCTGCCAAGGTCCTCTCGCATTCAATGGCTGCTATTCGATACTTCATGGAAGCCACCAGCCTGTCCAACTCCAACAGTACCAAGATATTGGAACTTGAGGACGAACTGTCCACCCAGTTGCGCGATATCATTGCAGGGAGAGATGAAATCGAAGTCGCGGCCTTTTCCGAGGATGAGGTATTAGCTCTAAACGCTTGGTGTACACGCCTTGGTATCTTGGCTGGGACCCGTAACATGACAGCATGGATCGAAGAGGATGAAGGTGGTAAGCAGAGTAGCGCATGGGATATCCTCAATGCTCTAGTGGAGAGAGGTAGACTTGGATACAAGGAAGAGGAGACGGTCAGTAAATCACAACTTTATGAGCTCAGTCTGCTTATTCCAGGAGCAGATGATCGGACACGCGTTACATGCGCTTACGCTGCACATTTTGTGGAAGACCAAAGGTTTGACTGCCGTCGAGGAACCTACACCGGAAGACATACGGTATAAAGAAGTTCTCCAGCAGCAGCGTGAGAGTCTGCTAGAGAAACTCGTTGAATATGCAGTTGGTACCCAGTCCAATACTGTGGATGGTGTCAAACGAGCGGTACGTGTTTGATGTATATTTTCCGCTTCATCTTATTGATCAAGATAACACTGTATATAGGCTTTCAAGCATCTACTTGACCTGCATGTTCTGTATGCACCGCATAATGCAGTTTCGTCTGACAGTTCACCTCTGCCGACCGCTTCGCTTGCTCTTACTCTCGATGACGAAGTACAGTATCGCTGTGCTGGTTATATGCAGGCCGAGATCGAGAGA
Organism: Stropharia rugosoannulata; assembly: GCA_028532985.1. Classification (NCBI taxonomy): domain Eukaryota; kingdom Fungi; phylum Basidiomycota; class Agaricomycetes; order Agaricales; family Strophariaceae; genus Stropharia; species Stropharia rugosoannulata. Next base: position 1,304,664 of record JANCIK010000013.1, on the reverse strand, counting down.
TATGCTGAATTTCTCGATGATGAGGAAGAAAATGGCAACTCCGACGATAGTGATGCTGCAGGGCAAAGTGATGACCAAAATGCAATGGATACGGATAAACCTACCAAAGCTAAAAAACCGAAACCCAACAAGCGCTCACAACAAGGTCTGTTCTACTGCCATTTTAATTGAGAGAACACTATTTGATGCCTCACGTAGCGGAGACGAATCCCCGGGATCTTCTGGAGCGGGAATATCTCTTCATCGATGTGGTCTCGACATTCCTTCGCGCCATTCGGTGTGGCGTTATCCATGTCCATCATGGAGCAACTATTCTGGCACATTACGGTCGCCTTGAAGCTGCTTTCGATGCATGTTCGAGAGTTGTTGTTGATGGTCTTCGAGAAGAAAGTATCATGAAGGAAAATCCCCAAATCAGTGTAGCAACCATTACACGAGCCCTTGAAGAGGTATGCATACTTTTCTATCACTTCTCACGAGATGCCTTTGCTCATATATCTATCTTTTCCAAGTCATATACCCTTGTGCTCGATGGCCTGGTACGCGACGAAACGAACGCCACGCAGCTCGCGAAGCTTCTGGCGAACTGTTTCGTCGTGCGAGGGACTCAGCTTTCCGTCATTCGGCGTCTCCCCAGTCAGTACATTATTCAAATACAAACCAATCTACTGTCCTGGATCAGCAAACGCCTCGCGGGCTATAACGCCAGCGAGAATAAGCGGTCTTTTAAGGTCGCAATTGCCTTTTTCAAAGTGTTGATACCGCTCCTCAACGCAATTGACAGTCGAGATGCACTTAAAGTGTGAGTTGTACCTGCCTTCTCTTGCGATCTTATAAATTGAATGCATCGCTATCAGGAAAGCGCATATGGACCAAGTTCTATCTGAAGCAAAGGTTGAAGTCTCAGCAACTTCCAAGATATGGGAGCCTCAGAGAGCTTATGAAAAACGACTGAGCGCCATCATGTCGAAGGACAATCGTAAGCGTGTATAATGATTACATATCACGCATGTATTGACAGACAGTCGCAGCCACAGTACTCAAGGCAAAACGTGGGCGCAAGAAGGGCGCTGCCCCCGGTGCCTCCAGTGGCGAAGAAAGCGAAGGTGAACGGACCCTGGATGAGGCCCAGGAGCCGCTGCCACAACCGCGGCCAAGGCCACGGCGGTCCGCGCGCAACAATCCAGATACTGCTGGAGAGAGTACGGGCGACGAACACGAACTTGTCACGCCCAAGGCGCGCCGCGGGAGGCCTGTTCGCAAAAGATCGCCCTCTGCACAAGCTGAGCCAGAGCCTCAGGCTCCTGACGATGGCACAGGCTCGCGAAGTGGATCTCCTTTACCTTCATTGACGCCTTCCGAAGACGGTCGTGTGGAACCTGAAGAAATACATGTAGAACCTGACGAGACGCAGGTGGAACATGAGGAGGCTCAAGCAGAACCTGATGAGGCCCGCTCTTCTTTGAAACGCCCGAGATCAGATGAGGAAGAAGAAAACGATCGTGCAGAGGTTAACGGAGCTGACGTTAACCTACAAGACGAGATGAGCGATATACCTGACATCCAGATACGAAGGAAACGCATCCGGCACTGATCCGGACGATACTCCATTTGCTTCATTTTTATTCTTAAATTTTCCATGGCTCCGTTATCTCTTCCTGGGTTATTGCTCAACTCATGCTTTCGTTGTATCAGATTTAGTTGTATACCTCCTTCCATGTACTTAATCACTGTTACAGCCGTCTTCAATGAATTTTTCAACAATTCCTCCCTGTGAAGCTATCCCTACATAGAATTAAAGTAAATTATTAAATAAAATAGTATGTGGATGCACATAAGCCAGCCATCACTGCGTTTAGTCCGTTGAAGATAACATATCGATGGTCGCCAGGACTGCGTTGCGCTGATAAATGCGTCAGTAACATTGCTTCACGGAAATATGCACACAGGGCAAACATACATCGGCAGCCATGACGTTGTAAGCTTCGGCCAACGTTGAATCTCCAGGTAATGACGAACGCCGATGTAAGTTTATAGCAGGAGTGTCGGGTGACCTTATTGCATGAAGGAAAGTGTGATGTGCTGAAGAAAGGGCCGCAGAGGACCCTCCGGACATGATACTGATAGATCTTGACCGCCTGGGCCGTTCAGGGTTCGTTATACCTAGCATTGCATAAAGTTCTTCTTGCGCCTCAAGCAGTGCTTCGGTCTCAGAAGTAGGTGTGTATCCTGGTGAAGTCATTTGTGCGGTAGACTAAAAAGTATACTTCGTAAGCACAACAATCACTGCCAAACGAAAAAAAAATGATACAAACAGTGCGGCTCATGATATCGGTCAAGAGTTCGGGGGGTCGGTGTCGATGTATAGAAGGCAAGGGAGGTACTCGCTGCGAGCGCGACATGGGACTCTTTGGTAGGGAAAGTTGGCTGAATCTCTGACTTGGCGTGCGCAAACCAGCTTTGGATACCCTGATGCTGGACTTGCGCACAGCAGTTATGCGGCTGGACCGCCGCGATGATGCCTGACTCTCTATCCTGTCCAGCTCGTTCGCAATCTCAGCTGCATGTTGCCATGCTTCATCCCTCTCCGCCTCCAGGCTCTGGATCTGGTTCCGCAGAACCTGGTTATCAGCCACCTGCTTTAAAAAGCTCGTATTGAGCTTGCGCAGGGCCATAGCCAACGCACTACCAGTGTGAACCTGAACGAGGCTATCGAGTTGTGCTAGTTGAGCATCCACGCTGTGCAGCTCCTCGGCAAAATTGTCCAACATTACGTTGACGTCTCGCAAGTCATCGACCATGCGCACCGCATATGCAGGCGCTTCGTCTTCTCCAGCAGACATATATATTGCTAACCCCTCGACAAGCGCTGTACGCCGCCGCGCCCAAACTTTATATCGACTTGTCAGGTCAACTCGCTGAGCTTCAAGGCGCCGCACCTCCTCCGGGATGTCGTTGTCCATAATCTCCAGCCGCAAGAGCCGTATAGACGATGCCTCCGCAGACTGTCGAATCGCGCGTGAAACGATTGCTTGTAGCTGCGCTGATGTAAACGTCCACTTTGCCGCCTCCATCGTATACCCGCGCCACTTTGGCGTGGGTATCTGAAACTTAGGTGATGGCATTGGAGGAGCAACCGTCGCAGAAGTTTCGCGTTCACGCATAGTTTGCATCAAGAGACTGGTACTGCCAACCGAGGAAACTGAGCCAGAACGGTCACGTAGTGTCGGAAAGCCGACGAGGGCTGTTTGACTAGGCCTACGCGGGCCTGCGGGCAGAGGAGGACGCATTCGCGAACGCTGGCTGACGATCGAATTATGTCTGGCCAGAGCAGCAGGCGGCCTCACTTCGGGATGTGGCGTTTGCGACGCGTCGCTAGGTGGCGACCCGGCAACTGGGAGGTTCTGCACGACGGGCGAAGGTGACGTTGTGCGCTGGATAGGGAAGGCGAATCCTGTAAATCCTGCATTAGGTGTGCCGTCTGTGCGTGTAATTTCCTCGCGAATAACAGAATAGTACGGTGGTGGAGAACCCAAAGAAGTCCCTCTGTAGAGGTCGGAGTCACGGCCAATGAATCCGGCCTTGTAAGATATCGAGGGTTGCTCCTGCTCTGAAATGCCATTTGGTGGATGGATGGTTGTAGGAGGAATTGCCATGGCACTTTGTGCTGGCTGTGAGGATTCTAAGGAAGTATCTGTCGTTGCTGATCCGTTAAGAGCAACGGTATGTACAGATGACGAAAGGTCATTAGTGATGGTCAACGCAGGCGGCGCTTTCGCACGAACGGTTGGGCGTAACTTTTGAGATGGTGTAGGCGAGGGCGGTGGGATTGTTGGCGGCGGAGGAATATAACGGGCAAGAGGAAGTGGTTGTGCTGGAGTGTTAGAGACCGACGGAGGTGGTAATGGTTGGTTGGGTGGAGGTGAGGGTATATGCAAAGGAAGTGGTATACTTGTTGGGGTGCTCGGGGGAGCTACAACTGCTTGCGCTGGGAGAGAAGCATAAGAGACAGCGGGCGAGGGTGATAATGAAGGTGCCGGAGGCGATGATGGCAACGGAGAAGGTATGGGTGGTAGATTGCGTTGATTTTTGGACGACCTGGAACTAACTGAAGGAGTGTACATTGAAGGACTAGTATCTGATTCCTGACTCATACTCGCTGCAAGACTCGAGGCTCTGCTATACCGAGCACTCGCGACAGACATTCGATTCGAGTCACCAGTGGCGCTGTGTAAAGTCTGCTCATGAGATGGGTCCACTGTGTTAGTAATTATCTGCACAGCAGCAGTGGTATTGGCGCCGGGCACTTGACCACCATTTGTGACATCGCCAACGGTATCTGTGTTGGAGATTGAATGTGACGGCGAATGCATCCTCACGATTTCTTTCCCTGTGATAGAACTACGGTTACCCGGTCGAGAGTAGCCGATAGTTGTCCCAGAACGATTGAGCATCATTGCCTGAGCTACGCTCTGTGAACCCCCTCTTGGCAGAGTCGCAGATCGTGGAGCACTAGGTATGTCAGATGCATTGACATTTTCTGTTATGGCGGGCATCGAAGAACCCGGATCACCTGTCAGCATGGGGCTAAACATATTTGGAGTCTCTGGGAATTCCTGGGTAACTTCACCATCCTCGTCTGAGTGACTGTGCTCGAGCAATTGCGGGCTGACAGTGATTTTGTACGCGTTGATGTCCTTGGAATCACGAATGACCTTGATAGGACTTGGGGCACTACCTCCACGAGGGCGGCCGAAGATAGAGCTGACTGGTGGTGGAGTAAGCGCGTCGTGAGCAACGCTACTCATATGGGAAGATATGCTATTTGGAGAAGATGCCTGTTACCCGTAGCGTTAAGTTGGCAGGAAAGAGTAGTAAAATGTATTGTCTTACCGGAGGTGTGGTAGTCCTAGTCTTTTCAGTAACAGAGAGTAAAGATGGTGATGTTCTCGTGAAACTTCGCTCAGATGGTCGCCGGGGGAGTGTTAAAGAGTCCTGCCGAACAACTGGACATAGTATTAGTTTCAGGAAGCACATGAGTTACAATTTCATCACACCTTTAAGGCTGCTGTTAGACGGACTCCGACCACCAAATGGCGCAGTCCGTGTGGACTCCCGTCTTTCCATTGGTTTTTGTGGGTTGGGGGATGTAAGTTGTGAGCTAGATTCTTCGCTTATAGGTGAAAAGGCAGGCTGATAACCCAGAGCCGGCGTCATTTCAGGCGTTTCTGGTAGTGAATAGTAATTCAGGACACCCTCAAAATCCCTGGCAGAGGGTAAACCTTCTGAAGAGCCAGCAGGGGAATTGAGACGAGAATCAACAGCCAAACGGTGATTAGCTGCTTGATATTCCTCTGGAATAGTTCCTTGCTTCGAACTATGCTTCGAGCTGCCTCCTTCTTCCGATGACACATATGCTAATCTCGGTGTGGGTGGGAGCGGGGAACGGGGAACGGACGGTGATCTACGAGCTTCAGAACCTGGAGTAGCTGGGGGAATAATGGCTGTTACATCAAACTCTACGCCAGGGCTTAGAAGCTCACTCGGTGGCCTTGTGGACGTGACAGATGGTGTTTTGGGCAATGCTTTCACACCGATACTGTTTCCGCTTGCCTGCCTCGTTAAAGCATCGTCATTTTTGTTGGTCTCTTCGTTTTGTGTTCTCGACATCTGCGGGGGCCGATATAAAGCTTCTGCATTTGATGGAATGGGCGGAGCATCTGGGCTGATAGAGAACGACTCGTCACTAGGCGGTCCGCCGAAATTTCGCTCTGACCGAGGAAGAGTAGTCGAATCAGAACGCGTCAGACCGCCTGCCCCACGGAAGAATTTGGAGGCGCGATTTTCGGAAGGAAGAATGAATGAGTTAGACATTAGAGCTCGAGCTAAAGTAGAGCCGGACACGGCTGAAGACAATAGCTCCTCCGCCGTGGAGACCGGACGCATGGGCTTATACGAGCTTGGAGCCTCCAAAGATGGTCTTGCTGGACGGTCGGAGTTACTGGAATGGGATGTCAACTTGGGAGAGGAGTTCTTCGGCATTGTTGGACTCTGATCCTGCTAAGTTCATGAATTTGACCGTGACCCTCGTGAAAACACTCACCAGACGGTTGAAGTCATCGTACCCAGGCATAGCACCAAAATGTGACGGCTGTACATAATGTAGTATTTTATGAGTGATACGCATGGCGAAGGGCGCTTAAGTACGTACATTCATTTCCTGAAGATTGGCCAGTACGTCTTCCGCGGATGATTCAGCGGACATGTTATCGTCCCGTCCATCTTGTAGAGACAATGACTCTCCTTGTTTAGTCAAAGGTCTTGAGCTTCCGCTAGCTATCAGATGCAGGGTATCATTGCGCAGTGCACTTCCCTCTGCACTTGTCCCTCCCTCAGGAATTTCACCCAAGAAATTAGACGCGAACCAGTCCGTCAAAGCCTCTGGGGATAGTTCTATGTCTAGCTTAACTTGAGGGGTGGCTACCAGCCGTGGTGGATCGTCAAATATGGCCTTTTCGAACTCGTCGTTTGGTTTCCCTCCGTCAAAGTCCAAAGAGTAATGTCTCGAGCCGTTATTAATGTCGATAATATCGGTCTGTGGTTCCGGAACTGGCGTTGGTGCGGGCTGAGGAGCAGTAGGTTCTTGACGCCGGTAAAACGGAGTCCTGACTCCGCTAGCTTTCCCCTTGAAGCCAGCAGTGATGAAAGAGGGCAGCGCGGGCATGTCGAACGCCCTATAAAGCGTCGCTCAACTGCAAAAGACGCTAGAAGTGTCGCTTTTACTACAACCAGTAAAGCAGGCCGGGATGGCAGGATGACATGGATGGCAACGAAACTGGATCAATCAGACTTGTGTTTGTTGGTGTATGACAAGTTTATTGACTGGACTGCATCTTATCTGAGCCCGGCAAGACGGCACGGTGGATGCAATCAGGGCAGTGTGGCGGTGGGAGACATGTTGGGACCAGTGGACACCTCGGCAGGCTGTGCAGCAACTGTGCTGATACAAGCTAAGTTTACCACCGTCAAATTATGATTGAGCTGTAAAGCCGAAGATAATCTTACCTTTACAGTAACATTAGACGCGGGAAGAATTGTTCTTATACTGACAGCCTTTCCCTATGAGCGGACTGCGAAGTCAAGAAAGCCTGAGGCCTGAGGAGGTCTTGCTGAGACCGCTCCTCTGCTTTGAATACCGATCATCATTATCAAGGTCCGTATTGATTGGCGACGGTCGGGTGGGCTTGACACTGTTTCGGCTGGGGCGTTTCGCTTTCTCCTGATAAGTTTGGCCCTGAGGCAGGGCTGGAGCGGTCTCCCTACATATGACGTTGAATATTCGAAGAAAAACAGAGCAAAATGGTGGTTATGAGCAAGAGGCTTCTCGAAAGTGCTATTGATTCCTGAGCAGCGAAAGGCAGGGAACACAGATTGCGGAGTTTCTCGGACTGCTAAACTTCACGTGGTATTTACTTCCGGAGTTGTTTACTCCGGCCGGCAAGTCTGGCACACCTTCGGCATGGGCATAATCCCATTGCCCAAGCGCTACGCTTTGCAAGTGAACGACCGACAATGTATGTATTCACAGTATGTTAGTACTCTTACATAAACACAACATTAGGTAGCTGCTCGTAGCTGATCAAATCAGTGATCTCTGCCTAGGGTCTGCGCATACCCTTTATTCCCCTTTTGAGCCCCATCTCAAGAGCTACAAGAAAAGGAAGAAAGCTGCCTTTAGGCCTGAGCAACCAGTATATTAAGGAAAGCGGCATGGACATGCCAACTGTGACGTCCATTCAGGACGCACGCGGCAACCCAGTAAGTAAGCTTGTAGGACTATGGTCTATATAATACTTCTAATGCTTCAAATGCCACAGAGCACTTCACAGCCGCTACGGTATCACAGCTTGTAGTGTCAAGCTATATCATCGCGCCCAGGGTGCAGACCTGGCACTGAACAACTCTATGTATGTAACAGCATGTTTTTTTGTGTGCTAAACATACAGTGAGTTGGGATTTGTTTTGGGCTCTGACATTTATCTCACCTCCCCCGCGTCAGCCCCATGATACACGACATATGTATGTATGCAATTTCCAGTTTTTGGGCTGGGGGGAAAATCAAGTCGAAAGTTTTGCACTAAAAATAGAAACCAATGTTCAAACAGCCCATGGGGATTCCGACACACCATCGGAACACAACAATCCGAAGGTATAATCACGCCCCGTTTGCGCACTAACTATTCTTCCGGGTATTCTCAATCTCTCAGCAAACTGCGGACATAGCTGCACGTGGAGCGAAGCATGGTCAATTATTTGACCGAGGTACAAAAGTCAACACGGTTTCCAAATTGCCCAAGTAAATATACATGTTGCTCTTGAAGACATTTATGCACCCCCGGGTCTCGAGACTCGACTAGTAGTTGATTGACTGTCTAAAACCTGAAAAAGAGAGATGCTCGCAGCTCAAGCACTAAGCAGGAGTGAGTCGTGACTCGACCAGGCTAATCTGTAGACGTTACGCAAAATTTGCAGCTTGTGGAAGTTTATGGGTTTTGGGGTAGTGAATGGTAGTTAGGAGCTTTTGAGCTAGTTCACCGAGGTCCGATGCGAAGATGCTGTTCTTTCATAACTTTGCTGACAAGCTTCGGGACGTCATCACCGTTACACGGCGGTTTCCCGTTAAGGAAAGAGGCGCGAACCTCGTGTATCCCATAGACCCTTTTATGGAAAGCGCGCTAGACGAGCGTCGGTAACTTTAAATATGCCTACAATAATACAATTCGCTAGCCAACCGTCAGAATGTTTAACTTCTGATGTACTTACCAACGCTTTCACTACGTCGTGTTTCATCCACACTGCAGGTAAAATGAATAGCCCAAGTTGACGACGGAGTGTCACTTCATAATGTACACAGTGCCAACAGACACATTTAAATTTGCGGGACTAGTTCGCGCACACCGACTTGGCACCCCCTCAGTTGGTACCACACATGATTTATAGACTTTAATGAATCGTATGTACAAATCTCTTCATTCTCTAGACTTTTGCATCATGAGCGCGGCTCACATAAGCTGATTCGCATGAGCCAGGCCCGGGGGGCTAACATGGGAGTACTTGATTCAACATCAGGAATATTTGTTGAGGTACATATTACCTGCAGACTCTGGTCGCGCTCATAAAATAAGTATTTTTGACAAATTTGATACAGGCCTTGTATTATAATGTCTTGTTAGTATCACCATGAGGCCTTGAGGTATAGACCCCTCTGTGCTTCTGCCCAAAAAAATCTGGAACTCCGGTCTTTCCAGAACACAGCCTGTGTACCCCAACACAATAAAGCACATGGAGAGCTAGTACGTCAGCGGATACTCAGCAAAAATATAGGCGTACTTTGTTATTGTTATGGCTCATCCGGTCCGATTAGATTAAAAAGTAGACGCCGACAGAATCATGATAAACATAACTTACGCATCGACTGCCAGCTAATTAACACAAATATCACTCACAGGCGGCTTATCTGTATGCCCTGAGAAGCAAGACAGAGCCACCCTCGCGACTTCTACCACTTAAATAGTAAGACCGAATCACAGAAATACGGCAATGGGGTGCCACACCCTCATACGGCCGATAAAATTGCATTACCCTTGCGCCACGCATATATCGGTTGTGTCATTGAAACGCGTCGCTGTATCTCCACTGCAGGTAGGCAGTGTTATGATTACAATTCTCACATTTAATATTCTTTTTCGTACAAGTGAAACGGACAAGATAAGAGCCAGATACAATTTTACGAAGCAGCAGAGCCAGGGACAAGCAGTTAGTAAGACTCAGAGTTCTACTACTTCAGGCTTAGTAGTACCATAGCTGATCATTAAATACTAAGTTTTTAAAGTGCACAAAACCTCTGCGAAGCATACGTCTTCACGGGTGCACGAATCCGCCGGTCGACCCCGTCTCAAAAATTCTTGGATATTAAAAGGTTTCCACGGTTAGAAGTTGTGACATGAGAAATTACTCTCTTTTGAGGCACATCTTGCCTTATGTTCTAGGCAACCTCAACGGATGGCAGTTCAGTGATTTGGCTGATCGGAGAAATTTGTCATCGTGAGAGCAACGAGGGAAGCATCGACAGATGGAGAAACCATTTACTTTCTATACATGTCGTGTAATACAGTGTAAGACCAATACCAAGTCCATAGTCGCCGGATTGACCACTCCTGAGGATGAATTTGCCGTGCTCGTTGTATACATTTCCTATCGGGATATGCAAACATTTTGTCTGACAAACTAGACACGAGTGACTGTCGAAACGATACAAAAATGGGACCGCGTGATTCCCGGGCATTTGGTTGTCTAAATAGCTCACCAAGCATAGTAGATAGTACAGGGTAAGCCACTACACGAAGTGATATATTTGTTGGCCCAAGCTCCGCACCTCTAAAATCAAGCCATCATGCCTCACTTTTGACAAAATCCATTCAAAGCGATAAATTAGGAGTATTAATTTATTCGTAGTAAAGGGTCACCTGCGTAGTATTTAAATGTGTATCTTGAAATACATTGCTCTGTTATAATCATAGCGTTTCTAGCCTGTTCTATTCATGGAGTGAGATAATGAGTCAGTAAAATAAGCTTGCAAGTGAACAGTGACTGGATTAAGAACAGGTCAGGGCATTCGAGGCTCTCAAATGCCTCAACAGGAAGAAGGAAAACTCTACGACATAAGGGGAAATTAGTAGACGAAGAAGATTCACTGAATCAACGTGAGCCATAGCGCAGGTCTATCATGGGCACAGTGCCCTAACGTTGTGGTTGCAAATGCCGGTTGCTTAGAACTACTTCTGGTCAACAGTGCCGATGCTGAACTTACAGAACCGCGGCTCTTCCATTAAGAAGTAAGCCCAGCTAACTAGCTCCAGTATATGTCACAAAGAACGCACAAACACACTCCTTGATCAGACGACCACCGTGGTTATTTAAGGACTAGCTGCAGTCTTCAAATTCAACCTGAAACTCTGCTGTAACCGGAAATGTGAACACTTTCACTTTGCCCAACATATATCAGTTTGAAGCCACATTAAGTGCAATTATTGATTGCGGAATAGCTACCAGCATGGGCTTCTTAGACTAGTGTAGTGGGCGTATATTACAGATGCATGTGTGTTTTTCGCACACGGATAACAAACGGATAAGTACACTAAACCTCCAGCTGTGGATCGCAGGCGCCGAAAACATATGGAATTACACCTCGGCCCGATCAACCCCTGGTCGGAAATAAACATGAAGTACGTTACTAAGAGTACGTCTGAGGACGCAATGAAACGAACCTCTTTGCTAAAACAGCTTCTACTACACTGTAGTCAGCCCACTACGATGTTCACTGGTATAACTCACCGTACTGTGCAATCCGCAGTGATCCTCAGTGGCTGGTCTGCGCACCAAGGACTTCTGTTTCTCTGTTCGAGAAGGCCGGGGGCGCGTTATTGCGTCTGATATGCAGAGTCAAGAAGTCGAGAAGAACTGGAGCAAGTGGGTAATTTTTGTCTGCATTTTTGTTTACTTGAGACCGATGCGCTCGCCAGCAAATGATTAATTTTCGGCTGTTTGGTTCTTCGGGGATGAAAGAAAAAGAGAAATCAAGTGAAAGTGTGCCGTCAATTTATATTAATAGCAGAGAAAGTGCCGTGGAAAAGAACATGTCGACCTTGCCCATAACGGGGAAGGTTATTGGCAGGGATTGGAAGGTGAAACCCAACGGATTGGCTCCGTTCATTTCCCTCCGAGCATGAGATGGCTCCCAATCTTCCAGTGAGCAACAGATAAAAACGTATACGAGAACGAATCGCCGCCAGCGATGTCAAAGGTACTTGCTTCATTTAATCAACATTCTGCGACGGATTTCTAAGGAACAGCGATTTGGTTCGGCAAGGCCGTAATGAATGTTGCGCATGCAGGGCAGTAGCTCGCTTATCTAGAAAAGAGACTAGGAGATCTGTTTATAAAAACAAGGTTGCTGACTGTGAGACGGACACGTTTTTCAGCCTCTAGTTCCTCACGAAGCCTCCTCCTTTCCACCAACTTGCGTTCTCGTGACGCGCGTAGCTTATTGTCGCTGGGAGCTTTTACGGCAACGAGGGGCAGCCTGGAAAACTGTAGTGCTGTCTTATAAGCCCACGGCCTTCATCCTTCTTCCTTTCGATCGGCGACCTCTTAACTGACGGACGCGCCTCATATCACCCCCCTCACTACCACTCGACGACGCTCCAGACCGGGGGATTAGCCATGTCTCTTTCCGCGTCTCCCTCTCGCGGTTTTCGCGCCAAAACGTCGGATTTTATTCGTGGCGTAGCGCCTTCGAGCTATGCGCGTCATTCGCAGACGGACCTTTCATCATCAACAGCTGGCGTAGCGAGCTCAGCGGCGCCTTACACGAGCGGCGATGAGGGGACGAAGAAAAAGATTACACGCATCCCCCTGTTCAGACGCTCGCGGAAAAAATCCAACCAGTCGGCGACGTCGAGCCCGTATGCGATGTCGGGAAATGGGCGCTATTCATCTGAAGTCGGTGAACTGTCCCATGTCAACAGGGAGCCTAGCACGGACAGGTGTGTCTTTTTGTCCATTTCCAACTTCCTTTTTGGAATATGGGCGGTCCGGAGATTGTTGCCTCCTCAAACTGATGGCTAACCTGGCACCGTCACATCTTTTCCCTCGTACTCCCGGAGAATCTCTCGTACTGACGAAACTATCGCAGGAGGCCTTCTGAACCCGTTATTAGCGTTCAACCACCTCCGCTTCCTGCTCTCTCAACTCATCATTCTTTAACTTCAAAGTTCGCCGCGCACTTCTCGCATACCCGATCACCAAAAGCTGTCGTCTCGCAGCCAAAGCCCGCGGTGTCTCTGCACCCTGAGGGCACACGACCATCATCTTTGGAATCAACTTCCTCAAGTGGCACAAAGTCCCGCTCCACAACTCCCCGTCCTGCAACAGAGCGGCCAATTATAACTGTCTCTTTGTCAGATAACCTCGAGGAGTACCATGACCTTTTTGTTCGCCCTGCGGACCTTGTGGCGCGATCTGAACGCGCAGCTCGGGAAAAGGCAGCGCGTGCTGCAGCTGAATCAGCAACGACGCCTGTATCCAGCTCGCCGTCTCCCGTGAGCGACAATCAGGTCCATGAATCACTGGCATATCGACGAGGCCAAACACCGGCTTCTGCCATGGTAGCCGCCATGCGCCATCGCCAAACTCCTAGCAATTCGAGTGTCCAGATGCCCAGCCCGGGCTTGAAGTCTCCTGACCGCAAAAGTCCTGAAAGACAGTCTGGGGATTCTTCGTTACGCTTGCCATCTAGCGCCAGGGATTCTCCTCGGCCATCAGCCAACGACCTAGAGAAAGGCATCCCCCCATCACTAAAGCGCCGCACCACTGTGGCCGTCGGCTCGCATATCACCTCTGAGGATACACCTTCAGTGCGATCCCGGGCAAAGGGGCCGCCTTCGCCCTCGCTAACTCGACCGCCGTCGATTCCCTTACCCCTTCCACCGACTCCGACAACCCCAACGTTCCCTGGTGTAGAGCCGACGCCTTCCCCAATCACGCGACACCCCAAGGACGACTCTATAACATCAATATCATCCCGAGAAGGCTCAGTCCGCCCAAGGGCGCATACAATAAGCGCAGCTGTAGGTTCTCCTACCTCCATTCTGCGTGTCCGCGCCACCCCAAAGCCAGTGGTGCCACCTCCTATCGTGCCTTCACCCTCCCAACGAGAAGGATTCGATCTTGAGACAGCCTCTGCGGAGGAGCTCAGAAGTGCGCTTAAAGAGCGCGATGCTCAGTACTCAGAACTCTCAGACTTCACCCTGAAGACACTCGAAGCGCAAGCTGTTCTAGAGAAAAAGATAGCCTCTTTGGAAGCGGAGGCAGTGAAGCAAGAGAAGACAATTCATGGGCTCGTTCACATAATCAACGGCAATCCTGCGCAGCAGCAAATCAGGCCCATTCCTTCGAGCATTCTATCCAAAACGCGATTTGCCGCCAGTGCAGGCAGTGGCGCTGACTCCGATCACGATACCTACAGAAGCAGTCGCTCGGCGATACCGCATAGGCTGAACTATCACAGCGACTCGGGCGCCGAATCGTATGCTACCTCAGGCGCAGAGTCGATTCGCGGGTCGGGTGGATCAGGCACCGAGTCTCTTGCATCCTCAATCTTCAATCGAAATAAGAAGACGAGGCGCACTTATGTGGGTGATTCACAACTCCCCTCACGGAGGGGCTCCATGTTGCGCTCAGGCCTACCCCCGTCCGGCAGCCCCCCGGACAAGGCGCTCCCTGATGTGCCTTCCTCCGCGACGCCCACAGCGAAGCGCATTTCGACTTCCATATCCCCGTCTTCGTCCACATCGTCGCTACTGCCTCCTAGTCCTAGCATCACGATGAGTTCGCTCTCTGCTATCCCCGAGGGGAATGCGCCGTCCCTCCGCCCGCCCAGGCAGACCCCCGAGTACCAGGAGGAGCGCCGCATGACACAGGCATCAAATCGTGTCTCAGTGTCTTCCTTGGCCTCATCGTCGACCGCCGCCAGCAGTTCATACTCATCAATCAAACGCAGCCGTCCGCCGTCTATCGCTCAGGTACTCGAGAAATCGCCGAAGACGGAGGACACGCTCGACAAATTAAAACAGTTCTCATAATTGCCTGAACTGTATCTCGTCTCATGCCCGTCATATCGGGTGTGTAATTTTTGGGGCCTCTCACATTGCATCATACACATTGCACCGAACTCATTGCATTGCATCGTACATTCATTGCATCCTTCCGCCCTTCAAGCTTCATTTTCACTCCGTATTTTTGTTTCTCTGATTCATGTCTGCTTTGCTTTATGACTGTCCAACCCGTCACTCACACTCATTTCGTTCGTTCCTCGCTCTTTCTCGCATTGCTTCTCGTCTCTTTATCGTTCTTTCTCCCCCATTGATTGCCCGGGCCTGACCCAGGCAAACACAAAATTCACACATTGTACTTTATCTATCATAGCTGCCTACCTAGACCGTTACGCCTACTGCTCTCTATTACACTGCTCCTTCAGTAGTTACTAACTACTTCATCGCTATAAATGGGTATTGTAAAATAATATTATCGGCTCAATTTTACCCGCTTTCTGAATTCAATAAGCTAAACAACGCGGAGCCTCGCAGGCCGTCATTTCAGCCTATCTCCGTCCTGCAATCCGACTGACAAAGCGCCTTTCGTTTCTGAAGTTTCCCAGCCGTTCTATCATCGTCATCATTGATTCTTTTTCTCTATGCCTTGTGTTTGTATATGGGATTCCCTTTCTTTGAATGACATCACCACAGTACTTAATACTGATCCCGTATGTCAATCTATGCAACGTGTATGGTGGCACTCTCTTTTGTCTTCATGTCATTAAGCCTTTTTTGTCACTCCGTTCAACACATGGAATGTATGACTTATGACACTCTCCACAGGCCTGCCGATTCATAGGAAAGTCCTGTAGCTCAGAAGCCATCTTTTAGCTACCATTCTTGCGAAGCACGGATAATAAGCCTAATTATTTCCTCTCCACGGGCGATGCGAGTAGGCCTCAATAAAATGAAAATTAATGGATGTTGCACATATGTACTATCCAGCCCGGAGGAAAAAGTATGAAACAGATAACATACTACATACCCAACCACGTCGCTGAGAATGCTTAGTACATAGCAGGCAAGAGGGACCGGATCGAAAATCATGTATCAGACACACGTCAGGCAGGAGCATAGCAATGGCAGTGGAAATGGATAAACGGACAGCTCGGCGGCGGTAAGTTTTCTATCTGACTGTGATCCGTGTGTCGTTTACCACGGGCTCGAAATTCCTTCACGGTGAGTCCTAATTGTTCGGCTTGTCAGTATCTATGATTAAAATTGAAGGAGCAGTTATGGGGCCTGAGGGCTTTATCGAGCAGATAGGGAGGACTGTCATACGGCTGTAATTTACGTGGATATTTTTTCTTAGCGTGTAAAGCTGGGGGTCGTGCTAGTTGATAACAAAGATTTTTTTCCATTGTCTAACTGTCAAAATTCTTGCAACGAGGCATTTTCCATCACTATCAGTACTCACACTGGGTAATTCAACTGGTGAAGAGTTCCATTTACAGGGGGAAACAAATGCTCTGCTCGGTGCACTATCATGTATTGAAGTTCGGCAAAATACTCCTGATGTTTGGCTGATGTGATGGTGACATAGAGTAGTCCGAAAAGGGAATGGCGCATTCCATTTTGGGACACGGCTTGAGCGTGCGTTCCGGGAGTTCCACATGCCAACGTCGGCAATGACTTCGTCGTTTCGACATATACACTGGCATATACTTATGAGACAATGTACAGCAGTTCGCCCTCCAAATTATGAATCTTGTTGCGCTTTTGTTCCGTAACTTGCCTTGAAGTGCGTTGACATTTAAAATTCGCGCACTTGCCGCCTCGTTGGATAAAATATATAAGCTAGACGGTTCTATAGTATAGTCCGTTGTAGATTTAATCTACCGTGACTATAGCTCTTTAATGGCCTCTTTTTCTCCGTTCAAGGACTTGATAGTCTGGGGCAACAACATGCACGGTACAGTAGTTAATTTGCAACAGACTCCACAGGATATTATCTAACTGTGATTACGATACTTACAGACACTCCCGGCCAGTGAATGGACTTGGAATGGACTAAGTAGATCTCCAGTAAATTGTAAGATAGCATATTTTTTAATGCACCGATCAACTAAGAGCTGACGGTTTCATCAACTTTCGGAACGGTATTCGCGCATGCCTATTAGTATGAGTAAAACAGAACAAATGTGGTTAGTACAATCTACATAGTTGCCATGGACGATTGGATCGGAATGTCCTCGCGATTAAAGCCAGAAATCGATGTTGACCCATTATGCGTAAGTTCTTGTGGATATCCTTCAAGTAAAAATCATGATAATTTATCATTTACCGTTGATTCACCCCCATGGTTGGCGAGTCTATACCCTTTAGTTGTCAGAGTTTTTTCTTCTGCGCATACCGCTCTACATTTACAGTGCTTGTGCTTCTAGTTTTGCCAAAGTTTTGCCACTCGGATATTGCTCGGATAAAACCCCCGGTTGGCCACTGGTGGAGTTTATTCAGTGTGAATTTTGATTATCAGTCCTCTGTTTAACCGTTGCAAGTTCATGCTCCTCCCATGCTAAAAGGCCATAAGCAAGCTAAAAGAGACGCTCCTAGGAAGTATGGTTGGAAGTCGAGACTGAGTCGAGACAAGTAAGTGGATAAAGCCGGGCCGTTCGGCTTTATCGGGGTATTTAATTCGGAGAGCGATGGTAAATTCCGTAGATCATCTTGCCGGAGGAGTCAGAAATA
This sequence comes from Stropharia rugosoannulata, assembly GCA_028532985.1. Classification (NCBI taxonomy): domain Eukaryota; kingdom Fungi; phylum Basidiomycota; class Agaricomycetes; order Agaricales; family Strophariaceae; genus Stropharia; species Stropharia rugosoannulata. The sequence goes on along the minus strand of JANCIK010000013.1, from coordinate 1,287,262 downwards.
GCCACAATTTTTGCTGTCCACCACCGCTATCACATCTATCGTCCATGAAGTATTTTTCGACTAGAGGCGGAGAGGAGAGGTTATCCTTCGAAGAGGTCAATTCCATATGACCATGTATTGTATGCACATCTGTAACGGAACTTCCTCCACAGACTGTCCTAGCCGGTCTCGCCCCTAACGGTGGTCTATATATCCCGGAATCCATCCCTTCGCTACCTGAGGACTGGCGTACGAAGTGGCGCAATTACTCCTTCATCGATCTCTCTGTTGCCGTTTTATCCCTCTACATTTCGCCGGAGGAGATCTCTACACAGGAACTGCGAACGCTCGTCGAGAAATCGTACGCAACGTTCCGCCACCCAGATATCACGCCCGTCGAAAAGCTTGATGACAAAACTTTCATCCTGGAGCTGTTCCATGGGCCGACTTTCGCTTTCAAGGATGTCGCACTGCAGCTTTTGGGCAACCTATTCGAGTTTTTCTTGCTTCGACGCAACGCGCGAAAGGCACCAGGGGAACAGCAAGAAAAGCTGACGGTCGTTGGTGCAACAAGTGGAGACACAGGAAGGTGATTAAATCTCCGAAGTCGACTGCACTCATCACTGATTTATCTATGAAATTATAGCGCCGCCATCTATGGCTTGCGCAACAAGGCCAATATCTCCATTTTCATCCTCCATCCCAAAGGTCGTGTTTCGCCTATCCAAGAAGCGCAGATGACCACCGTTACGGACAAGAATGTCCACAACGTCGCTGTTAAGGGCACATTTGACGACTGCCAGGTACCTAACTCCCTTCCAAGCTTTCAGCCGAACCCTGACCACCCTTTCCGTTCGCATAGGATATCGTCAAGACGCTCTTCGCAGATAAGGAGTTCAACGCAAAGCACCGTCTCGGAGCCGTGAACTCTATCAACTGGGCCCGCATCCTCGCACAGACTGTATACTACTTCCTCTCCTATTTCCATGTCCAGGCCCAGCTTCCCGCAGGCGCAGAGTTGCAATACGTCGTGCCCACAGGCAACTTTGGAGACATTCTTGCAGGTTTCTATGCCAAACGCATGGGGCTCCCCATCGGTAAACTGGTTGTCGCAACCAACGCAAACGATATTCTGGCGCGCTTTTGGGCAAGTGGTAAATATGAAAAAGTTGACTCGACCGTTGGTTCTGGAAGGGGCGCGACAGAGCCTGTTGCTGGCGCCTCTGATGGCAAGCAAGCAACGGATTCGAGTGGGGTGAAGGAGACGCTAAGTCCTGCAATGGATATTCTCATCTCAAGTAATTTCGAGCGACTCCTATGGTACCTTGCGTTCCAAAATGCCGCAGGGGCTAGCGAGGAGGAGAAACGACGCGCTGCCTGTGCAACCTTGAATGATTGGATGAGTAAGATGAAAACGGATGGGCGCGTCGAAGTACCCGTTGCCGTATTAGAATCTGCGCGTTCGGAATTCCTTGCCGAAAGGATATCCGACAAGCAGGTGAGTCAAAAGTCACCCACCATCTCTAAATAATCTTTGACGTGAGGAATTGCAGACGCTTGGGACCATCACATCGTACTTTGAACGCGACTCGCCATATGTTGCAGACCCTCATACAGCTGTTGGCCTTGCTGCGGCTCGCATTGTCGCTAAACAGAAGTGGGTTTCTAAAGCTTGCTTCCTGATGGCCTGTATACTAATTGGTGGGCATGTTATAGCTCTTCAAATACCTACCAAATCGTCCTGTCGACAGCTCACCCTGCCAAGTTCTCTGAGGCTGTTTCGCGGGCGCTGCAAAAATCACCGAGCTTCAATTTCGACCGTGATGTCCTTCCGAAGGAGTTTGTTGGACTACTGGACCGCGAGAAGCGTGTCATCGATGTCGAGAAGGCAGACGTTGGACTTGTAAAGGCCGTAATTGAAGAGGTTGCTCAACGGAACGGTGGAGGTGGTAAGGGCACAGCAAGCGTCTAAGGGTTAAGAGGAGTGGGAAAAGAAGATGAAAGAAGGCAAAATAATTTAACTAAATCATGTAATAATTACAACATACGCTCGATGAAGCATGAAGGAAAGCATTGTATCCCTCTTGGAATTAAACAGGAACACTTTGTGCATCATCTAGTTTGGGGTGAGGCGCCCCTGGGGACGAAAATGGTCTCCACCAGCGGGTTTGAGGTCTTCTTGTAATCCAATAAAATCATGTAAATATAAATGAGAAGGTAGTTTACGCCTTGGGCATGTTTGTAACGACGAATGCAGGGATGTAAGAAGCGACAAGAGCACACAGGCACAGTCTGCTGGCACTGTCAGACAATTTCAGTTCGTCGAGGAAAGATGGCCACATACCCTAGGTTGGACCACCCAGTATTCCCGTCCTTGGATCGCATAGGGTGCGAATTTATCATGCTGTTGATTCCGAAAAGCAACGAAGGCCACGCAAGATACCTGCAAACGAAAGGGAGGCGACGCGTCAGAAACGAATCCATTCAAGATATCTGTAGGAGACAAGACACTCGGAATCACGCGCACCTGTTCTTCGTAACCATAATGAGTCCTGAAAGAAACATGCCTGACGCCCCTAAGCCGTCTGCAAAGTGCATATAATATGCGTCAATTCAGATGCAGAAGGGTGGGTGGCATAAGCGTATGCACGCACCGGTGGTGTCACGATACCAGGTATTCGGAGTAGCGTATTTCACCTCCAGGGAGGCATCGCGAGGGTCATCTTTGGACGTCGACATGGTAGAGAACCCCTTATGACTCTGAGTAAAAAGGTGAACAAGCTGTTGGCCTCTGTTGGCGCTGACAGCTCGTTCGGCACCTTCCGACGTCGCTCAGTCCAAAAGTAGATCATGAACTGCTTGGTTGCATACTCGTCGCGTCTGCGTTCTCCTCACATCATTTCTTCTCCTTGCTCCATGTCGAATGCTACCTAGAGTATATGCCATGACAATCCGATACTTAACGTCAAGAAATATACCCGATAACACCAGACATGACATATGCAGGCGTTGTACAAACTGCATCCATTCTCCTACTATCCGATGAAATTCTGGTCAGAATCTTTAAAGAGGTGTATTATGCCTCTTGCGACATCGACCTCGATTACGCAACCCCGTCCAGCCTTGCTGACCCGTCTCTTTTCCCCCGCTGCATCGCCAACGTTTGTAAACGTTGGAGGCACGTAGTCAAATCTGTCCCTCTCTTCGCCACGCGAGTCATGGTCTTCGTCGATGGACCAATCGTTTTGGCAGACCTTGCCGAGGAACTAAAAGCCTCAGACAGACTTCTTATCAAGGTGTTTGTTATTCGGCGAGATTATCCTGACGCAGGTGACCCCAGGGAGAAATCTGTTGTCCGTCATGTCATCAAGGAAGTGGCCAAGCACATAAAACGCTGTCAGGTTCTTGTTTTTGATCTCCTTCACAGTACTTCTTTACCTCATAGGACCGACTTTTCTAACGTCGCCCCAAAACTGCGTACTCTACGCGTCAAGAGCAGGAAGGCGGAACCCCTTGGCGAAGTGTGCATCTTAGACCAGCTGCACAATGGATTGAAAAAGAAGGCGTTCAGTTTGCGCAACTTACAATACCTTGATTTATACGGTCATTTTCTCCTTGAATCGCTCTCAGACCCGGACTGGTGCGCAAGCATACGGCAACTCAGCAGGAAACAGTTTTGTGCATCGCATCTACACGGTCTCGGTCTGGCGTCGTTCAACTTACGTCAGTTCATGATATCGCTTTTTCGACTAGGCCACCTCACGAAGCTCCTTCTAAGAGACATTGAGCTCGATACACTATCCTGCATGAAGGCCCCTGCATCCGTCTACATCCAGAACTTCGAGTTGGAAGATTTATCTAGGGATTTCGTCAGCGGCTTCTTCAGGGCATACGAAAATACCATTGATGTCAGTAATATGACTCTACGACGCTGTCAACTAGGAAGATATAAGTTCTTCAGCTCCTGGAATTTAGCCCTTCAAGATATTCCTGCTAATGAAGATGTCACGGAGTTCGTGAGCCACTGGGATGGCTACTCCCTTCAACTTAATAATTGCCCGCGGGCAGACGACCAGCTCTTGGAAACGCTTTGCACCCCCTTCAAAAATCCCAATGGCCGTACCGACAGTCGCAGCCGCTTTCTCGCACCTACTCTGAGAGAGCTGAACATTAACTTCGCGGAGAACTCGCCTTCGTCTATTTCTGCCGAAGGCGTAAAAGAGTTTGTCATACGCCGGATGGCGGCCGCAAAAGACGGTCACATACCCCTTCCCATGCACAGCGTTTTCGCTACTGGTCAAGCACCGCCCATTACAGCTAACGATAAATCATGGTTGCAAGACAACTTGGAGTTCTTCACTTGGTCCAGCCCCCAGGATACGTTTCGTTTGCCTACTGATTACGACTTATTTGAGGTTAGCTGTCCTGCATTTCGACTCGTCGTGTTTCATGGATTCTAATGGATTGACTCTAGTTGGATAACGATGAACCGGACACCCTCGGTCGGCCATGCTCACCTTCTTCTACTTTAATGTCATCTTCGCAGCTCGTATCAAATAGCAGCCTCCCCCCCAGTCAAGTAAGTGCTCTGCTTCATGTACTCTTCCTATGGAATTTATGTCCTCCCTATAAGGCATTATCATCTGCATCGCAAATTAACCTGACCACAAGCGATGTTTGTGCGGCTCCCTTAGACTACTCTACGACCTCTCAAAGTGCTGATGGTTGCTTAAAGCTTGATATTCTTTCAATGTCGCCTCGCAAACCACAACCACCAGAAAAATAGGCGGCTGATGCGAAACGCAGCATCCTATTCCGAACTTGTGTTTCAACATGCTGTGGGTGAGTATATGTACTGTAAACTGGGAGCGAGAGGAACAGATACATAGCGCCACCAGTACGACACCATTGACAGCAAGTTACATCTCTATTACGTCGCATGCAGGTTGTTATAATATTAACTCTCTACCAACTGGTATGCCTTTCCCTCTGTGACCACTTATTTGCATTTTCAACCTAGCTGAAATTTCACTACCAGATACATCGACGATATTTTCTGCTACATGTTGTACATTCCTCCCCGTGATAACTACATATATCCTCAAATGTTGGCTACAAAGGAACGTGCCTGAAGCGTAAACTTGGCCCCCAGTCATCTGCAAACCGTGTATATAAGCCGTAAACTGGTGGCGCACCCACCGGAAAAGCTGATTCATATCAGGTTGCGCAGCATTAAACTTCTAGGACAGCGTGTTGGAGGTCATCTTTGGACATCGAGGTGGCAGCTAGCCCAAAGCAAGCCCTTTGAGTGTGAGCATGTGGAAGGGAAGGCGAGTAGTTGGCGAGTAGGATATCAAGTTTGTCAAGATGGACGGCTCCGGCTGACAATTTATTCGGCACCTTCCGACGTCCCTTTGACCTCGCTAACCCGAGTGGCCTGTGAACCGCTTTGATTGCGTACTCGTCGTCTGCGGCCTCCCTCAATCATTTCCCCTACCAGCCCCATGCCGAACAATATTTATGTACCATGAAAATCAAACACCTAACTTTCAGCATTATACTTGATTACACCAGACACAAACTACATCCAGTCTCCGACTCTTATCCAAAGAAGCCCTAGTAATGATCTTCACAGAGCTATACTATGCCTCTTGCGACATCAATCTCGATTATGCAAGCCCTTCCAGTCTCGTTGACCAGTATCTTTTCCCCCGTTGTGTCGCCGACGTCTGCAGACAGTGGAAACGCGTAGCTCGGTCTCTTCCTCTGGTTTCCACCCGCATCATAATTTTCGTCGATGAACCAATCGTGTTGGAAGACCTCAGCAAGAAGTTTAAAGCCTCGGAGAGTAATCTTATCAATGTGTTTGTTATCCGGCGGAACTATCCTGATGCAGGCGATCCACGAGAGAAAATTGCCATTGGCTATATCGTCAAAGCACTTGACGACCACATAGGACGCTGTCAAGTCCTTGTCTTTGATCCCCTTCACAGCCGCTCCCTACCTCATGCATCTAACTTCACTAAAGAGGCACCCCGCCTCCGAACATTGCGCGTCAAGAGCAGAAAGGTTGACGACGTGAACATTCCTCTGCGTCCATTCAATGGACCGGCGGGCAAGGTGTTCATCTGTCAAAACCTGCAGTATCTTGATCTACATGGTCGTTTTTTCCTAGAAGCACTTCAAATCTCGGATTGGTGTGAAGGCATACGAAAGTTGAGCAGGAAACAACTTTCAGTGTCACATCTTCGCCTTCAAACCACCGAATTTGGCTTGCGAAAACTCATGATATCCCTTGCCAAGTTGGGCCACCTTACGCGGCTTTATTTGGGAAACGTGGAGGTCGATACATCATCGTGCAAAAGACCGCCTGCTGCTGTGTTCATCCAGAATTTCGAATTCGAAGATCTATCGAGAGACTTCGTCGGTGACTTCTTCACAGCATACGAAAACGACATCGACGTCAGCACATTCACTTTACGGCGCTGTCAACTGGGAGTCGATAAGCCTTTCAAGGCTTGGAACTTAACGCTGAGAGATATCCCTGTTGGCGAGGATATCACGGAATTTGTCAGCCAGTGGGATGGCTACTCCCTCCGACTTGACAATTGCCCAGAGGCAGACAATCAACTATTGGATACACTTTCCACCGAACCTCCTGATGGTCGTCGGTATAACAGCAGCCGGTTCTTCGCCCCTACTTTGAGGGAGCTGCTTATCCACTTTACAGAGGATTCGCCTTCTTCCGTTTCTGCCGAGGGCGTAAGAAAGTTTGTCATGGGTAGGATGGTGGCAGCCGCAGAGGGGCGCGTGTATCTTGCGATGCATAGTGTGCACGCATTTGGTCATGCGCCTCCCATTACCGATGAGGATAAGTCATGGCTGCAAAACAACTTGGAATTCTTCACGTGGTCTAGGCCCCAAGATGAGTTACCTTCGCCTACGCAAGAGGGTAATTGGGATCTCTCTGAGGTCGGTCATTGTGTCTTCAACTCTCCATATAATATTTCACGAACCAACTAAAGACTTGATATTAGCTTGATGATTATGAAGTGGATTACCTCAATCCGCCACGGTCACCTTCTCCCACTTTAGTGTCGTCTTCGCAGCCTATGTCGGATATAAATCCTTCGCCCAGTCAAGTAGGTGCTCTACTTCATGTATATTTCCTACGGAATCTCATATTCTTGCTATAAGTTTAAGCATACTGGAGACTAATGGGACCGCTTGATACACAACTAACAGGTTTTCGGAAGGCACTGTTGTCTGAATTCCAAGTGAAAGGCAGCAAGCGATGTTTGCACAACTCCCTTTGGACAATCCTCAACTCGTACGACATGACCGCAAGAATAGATGGCTGCTGCGAAATCCGATTTAAATTGACTGACTTACGTGTCATACCGCGCTGGTGCATATATGCTGTCATTTGGCACACGAGAGCGGTAGCCTAACACCGCCAGTACAAAACATGGACAACGCCCTTTTGCATATCTCTTACTTTACATGGCGATCAGTAATGGCATCTACGCCTTTGTATTCACTGGTATGTTTGACTGTTATTGAATGTTTAATAACCGGTTAAACATCTTAATCTCTAGTGTCAGATACACCAAGAATCTCTGCTATATTTACATCCCTATTTAAAATTACTAATCCCATGATAGTGCATAAGTATCCTCGAAAGTTTACACGCTGGGTCTATTCATATCGCCCATCTTCCCAACAATGCAGGCCCGGAAATACATTTGCTTCGTGTTCTACCTCACTCCCCTGCTGGAATCCTTCCGTTATATTGAAGATAGGATTGTCCATGGGCAGAACAGGATGTAAAGGCGTGCAATGGCCTTAAGGTTTTGGCGCCCATCCTGACAGCGGCTGCGATTATGTGATCAATCGAAGTAGCCAGCTCGGGGAGACTCTAACACCGACCCCACGCAACTCAACTCATGGTGCACTGATGAACCAAGGCTAAAATCGTAAATCCTCCATATGTCAGCCGTGTGCGTCTGGCTGCAATCTGAGCTGAACTGGAGGAAATCGATTATACTCCCGTAGTCCCGGAAGCCCGGTCTACCAACACGATGGCGAATGACCGGAAGCGGGATCACTAGGACAACACTAGGATATATGATTTTGTCAAGATTTTCTGTCTGTTTATATATTATCCTCACACCGCGTATATGTAGGATCAATGGACTACCCTCAGCAGACGTGAGCTCCCAAACGCCCTTCCGAAGCTAGTCAAAGCCGGTCTATCTACTATAATGATTACAAGCTTCACATTAATACTCTATCCCGGCGGTCACACAGGTTACGCTTACCGGGTCCCGATATTAAAGATGAGGAGTATATAAGTATTGTGCCAGTATACCAGTGGATGAAGTATTGAATTTGTCCCTGGCGCTGAAGAAGCTCGGAATATTGACCCGGCTTGAATCTCAATTGCGCTTCCAGCGAGCCTCGAGCGAGCCACTTTGAAACCACTCGATACAGCGACAGAGACGAAAGGAGATAATACGTACGTGCCAATCAGCGGCCGGTGACACTCCTCTCACGGTCCGCTTTCTACGCACGAAAACAAACACCCCAGGAACCTGAGGTTTTCAGGTGACCTGAAATTTTCGGAGAAAATCAGAATTTTATTTACAGTATCAAACGGACCGAAATCTTAAACAAAAGTAGTAATTTTAGCTTGAATGAAATGACACCTTAGATTAGAAACTTAGCTAGAGTTTTATTGCTGGCTGAAATGACGCACAAAAATTTCAGTTTATTTGTTACAGAAAACAGAAACAATAACTTTAATGTCAGTACAAGTTTAAGCTGGACAAAAAACAGTGATTTAATGCAGACTGAAAACCCAATCAAAACTTAGGTAATGGGTCAATGATTTAGTACGACAACAATTGTGTCAAAAGCTATTGTTTTCAATGGTTCTAATATTATCATCAATACTTTTGTTTTTCGCCATACTGAAATTAGTTTTACAATACATTAATAAATTTTTAGTTTTACAAAAGACCTGAATGTCAGGCACAGTTTTTACATGTTGAAAACAATAGCTTTTGACACAATTGTTGTCGTACTAAATCATTGACCCATTACCTAAGTTTTGATTGGGTTTTCAGTCTGCATTAAATCACTGTTTTTTGTCCAGCTTAAACTTGTACTGACATTAAAGTTATTGTTTCTGTTTTCTGTAACAAATAAACTGAAATTTTTGTGCGTCATTTCAGCCAGCAATAAAACTCTAGCTAAGTTTCTAATCTAAGGTGTCATTTCATTCAAGCTAAAATTACTACTTTTGTTTAAGATTTCGGTCCGTTTGATACTGTAAATAAAATTCTGATTTTCTCCGAAAATTTCAGGTCACCTGAAAACCTCAGGTTCCTGGGGTGAAAGGGCGCTAACAAATGTCCTCGAGGCAGGGTGAACGGATTGGTTCGAAGCCCTGTATGTGGTGTGCCAGGGGTTTACGACTTCCCCATCACTATCATATTCAACCTTCCCCTCTTTCTCTCTAACGACTACGACGCCACGATTCTTTTCACGACCACAACTCAATGTCCCAATTGAACATCCCCAGCCGTCTGGCTGAGGTCTTCTCACTCAGAAGCCTAAGAGGCTCCCCAGCACCATCAGCTCGCCATGCAAGAAAACACCCCAAAGATGACAAGAGCCGCGTGCCTCGACCATCCCACCGACATGCCTCCCCATCAGCGCCATGGCCATGGGTAGACCTGGAAGACGGTGAGCAGTCAAGCTGTGTGAATATAGTGTCGATAGTCATCATTTCAACACAGAGGTCGACCGAGAGCAACTTGAATGTCCCCTCCCACCCATCCCAGCTTTATGTGACCACAAAGACTGTGGAGGATGTTACGTCGGATACCCGCAGTCCCGCTTCCCGAACTGGACGCCTAATCAAGTTATGAAGAGCAGGATCTATAGTGCTATTCATGAATATGATTACGACAAGACTTGTGTATTGCACAGGGTGGATGTCGACGGCAATGGCTTCTTTACGAATCCGGGCCCTATAATTGCAACTCCCGGCCGGGATGCTGATATCTGGAAAGCGCTCATAGAGGAAAAGGTGCGTTGGGGTGTCGGATGTATCACGCCTCTACCCATAAGATACTGATTGTATGACCATCAGCGCCCGGATGGTTTGCGTGTACGGGCGATGTTCATTGAAAATATGTCTGGACCAATGCTTCAAATGCTTGGTGCAAAGTTAGTTCTAACGTTGCCTCTTCTCCGGGCACCATACTAATGCATTGTTATGATTTAGATATAACATCGAACCTTTCTTCTGGTCTTCTTCTCTCAGCTGGATCCCGTCTCGCTTTCAGGAGGAGGTGCAACCTGGCATTGGCGACCGTAAGCTCTTCTGCAAGATTTCTTACCCTGCACGCCGTCTCACATTGATTGTAGACATAACCATAACCCTGACCTTTTTGCGCTCCATGTCCAACCACGATGCAATATTAATGAGTGCTGCACGTTCCAAGTCCACGGATACAGTCAATCAAGCTCCCCGGACTCTACTAGGAACTCAAATGATCGATCCCCATTCGCCGCTTGCGCTGCACTCTAGTATGTGATGTCTCCAGGACCTACCGGACGATAATGACTGATTTGGGATAGATAATCGCCTGCTCGTGCTGGATCTCCTTGCGGTCCACCTTATTCGGAACAAGAATGGAAGCACTTTAATTTCTTTTCACCCGAGCCTTAACCTACCTACAACTACAGCTTCTTTCCTCCATGAACGCATTCGCTTCGCTGGTAACATTCTCTCGATTTGATGCATTGAGCCGATCCTGACAAGTTTGCAGGCCAGAGTGTATATTGGCAGAGCATATTTCAAAAATCGGTCGATCCAACTTTCGTACTCCTAACCTTTATTTGGCATGCAATGTATGCCTGGGACGAGGCCTTGGAGAATCTCTACGACCATATTTGTTCCTTGGTAACATTTTTTTACACCTTTGTATGTCTCCGTCTCATGGTTGTCTCGCCTCAGGAAACTCGTGTAATTGAAACCGCCGAGATGCCCTTGACGAAAGAGCTACATGTCATTCGCGCCCATCACCTACACTACTCTTCATTGCTCGACGACTTCCAAAAACACGTCGTCTTCATTTACGAAACCCACAATCCGGCCCTTGACAATGAGCCACTAGAAGATCGGAACTACACCAAAGAAATTATGAAGCGGGAGTGTGACAACCTGCTAACGGAGATCAAGCGGCTGAAGAATGAGCTACACATGCAAGAACGTCGGCTGAAAAATGTCATGGGACTGGTCAGTGGCGTTGTTCGATGGGTCCCTCCATGAGTGCTCATTTATCACGGAATAGGTGTTTAGCAGCGTCAATATTACGGACAGTCGGTACATGCGGGAAATGACTGAAGCTGCCGTGCGGGACAGTGCTGGTATGTATCATTTATTATTAGCTGATATGACATATTTTGACTGACATCTTTTTGCAGCTGTATGTGTTCCATCCTTCTTAATTGCAAGCCCTTTACTAAATGTGTATAGATGAAACAAATTGCGTATCTGACTATGGTCTTCCTGCCTGCCTCCTTTGTTGCGGTACGTCAAAACCTCAGCAACGCATGTTCTCCCGCTAAGCTTGTGATTTAGGGCGTATTCGGCATGAACGTTGGCGAAATTAATCCTGGCACCCACGGGACTCTGCCTATCTATGTATCGATTGCCATCCCGCTGACTATTATTACTGCATGGATTATCATTGCCTTCCAGAGCCGATACATTTTCCCGGAGAAAACTCCATTCATCAAACGCCTCGGATGGCCGGTGTATCTTGCCATCAACTTCCTGCGCAAGAAACAGGATAAGAACAACATTGCTATACAAGAGGATAGCGCCAGCGAGTACAGCTTTGATTCTCGCAAGGGAGTAACAGCGACACCGTCGTATGATCACTAGTTCGCATCCAATCTTTGCATTTTATCCTCTTTGTATATATGGGTATGCTATGCTCGTGCGTACCATGGTTCAAGATTTAAATGTAGATATATAAGTTTATGTGTAGATATTATATACCAACACACGGCCTATTTTGCAGTGGCTGATTGCGTGAATCTTGAACAACTCTATTTTTATTTTATTTTATTTTACGAAAAAAATGTATCATATGGGAGGTGATGGGGCACACCATCTGTGCACATGGTTTTTCATTTTCTTTCATGATCTGCATGTATTTGCGTCTACGCCTATTAGTAGCACCAAGTTGAACAATACTCTATCGAGCAACGTTCAATGTGGTAACTTTATTACTTCTTCGTGCTAACTTCAAGCTTACGTCGTTGTTGTTTTGCACACAATACTTTGGGCTATTCTTTGTGGCGACACTGGCAGTTTTTTGATCCTAATTAACCTGTTTGTTCATGCACATGTATATGTGCTGCGTATGACAGCGTTGTGACGTACAAGAAAAATCGGCCCGAGGCGCTTGTTTTACTATGAACTGGTTAGGCGCCCATACTAACCCATCAAATAGGTTATGTAATTTGTTGGACCACTACTTTGTACGGCTCATAGTTGCCTGTTCATTCAGTCCTTTAATATACACAACCTGAAGGCAGTACTCACTTGCGTCATTTTGGCTGACAGAGAGTCATGCTTAAATATGTACATGGAAGGCTCATTTTCTAAACATACACTGTACTACTTATATTCGGATGACGTTCACTCATGTTCCATAATACGCTATTCAAACGCGGGGTATCTCCAGGGAAACAAATCTATTGTATTCTTTGTGGCCACTTCGTCGCGAGTTGAGGTGATGACAACCTGAACCGATGGAGTTAATGTTGACAGACATCGCTAGATGCGCAGTCGCGAACTTCGAATAGGCTTGTAGGTAGCCTGTAGAAGCAAGCTAGAGCGGCCCTTTGAACCTATGCTAGGCCAACTTCTTCGATGAAGATGCTGATTACAGTAAAGACTAACCGAATGTTTGATTCCATACTTCTGGTACATAACAAAAACACAATGCGAGGCAGTGTTCACCCACTTTGCCCTGTAGATGTCCGAAAACAATAATCGTGACTTGGAACCATTCTAGAACTGCGATATTTGCGTCATCCGCACAGCTTTGAATATGATATATGTAGCATGACGACATGGGTACCGTTGCCTGATTCTTTGACCCATGGTGCACAGCGGTCAATCAGCGCCCGACGGGATCAGTACTTCTCCTTCCCCCACAGTGACATGAATTTGGCAAGAACCTGATGGAGATCTTTAATCATATGCATGTATCTGATTCCGACAGAAAGCTGAGATGTAGAAGGTGCTAGAAGCATGCAGTCTAGAGTCCACATAACCACCTCCATCGACAGAGGTCATGGACCAGTGCACAGATCGGAACTTGAAGCAGCGCCTCCAACATGGCAAACAAATTACATGTCGCAATAGGGCCTTCTGTCGACCAATTGAGTTCTTACAGCTTATCTCTTATAGGAACTAGGTGCGGTCCATCGTGTCCTATCGATGGATTGGATATCGATTACCTCCATTCTCCTCAGTGGCACATGCATGATGGGATAAATTTAGCCCTGGCGTTGTCTTTGTTTTATTTTTAGAATTGGAGGGTTCCCTCTGCCAAGGTATATAAACGCCCCTGGGCCTTCCATTCGTCCTCAGGTTACCCTCAAACAAATCTTACTCACACTTCACTCACACACATCATATCATGGGTTGGTTCGGCGACGACTCTGACCAGGCCGATGCCTACAATCAGGTACTTCATTCGATATTCCGCCATAATCCTGCAGTGCTTATCTTTCCCTCAGGTGACCAGCGCTCCCCACAAGGCTGAGCTCTCACACGAGCTTATTGCTGCTGCAGCTTCTTACGAGGTGAGCAGACTGGGTTCAGCTCACATGAACGTCCTATTGACAAACATATAAAACTACCAGGCTGCCAAGGCATACGAGAACCACTGCGAAGCCAATGGGCAGCCCGAGTCTCACGCAAAGGCCAAGGAACTCTTGTCAGTACGAGTATTCAGCTTTGACCTATCCGCGCTAATAAGAACATAGGGCTGGCTTTGCTGGAGCATTCGTCGACCGCATCGTCGAGACCAAAGGAGTAAGTTGATATGGTGCTATGTTTCAAATTGATTACTAATTGACATTATGATAGCTCGATTTCGTCGACAAAGAAAGGGCTAAGCACCATGGTAAGCAATGTACTTTCTCAGCAAGTAGAACTTCCAAGCTTACCTTGTGCCTATAGCGAAGGAGAAATTGTACGATGTCTCGGCCGGAGACTACTGAGCTCTTCACGGCTACTGGAAGGTGCTGAGAACTTTTATGTACAAATATAAGATATCTTTATGAATGCAATTATTCCAAACTTGAATCATGCGGATAAGCTAAACGAAGTGGGAGCGCTACTCTCGCTGAGGAATGTAAATATTAGTCGAAGTAGCTTGGAAGTAGCGTTTGGTTGGCGTTTGGGGTAGATTTCCCACACCACTTACCAGCGTTGCCTTTTCCAGGAGTGGGTAATGACTGTATAATGTAAGCTCTCCCTAATGTGGCAAGCTTTGCTCGCCGTCACGCGTCACGACTCACTCGGACTCCATCAGCCAACTTCGTGGCGTCACCTGAATGTCAATGCGCGACCTATACCTATGATAATTCGCTTAAATCAACATGCATTTGCATATCGCGATGAATACGAGAAGGCACACATCGGGAGGCGGCACTGTTATCTGATCAGGATTGAGAAGTTCTACACTGATGTCTAATGAATCGACCTACGCGCTAACCATCTCCTCTAAGTAATATCTGAGCAATGTTCTCTGCTTTACTCAAATTTTCAATGCTTTGAGGTGGTGTTAGAGCCGTCAATTGCTGACCTGGATCACGAACTGATAGTGCCAATTGCGAAAAGCATCGAGCAACAGGGTCCACGGGCTGATGTATTTAGTAAGTCCGTATGTGTTCTGTCGTGCTGGACTCATCTACGTTACATTCACTTCGTCCTAAATCACAAAGCCAACTCAAAGAAGTAGTTCTCGCGGACCTTCGCGGACTCTCTTCAAACCAATGACCATTACTTGCTGTAATGCCCCTCTCATCATTTCGAATCAATTGCAAATGGAAGCATGTCTCATTTTTCGGCGCGGGAACGGTGTGGGAAATCGGGTATGCATTCCGTTACAGTGTGTGCCTAACTCACTCTTAACTCACTGATAAAGCCGCTTGACTAGGATTTTATCTAGTTTGACTCCTTAATATATGCGAGTTAAAGTACGATACTTTTCATAAATATGGCTTCTTGCTCAAAGAACCCAAATTTCACCATCTCTACTCCAGCAATTGAAAAAAAACAGTGTGAAGCAAGTGTGAAGCTCAATTTTTTGTATCGCCTTAGAGGGACGGCATGACAGGGCAGAAACTGCACTGTTTGATTGATGGCGTCACTAATGGCGTCACTCGTGCGTTGCTAATTTTGTGTCCTTCTTGATTGGTGAGTGCTGAAGCGCTGATCACCATTATTTTCAAGGACTCACTGAGACTCGCGGACA
Organism: Stropharia rugosoannulata; assembly: GCA_028532985.1. Lineage (NCBI taxonomy): Eukaryota > Fungi > Basidiomycota > Agaricomycetes > Agaricales > Strophariaceae > Stropharia > Stropharia rugosoannulata. The sequence goes on along the minus strand of JANCIK010000013.1, from coordinate 1,271,705 downwards.
GCCAATAGACGGGACAAGGAATAAGACAGAAGTTCTTCGATAAAGCGCACATGAGTATGTTAAAAATGATTTGTTCCTTAAAAGCTGCTCAATTGCAATTCAGGGCCTTCCTCGACCAATCCTCGACGCCCTATAATGTCTTCATCCATCTCCCAACTTCCGTACATGTCAGAAACTGCTTGCGAAAGTTATCCAACGCCGCCGCTTTCTATCTCTGCTTATGACAGTGTTTCTGATCCCACGATGGGCGCATCGCACGGATTCACTGATCCCATAGTACACGACGAGATGGCTGAGGTGACTGTCAATAATGTGCGTGTTCTTCCCCTTGGGTTGTATCCTCCTCTAATCATTGATGCAGAATAATCTTCTTCCTACGCTAACCTCCAGCTACTCTGGACCATCCGTCGTCCCATCTTTTGACCCTAAGGATGATACCGAAGACACCGAAGACACCGAAGACATCATTTCAATTTCCACTTCCTTCAATCTGAGGAACCTACCGCAATCAGACACGATCCTGCTTTCTTCTGATAATGTGTGGTTTTATGTGCACTGGGCAACAATCAATGCTGCTTGTTCAGGTATTTTTAAAGATTGCCTGTCTTCGGCTGCACCAAAGCAATCATCTGCAACACGACTAATTCATCTTGACACACCAGCATCTCAGCTGAACGTTATCTTGCATGCTCTTCATGACACGTCTCCCGCTGCAAATTCGCCTGATTTTGATACGCTTGCTGCTTCCCTCGACCATATGCCGAGGTACGGAATGACGCCTCAGCATTTTATCCAACCATCAAAACCTATTTTTGACCTTCTTCTGTCTTACGCACCTCTGAGGCCGCTAGACTTGTACGCTCTGGCCGCTTTTCACTCTATACATAACCTCTGTGTGGCTGCATCATCTCATTTATTGTCTATCGATCTCTTCAGCATTGCCGACCCCGTTGCAGAGCGTATAGGAGCGGTCTATCTGAAAAGACTGATGCTGCTTCACTTTGAGCGTTCTAAAGCACTCCGAAATGTTCTGATGGCACCTCCCCACCCTCACCCGCCCACCAAGCTGTGCAATTTTGAGAATCAACGCAAGATTACTCGAGCATGGGCCCTTGCTGGGGCTTATCTTGTCTGGGATGCCAAACCAGGTACGCTCTAGCCGGTTGAACACGGACTTGAATATTCTGATAGTATTTGGCGCAGATTTGTCAACATATACCATCAAAAAGACGTTCAATCCTCTGCTCGGCGATATTGACTGTAAAGAATGCAGAGAAACCATGCAAGACCGCATCAAAGATGTTTTGTCTCAATGGGTCGCGCAAAAGGCGAGTAAATGGCCTCCTTATTTTTCTCTATACATCCCTGTAGGCTTGGATATTCGCGCGCCTCGAGTAAACTATTACAAGCGTCGACGTTCATTATTACGACGATCTTTTTCAATACTTTTGTTTTGCTAACCGAACCTCCTTTATAGCACACAATTTGATTAGCACCGAGTTGCTTCAGAAAAAGTTAAGCGGAAGCAACGTTGTTTGTTCTGACTACGTATTACAGCCGAGAGCCCGCTTGTATTAATTTTATGGTCTGTATGTTTACAGAAAATACGAAAATGGTGACGTTTCCACTCCCAATTTCGATAAAACGAGCCGAGGACGTTTGCCGATTGCCGCACATGTAGTGTTTAAGTTGTATGGCACATCTTTCCATTCAGTTTCCCATAGGCATGCAGCGAGGCTGATCAGAAGCTTGACAGCTGTGAGAACCACGGATTCAGATAATCCTGGAATTTGAAAGCAGAGGGCAGCCTTTGTTTGTTGTTGCCCTCACCGTTGGCTTTGAAGCCAAAATTGCTAAAGTCTCATTCCATGGGAGTCTTAAAGAAACCGACGGGTGCGGAGGTGAGAAGGATTGTCAGCTCCGGGCCTGTTTAGTCCCACACCTACTAACAAGTCACAGGCAAAATCTATCAATAATAATGTGGCAACTGGTTCATTCTTTGAAGGAGCACAAAACGTAGTGATTAATGGGGTGATTTACGAAGCTACATTGTGAACGTCCATCGAAGTATTCATAAATGGACGATAGGGAAATTTTAGTTTAGTAACTGGAAACACCGTTCAAAACCAAGTATACACTCAAGATCCTCAAGGAGTGAAAGTCACTATTCGACGTCTCTATCCTCAACTTGACCGTATTCTAATCAGTGAGTATCTGGTTTGTTGAGCATTCTCCAAACTTGCTTTCTTATCTGTCTTCCAACTTTGCGTCAAAAAGAAGGATTACGACTTTATCCATCATTTCGAACTTCCGGTCTGGCAGAGCCAACCACATCACTGGTCAACGAACTACGCAGCGCACTTTTCACATATGTATCCAACAACATGCCCATCCGATTATTGCAGATACCTGAGATGAAGCTGTTGGAACGACATGCCGTCGCGCACCATATTGCAAGCAAGATGGCTGCAATAGACGACGACTTGTTATCCCAGATGATGGTTGCCATTGAAGACTTGGGAACTGTACGGGCCTCGCACATCTTGGATTTAGAGAGAGCTATGGAGGAGGAAGAAAGGGAAGAGGAAGACGCGCGCGAAAATCCTTGGGGAGCAGTCTGCCAATATCTCTTTTCTAAATATGCAGGCTATACAATCCTATCGCATACCTGGCTCCAAGATAATAGCCTTGAAATCAGCTACCAGGATGCTCTGGTTGATAACTGGTGGGCATCTGCCCCCCGTGGGCCGGGGTACGACAAGCTCAAAGGGTTCGTGGACGTGTCGAGAAGCAACGGGGCAACGCTTGTATGGATCGACACATTGTGTATCAACAAGGACAGCAGTGCCGAGCTCGATGAATCAATCCGCTCGATGTACCGATGGTACCACGACGCGTCTCTCTGCATAGTGTACCTCCAGAAAACATCGTCTCTCGAGGCTATGGGGAACGATGTTTGGTATACTCGAGGATGGACATTGCAGGAGCTTTTGGCCCCTACGCAGATCAAGTTCTACACCAAAAATTGGGAGCGCCTTCTCCCTGGCTCGAACAATGATAAGGCCAACCCTGAAGTCCTGTCTATCATACAGAAAGCAACGGGGATAACGCCAAAGGAGCTTCAACTTTTTAGCCCCATGACAGGTAGCACTGTTGCCGTCCGTATGACTTGGGCAGCAAATAGAATCACGACACGAGCAGAGGATCGCGTGTACTCCCTGATGGGCATTTTCGGCGTCAACTTCCCCATCTCGTACGGAGAAGGTTCTGCGCGTGCTTTTTTCCGCCTTATAGAGGCAATTATCACTACAAGACCTACACCCCATATCATTCAAACGTTAGCATGGGCTGGAACAGCTATCCCAGAAACGGTACACACCTCTCGTCTCATCCCTTCAACGCCAGAATGTTACGACAAAGACCATGAATATTACGAGAAAGACAAAGAGATAACCGAGAACATGTTTTCTTTCACCCACGAGCCAATCATATTGACGCACTTGGGATTACGGGTACAGTTCCTGGTGCTACGCGCTCAATCTTGCAAGCTAGTCGATTATCCCAGCCAGAAGTTTGGGCCGTTCTATGCACAGCTTGAAATTACGCCAAGCTCGAAGTCTTCGTTCCAGAAGGTGGCCGTGCTCCTGCAAAAGAGGTTCCTGAGGCGTCCCACAGATTTGTCGGCCATATACGATTCACCAAGTGATTCCGATTCGGGAGTCCACAGCTTTGTCTTCGCCATATACATGTTCGAAGAAGACGAGAAGACAGGTACTATTCGAGTACCGTGCTGCGCTCAAGCCTTCATCCTCGCTATCAAGAACAGTAACAGCCCAGACACAACCTCTATCCACGACGTTCATCCAAGACAGTTCAGTCCCGCCTCCAAGATCGGTACGCGTGAAATAGTTCGACTGCATCAAGTAGAATTTGAGCATGGTGCCAGCGAACGCGAAGCAACAGGGTCGAGCATTCAAGTCGCCACATTCCTAAAATCGAGGCTCCATGCTTCTGACATGAAATTACTCTACTTGTACTTGTAGTCGGCTGTTTGATATGACCAATGTACAGTGTTAAAAACAAGATAGAAAAAAAACCAAGAAAATCAATACAATCCCTGCAGATCACGGGAACTCAAAAAAAAACTCCGACTCTGTTCTGCGAACCAGCACTTCGGGCGTTGCATACGAGAAAAGGGATAGCTAAGTGGTATCAATTGTCGCAAAAACGATGATCAACTTACAATCTGGGCCGGGGTGCAGGCTCCCAGGAAAAGCAAGATGCACGGCGACCATGCTCAGTCTGTGAGGCAGAACAGGAGCATGAGCGCGTCTACGGCTGCAAGCTATGAGGAGCGCGACAGCATTTGCGTTCCACCAGTGAGGCTCGACCCGAATTCACGTTTCTGACGTTGTGCGCATTTATACGGTCGCAGTGCATGGACTGAGAAGGACAACAGCTCTGCGAGAAGGTTAGTTCGGTTCACTTTCTCAGTCAATCTCAGCTCAACTTCACTGACATTCCGTGCTCGTCCCCGCCTCCCATCGATGTACCCTACCTACTCTCGCACCTGGACAACAAGTGTCGGGACGAGGTAGTGACGACTCGATCCGTGGGCCACTGGAATGCTGCATGTGTCGAGAATGACGACTGCTGTGGCTGCAAAGCGGAGCGAAACACTCAATGTATGTCAGCTTATTTGACGAATATTAGAAACCGAGCTTATTAACCTTTAAGCGCGCAATCTCTCGCAGCTTGCAAAATCAGGTCGTCCATAGACACTGCGCTGCGTAACGGCAAGAGCTTGTGGAAGCTATAGCGCGGTCACTGCGAGGGGACGGATGTGAGGCAGGTAACTTTATTTATAAATCTTTACTCTACGTAGCACTATTCTTTACATCGGTGACGATAGACTGAATCGCAGATATCAGGGCGCAACCGTTCTCTTTACAGTTGAAATTGTTCTGAAATCCTACAGAATATCCCATATACGAAGCGTCCAATCGTTAGACCCAGAAATGACACGAATCCCGTCTGAAGAAAAGCAAATACAGTTCACAGCCCTCCTGTGCCCTCGCAACGACTTTCCTATTTGCTTGCCGCTTTGAACGTCCCAAATTCGTACTGTGCGGTCTGAAGAGCCCGACACTATGCGACGTCCATCAGGCGAGAAGGAAATACAATTGACGGTGCTTTCATGCCCTTCAAAAGGCTGACCAACTTGCTGCCCAGTTTCTACATTCCAAATGCGAATCGTACAATCAGCGGAGCCGGAGGCGACGGTGCTTCCATCTGGGGAGAATGTTACACAATGAACCCAGTGTCGATGTCCCTTCCATGGCAAGCCAATTTGTTTGTGCGCGGACACGTCCCAAATACGAACCGTCTTGTCTGCTGATCCCGAAACTATATGTCCTCCAAGTGGCGAAAACGATGCGGCAAGTACAGTATCTGAATGGCCTTGCATACGTTCTCCTATCATATTTCCCGTTTCAACATCCCAAATTCGAAGTATCTTATCTCCGGCTCCAGTAACTAGTCTCTTTCCGTCTGGTGAAAACGATAGAGTGGAGATGAAGTCTTGGTGGTCTATGGCCTGCGTGATAGTTGTGTCCGTCCATATCCCAAGAGTGCTTTCGGTTGCTGCGGACGCTATACAGATCTCATTTTGAAGGGAGAGTGCGAAACAGTTAACTGTGGGTTTCCCATGTCCAACAAAGTGTTCCTTAGTTTTTCCTCCAGTTGATGCATCCCAATGCAAGAGAGTACCGTTCTCGAAGCCAGATATTATTTTCCTACCATCTTCAGAGATCGTGAAAGAGTATACCGGAGATCGACAGTCTTTCAATACAAGATACTTATCTGCGTACTAAACATGAGGTAATGTATAACCACTTATGTCATTTTTCGACTTACAAGTTGTAAACTCGTCGAGAAACCTCCGTTTTTCTTTCTCGTAGACAGTAATTGGCTCATTTCTCAGACCGACTTGTTCTACCTTGCTCGCATACTGCATCTGAAGTCTCTTTTTATGGTCTTTCAGAAGTGCTCTGGCTTTTCGTATGAGCTGACTGCCGTTGTGGTCATTGGACGTATGCTGGCGGTTAGCGGCGGTGATAAAATGCATCACCCCTTCATAGATTGCTTGTCTTCCGACATCTACATCCCATATGCGTAAAAAAAATTGTAGAAAAGCCAATGCCTAAAACATACCGGAAATAGCCAAACGAGAAACGGCATCCCATGCATTGTTATCATTTTCCAGAACAAACTTGCTAATCAATGGTTTCAAAAGTTCATCTGGGTTAGATACTACCCATTCGTCAAAATTTGCGGTAGTACTGAAAGAGGCCCACTCCCAGGTAATATCGGATGGGAAATGAGCTTTGGGAAGGTAGTCCGTGACTTGTAAGGCCTGCAAGACTGAGAAATGAAGTTTTTGGCCATGATCGATTACCCGGCCAGCCCAAAGATGTGGCCTGAAGGCGACGTGTGTCAGCGCTTGTGAGTACATTCAGAATGCATTCAGACTACTCGCATCAATGTCGATTTCTTTCCCATCAATGTAGACATATATGTCCAACGCTTCAAAGGAAGAATTTCATACATCCACCAGATTCTTTTGATCCTGCTAACTTTAGCGTTGGCATTGAAACTGCGTTCATGCCCCAATACTGCGCGAAGGCCAAAACGAGTTGCATCGAAAATCATCCACGGTAACGATGGGTGAATCTCTGAAGTACTGATTCCACCACTATAAACATACTCAGTATCTCACACTGAAAAACGTAGGGTAATGAAGCATACATTTCTGCGTGGTTTCCAGAAAACCAAACTTCGACCGTACGAGGCCAAGAAATTAGGCTGTTAGAAATGTGTCTCCATGAAGCCTTGTTGCCCTCCGTGGATGTACCACAAGAATAGAGTGGCAGAAACACGTTATGACATTCATCAAGTGCGAGTGCATGGCGAAAGTAGCAAACATGTTCCATGCCTTCGGCAACGCCTGGGAAAGCCAAATTACTTAGATTTTCATCCCCGACGCCTGAAACAGTGTCCCTATACGTAAATTTTTAGAAGAAAGACACATAAGCCAAGCAGATAACAACAAACCAAGCCCCAACAAAGTGAACCTTGACATTGGATTGCGAAAACGCCCTTTTGAAAGTATTGCACATAGATGTTTTATCGGGGTTTCTATATGCCGTACGATATAGCCCGTATGCACTAGTGCATGCAATGAACATAGATGAGCGTACACTGGACAGGGAATGTCAAGAGGATGAGAAACTTACATTGGAACTAGTGCTTCATTTCCTTTAGGAATTAAGCCGACCTATGCGCCGGAATTAGAGCTGCCGTCACTGTGAGTTTATACACCTATAGGCTGTACCTTCTCAATCATCGCAGAGAGAGCCCGGACTTCGAATGCTCCACGAGCAAATCCTGGTATAATTAACAAAACAAGACAAGGTGCAAGAATACATAAAGACAAACCAAAACAGAATATTCTGTCACCTGCAGAGTAATTTTGAGAAAGCCAGATGTAAGCGGATTGTACGATCAGATCGGAGTTCCTAGTACTAGGTTAACGTGACATGATACGTTAAATTATGTCTTGGACACCCCACCGAATGAAAACTGAGTTGACAGACCATAGTACGCCAATAACCCGCTGCACAAATTTCAAGGCTTTATGGAAGATTCCATGCAGCACATAATCCCTGCCAACGCCAGGATCGTAATAAACCAGTTGATGTTCGGGAAGATGTTTTTCGAGTGAGTGAAAAACTCCGCGAACAGTGGTTGTATTTCTAAACATGATCATCACTACGCATTCAACCACAGATTTGAATACGATACACAACCTATTCGAAGGAGAAAGCTCCGCGTCATCTATGCACATTACCAGGTTTCTATCATTATGCAGCATGTCGTGGCAGCACACCGATGTAGTACTGCCTGTTGCCATAGTTAATTGTAAGGCAGTGAAAAAAACAGTCGAGCCGGTGGAAAGTATTGGTCGAGTCTTAAGGTTGACTTTGGGGGTCATATAACGCAATAGTGTCAAGCACAGATGTCTAGGCAGCCTCGTGGAAGCCTCATGTGCTACCCGGGGCTGGTTTTTACATATTTAGTTCTGTGAACGAGACTCCTGCATCAGTAAATTGGCAAAAATAGTATAAGGCCATGCATCATGCAAGAATTGCAAGAAGAACGACTATGCGCTGGAATTGCCCTGTAATATTATAGGTTGTCTTATATTGGTAATATATACATACCCATCAGAAAAACCGGATTTTTGGTATAGTTAATTATAGTCACAGGGTAAGACTGTTGTAGCACTGTAGCACGTACTAGCACCTATAGTTATGGCATGAGCTACATAGCACTATAAATTATTTATTTATAAGTATACAGTACAGTCGAACCTGCTGTAGTCCATACATGTGATAGGCTGTAAGGATGGTGAAATGACTGAGTACAGCGCAGTAGTGCACCAGGAAGAACAGGAGTGCACCAACATCAGGAAGTTGTCCGTTTAGTTTTTTGCCGTTTCTCAACCCCAAAAACGGAATAAAACCCAATAAAACAACCAAAACAGGACACATGAACACCTATGTTCCTTTATACGGAAACCAAAGAATGATTATATAACCTTTTCTATAGAAACTTCTTGTGCTTCTATTGTACTTCTTGAGTTTAATGCTTATCCGTGTTTCCGGAAACAGAAATACCGACCAAAACAGGAAACTAAATGGACAACTTACTGATGAAGCACACATTAGCAACACGAGCTTGGAAGAAAAAGGAAACTCACGCGGAGGACGAGCCGGAGGACCAACGCTGGCACACAAGATGGAAACAAGTGCACATCCCAGTTTAGTAAAGGCACACACCGCCCAAATGCAGTATGCGCGCTTAAGGGATAGTGTCAATGGCATCACCACAACAACAGTTAGCCGATGTCAAAAATAATCCAGCAAAGAAAATTTATAGGCAACAAGCGCACCTCGAGGCTGCTAAAGAAAAACATACAACAGGAAGAATTGGCCAGAAGTCCATGTAGATATAGATTTATAAATAGATGACCTGTACTTAAGGAACGGAAAAATAACATAGAAGGGCAGCAAGAAGCTTGCCCAGTTTCCCCTTTCTAGTTTTGGTCAGGAGCACATTGTCATATTATCTATACTAATACACTTGTTCTAAGAAGTGCTGCCTACTCTGTCCTTCTTGAAACCTTACGGTGTCCCCACCAGTTGCCACTCGCACACGAAGAAACTACTCTTCAACTTGGAGCCCACCGTGAGGGGGGTTTTCAAAGGATAAAATAGGAAGCCACGGAGCAGCACGAGGACCAGCCTCTTGAATTTGGACCGCTTCCGTACACACCACAGTACTACCCACAGCCTCAATTTAATGCATGCACACCTACATCATACACTTCTTCAGAAGATGAATCTGAGTACTAGCAGCCACAATTTCGCCCCGTTATCTGGACAGCTGAAGAAACTTTACTGATACAACTTGCAGCACAACAATGTGCTATGGTGAACCCAGCTACACCAGTTATGCCCAGGCAAAATCACCATTCTGCACCCAAATTTGACGGGACACCAATGCTTCTAGGGCAGTTCTTCGATGAACTAGAGCAACTCGCAGAGCCCTGTTTGTTAACTGATAAGCAAAAGATTGAATGGAGTATCCAATATGCACCACTAGATGACACAGAGCTATGGAGACTTGCAGGCAACAAGGGACTTGACTGGAATACATTCAAAGCTGAGATATATGCCTTATACCCAGGATCTACAGGAGACCGGAAATACTCAGTGGCCAACCTAGAAATGCTAACTGAGAAACAGGCAGGATCACCTATGGAAACTTCAGTACAATTCAGAAAGTACTACTGTTCATTCTGCAAAATTGCACACTTCTTGAAAGAAAAAGAAAGATTAACTGACAGGGAGATCAGTACACACTTCCTGCAAGGCTTCGACTTCTCCTTCCACAACAAGGTCCGCGCCCAACTACATGCTGAAAACCCGACCCATCATACAGATGACCCATTCAAATTAGAACAGATAACTTCAGCTGCGCTTTTTGTACTCTCGTGCAATAAAGGCGATAACATGGAGGCATCCAAAGAAGATACAGTAATGTCATTATAAAAAGAGAACATTTTGACATCTCAGACTTAAAGAAATTCTCTGAGCCAATAGTGAGCAAGTTTAACATGGCTGTACTGGCACAAGAGCTAGCGAGAATAATGAATATGAACATGCAGCCTCAAGCACCTACAGGAGCACAATACACTACCGGTGAGAGGTCTACTGCGTAGCTAGACTCAAAATCGCGAAAACACAACACACACACACCCAGCGGAGCGAGATCCTATCCCTTAGATCGAGCGAACACCCTCAACTAAATGGCTAGTATAATCTATGCTCTGCTCTGGTTCCCGAGTCTGGGTGTGCGATGCGCGCACCTCGTGTCCTCTAGTCTTTGTAATAGCAAGTAGTGCCTGCAAGTTCGTTTGTAAGGAGGGGTTTAATTCTAGTAAATCTCGGATAGAGCCCCCTTGGTACTCGCTCAGCTGTACTCACACCGCACTTCGCTGGTGCTTAACCATTCTACGCCTCTTCGATCGCTCGCACGGATGACCAGACTATGCACTTTAGGCTGTGCAGCTTGCTGACCGATCTCTCTCGCAATACGGTGTGCGCAGGCGCTTATAGTTATAAAGCGCGCTGATAGCTATAGACTACGAGTCAGGCTTCACTCTAGTCCCTCTGTGTTTCCCGCGCGCAGCTATCCCACCAATGGGACTGCTGAATGTTTACACCCGTAGCCAAAAAGCAGCCCTGTCATCTCCCCCTCACTAAAAATCTTGACTGTCCTCAGTCAATTCTAGATGCGCGCACCTCATCTTTGATAGCAGTTCACCTTTTATCCCGTTTTCCTGCCTATGGCTCAGCTACTGCCTTACGCTGCTACTACAGCGCCTCCGCCGGAGTCACTATCTCTATCCATCCTCTTTCCTTCCTTTTCAGGTATCCCCGCCCGACTTTTCTTGACTAGCTTATTTTAGGCAACCGCCACTGCACTCATACGTGCACCGCACTTCCCGCTGACTTCCTTCTTGAGACATTTGCCTAGTCAGGTCTTTTCTTTTCCTTTTCGGAGCCTTGCCGGACCTTCTTTTGGCGTTACGCTGTTCTAGCATATTGCCGGTAAGTTTACTCGACATGCGCTCATCGCCGTCCGCTTCTCTCATACTCCAGAATTTTCCTCCGCCATTTCTCCAAACTTATATAAACCTCCCTGAATTCTTTTCAGCCCATCTCTCCTCTTCTCACCCTGCCCTTCCTGCTGCTTCTTTTCTTTCCCATCTTACCGTGGCATCTCATCGCAATTTCATGGCCTTCAACCAGCGCAGCTCCCTCCGCAAGCAGAAGACCGCCGCCCGCGAGCGCGAACAGGCCGATCGTTTCAATCGCCTTCGCCCTGCCCTCGCTCATTATGATATGCTGGAGGATCTGAGCACGCGCCGCAAGCTGTCTCCGGCTGACACCGCTCGGTTCCACTCATTGCGCGAGCAGTTCGGGTTCGCCCTCGAACATCACCTGCTCGCCTTCCCCACCGACGCCTCTCACCATGCGGGCACGCGCGAGCTCGTTCTCCTGCTCTCGTTGCTCGCGTTCGAAGATGACAACCCCGTGTATGGCTGGTCTTCCTCAGACCCTACTCAGCGCACCGTATGGTATACGGAGTCTGATCTTGAGCCGGTAAGTATTTATCCCTTCTTGTTTGCTGCGCTACGCTCATGCTCTCTTAGCTGCCATCCTATAAGCACGCGTTCCTCACCGCATTCCCGCCTTCCTGGACCCCTGGGGCCGAGCCCGAGCCCCGCCTTCTCTACCTCCCTCTTGAGGTGAACAACCTCGACGTGGAGATGACTGGCCCAGAGGTAGAGGTGGTGGTTCCTCCTGCGACTGTACCCGCGCCCCCTCCAGTGCCTTCGCGTGCTTCGTCCACACCCCCACCTCCTTCTCCTTCGCCGGAGCCTCCTGTGCGCACCTCCCCGGTTCCGCCTGTTCCTGCCCCCGCAGCGCCTGCTAAACGCAAGCACGCATCGCTGGTGCCAATTTCCTCCTTGCCGGTTCCCCCAGTCCCTAAGGGGAAGCGTACACACACCGTAGTACCTCTGAGTTTCAATCTTCGCAAACACTTTCCTGCATGAACTGATCAAAGTCGTCCCAGGCCTGCCTCTCATGTTCTGACAGCATGGCTCTCATTTCATTGGCTTCACGTTGCCGCTCTGCATCCATTTCTCTAGCTAGAATGAGAGTTTGCTCATGCTCAAACTCTCTGTTATTCGAACGGTGAGAACGCGAGCTGTTTGTGTTATTATGTACTTACTTGTCTTTAGCCCTTTTTTTCCTCATTCTTTCACGAGCTTTTACGCGCGCAGTATCTTTATTCCTACCGTAAACATCTGTTAGTAGATAGTAAGCTGACAATCATCTCCACAACATACCTCTGATACCATCTGCAGTTGGCACCTGCGTGTGCTTCACGCTGCTTCTGCGCCCGAGGCTTGCGCTTCTTGGCAAGGATAGCTTTCTGCTCCTTCGTGTACTTGGGCATTAATGAGCGCGGGAAGCAAGATGTGACAGGGCCCAGCAACAGGCTTAAGCTTGAGGCCAATGCCAAGCCTTAATTTGCCAAGCTTGCATACAAAGCGCTCGCATATTGCTCGCTTTGTGGCATAGTTGGCAATAGGCGCCCGTACAAATGCATGGTAAAAGATTCTAGGTATGTAGAGTTTGTTACACGCAGCAAGTGAACAGCTCGGTAGACTCACCTGGGACCCAAAAGCGACCCTGTTACAACTACAACTTGAGCTGAGCATAGGACCTCCGCATCATCCGTCTTGGGCATAGTCTAGAGATGGTGGCTGGCAGCCGTGACATGTTTCCTTTGAGGTCGATCACGGCTCGCTGGTGGGCCGTGGCGTGCAAATGCACATTGGATCTTCTGTTTCCTTGCCTTTGAACGGCGTGATTGGCATCTGTGCTTCTTGCGACCGCTGCCCTCGAAGGTTAAGCTCCCGATAATTACTTGCGACTTGGCCAGAATACAAGGCTGCACGAATATGCATAAAGTAGATCAACAAAGGGCGGTCAATAGATTACCACAAGTACTGGCGTGAATAAACGTACCAGACAAACTGTACCCGGGCCATTTACATCCGCCAAATCTGCCGTCTACAAGCTGAAATTGAAGGATAGGATAGAAGCCGCTTGAAACATTATAGGCTTTACGGGACTTGGGGGATTTGCAAACACTGTCTGGTGATTGAAAAGGGAAAGGGCGGTGTGAGGTGCGAAGTAGGGTAGGACGGGTCTGAAAAGCCTGTCTCTATAGTTCACAATGTGCGAAGGCAACGTGTGTACAACGATAGCACGTTGAAAAGGTTTTACTTGTTTTATAACAAGGAGCTTCCAGTGTACGAGGTTTAAACAATGGTTTCCGATGCGAACTGGTATGATGTGTGTAGGTAGAATTTAACCCTGAAGGAAGCTGGAGAAGTACAGAGATATTCTACTCCTTAAATACCCGTCTGGTTGCCATGCCCAGATTGTTCCCTATACATCCACGAAGATCTGACCGCCCGTGCTGTCTTTATCTCGTCGGAAACCATGCTGCACTACAGCATGCTTCATATCTTGGCCACAAATTTCCTTATCTTCGGAAACCAAGCCCAAGCACAAGAAATCTTCCTGTGGCCGGATCATCTCCATGTTCACCCCTAAACATACATCTCCTCCAACCCTCTCTCCACACCTATGTCCCTTGTGTTTGTGTCGAGATTCTTCTGCTTTCTGCTACCACACGCCTGCATGTCGTCGGAAACCCTTGCATATCATCGGAATCCGTCACCATTTTTGTCCCAGGTCGTATGTATGAGTATTTCCATGTGATTGACTTCCTTGTGGGTCCATAGTTACATCAGATTGTTAATATTGATCTGATGTTGTCGGCATCAGAAGTCCAATATTGCTCTGATGCTGTTGTCTTTCTTGATCTGCCATTGAGTTGTAATAACATCTTGAGTCTTCCTTGTGCTTGTCTTCTTGTTTCATCATGTACATATTTCATATCTTCGAATAAACTTGCATCTTCATATCTCAGTCTTCATATTTCGTGCTTCTTCTTGTTCTTTCAGTTTCCGATAGTAGTTTCCGATCGTTATGGCGGATATGTCGCTTCTTGTGCATCTATGTTGTAAACCATATGGTTATTCTTGTTTTCATGAGGGGCCAGCCCCAGCCCCTCACAGCAGGTTGCTGAGGTACTTCCAATGTCTAGACCATTGATTTCCGGAAAATTGTGCACCTGAAAGCAAAGGTCAGGACACATTTCCTATACACATAACTCGTATAACTCACGTTTCACGGTCCAAAAACACATTTCATAAAGAAAAGGGTTGCTGAATAAAATTTTAGTACCAGCAGATAGAGGTTGACCAGGGCTACACACCTGGAGCCAGTACTACTATTTACGTGCACACAGTAGTACTGAGTAGCAGAGATATGCTGTGCACAATTTGTTCTTGTTAGCACATGGTAAAGTGCACAGCTCGTGCTAGTGAGTGGAGATGGTGTGAGCAGTACGGTAAGCGTACGGATCAGCACGGCACAAGCACGGCCAGCGCGGCAAAACGCAGCTAGTATGGCTGGCAGTATGGCACAAGTCAAGTTGAACTCAGAACGGGTGATGACAGCAACACGCAGTGAACGAACCAGGAGGTGTAGTACATATTGGTCACTTTGACATCTCTACAGTAAGGAGACACAATGTTCACACGTGTTTTGTGAGGTTACTTAGCGCAAATGTGAATGTGATTCACATAGTGACCTAGTCTATCTATGATGTAAAAGTTGGGAGTAGCTACACCATCCCCAAAATTCCGTGTAGTCCGTCATCTATAAATTAGTCTAATTTTGCTATTGGGATATTTTTAAGTATAAAATGCGTGGTATTGAGTAACATGTATAATTGAAACAGTAGTCTTCGCCACATTGCCGACTAGCAATAGAAAAAGTCTAAGTTCGAACATCACACATATAAATTCGTAGGCGGGAAAGTCTTAATAGTTAATTCAACTTTATTATGGTGTAATGTTGAACTACACATATATCTAAGGAGAGGCACAAATATAAATATCCCGTGTTGAACGGAATAGAAACAGGAGACATATGTAAGCCGCGATGTTAGGAGGTGCTATCATATGGAATGAAATCTTAAATCAGTTAAATCTTATGTGCGCTTAGCACGGGAACGAAGAGTACGTCCAGTAGTGGTGTCAACATTACCCAAAAGCTTCTGCGCCTTCGATGGTCCGTCATCGCAGAACTCGTCGACCTCAACATATTCCCACCCCTTTCCATGCTTCTTGAGAAGGTTGAGCGCGCGCGTCCGCTTGCGCTTCTCAATGGGTGTAAGGTCCGATCCGGCTTCATTGACGCCTTCAGTATCCTGTCTTACAGCTGTGTCTGATGGCCCGGCTTCCTGCGCGTCGCTTGTTGCAGGCTGTAGAGTGTAATCCGCTATCAAGGATGCAAGAAGTGCGGTTGTTTTGGTGTATTGAACCGGACGAGGAGTGCGGCCAGCTGCGGACCGCTCTTGGATATTGTGGTGACTTGTCGCCGATTCGGAATTGAGATAAGGTGATGGCACCTTTTCAACTACATCCACCGCTGGCCCGGGAGCAGTTGGCGGATCCAGTAGCATTGCATCCTCCGTAGCACTGGATAATGTGGGCATAGAGTCTGTGACTGCGACTGCAGAGCTCGGAACATGGTCGGACACAGCGGGTTGAACGATTGCTGAAGCAGAGGGCGGATGAAGAAGGGTTGGATCAATGCAGTGATCAGGCACAGTGTTTGGACGGTGAGCAAGAGCAGATGCGGCTTCAGTAAACATTGATGTTGATAAACCGATCCCTTGAGCAGTGGGAGGGTTATCCTATTGTGTAACAGAAGATAAATAACGTCGTAAGAAAGAGGTAAATAACATTTTCAAGTAACATACCTGGAAAGACCAACTTCCCGTGGCTTGTTGCCCTGACTCTTCTGGCAGTACACCTACGCCTACAGTGACGCTAGTTTGTGTGTCCAAGTGTTGTGCATCTGAGTGTCCGGAGTCGTCACTCTGGTCGCTGTCACTATCTGTATCAGGTGGCAGGGCCTTCTCCTTCCCCTTTCCGGAGAGCAGAGGCGTCATGGATTCTTGATTGCCCTCAGACGCATCGGAGTCGGACATGGATGAATTGGATGAAGATGAATCTTCTTTATCCTGAGCAGGGCTTTCCTGTTCCGACTCGATGCGCGAAGGCCCAATAGGTAGCACTCTGGCATTGCGGATATTCGAGGCTACATATTAATAGCATTAGTATGTATGAGACCTAAGTAAATATAATGTACGATAACAGTCTAGTAAATGTTTTGTAAACGGAGCAGCAACACCTGTTTGAAATGCGGGGTATGAGTCCTTGAAAGTGTTCCCTGCAATCGATTTCGGCCCAAAGTAGTAGCTACACGCAATGGTAAGTATCTGTTACAGTAGCTAGCAGATGTAAAGACGTACTGCTGCATATACACATCGCCGTGAGACGATGGGTTTGGCCCGCCAGCTAGTAAGTGATATGTCCAGCCAGTCTTCTTTGAGATAAAGTCCCCAAACTCCTGCATAATTGCAGGAAGGCGCTTGATCCAGCTAAAGAATGAATGAGCATAAAATAGATACGACACGTGTAAGCAGCTTACTAGTCATACTCCTGGGGAGTTTTTGACTCCAAACGAGAGTTGAGAGAGTTCTGAGCGCGCTCTCTAATCCTGACCTCCTGCTGTTCCTTCCATATGCGAAGCTTCTGCGCAATAAGCTCCATGGTCTCGGGTGGTTCCTCTGACAACATAAACGAAAGTGTTTGGCGGCATATACAGAAACGATCAGCAGCAACAAACTTATGGTCGGGGTTGTCTTGCTTGAACTTAAGGGCGGCGTCTGAGATGGCATGAGCCGTTTTGGCAGGGTATAGACGTTGATATATGTCGATTTTGTGAGGTGCTCTGGACGGCTTCTCAGTAACACGTGTTGCGGACTCGGTTGCAGGCGTAATGAAGCTTTTTAGAATTGCCTCAGCAAGCCCATCACCTTTTGTTGGGCGATGCGGACGGGAATGCCATTCAAACCAGTTCTGAATGCGCTTCACATCACAGTGTAAGTAAATAGGTATAGCAGATTAGGAAGAGTACACACAATTTTACGCTGGTTCATTGCTTCTGCATGTTGCTGCATACTGTCTGGATTGGTGTCGTCGATGCCGGTGGTGGTCTCGGGAAACCCGGCAAACCATTCATCATAGATGCTGAGTAGAAAACGGCGAGCACTTTCCTCGCCCTGTAAGGCAGATACATAGTCTGGGAGCTTCTGTTCCAGCCATTTTTTTTGTGCGGTGTCCGTCCACGAGCGACCCATTCTGTGAAGCTTGTTCAGTCAGATGGCCAAGCTTCAACTTAAAAGATATACACAGCGCTAGCATTGTGCTAACCGTGTGTATCATACCCCCATTTGAACTGTGTCCACATGTCGATCTGGACAAGCTATTGACAAGCATAATCAGTTAATTGCCTGTATCACAGTGCCAATACGGATCTAGAACCAAATACAGATTAAGATATATGAGTCTGGGTCATCGAAGGTAAATGTACCCCCCACCTACAGTCTCAGCATAACGCATTTCCACTATGCAATCATGTCTTTCGACAATGCCAACTCAGACTCTCAAGGCTCTCCCTGTGACATGGCTGGTGTAGTTACAGCTTTGCGTGAGATTTCTTCTGGCATCGAAGGCACCCACAAAGGTATGTAAATCGATCTGTTTGAAGCAGAATGGTGCTATTTATCTGACACTTATTCGTCGAAGCTGTGTCTCTGTTAGCATCTGGTACATGTAACATATACTATCCATATACCAGCACTTATCATTATGTAGCACTTGGTCTAGGCGATCTCGATGCACTGCTTGACAGTCATCAATTTGTTTCCCCAACCGAGCGCTGGTATGTTCAGTTTACTGGACCTCAGCCTGGCTACTATCAGGGCTTGTACGTCGTTGAGATCCTACACTTCAAAATATTACTTATACTTATCTAGGGAAAATGTACCGAACCGCTTGGGCTCCAAAGTGAGCATTTTGCGCTACAAGACGAAGGAATTAGCCAGCCAGGCTTTTCGTGACACACTGAAGGCAGGAAGGGTCATTGTTATCACCAATGGTGCTGAGCGGGTAATGATGGAAAGCGAGTTTACGGAGTAGATTATTTGACTGTGTGTATGTACACGATGCTATTCTATCTTGCCCTCGAGTGTCCTCTGTGAAGAATATATGTAAGATCCGGCTCAGTAATATTATTGGCACACAAAAAGCCTATTGCTCCAAGTGCCCGTGAGACTATCTCTCTTGCAGTTGAAAGTCTGTGGTAGTCGTTTCCCTTTGCGTCACTCATTGCACATGAGATGATCAATTCAAGATCTTCTCCATCTTCTTCAATCTTGAGCCAGCAAGTACTGCTAATTCTGGCCTTGAATTTACCTACACCCCTGGTTTTTGTGACCATGGAACCACGGCTTTCATGCCACTGAGTGATCCACATATTTGCTTTTGATTCAAGCTCATCAACATTGTTGGATGGTGTGTATATCTGGATGCTAGAGCTGTTGGAACATGCTGATTCTTCGATTGCTTGAGGCATGTTCTCTGGGCTCCCAGAAACACAGAGAGTAGTATCCAAACCGCTCTTTTGTCTAATTTGATCAATGCTAAGTAGACGGTTCTGAATTGATACATATACTTATAAATAGTGCTCACCTTTGCGACATATGCTTTTCCTTATAACGTCTGGAGTTTTTCTCATTTATGACTTGTTTATGTCTATACTTTCGTAAATATAAATATGTCAATGAAATTGGACTACAAACGTACTTGAGATAGTATCGTTGGTGTTTAGTAAGTCCATCTTTGCCTACATTGCCAGATGAGGATGTACGAGTCATTATGGTTCAGTGTTTCATAGTAGACATCGTAGAATTACATGAGTTCTTTATATACTCAAACAAGCGGCCACCTTACGTGGACTAAGTTTCAATGTATGTCTACATGTATATGTACGGTGTATAATTATATTTTTGCCTGAAATATGCGACCTATGTGTGCGACTACTGACTATATGCGACCTTTGCGACTGTATGCGACTTTTGCGACTTTTGCGACTTTTGCGACCTTTGCGACCTTTGCGACCTTTGCGACCTTTGTGACGGTGTGTGACGTTTGCAACCATGTATGACCAATACATGAAGCTTGCGTGAACTTGTGTGTCATGTGCGCCTCAAGATGTGCGGGGCGCCGCATGATGCGGTCTGTATTTGTCATATGCTCTGGCCTTGATGGACTTCATGTGGTGTGTCTCTCTTTAAATTCTTGGCTCTATTCGTGCCCACCTGGCTTTAATAGCTACGAAACACAAGGATAGGGAGGCGGTGGATACATATAAATTGACACACAGTACTTTACTATTGTACATTCACTTGCCATTCACTAGACATTCCCTTTTTTTGATTATGCAGACAACACGCAAACGCCAACGAAGGCAACATTCTTTTAATGGCATGATGATTCCTGTTATGAGCTCTGCAGAGGACTTGGGCTCAGGAGCCGTAGAAACACCATTTCTGGCCACCGAATTCAATATCCAGCCTGATGGAAGCATGCAGTATCACTCCGACCGAATTGCTGTTCATCATTCTGAAGACACAACCGGAGATGATGGTACACTGCCAAATCTGTACTATCTAAGCGACATGATCGACACGGATACAGCCCCTATTCTTCAGGATAGCTCTGTGGATGCTACTGACCCAAACTACATTGAATTTATCAGTGCACAGAGTATCAGGCCGCGAAAAAGGGTATACAATGGGGTAAGATAATATCTACACATAGCAGTGGTATAGTGTCTAATTTTTAACTAGGATTACGCTATGCATCAGTGGAAGCAGGATTGTGAATTATTTCTGGCTGAGTTTCTGCGTATGGAAGCGCTGGGCAGCAATGACAGATCCTGTCAAGCATGTGATGCCAAGACAGAGTCCGTCTATCGGTGTTTGGACTGCATTGGGCTCACTCGACATTGTGCAAGTTGTTTACTTCACGTGCATGAATACAATGGATTGCATAACATAGAGGTACGTCCCTGTAAATATAACTGAAGTTTTGCACTCACAATTATAGGTTTGGAAAGAAGAAGGGTTTTGGGCAAAGGCTGAATTGCGTGGCCTAGGATTTCGCTTTCAACTTGGCCATAACCACAGAGAGAGATGTTATTTTCCGGTGCCTTCCTCACACAAATCATTTACAATTATTGACATCAATGGGATACATGAAATTGCCCTTGACTTTTGCGGATGTGGCATGCCACAGCCACAGTTTATCCAGCTTCTCCGTTTCGGATGGTATCCGTCTACCGTTGGATTTCCCCGCTCTGGTGCAACACTGCATGTTCTGAAAATGTTCCAACTCCTTTCATTCGAGTCAAAGGCATCGGCATTTGAATTCTATCAGACTTTAGCTCGTCTTTCAGACAATACAGGAATGCAACCGCCACCAGTGAGTTGATGTATGCTTATTTATTCTATATGCACTGATCAATGGTTACAGGACCGATACAGATCATTCATGCGTATGGTGCGCCAGTACCAACATCTGAAAATGTTGAAGCGCTCTGGGCGTGGTAATGATCAATCTGGTGCCAATGGCACTTTGCCTGGACAATGTGCCGTACTTTGCCCAGTGTGTCCTAGGCCAAACGTTAACCTGCCCGACAACTGGCAAAATGCCTCAGAGAAAGAAAGGTTTGATTTATTCTGTCTTTCTACATGCTGCATGCCCTGAGTCCATAAACAGATATCTGTATACCCTTTTTCTGTGTATCGATGCCAACTTCCGTTTGAAACGGAAGCTCATTAGCAATCGAAGCTCTGATCCGGCGTTAAGCTGTGGATGGGCGTACTTTGTTGAATCAAGTGACTATGAGTCATTTCTTCAAAAATTTGGGACAATTGTTATCCAAGAGGTGTGCACCATGTGATTATCATTTTGCATGAATCTGATATTGCGTTGTTAGCCAAGTACATGCTCAAATCATAATGCTGTCAACCGAGAAAAAGGAAAGGATGGACTATCTGCGTCTGGTGTTGGTGCAGTTGACTGTGCGCAACATGATATGAAAAGACCAACGTCTGTGGGTGATCTTCAAAAAGGTGAAAGGTATGTACCAATTCACATATTATTATTGAAGTATCCAACTGCTTCGTCACTCAACTGCTTCGTCACTCAGATATGTCAATATGGATTATTTATTTTGCTCCAGTGTTTCTAAGGAAACCTTGGTTGAGCTTGTGGTCTCGTATGACATTGCCTGTCAGTGGGGGATACACTTGTGGAAGCGACTTCGCATGTATCCATCATGGATGCGGATCAACCATGATGGCTTAGCATCCTACCGATTTCTGGTTCCCAAATTTCACCTACCTGCGCATATTCAAAAGTGCCAGATAAAGTATTCATTTAATTTCAATTCACATGTTGGCTGTACTGATGGCGAAGCAATTGAACGAGGCTGGGCATTTATTAATCCTGTCGCATCAAGCACATGTGAAATGGGTCCTGGTGCAAGGCAAGACACATTGGATGATCACTTTGGTGATTACAATTGGCGTAAAGTCTGCTCTATAGGTATGTGGTATTGTATAGTATTGAGTGTATGCTAACACTTTTAATAGGAGTGTTGCTACTGAAGTGTCTTATGGATGCAGTGCCTGAGGCAGCAGAGCATCGTGATCGCCATCACGCGCTTACAGACAGTATGTTGTCTAGCAATGTAACGAGGTGGACGAGTGAGCTATCAGCCTGGGAAAAAGACACAACTCTTCCAAATCCTTTTGAAACACGAACCAAAAGTAAAGTAACAACATTCTACTCTTAGGTGTTCTCTCATTGCGTTTAAATTATGTCAGAGCTTTCGCAGCAGGCAGTGCGAGGAAAGCTTGCTGATGAAGAGCGGCTCCTGGGGCCCAACACATTTATATTGCATGAAGAGATCTCGGCTAGTCATTTGATTTCAATGGGTTTAGATTTGGAGGAAAATCAGTAAGCAATTTTGCAACCTTTAATCTTGGCATTGTTTACTTATTGACATACTGAGCAGGCGACAACTTGCTATATCCCTGTCCGCAATCAGCGCTCATTCAACAGAGCGTCAAAGGACACAAATCAAGATTCGGGCAGGCATACTACGCCGAAAGATAAGCACTTGGATTCACATTCAGCAACTATACATGCCTTTTTTAACGCTGATACGGAGCCAAGAAAATGATACAGGAACACCCATAGCCGAAACACCACCCTATCAAATTCCCTTATTTCTTCCATCATCACTTTCCTCAACTCTTCCTTGTGACTCTAGGCTGGTTGTTATCGAGTGGAAACTTCGCTGCGCACAAGCCTGGGATGCACTTGATGACCTCCGTGAAGCGCTTCGCTTGCGGTCACATATCCTTATTGATAAGCAGTTATCTAAGCACGGTCAAATTGTGCATACCAGAGCAAATGAGCGTATAGCTCAAGCACAAATCAAAGTCTCAAACGTGGCCAATCGATATCGAGAAGCGCGCACTGCGGTGCTAAAATTAGCTCTACATACGGACACTCCTGTTGTTGACTTGAGCAGCTCATTCCCTGAGCTCAAAGAAGCCGATGTGCGTGGATTACCAGCAGAGGAAGATGACTCAGCACAAGCTCGGAAGAAAAGAAGACGTGTTCCTGGACAGCAAGGCGAAGTTCGCGCATCTGAAGGGCACAAACGGCTCTTGTGGATCTGGACTCATGCCAGTGTAGGTGACCAGGTTCAGAACAACACTGCTCTTCATGATGGTGAGTGAATTCATCTTTTCTCATCAAGTATTATCTCCTGATGTACATTCTGCATAGCCCTTCGAATTGAATGGTGTAAAAGCAAGGCTAGGCAAGATCGATGGGCAGAGGAAGTACATCTACTGCAAGAGGAAATGCGCCGCTTAAAGGCTACATTCCAATATCAGGCACAAGAGTGGGAAGACTGCAGTCAAGACATGGACCCATGGACACTTCCAAATGTGCCTCATGATTCACTGTTCGATGAAGGCCGTCGTGCATTTGCGCGAGAACAAAAACATCAGTTTGACAGGATGTGTGCGTACTGCGAACGTCTCTGGATCAATGTTGATGAGTATGTACGGCAAGAGGGTACAACCAACAGTGTTCCAGAGTCTTCTGACCTTAGTCTACAGGGTAACGAAAGTGACGATGAAGATTAGTATAGCAGTATATACAAAGATGTAATCAACGTCAGAAATGAATGTTATCTGTATGTATTTGTGCACTCCCACAGTTCCTCAGCACAGTTCCAATCTGTAACGCCCTGCCCCACCTCATCTAACCGTGCCCATGCGCTCCCTGCATGTATGTAGCTCCCAATATATTTCCAATGTGCTCCCCACACATTTGTATACTTCCGTGCACTCCCACTATGCTCCCCTTCCACTACACTCCCCCTCATCCATACATGCTCCCCACCACATCTAAATGCTCCCAATATGCTGCCACAGTGTTCCCCTACATTTGTATATAGTTACATGTGCTCCTGGTGTGCTCCCCCTCATCCATATGAGCCGGTGCGCTCGGTGCGCTCCCGCACTACCCGTTAGCCGAGGGGAATGCTACATTAGCCGAGAGCTCCTCATTCTGCCGGTGTAGCTCCATGGATGCTGTGTGCTGCCGCGTGTTGTTGAGGAGGCCGAGGAAGCCGTCGAAATAAGCAGCAGTACGCTTAACTAGAAGAACCTGTGCACATCACCATATACTAACAAGATGAAATTGTGCACACCTAAATTATGCTAGTTAGATATGTATGTGCACATATGTGGTAGCATTAGGTGACACCTGGTCTGAAACTTCTGCATCATATATAAATTTGAGCCTGCTACGGCGGGAAGAAGACTTGTTTGTGATAATTGTGATGTTCGTGATCGCGTGACAAACACGTGACAGGTCGCGTTTCGTGACACAACACGCCAACTCTTACGTATGTAGAAGTTCCTCCGTTTCCTACTTATACTCTCATCTCATATCGCCACTTCTTCGTCCCATTTCCCCTCCTTCTCTTCCCTACGGCTTCCTCAAGAATTGATTCGAACGTACTCTGGACTCGCGAACTGCCTGGAAACATTGGAGACATGTTGGAGACACGCTGGATAAATTGGCATCTGGTAAGTCTTACCTGAGTTTGCGGTAGCATCTCAGAAGGTTGTGCGTCTCGGACTCATCCAGGGACCAGACGTACTCCTTCTGAGCGTGCTCTCCTCGACAACAGCGAGCGCAGCTGCCTTGGACTCTACCAGGGACCGGGCATGTTGCGCTCGGTTGCTGGATCAAACTGCCGCAGATGCAGAAGCTTCGTGTCTTCGTCCCATGTCTTATATCCGCTATGCTAACAAACACTTGCCCTTCAGAATCGGTCGTCGCAGAGCATGTCCTGCAAGGTGAGATATCTGTAACCGGCTATTGCATGCATTGATCCGTTGCATAGACCTGCTCTGGGGCGATTTTTTCCCCTTACAAGCACGACTTCGCCGGTTCGTATACAGCAGTCTGTTTGGAACGTCAAGTCGCAGTCGCCCCCTTGCTGCAAATTGCTATGCAACGCACGTCTGAGGACGCTGCGGATTATGAGGAGGAAGATCAATGGACCTTCGACGATTCCAAGAACTTTGAAGAGGAAATTAATCCAGCAGCTTCCGCACCTTCTGAAGAAGCCGTTCAGGACGACATAGCGCAGGGACGTTCCACGCCATCCTACTCCCACAAGCGCAAAAAAAATGGCTACGTACGGCATCTGAAACTTACAAAAAAGATTGTCCAAAGCTCCATCCCTGTCTCCACCAATGTTCTGGTATCCGACCTTAAAGCCGCAAGTGGAGGATACGAGGGCCTCAGGGCGCATACGTTTGGGGCTGAGGCTGCTATGTCTCTGCCGAAGGCCTTGGGCCTTCAGTTTGTGTTGATCAAGGCGGATTTCACCAAGTGAGTGGTATTTTCTCAATCTCGTTTTGTACTAACACTTCATCATAGGAGGGCCCACCCCATCGTCGATGGGAACGGACTAGTTGTCGCTGTGCTGTGCGCCCCGCCCAACAACCCATCCTACGACGCTGATTGTACCACAATGCTTACGAAAATACTTGAATTAGCCCAATGCACCAAATTCACAAAAGAAGAAGAGCAGCACCGCCGTGGCAAATTTCCGGCTCTTAACTTTGGTGTAATGCACGGGCAGGGAACGCAAAAGCCCGTTAACTTGCAGAATGAACGGCACAAGGACGTCATTTTGAGCCTTCGTGCGGATAAGGGGTTGCAGTGCATGGCCGGGTTTGCTAGTGGTGCATTGTCTAGCCCATTGACATTTTATGGTACTAATTTCAGTGCAGCTGCGTTCGCCTTCTGGGAAGAAGGCGTGTTTGAACACTACCATACAAGGCTAATCAAATTGTATGCAAAACGTCCCGACCTGGAACCCCCTTTCTAACACAGCATATTCCCATGCTCTGCTGTGAATTTTGGGCCCCGCGTTTGCGCCTACAAACACCATGACGTGCTTCATTGCACGTTTGGTCTCTGCAGCATTCAACCACTGGGGCATTTCGACCACTCGCGAGGAGGACATGTTGTTGTTTGGGAAGCTGGCATCATTATCGAGGTACCGTCCGCTTGGAGCCTTCTCTTGATGTCTGCGGTTTTTGCTCACCAAAACACGCCTGTCGGAGCAAATGAAACGCGCATCTCATTTGCACAGTTCTGTCCTGGGGCGCTCCTTCAGTATGTCGACAATGATTTCAAACTGGAGTCTGAATTGGCCGAAGAAGATCCCAAAGGGTATGTGAAAAGGAAAAGAGACAAAGAAAAGCTGTGGGTTGATGGACTGAACTGCCTTACCAAGTATGAGGACATTTTGAAGGGTATATGAAGGGTATATAGATGTAGATATTACTTTAATATATTCATTTGTTTGTCATTTGTCAACGGATAAAGTCTTGGCCTAGCTCAGGTAAGTAAAATGTCCGCACTCTATTATAAGATCACGGCTAGGGACAATCAATCATTTTCAATCTCTTCTAATCCTGCCTACTCTTACTCTTGTATCTCTTGCTCTGTTCTCACAATGAAACGAAAACGCTCGAGGTGGGACAACCACGTAGCTATTGAATGCTATGATGATACAGAAGATCAAGAATCCAACGCTTTAAGCCGTGTTTCAACAGTACATCAAATCACTCTAGTTACCTGCAGTGAAGAAGGCGTGGAAACCAAGACGGAGAACATTCTCTCGTTTAGTAGCTTGCCCGAAAAAACGCAACCTGCTCCAACTATGCAAGACTCTTCACGGGACCCGTTTACCAAAGGTTTCTGCAATGATAGCGCTATAGACAGTCTACCAGACTTTGGCCTGATGAACCCGGAGGCCAGTGCTGCCTGGGATGCACAGTATGGAACATCTCAGCAGTCTAGGGAGCAGACGGCATCAGTACGTCTGCTATTACCCAGTAGCAATGCTTACTTAAAACATTGTTATAAAGGATCATCCTACACTTGAGTGGGTCAAATACAGACGAGAATCTGCTCTTATGGAACTCATACGTCTTGAGGGTCGCGGGTCCTATGCAAACTCTCGCTGTGCAAGCTGCCAGTCTATCTCGCCTCAGTATAGATGCAAGGATTGTATAGGAGGGGAGTTGTACTGCCAGAAGTGTATACTATCTGAGCATGCCAAAAATCCGTTTCATGAAATCGAGGTATGCATTTGTCTCTTGAGTCTCAATATTGATAGCGGTATGACTTATAACCAATTATACGATACATAGAAGTGGAATGGTAGCTTTTTCTCAAAGATATCATTGAAGACTTTGGGGCTTCGGATTCAGCTAGGACACTCCCCGGGAATTCCATGCAACAACCCAAAGCAGGCCTCCAACGATGACTTCGTTATTATCGACACCTCAGGCGTACATGAAGTGGGACTGGACTTCTGTGGATGTGAGTGTGCTCCCGCCCAAGAAGTACAACTTATGCAATTCTCTCTGTACCCTACAACAACAATGAATCCCAAAACAGCAGCAACATTTCGTGTACTGAAACACTTCCAAATCCTCTCATTTGAGGCAAAGACCAATGCGTACAATTACTTCAAATCCCTGACATGCTATACAGACAATACAGGGTTAGGGAAAGTGTGGGTGAGTGATATAAATGCACTCACAGGTCAAATTGCTAACCGGTACTTTATTGACTGTAGGATCGCTGTTCGGAATTTATGCGCCTAATTACTCAATGGCGTAACCTCAAGCAACTTAAACGAGGGAAACATGGGCACGTTTTAAATGGTATTGCAACCACTGCCCCTGGAGAGCTTGCTTTACAGTGTCCAGCATGCCCACATCCTAATATCAATCTGCCACCGGGTTGGGAAAATGTACCAGTGGCTCAGAGGTATGTCTCAACGCTACTTGGTATGCTCATTGATTTATCACCCTCTAGATATCTATATGCGCTGTTTTTGGGCATTGATGCCAACTTTCGGTTAAAGCAGAAAAAGGTTTCGTCGGAATTAGCCCAGCCCAGCCTTAGTCAAGGCTGGGGATTTTTTGTGGAAGAGTCAGCCTACAAACAGCACTTGGCAAAGCATTGGAACATTAAGCAAGATGTATGTTGGTTCATTCACTGATGTATCTCGCTCACTGAGATTCTATTGGTCTATTCTAGCGGAGTACGTGTGTTGATCACAATGCAGTCAATAAACCCGACGGAGGTGATACTAAGGGCTTGGCTGCTACGGGAGCAGTAACAATTGACTGCGCTCGGCATGATATGAAGAGACCAAATGGCGTCAGTGACCTTCAAAAAGGTGAAAGGTGTGTAAGAGTGTTGCGTACTTATTTACATTTTGAGTAACAACTACTACAGGTACCTAAACACAGACTATGTCTTTCTGGCTAGTTTACAGCACTGTAGAGTGCTTAAGCTATATGTTTCATATGACATTGCTTGTCAGTGGTTCAAACACCTTGCGGAACGCGTGGAAATATTTCCAGAGGGCAACCGTTTGCCGCCAAGTCTAAATGAGGTAACATACCTTGTTCCGAAGTTCCATTTGCCAGCGCATATAGCTGATTGCAATATCAACTTCTCCTTCAACTTGGCCAAGGGTGTTGGACGAACTGACGGAGAGGCTCCGGAACGCGGTTGGGCAAATATTAACCCCATCGCAAATAGTACAAAAGAAATGGGACCAGGAACGCGGCGTGATACTATCAATGATCATTTTAATGATCAGAACTACAAGAAAATTATAAAACTCGGTAAGTACACTGAACATTTACCAGTACGAGTTATGATACAGTTACTTATATAAATTCTGGGAAAGGTGAATCTCTTTTGCGAAAAATACAAGATGCAGCTCCACTGCGGAACCAACATACTATTGCTCATAGAGATTTTGAGTCTACTCTGTCAGCCAAGTCCATTAGAAAATGGCAGGGAGAAGTAGAAGCTTGGGAGAAGGATATGAATTCCCCTAATCCATACAAGGTGACATGTCGAAGTGAGTGGAATGATATACTTTTTTTCAATTGCTTATATATTGGATTTGGATAGGTATTACAGAACAGTCAGTTCGTGCTGAACTAGCAGTGGAGGCCAAGGACGAGGATAGACTAGCAATGCAAAAAACGGGTGTTATTAAATGGAGTGGGTATATTCATCCATCTGAGATGATTTACATAGGTCTTGGACTGGAAGAAGAACAGTGCGTAACATTATCAAATTTATTGGTTTATTTAATCTAATATAAGCCCAGACGTCGACTGGCTGAAGATGTGGCCAGTCTGAGTCTCCATCCCACAGATAAACAGCAAGCTACAATGAACGAGCGCTCAAATCATTTACGCCGGCGTATTATGTCTTGGATGGAGCTTCAAGTTCAGTCTATGCCTGAAGCACGAGCACAAAGAGCAATTGTCAACCAGGCAAATGCAGAAGGCACAGCATCTATTAAGGTATTCAGCATCCCTTTACTTTTGCCCTCTGCCTTTCCAGCTGGAACATGCCCCACCTCACTCTGTCAATATGAGTTTAAGCTTTGTGAAGGGCAAGCATATGATTCTCTTCATGAAATGCGTCATCAGCTTCAGATCCGAGCCTATTTGTTAAAGGAAAAGGACCGATTCAGCCGAGGAGTCTATGACAACACTCGTTCTGCTGGAACAATATCTCGGGTGCAGAATAAAATCAACAGGGCTGTAAAACGGTACCGTATTTGCTGGACTGCTATGGAATCACTCTCAAATATCTTGAAAACGGATAATGGGATGCTTGGTTTGAAACCATTACATGATAGGGACATTCGGGGACTAACAGAGGGATTGATGGGTGATACTGAAGGGCGACGGATCCATTCTTGGATTTGGACAGTTTCATCTGCTCTTAGGATGGGCAGGATGATGATTCTGATGAAGGTGAGCGCATTACAATATGCATATTTCTGTTCTCATTCATATTCTAGCATTGCAAATTGAATGGTGCAAAAGCTGTGCCCGGTCCTTGCGCTTCCATGAAGAATGCCAATTAATCCAGGAGGAGATGTGCCGTGTGCTACAGTTCCTAGAGCATGATGCCCAGTGCTTGATAGACAAATCTCACTATCACCCTATTGATAGTGGCATTGAACTACATGAAGGCATGACTGCATATGCACTGGAGCAAGCATCACTACGAGCTCAATTAAAAGACAAATTTTCGAAGATGTGGAATGATGTTCCTTACTTTATAGAAGTCTGTGATAAAGTACTAATTGAAGATTAGACTAATAATTGAATATAGTCTCTTATATTTCATGTTCTCTGAGATGATATATTACAGTAATGGTCTCTAAAGTGATATATCATAGAGTGATGGATAAGTAACTAGTGTGGTACATTAGTCTACATAAAAGTGGTCTCTAAATGGTCTCTAAAGTGATGTATTACAATGGTCTCTAAAGTGATATATCATAGAGTGATGGATAAGTAACTAGTGTGGTACATGAGTCTATGTACATAGTAATCTCTAAGATAATATATCAATATGATATATTGTGTGCTATTGTGGTGGGTATGTCTCTAATGTGATATATTAAAATGGTCCTCTGATTAGAGTCAATATTATATCACAGTATGTGTCTAATTACAGATATGTGATATATCACCCTACCAATGTCTGGTGCTCACTTCTCTTTTCTTTCTTTGACTTGTTCTTTTTACCCTTACAGCCTGGTTTGGCCTGTTCTTTATGCGATCATTCCCCCAGTACCTCCAAGTCGGCCCCTCACCGACTCTTTTGTCTCCTGCGCGGCCCTGGCAGAAAGTGCGCCAGCTGCCGCTTGGGCAATCAAGGCCCTTGTCTGCAGGCTATGACTGGGCCCGAGTTGGATTGTGCTCTCGAGGGGTCGTCTGGCTGGCATCGAACTTCGCCCTGCAGTGCGTGCATTTCCACTCATTGTTTTCTTTCGACTTATCTTCTTTTCTAGAACTTCGCGCTGCCTTCGATCGTCTCGAGGCTTTCGGTCAGCAGGCGTGCGCTCTTGAGGAATCACGTCGCGGCTTACAGAGGCTCTATTTTGCTGAGCTGATCCAGTTGGTCCAGCTCGCCCAGGCCATGGCTGCTACCATGCCCACGAACGTCATTATCGGGTCTCGTTTCTCTGATTGCGAGACTTTCAACGCGCTGCGCTCCATGAATCTCGACAACCTCTGCGCCGCATACGATGTGCTCTGTCAGCCTCTTGACCCCGACCAGCCTATCGAATTCACTCCTCTGTCCTCCTTCTTCGACCCTGCGCATCCCCGACACGATCCCGCTACCTTTATGCCTGCTCCTCCTCCCTCTACTGCTTCCAAGGTCCGCGCACTGGCTTCTTCTAAAGCCAAGTCGTCCAAGGGCAAAGGCAAAGGAAAAGGTAAAGCTCCTGCCCGTCCCTACAAATCCTCCTCTGTGGTCGTCGAAGATTCGAATCCCGAGGTCTCTGCTGAGGAAGAAGATGGCGACAATATGGAGGCTTAGTCTTGCTGTGGGGCGTGCATCTTGGCGCTTGTTTTCTCTTTATTATATTCCCTTCTTGTCCTCTCCCTTACTATTCTATCTAGCATATGTAGAATAGCTTTTGTTTACTATTATATGCTTCTAATTACTTTCTTGTCTCTTTCCTGTGTGATTTTAAGTTCTCTCTGCCTCTTTAAGATGTCTACTAGCCTGGTTTGTTTTGAGTGGGTACCAGTGCCATGCACGCATATGACCAATTTCCCTTTGCTTGTATCTGCCCACTAACTTCTGCTCCTGTCTTTCTACAGTGGGCGAGCATAAGTACGATGCGCGCATCTAAAAGATGCGCATATGTGTATATGCTAGCCCCCTGCTACTTCTGACCTTTTTGCATTATTTCCTTATCTCCTTAAGCTCCTAGATCTATCTCTACTTGGCTAGGCCATCTCTCCCCCCCACTATAAATTCAACTGTCCCCAGTTGACAGATTCTCTGCCTTCTGCTATGGCTCTCCGATATCAGTGCACCGCTGTGGCTCGCCAATTTACTGCTATATTGAGACAACTCGCTGTTCATGCGGAGCTCGCAGAGGACTGCAACAACGGCCCTTTTCACTTTCCTCTACAATCTGCTCAGTCCCTCGTGCGTGCATTGGTAACTTCTCAATTTCCTGCAAGCGCTCCCTCTGCTGACATTTTCCTCCAGGATCGGATTACACTGCCTTTGCGTTTTATTGACTTCAACCGCCAATTCCTGCCTTTAGTCATGACGATTGTGTTTCACGAAGGCCGCACTCAGTGCAGATTTAGCGATGATCATTTCGATGCGCGCATGCTCAGTAACGCCGCTCTTCACCTTCTCGATCGGTACAGCCATCTTGGCATGCCTTTTCACAACCTCCCACCTTCTGAGCCAACAGGACCCACTGTTCTAGACGTAGATCCCGACGCCCTTCATTTTATTCTTGAGGCTGTGACTGAACCGCTGCTTCCCATGGCCATCTGCCTAGACATGATGCGTCACGTTCAAGACCATGCGGTGCGCGCATGTCCCCATTCTCCAGCCTTTTCGTGCGCGGCTCTGACATCCTTGTAGCGGGCTCTGGCGCTGACTGAAGCTACCTGCCACTTGCCCCGCATCTCGCACTTGTGCGCTCAGCTTCACTATAGCGAGCTCGTCCTGCGCTTGTGTGGTACTACTGATGCAGAGCGCTACAGCACCCTCCCTCACTCTGAACACTTCCAACAACTTCACTATGCCGCCCAGGTCTTTTATCAGGAGGAATTCTTTCCTGTAGGCCTCTTCTTCCCATGCGCTGCGCTGACCCTGACAATCACTTCTTAGGATGTTTAATTCCCGAACTGACACTCTGCTGTCTTTTCATTGATAACTATCTATAGTCATAGCTAGCATCTATTCCTTGGTACATGTGTCATGACCCTGTATTTGAAATAAGACTGTCGGGTAACATTGTTATGCATTTTCAGCATCAATCCCAAAACAGACATCATTTTGCCAAACAGGGAAAGGCCTGCATCTCCCTTGATGCGCGCACTCTTTTGCTGCGATGCGCGCACAATCTTCCCCCTTCTTCTCGTTGCTATATGGGCTCTTGTATTCAGGTCCCTTCCATCC
This sequence comes from Stropharia rugosoannulata, assembly GCA_028532985.1. Taxonomy (NCBI): domain Eukaryota; kingdom Fungi; phylum Basidiomycota; class Agaricomycetes; order Agaricales; family Strophariaceae; genus Stropharia; species Stropharia rugosoannulata. The sequence continues at coordinate 1,238,776 of JANCIK010000013.1, read as the reverse complement.
CACTCAATCTCCGTGAAGGTAACGTTAGACAGGTGTAGCCCTGTGCTATGAACCATCTGGCCCTTTTGTTGAGTTCCTCCTTCCTTAACTCCTTGGGCCTGTGTTGACATGGCACCTGTGCATTATTGCGAGCAAGCGGTGGCCACTGGTGGCCAATGCTTGGTACACGCTTTAGTGGCCTCGGCCACAAAGCGTTCTACATATTGTTACGGTATGGCCACCTTAAGTGGCATGGACAATTGCTTTGGTAGGGCCACCTTAAGTGGCACGGACTTTTAGGTATAAATACACCACATATTCATCATGGTACCCCAATCAGTGTATTCTATCGATTGGGGTATGTACTCTCATTCACACTAACTCTACCTACACATAACTTACAAAATAACCTAGATCAACGCTTACCGGTGATCTAGGTAACTAATTAATCAGTGTATTCTATTGATTGGGATCAACGCTTACCGGTGATCTAGGGTTTACTTTTCAACAGCCTGCTGCTCGGTCAGTCACCAGCTGCACACAGCGCTGATCGACCTGGTGAAGACTATATAAGCGCTCGCCGTTTTCTGTCTGAGCGCATTGCACTTTATTCCAGCTGTTCTCAACCTCTACCATGGCCACTACTCATGCTCCTCTTTTTAACTTCACCAATGTCAAGCATCAGCTCTCACTGATCCAGGATATTCGTGGGCTGGCCTCTGCCACTCCTGCGAATTACACCGGTAGCTTGGAGCTGCTTGCTGTCGATTTGGTGCGTGCACTGCGCGGTTCTTTTGTTATATTTTACTGACTTCGTCTGGCACGATTGCAGAACCGCTGGCGCGACGCACACGGCGGTATCACTCGCGTTATAAACAACAATGAAGCTATCGAGATCCTTAATGAGACTCGCGCCATATATACGTCGCTCGAGGCTGACCACCACATTCGCTCCTTCTCCCCTGCCGCCAATGCATTTATCAACTTGCATGAACAAGTCCTCAAGGCCAAGGCTGCCGCTTCTTGTCAGCACACCCATACCCCTACTGGACCTGTATGCTCATCTTCCTCTCCTAACCCTTTCTATCCTTAATCCCCTTTTTGGTGCGTGCAGCGCAATGTTCGCGTTCTTACGCGTTCCGCAACTGCGGACCTTGAGACCGCCTCCATGCCTGGAGGTACTACATCTCCTGACTCTGACTCTGACAAGGTGTGGCTAACCTTGGTTTCTTTACCAGACATCACTAACATGCAACTTTACATGCTCCTCAAAAAGATGGCTCTTGACAATAAAGTTGAAGCCGCAACTGAGGGAGGTCCTCCCAGCAGGCAGCATACACCTGAGCCAAGCCCTAACAAGAAGCATGCTGTGCCACCTGATACTCCCAAGCAGGTGTGTGTTTGACTTGTCTCCGCTGCGCGCACCTAGATTCTTATAGAAATACCAGCGCGAGCGCGGAGACACTCCCGGTTACCGCTCTCGTCCCCTTGCATCAGGAAAATCACTTTTTTGCCGAGAGCTATTTAAAGACATTTTAGTAACTTTTAGTCCATTGTTTCAAACTAGATTTAATTAAAGCCCCAATCATATCTTTAAATAGCTTGATAGGTCTTCAGCAGTCTTTTTAGCCTTGCCTTAAACTAAGTATAGCTTTGTAGGTCTCTGTAGGTCTCTTTAGGTCTCTACAAGTCTTTTTTATGTACATTTTCTTATAACCATATAAAACTTGTACATTCCACTGTAAAACCATAAATTCTATAGCTATGGGGTAAATTCTAATCTAATTACAAAAACTAACTAAAGAAAAGTCGCAACTGGTGGTCATTTCTATGCAGGTCTTGTCGGGCTCTACTATACAAGTTGATTGGTCGGCAAACCCACCCATTCCAACTCTGGGTATTCTGATCTAATACTTGTCGTTCTGCTAGAAACTGCATGCCATCACTGTAACTTTGATTGTCCTTTTCATGCTTATCCTGGATTGTCAGAAAGTAGACTCATTCCAGTTGAGGCATTGTCGGCGACCAAACAACAGACACAAGTGAGGAAACAAAGTCCCTCATATAACCCATACTAGGATTGGTGTCGTATATATGGTAATGTAGCAACCGAGGAGTATAGATAATGACCGATTTCAGAAATGAAAGACGACCTAAAGCAGAGGCCCAGTCTCTAGAACACCATGGATATAGTCCAAGACGATTATCCTAATATAAAGGATATAAATAAAGATAGGGCAACATAGAAGTATACAACTAACCTGTATCAGTAGTATTGGCATACAACAGTCATATATAACCTGAAGATTGACTAAATGGGGACCCAATGAATCGACCCATTTATCCAAAACCTCCGAAACCAACCAAGCAACATCACCACAGTGAATTTGTAAGGCTTTTACTTGCATATTGGAGAACATAATTGCATAGAGTTTCACAATTGTATTCTGTTCGTTGTTGACTCTAGGAATTTGGAACTGCAATGCCCAAATGTTAGCAAATGCATTGGTGCAGCTGGAAAGGCGATGCTGTCGGTAGAAACTAGTAAAGTCTTCACAGAATTGGAGCTGGGTTGCATATTGGTCCAGTGATGTCAGCGAAGGCATAGTGTTTCGGCTTGCTAACCAAGCCTTATATCCCAACTGCCGAAAGACACCTCCTGACTTGTAGCTAGGCAGCTCCCAAAACAAAGCTTCTAAAATAATATCCTGAAGCTCAAAGGGAACTATTACATTTCACTACATAAGAAAGTATATCACAATCCAAAATAAATACAACATACTTTTCGTCCATCCAGGAGCAATAAGCTCCTGAATCTCTTGCAGTGTTGAGGATAATATGTATAGCCATGAAAATATATAAGCTATAAGGTGAATGCTATGTATTCCGACTAATAGCAGCAGATACGATCAGTAAAGCTTATATTGAGCTGGCATATAAACATACACTTAGAAAACAGTTCAAAATACACCTGGTGGGTTTGCTGACTAGCTACTATGGGCATTTTGATAGAAAGACAAGAAGTTGTTGTAGACATTGTAAGAAATGTATGGGTTGATTGAAACAGCACAGAATATAGTAGTAAGCCTACAGCGAAGAACATTTACTGTTTGCGTAATTATAATGGTCACCTGATTATTTACCCAACTTCGCTATACCAGTACATAATGGGTATCGTTCGCAACCATAGTACAATAGTAGAATGTACTTTGTAAATAATAATGACTAGGAGCTTTAGTCTACTAATTATCGCCTTCGTGATTCAAAGGCCCCTCAGCTTCAACTTCATCAACCATATTCTCAAACTCCTTTTGGTTTACCTTTCCCTCACAATACTTCCTCCAAGCTGCTGCTAAAGTGTTTGAAGTGATGATAGCAGCGACAAGCTGCTGGAAATCAGGGTCTTCAGTGGTTGGATCAACATTGGGGACTCCTGTTCCATGAAGCCTTTTTGGCTGCCAGACAATACAAGTGTTCGTTGCTTGCTGGATACAAATCCCATATTCTGGAAGAAAGAAGTTTCCTCCATAAGACACACAGTTATGGGAACGATGCAGGGTAAGCATTGCTCCATATGTGTGGGGGTGACCTTCCTTATGCATATGCCTATAAGGTAAAGTGGATGATCAGAAATGGAGATATAGCGACAAGAGAAATATACCTTGAATAATTTCTTGTGATAAAAGCTCCTGGTGGGGCAAGACCAGTACCAAGGAAATCATATGACTCATGGGGCAGAGACACAGTATACTTTGTAACATCAGTAGTTGGAGCCTCTGAATCACCTTCTTTCATTGTCCTCATCGATGATTCTTCATGGCACTCCTGGTAGTTGTTACCTTCTCCATCGTTTGAAGGAATTTTAAGCACCTTTGAAAAGTTCTTGATATCAGTTGTCACCTCCTCAGGAAGCTGTTTCTCCATAAGCTGCCATATAAAGGCAAACAAATTGGAACCCTCAATGTTGGCCTCAACCCTTTTATCGCCCGAAAGTTTCTTCTTTGATGCAACAATGTTTCGGACCCAGCCAAACTCACATCGGCTTCTGGCACCTGCAGACCAACCAAGCTGAACAAGCTTCCCAGGATCTTCTTTCTATAAGAAATATTAGTATAAGTTACAAAGACAGTAAACAAGAATACCCTAAGATTTCGGCGAATGTTAGTCTGAAACTCGGCAGTATCCTTTGCCCATTTGAGAGCACCCTTATGCTTGCAAAAGCCACGAATAACAACCCCAACAATTTCGCCAGTTTCAGAGTCTTCGAGAATCACATTCTCATCGGGACCAACGTCCAAAGAAAGTCTAGAAGGATCGAGCAGATGTAATGGCTTTCGAGGAATCCTAGCATCGGCCTGTTTGCCTACTGTAAAATGGTCCCTCCATTTGTCCATGATTTCCTGATTCTTGGTGATGATATGCATAGGGGGGGGGGTAGTAGTTGCTTTCAGCCAGTTTCTGAACCTTTACCCTCTTGATGCCTTTAAGAAACTCGTCCCGATCCTTGTTAGTCCAGTTAAGTCTAGTTGCTTTGGTAAAGTTGGATTTTCTCTTTTTATACGGCTTTGCTGCAGTTTTTCCAGCTTTATAGGCAGCAAACAAAGTAGGGAAGCGTGTATGGCGAGGTGGAAGAGCAGATGTGATTGTTTCATATATGCTAGGAAAGGAGCTGCCAGAGAAATAGACTGCACCAAGTTCGGAGGCTTTGGCAGAAGCTGCAAAGGCAGCTCTATTATTAGATTTGAGATAGTGAAGAGCAGTAGTGTCGGACTCTAGAAACTGAAGTAAAGATTCCAGGTCTTTCTTGGAAATAGTAGAAACAGTAGATTGGGCAATGCGAGCTTTGGCTGGCTTCGACAGGCAAGCCATTCTGGCGATGTGGTGGTTGCTGATGAAGATTAGATAAAGAATTAAATTTGGCAATCAAGCTTGAACATCGATCAGGTAAGCAGCACCAGCCAAATACCACCACTGCCGTTACTCTTTCTGTCCTGTTTCTGTCTTTTTACTGGCTTTGGGCCCACTCTACCCTTTCCTGCTAGTGGATCTAAAGACATTGGTACTAAATACACTTCTTACAGGCAATAGTGGGATTTTAATCTTGCTTAAGTCATAGTGGGATGTGGATTGCTAGTGTCTGGGAGATAACCATAGTGCGAAGGGTATAGGCTGGGGATATAGTACAGGCCACCTGGAAGATGCTTTGGCCACGAATAAACTAATGAACATTGCTGTTCTACATAGATTATACAGCAGATAAGTGAGGTAAGGACTGCCCGATGCATTATTAGGTTGAAGACATTAATATGCCCTGCCCCAGCCCTTCTTGAACACCCACCCTCAACCTGCCATGAGCTGCCATTCTGCGGCCAACACAAGGGCCCATGTCACTTATCAAGCATCCTGGGCTGCATTCCATCACCGTGCAGTCGTGTCGAATGACCACAGGGCATCGTGCCCAGCTGCTCCGCCCCTGCCCTCTCCTGCCCCCATCACATCCGCCCCCCGCCTCAACCCGCCCTTGTGCGGCCAGAAGACATACCCAGGACCCTTGGCCAGCATCCCGGGGCTCTTTAAATCGCCCTGTGGTCGTGTTGAACAACTGCAGGGCACTGTGCCTGCCTGCTCTGCCCCTGCCCTCCTGCAACCAACCCCACCACCCTTCACCTCGACCTGGGCTTGGACCCGCCCTTGCACAGCCAGAAGACACACCCAGGACTCTTGGCAAGCATCCTGGGTTGCGTTGAATTGCCCTGCGGTTCTGTGGAATAACCGCAGGGTGTCGTGCCCGTCTGCCCCGCCCCTTGCCCTGTTACCCCAATCTTCCGCCCATCGGCCGCGATCTGTGGGCGCCAGGGCCAGGTAAAGCACCCAGGACGCTTGGGCAGTGTCCTGGGGTGCTTTGATTTGCCCTGCGGTTGTTCAACATGACCACAGGGCATCGTGGCCGCGCCCTCCGCCCCCTGCCCTCCTGCCTCCATCCCGCTGCCCTCAGCCTCGACCCACCCTTGCGCAGCCCAAAGACGCACCCAGGACGCTTGGCAAGCGTCCTGGGTGCTAAACGATGCCCTGCAGTCATTCAACACGACCGCAGGGTGTCGTTGCCCCATGCTCCGCCCCTGCCCTCCTGCCCTCGACCCCACTGCCCTCTGCCTCGACCTGCCCTTGCACAGCCCGAAGACGCACCCAGGATGCATGGCAAGCGTCCTGGGTGCTGAACAATGCCCTGCGGTCATTCAACACGGCCGCAGGATGTCGTGGCCGCGCCCTCTGCACCCTGCCCTCCTGCATCAGGAAAAACACTTTTTCAGAAAAAGTCTTTTAATTTTTTAAAAAGACTTAAAAAGACTCAAAAAGATCCCAGGAGACCTGGGTCTCTAGGAGACTTTTAAAGCAAAGTCTCCAGGTATCAAACTTTTAAAGACTTTTTTATGTCTCTAGGAGTCTCTTGAATGTCTTTTTATGTGTCCATAATGTCTCTAGATGTCTCTAAATGTCTTTTAATGTTACATTTTTGATTTATAAAAACATTAAAAACATGACCTCATCTTAGCCCAATCACTACTACATAGATTAGATTGTATTTGTAAGTGTATTTGTAGGTAGGTAATTAGGTATATTTAAATGTACTTAAGATTTGTCATGAAGTAACTATATTAGTCAGCACTTTACATAAACATACAATGGCAAATAAACCATCACATTAACTTGGGTACAATGGGAAAGGGGAACTTATGTTGTGGAAATAATTTGCATTAGCCAGGAATTGAACCAATAGCTTTATGCATGACTTAAAACCAGCATACTTCCCCCTACACCATGTGCCTGTGTATATAGACTCACTGCAGGTCAAATATGATGGTAAAGCTCTAGACTACATTAATTTATTACATCACAAGTCATTGAATTTAGTTATGTTCAGATGTATTTTATATAAGATTTACAATGTAGATTACAAATAATAGTTGACAATAGCTATTCATAAGTCAATTTTTTCCCAGGTTTTAATGTCTTTAAATGTCTTTTTGAGTCTTTTTGTAGCTTTTTAATACACTTTATGAGACATTTTTAATATCTTTTAGAGACATAAAAAGATTTATACAATTACATCAATACATTTAAATACTTAAAAAAATTGAAAGACTTTAAAAGACATAAAAAGACCTAAAAAGACATTGGAAGAATTACATATTTCCCTAAAGTCTCTAGGAGACCTTTAAAAGTATAAAAAAGACATAGGATTCACCAAAAGACATATTGATGTCTCAAAAAGACAGTAAATTTCCCAAGAGACACATAGATGTCTCAAAAAGTCTCTTTTCCAAAAAGTGGTTTTCCTGATGCTAACGGGGCAAACAGAGCCATAGTCTATCTAGAAATAGAAGAAGGCAAATTAGCAGGAATAATGAAAGATTAAAAAGAGAGAGCTTACCTGGGGAAGAACTAGCCAGTCCAGGTCAAGCTCTTCCAGGATCTCAGAAGGCAGGGACTGAACAATCAGAATAAGCCAACAGAAAACCTGGCAAATTTCTGGCGACATAGTGCCCACTTGTTCAATCTTCTGGTAAGATCCGCCATTGAGAGCTAGAAGAGAGTTCTGAGCATTATGGAACAGGGGGGGCAAAGTGGACTTCATGAATTTCCAGGCAGCAGAGGGATCATTGAGGAGGGGGCGCGCAATTAAAGCATCGCAGAGGAGGCAGAAGGGTTCAGCCCAATCAATAGACGCTGCAGGGAAGTGGCAGCATTCCAGGGCCTCGACCAGGTCTTCAAAGAATTTGCTATAGACAGTACGGATGGAGAGCAATAGGGAAGGAGAGGGCACAGCCATGATAAAAAGTAGAGGGGAATGAAGGAAAGCAATACTAAGCCGGGCTGTTTAAATACAGAATAACAGGCAAAAAGACTGCGCAAGCAAAAGCAAAAGAAAGGGAGAGACATTACCAGAAAGAGAGTAGAATGGAGGGAGAAGAAAACATATGAGGATCCAGAGAGCAGGTAGTAGTAGAAGACAGGTCAACAGGAGTCATTCAACCAAGAATGGAAGAATCATTGCCTAATTAGGCACCAGTCACTTAAACCAGGCTCTTGAAAAACTGTTCGAAACAAGAGTTATCTTGACATAGCAAGATCACCGTTCCAAAAGCAGTCATCCTATGTCCCTGCCATAAACAGAAGAGCGACTCGGTCATCTTACAAAAGGCGGGCACAATGGAGAATAGAGATGTATGCAGAATGTAGCGGTGGCACAACACTTTATCCTAAAAAGGAGATAGTAGATGGCAGTACATGCTAAAAATAGCCAAACAATGAGCACAATGAATAAACATGTCCCTCATTGTGATAAACAATGAGGAAGTGTAATCGCTCAATGGAGAGCACGATGAGCAGCATGGCAGGTTAAATATAGATGGCCAGCGAAGTCCGAGAGTAAAAAGATCAGTCAGCATCGACTGGGGATAGTCGAGTTATGGTTTGGGGGAGATGATAGGGCACCTAAGTGCCTGGCCATGAAATTTTACAATTTTACTATAAATCCTATCATTTCAGTAGTCTAGACTATTAAAGTCATATTAAAGACTTTGGTATGACCCAATAAGAGACAGAGAATAACGAAGACAAGTGTAGACCTCCACTTAATCAATCAAGCGGGCTATTTTAACTATAAGCAAAACCACACTGAAAGTTTAAGTAAAAGTGACAACAGTAATTGTTCACGTTAAAGAACTTAACTGAAGAGTAAACCAAGAGACTTTAAACAAGCAGGTTAATAAGCCTTTACGGTTGGACTTAGTCACAGGACCAGTATGGCTTATGAGCACATCTGACTGGCTTAAAGTTAGAATAATAATAAGCCCGGCATAAAGGAGAGCACAGGTACGCTTTGCATTTAACCTGGTATAATTATACCAGGCTAAATGTAAAGTTACTGCCCAAGAAATATACTTAGTAATGTCTTCAATTTCGAGGAAGTCAGATAAGCGGGTTAAACAGAGTGCAAAGGCAGAGGCATTATACCGGGTTAAATTATACCAGGTTAAATGACACCAACCATGACGACAAAACTCAACTAGAGACTTATAGCAGGTCAGTCTTCTAAAAACCAGCCATCGAAAACGAGAGATTAGGAAAAGCAGATCATTATGCCGGGTTATTTAACTCAAGTAATTATACCAGGCTAAATGACTTAGTCGTTATACCGGGCTGTTTGATTGAATGTTATACCAGGTTAATTAGCAAAGGTCAATAAGCCGGGCTAATAAACTTAGACAGTTCTACCAGGCTAATTAGCGAGGCCTCGTACTGGCCATACAGAGGGAATATAGCAGGCTATTTGGCAGGAGCCTGATAGACCCTGAAAAGCGGGTACAGTCAGAGGCAAGATGACTCACCAGTGGGGTAACTCTGTCCTGGCTTACATTCCAAAAAGCCAAGGCGTAGTAAAACTGACTGTACTCAGGAGGCAGACAGACGCCCAGGCACCAAAAGATGGTTTAACTGTTCTAAAAATAGGCTTGTTCCTGACAAGCCTCCAGAATCTATCCTTTTTCAGTTATTTCAAATTCTTACTCCACTCATCTAGAATGCCTAAAATGTAATTAAACAGGCAGAACCGTATGGACCTACAAACCAATCAGGTGCGAGGTTTTAGTAGAGAACACCTCCAGGCGCCTACGAAAACCCGTCTCCCAGAAACGTATAAATACCCCAGCATGTAACGTAGAATAGTAGGTTCCCCCATGTAGATTTACCCAGAGTGAATATATACAGTTTAAAGTCCTCACTGCGAGTTTAGAGAGAGTTCAAAGCTTTTGACGGATTACTTGACTAAGTCTTGAGTCTGGAAGCAGTTTTGCAGGCAATGTTCAATGTATACCTGGAGCAGTTTAATTTTGCAGGCAGTGTCGTTGTGCACATACCTGGAGCGGTCATTTTGCAGGCAACACTACATGTATATCTGGAGCGGTTATTTTGCAGGCAGTGTTGTTGTGCACATACCTGGAGCGGTTAAACAGTTTTCAGTTCTCTTTCTGATTGTCGTGTCAGACTAAGTCTCATTCGAGCACCTTGCGTTATATGCACACAAACTACACTTATCACACTACACCACCATGCCCCTTGGGCTGAGTCTTTGTGTTAAGAAAATGTTTACCTGGCTTATATTATAAAAGACAACTGTGTCTTTCTTTTGTACATAGACCCCCGACTTTGCATTAAAGAAGCATTTGTTTGAGATTGGCTGTGTGTTTTTGTTGTGGTTGTTGGTTGTGTTGTGTTAGATCATTTCTAGCAGGACATACAAACGGGCCATCACTGAGCACTTGACCAGACCCAAACAAGGTCCTTTACTGAGATTCAGACCAATCCTAGAGCGCATCCTTTCTGGTATGCACAGGTTCTGGGTATTTTTCATGCTGATGTCCAGCATGTTGGTCTGCGCTCCAAGCATCTTGGCTTTCAATTGATGGACTTCCTGTGGGTACCGTGGTTTGGGGCCAAGCCTGGAGCCTCGACAGGGCACAAGGTAGCAAAGTTGCCCAAAATAGGCTTTGTCCCAGAAAACGATGTTCTTGCCTTTGGTTTTCTGGACCCAGCTCTTGTCATTCACAGATGCCACCTTATACCTGCTTTTCACAAAGGACAAACAAACACATTGCTATAAACTGAAGGCTGCACAGAAGCTCGTTCAATGGGACAAACCTCAGATTGGATGAATTACTATGTGGGCATGTACATATTGATTTGCAACATTATTTTGTATTCTACTAATCAATATTTTCCTCAATAGTTTTGCTGACCGCGATATGTATATGCGATTCATGGGCATGGGTATTGGTCACAGTGAGAAGACGAGTGCAGTGGCATATTTGGACGATGCTCACATGGACGTCAACATCGACAAAGGCACTGAGAGCAGAAGTGATGACGATGCCGACCACCCTTCAGTAGGGCGGCCGAGAACCACAAGGCTCACCCGACCATCAACATCACACCTCACGTAGCTGAAGCTTATTCTCACGCCCCCGCTGCATCATTCTCACAACTTATCTGCAACACTCTCAAGCTTCAAAGGCAACAAGAGTGTATAAAAAATTTCTGCAGCATAGAGTACAGTATGAGAAAGCTCTTGGGTATATGTATTTATCTTGTAGTATGTTACAGTGCAACAATATACTTGAATTTTAATTTTGATCCTTTTGTGCAAGATCATATTCAATCATTCTGTGGAAAACCTTCCAGCCAACCTTGGCACTCAATTCTAGTGAGCCAATATTCTTGTAGAGATATTCACAGAATTGTACCATTTCATCTGAACCGAACTGAAGTAGATCAGGTCTATCATATTCAGCAAGAAGTGTATCAATGTCTTCACCCGGAATTCTGATTAGTTGATTCTGCATGCCTCCCCAGTCCTCGGGGTGCTCTTACATGTCAATTTAGCGTCCTCCAATGGGAAGCAGACTTTTGGCTTGTTTTCTAACCTGATGTGTTTGACTTTCCTTAACAATCATGTGAAGCCGCCATTGATTCATGTGGGTGACAGCTGGAAGATGTACTTACTCATGGATAGGGTCATTGTGATGAAAGTTTACCAGAGCTTTACCAGACGTATATACAAAAGCAACAGTCCTGAGCTCTTTCTCCCAGATAGGGCGCCAGTTCCGTTCCCAAGTTATATTGTATATACTTTTGACTGCCTTGAGAGCAGGAATACTTTCTTCTGAGAGTCATGGCTGGTATATTTCCCTAATAAATCAATAAATCATACACCACAACAAACAACAGTCAAATTGAACTAACCGTAGAGTTGTCACAAGTGGCACAAGCTTTGACATTTCAGAGCCCTTATCAGTAGCCGTCTGCATACACATTCCTTTAAGTAAAGATTTATTTAGCCATGATGTGCACTGATGTACGAGCTAAATATACATACCTCCGATCTTCCGAACAAGTCAAAGATACAGCACTGGTGGCACATTTTCTAATCTTGCATTAGGTACAGTGCCCACAGTGCTGACTTCATACGGCAGCATTTATCAATTGCTCCCCAAATCGCAATTCCCATGGATTGCAACACCTTTTCGTGACCATCAAGACACCACTCTTCATTAGGTCCGGAAGAGTACAAGCCGTGATGATGTACCTTCCAAGTGAGCGAATTTTGGATTCTTTTTCTACTGTCAAGTTTTTGGGAACAGATGAAGCAGGTCACAACCGAGACCTTATGGGAATGACATGTGATGCTTTCGCATATTTCTCTTTCTATGATTCTTCGGAGACATGTGTATTTGTTGACATCCAAGGTAATCCATTCAATGCAGTCAATGATTTCCGGTTGATGACACTACCTTATGAATCCAGGGGAAAGATAAAGTCTCTGGACGTTCTCGTGGAGTAAACACACTAACTCTGTTCAATTTGATGGCTCGTAGGTAAATTAGACCAGCTTACCCATTGAATATTGAATATTGATTGACCGCTCACTGAAGCATTCTCACAGCACGGATCAAGCCATGGGGCTCGGTGCCAATAAAGGTCTCAATATCATTAAGCAGTTCAAGCTGCAACACATTTGCAACACAATATGCAATGATTTGCAGCTTCTATCAACTGCTCAGGAGGATTGTGAAGCATCAGATAGTGACTGTGATTTTGCCTCCGAGACTTGGACGTACCACGGGCATGGTAAAATCACCAATAATGGTACTGATGAGAACAATGTGCTCGAAGGTAATATTTGTTCTGAATCGACGGAAGCACTGGCTAAAGCTTCTGAAAAAGGATCTGAGGCCACAGATAAGTAAACGACCGTTGATACAGGTATCTAGCATCTGTTAGGTAGTCTTACTTCAATTTTATGATGTTTAAGCACTTGTGATAAGTTGTGAACCAGCTAAATACATACATTACATTACATATTTCTTATAATCTAAATGCATAATGAATATTCTACGGCAGTACTCTACGCTTCAGAACTGTTTTACACATTCTTGTTGCCTTCGAAGCTTGAGAGTGTTACGGACAAGTTGCGAGAACGATGTAGCGGGGGCGTGAGAATAAGCCTCGGCTACGTGAGGTGTGATGTTGATGGTCGAGTGAGCCTTGCGGTTCTCGGCCGCCGTACGCCGTACTTCAGGTCCGGAAGAATCTGATGCCGAGGGATCTGATATCCCAACGGGTTCTGACACAAGCGAGTCTGACGGAGACGATAACGACCTGGGCTACGATGACTTGTAGAGCTGCTATATATCTGATAACGTCAATATATTTCTCTAGTGATCAAGACACGATGCTTATAAGCGTGATAGATGAGCAGATAGGAATGGCACAACAATGTAACATAAGGATATTATGATATTACTGTTATATGGTAGATATAAGACAGACGCAACAATGTAATGTAAGAATAATGTAATATTATTATTATATAGAGGTACCACTATGGTACCAATCTTATATAGAGCATACATGCGGCCACAGCTTCTGTAGGATCTTACATTTGGCTGTATATATTTGATATTGCATATATACTTATACTAATACGACCCAAATCCCATATGACATTACAAACATTACCGAGCGCAGCCACATTGATGGCATACTGCAGAAGGTATAAGTACTTACCAAGATTCGGCCGATTTACTGATGCGACCTCGACTAACGGCAGCTGAAAGTTCAAGCGGCTACATAAAAGGCTTAGCTTCCACTGCCATTCCAGCAGCAATCGAATTTAGAGTCCGGCAGCATAGGAAGAACTCCAAAAATTGTCCAAAGCCTGCAATATCGTACCGACTTTTGACATACCGTACAAACCTTTGACATCGTGAATTGATCGTGGACAATCTGCTCCAGGTTTGTCACCGCCTACTCTCCTCGTCGGACCTGACATGACCTGATAAATTAAGTTTTCTCTATGCCTCGCTGTGTCCTCGAGGTCAACGCTTATCAGGCTTAGCCGTGCACGTTTAGCGCGCGTATTTTAATCGCGGAAGGTCTCAATTAAGAGAAGCACTGCTGCCCAATAGTATGTTCTCCCGACATCAGAAAGGGCGTAGAAGTATAAGTCTTGACACATATGAGTCGGCTTCTTGCTCTGGAAATAATTCCCCGTACACCTTTATAATTGCGTACCCTGGCGAGGTTGTAGTCGTTAGCCGGCCCCCTCGTTTGAATTGGTCCACCTAGATATGCCGCTGAATCTCAAATGTACGCAGTTTAACGTTGGCGTGTTTCTATGTAAATTACTCACTACGATATCAGACAGACTTCCTGAAACAGTAGTGGCAATACGCGAAGGTTGGCAGTGGACCTGCACAAGTGGAGCGGTTGTGGTGAGTTCGGACGGTATCCAAATACTTCGTACTAATTCGGAATGACTGGGCTAGTCAGGTCTACTAGCAGGCGTCGCGGCCCAACTCCTCAGTACATTCAAAGGGGACGAAATGTTAATGAAGAATAATCGGAACCGAAATCTCGTTCTGGCCCTTTGTTATATTGCCATATTTTTGAATATCGGCGCAACAATCGGTTCGTTTATACTCACAGACAGCCTAGGAGGGATTGGATACAAGGCAGCGAATGGTATGAACGGGTATGATCAAGCTGGACAAATCTCTGGTGTAACCGAGGCCGAAGTGTTGAAAAATTATGGAGCAAGTGAGATCTGGAATGGCATGCTATTGCATTGTACGTTCGTACCCTCAGGATGCTCTGCTCATATATTGACGGATTTATCTATCTTGTTACAGGGCTTGTCATATTCTACTTTGGAATATTGTCCCTGATTATCTCTGTCCTTGCATACGTTTGGGTGGTAGAGGCGTGCATCGTGTCGATTTTTTCGACCATATCCGTCGCTTCCGTGCTTATGCCAACGACGTACTTCATACTTATCCGGCCATTCCGCACTTCCCCAGGAGAATAGGAATCTAGATGCTCATAGAGCGCGTCCGGGGTTGGAGCAGCAGATTCCTATGATCTAGGCTACCCTGTTTATCCACCAGTAGAACAGCAAGGTGATATGATTCAATTCACATGCCATACCCCCCACCCTCCTCTTGATCTTTTAATAAACTGGGATGGGTACTCTTTTCAGTTACCCTGAAGAAGCATCTCACCTCGACTCGCCGGGATAATCACTCAAGCTACTTTCCGTCGCCTTTTTTTCATATCAGACTTGGTTAAGCTGCTTCTACTTGTCTCATTACTATTTAACCTCTCATGTCCGTCTGTGAATGTGCTTTCTGTTCTCGCACGGCAGACTCTGCACACCCAGCCAAAAGGTCACCGTTTGACTCAACTCGGATGTAAAAATGAAGTTAAAGCTCTCGAAAGCCCACAACAGATTGATCTTTTCAAACTGGTTAACATTTAAGCTGCCGAAGTGAGCTGAGCGGGCTATTAGTACAAGTTGCATCTAGTTCCACGCTCGCATAGATTTGACTGCCGGGGGGTCATTAGACATAAAAATAGACTCCATATGAGATCGTCTGCGTCCATTCCATTCATAGAGTATTCGACTGTTCAGCGCTCAGCGTTATCTACTGGTCGATCTTGGTCAACTCAGTCACAATATCGACCGCCTTGCGGAATTGAGCCTTCTGCTCGGCTGTGGCTTGTACAGAGCTCGTGCCACCCCCGCACCCCTGGGGTCCACCGTTCACCCACTGGAGATCGTCGCTGCCCCACGCGATGCTCGTGTCGAGGCCGTATATGTCCTCACTGCCAATGGGCTCCTCCGTCGGCAGGTTCTTCAGGATGTCGTGCAGCTCCTCGACGAGCGTCGTTACTTCCTCGTTCTGGCTGCTGACCTGCTTCGGTGCGAGATCTTGGAGGTTGGGCGTCCCGTCCTCGCGCACTGCTCCGGCTACGAGAAGGGTGTCGCTATTCAGGAGCTTGGTAAATGTATAAATGGCATTTGGAGTCGGGGGCGCGAAGCCGCCAGTGATTCCTGTATGTTATTCAGTGAATTGCATCGACAGCAATATCGAACCTCCCCTCACCGTTCTGAAGTCTGAAAGAGTATTCTTCTACGGGCATGATGGTGGTATAGGATTAAGATAAGTAGAGCATAATGGGCGGAGCCTGCGCTTTTGATAACAGATCCGGGCCATCAATGACAGTAACTGCTTTCAGGAGGTGCTTGTGAGGTTAGGGTTCTTGGGCGTCATATTCACGGTGACTCGTTAGCAGCTGGTTGACGTCATTCGCCACTACTCCGTCCTGTCGCCAGACATATAAAGAACCGGGACACCCATCTAGCTTTCTCTTTGCTCAGCTCAAGAGACTAGACTAAGATGCACACCTCCACCAACCTCGAAATGACCTCCGTTCAGCGGCCGGCGCAGTCTCACCCCTCAATTTCGAGGAAATCAGTCATTGCAGAACAGCCGCAGACGACGCAAGGGATGTCTCTGCGGACGCCCGTGAGCAAGGGGGAGAGCGAAGGAGCTGCGCAAAGGCTCAGAGGGGGGTGCATACCCTGCCCCGTAAGTGCCTATCGCATATGTTAATTTGCTTGATACTCATCATGCTACTATCTATTCAAGGACGGTGGCTGCTGCTACATAATACCATTACCATGCTGCTGCATCTAATACGACTCCCGAATAAGTGAACATTACCGTCACGAATCATGCACAATTATTGCACGACATATCATGCAATTCAGATCTGGACCTTGGACACTTGTTGTACCTGTACAAATATGCTTTTATGTAATTTTTATCGAGCTAGAACATCCAAGGCGACTTTCCAAACGATTTTCTCGTGATTAAGTTTTTTTGCGGAACTTGTACCATATAGTAATGAGATATCTCTCTGGCTGTGTATTGAGAATAGCGTACTTTAGAGGTCTCTGCCAATACGTATCGTGCAAATGGGAATTAATCTGAGCAGACAACATATAAACGCAATTTCTGCCTTTAGAGGTATTAACATTTCTTCTGAGTTCACTTGGATGCTCGTTAAAGAAAACAACCGAATTGATCGCAATTCACATGGACAGACAGTCCACTGTGTACTGTAGTTAAATTGGCTGCTGCAACCTACATATCCATCTAATGAAGTTAGGTATCGTTCCATAGTATTTACGATTTGAAGTCGTGATCATCAAGAAATTGAATCTGAAATATCCAGAAAATGCACTCAAAGATCCTTGAGAGGTCAAAGAGATAATGCATGGCTATTATTCGGCTGAAACTACACGAATGGCAGAACTCTGAGGCGACGTTATGCAGACTTTTAATTAGAACATAGTATTTTCGGAAGATTTTCATTCTGTCCAGTACATACTTCAGTGGTAGTGAAGATCGCCAGCGAGGTCGTATGTGCCTCAAAGATATTTGCCTTCTACGGTCACTACCTCTCAATTTGGGTGTAGTGCTCCAGCCGATGGCTGCGCTTTCGAGGAAAAATATTATTCTTGGTGTGTTTCTCTCGCCGTGGCTATTTCTGCTCGTTGTCGACAGTTATATCAGCTGCGGACAGTCTAGCTAATTCCGGATGTGGAAGAATTCCGGTCATTCATGTGATGATTCCTATGACCAGTAAGAGCATCATTGTTGTCAGGCGTACTAGCCTGCTGTAGATGGGTAATCTTTCCTTATATGAATTGAATTTACACCGTCATACTCATCACTGTTACTGACAGTCATAGCTCTATGGTGGCTTTTTAAGTACACAGATACTTTCACTGTACAGATGACGTGCAAGCGAGGGCTCAAAGCGTTGAAAGTCCATTTACGTGGATTATCGCGGCAGGATGCGCCGAGTTAAAAATATCATTCGGCAGAAACGGCATTTATAAATAGGAACATTTTAAAATAATAGTCTAAAAGTAGATATCGGAGTGTTAATTTTAAACGCAGTCGTGCTGAAGCGACTCCGCAATCAACGTTGTCTCTGATGATTCTCGCTCACACTGTGGTCTAATATAGCTGATCGCTGCATACTCTTCAGGGCGCTCTTGCCCTCGATATAACTTTCAACTCAGTGAACAAAAGTGGACTGGACTTTCACATTGACCGCTCTGAACGACTGGCGAACAACTAACGCCTGGAACTTGTGTACTTCAAACACCTAACGGAATCGTGACAAGGATCCTGCAACGAAGTAAAATACGCATATATATCGGGCCTTTTTGAGGAACTTTCCCGGGTCAATCTACCAGCTATGCCCTCCTATGTGTTCCAGATTTACACATCCTGTGTCTCTCGAGGATGGAAATGTACCTCCGTGACCACCAGCGTCTCCAACAGTGAACCGAAATATAGCATCGTGACCCTGCCACGACAAATGCTCTACGTATCGATGTAATACCGACGCCGAAAAGACGCCAAGGTCTTTTGTGCGTGGCAGAGTCTATACGGTACAACCAACCATGCCATCCTGGAGGTACAGACACCAGAACCGGAAATTATCCGCCCCAAATGTAGTATAAAACCTAGTCATCCTCGACGGTAGACCTCATCAGTTAACTCAACTGCACCGGTTTACACAGGCCAAGGCACTTCCAACAGTTTCGAAATGTTCAACAAAGCCGCTCTTATTGCTTTCTCTCTCATCGCCATGGCGTGCGGCCAACAGGTCGGTACCCTCACGGCCGAGACCCACCCCGCTCTTCCTTGGGAGAAGTGCACAACTGCTGGTGGATGTGTCACCCAGTCCGCAGGTACAGTCGTCCTCGACTCCAACTGGCGCTGGCTTCACTCGACTTCCGGTTCCACTAACTGCTACACCGGCAACGCCTGGGACGCGACGCTCTGCCCTGACGGTACTACCTGCGCTGCCAACTGCGCACTCGACGGCGCTGACTACGAAGGCACCTACGGTATCACCACCAGCGGCAATGCGCTCACTCTCAAGTTCGTGACCAACTCTGCCCAGAAGAACGTCGGATCCCGTGTCTACTTGATGGCCAGCGAGACCGAATACGAGATGTTCAACGTTCTCAACCAGGAATTCACCTTCGACGTCGATGTTTCCAACCTTCCCTGCGGTCTCAACGGTGCTCTCTACTTCTCCCAGATGGACGCCGACGGTGGTCTATCCAAGTTCCCGACCAACAAGGCTGGTGCCAAGTACGGAACTGGTTACTGCGACTCTCAGTGCCCGCGTGACATCAAGTTCATCAACGGAGTTGTACGTAGTCTATTTACAACACTAACTCCTCTCAGCTAATTAGTTTCCTTCATAGGCCAACTCTGTCGGCTGGGAGCCATCCAGCACCGACTCCAATGCAGGAACTGGTCAATACGGTACCTGCTGTAACGAGATGGATGTCTGGGAGGCCAACAACAACGCTGCTGCCTTCACTCCCCACCCCTGCACGGTCAGCGGTCAGACGCGCTGCGACAGCACTGCCAGCGACGGCTGCGGAACCACTAACAGGTACGACTCCGTCTGCGACCCCGATGGCTGCGACTTCAACTCCTACCGCATGGGTAACACCACCTTCTACGGCGCCGGCATGACCGTCGACACCACCCAGAAGTTCACCGTTGTCACCCAGTTCATCACTGACGACGGTACCGCCACCGGCACACTCTCTGAGATCCGCCGCATCTACGTCCAGAACGGCAAGGTCATCCAGAACTCCAACGTCAACATCCCCGGGCTCTCCCCCACGTACAACTCCATCACCACCGACTACTGCACTGACCAGGTTGCCGCCTTCGACGACACCCCCTCGTTCTCCAACAAGGGTGGTCTCGCTGCCATCTCCAAGGGTATGGCCGCCGGTATGGTCCTCGTCCTCTCCGTCTGGGACGACTACGCCGTCAACATGCTCTGGCTCGACTCTGACTACCCGACCACTGCCGACCCCTCCACCCCCGGTGTCGCTCGTGGGTCCTGCGCGACTACCTCCGGTGTCCCCTCCCAGATTGAGACCAGCGAGGCCAACGCCTCGGTCACCTACTCCAACATCAAGTTCGGTGACATCGGCTCGACCTTCTCCTCTTCTGGCTCTACCACCGGAACTGGCGGCAGCTCCTCGGCGGGAGGCAACCCCTCGACCACTGTCACCCCCCCAGCATCCACCACCCCCGCTGGCAGCGCTCCTGGCGCCACTCAGACCAAGTACGGTCAATGGTAAGTGACTTGACTTGCAGCTGCATCGTCTAGGGTACAACATGCTAATTCCGTACTTTCTTCTCCCCCAGCGGTGGCCAAGGCTACAACGGCCCAACTGTTTGCGCTTCTGGCTCTACTTGCCAGACCTCCAACCCCTACTACAGCCAGTGCCTCTAAATTTAGATGATCTGCATCCGTCACGAAAAGGGTATTGGTACTATCGATCCTTGTAATTAGCCTGCAGCAGAACATCTAGGAAGTAATGAAGTAATATAATATTTGTGTTCATCGAATCTAGCGTGCTATTTCTAAGTTTCAGAAACTCTTCTCTATGTCTTCAAAACAGCTTCAAGATGCGCAGGGGATGGACAGGGACTGCAATACCTTGGGTGGAAATTATTCGGAATATCAGCTGCACTGATATGGAGAATCAACGAGGTGAGCATAGCTTTTATGTTATCATTTACTTCGTCCTCATTGACTGTTTTGTACTTGTCACCAGACCATGACCAGCGAGGTTGACAAGTCAGACTGCATAGCCTGGGTATCTGCCTGGTCACTCGGAGTCATTTGATCTTGACAGTTACTCCCCGCTCATAAAGTTTGAAAGCATACCTTGCCACGAAGGCCATCTCAAGAGGCTGGCACAGTGGAACGGACCTCTACGCCTGGATTGAACGCTGGCAGGACTTGGTTTGGCGGACAGTCGATGCGGTGGCAGAGGTAACTTTGTTGCAGTGGCATTCGTTGGGGTGAGTAACATCTACCATTTTGAAATTCAATTTCTCCGTAAACTATTCTTGTTGTACTCTCTCCTTACATAACACAACTTTCACTTTCACGAGGGCGGGCGTTTGGTTGTTCGGAGATTCTTTCTCCAACGCCCCGCGGTGCCGCTTCGAAGGAAGGACTCGCTAGTTCGCCAGTTCTCCAGACGGTGGATACTTGGAAATGGAATTTGTGTCACTTTCTAGACGTGTATAGACAGATCATGCTGTCGCTCGAGCCCTATTTCTCCGCTCGGAGAATTTCTTTGTGTAGGCGGCGAAAGTGAGATAGGGTTGCCATCGGTTATACCAGGTTGTAGTAGACTGTAGTTCGGTCTTGCTACTGAGAACATATACATTACCTTGCCCACACATAGACCAAAAAGCGCTGCAGCTCGCACCATTGGACTTGGCATTCCTTGAGTACGGGCCTTTGACTCGTTACAGTCCAAAGTTCACACCTAAACTGAATCCCGTGCCACTATGAGCGGAAGCATTATGACGGATGAAGCACCGGTGCAAGTTATTTTTAGCGTGCTGCGTCGTAAGTACCGACGTCTGCAAGAAGTTGTTTGATCATGAGTTGGAATTTTCTGCGCATCAGATATGTAGCTTGCGCATTGTATGGTGCTCATGTGTGCTTAAATTTCGGAACGAAATATGGAATATCGCGTATGACCGTTGCAAGTCGGGCTTGCACATGAGTTAAGTAAGATATTGTGGCCACTTGTGCGACTAGTGTCCTTTTTAAGGGTCAATTTGACTGTACTAGATGCATAGTAACACTAAAATAATCATGAAGTTGTTGAATGCTCTTTAACCTCTGGACTTGTGAACGCGATCAATTCGCGATGGACGAGGAGGGTGTTCCAAGAATAGATTAATTCCCACGGCCATGCCTGATTGCCAAGTTGATGTTTATTTTCGTCGGAGGGGCTTGGCAATTGTCAGGACACCTTTCCTTCCTTTTCCTTGACCAGACCGCGGCTTTGATTCTCACTTGATGTCAGTACTTTGGATGGCGCCATAGCAAGTACTTCAAGAATTAAATGGACTGGGAGACTTCAAGTCAATTGCACAAAAGACCAACAATGCATCGAATTTCTCAAACTTTGCACTGTCTGGAACCATCACTGTACTGTCGTCCAGTTTGAATGTCTTCTTGTTCCGACCGCTGCTTTTCAAAAGGCAGCCATGGACGCAAATATCTCGGCCAAAAATATGGATGTTTTCCGGCTCAATGCATAGGGGTGTCTGTGACCTTTACGGTTACCTTCACAATCTATCTCGTGTTCTGGGTTGATCCTCTGTTTTCTCGTGGCGATTGATACCTAGTCCAGCGGCTCTCCTGGAGGCATTGTGACACGGCGCGGAATATTATTACGGGACTTGCTCTAGTACCCCCGAAGAGCCGCCAAATGCCAACTGTATGCGGCCAGCTAGCGTGCATCGACTCCTTGCTTTCATGTCACTTGCACCGCCGGGCATTTTCCGTCTGAAAATGGTATAAAGACTGGGGGCAGGAGGTGGAGAATCTCCATCAGTTAACTCAACTGCACCGGTTCAAACAGGCCAAGGCACTTGAAACATCCACAATGTTCAACAAAGTCGCTCTCGTCGCTTTCTCCCTCATCGCCATGGTGTGCGGTCAGCAGGTCGGTACCCTTACGGCCGAGACCCACCCCGCTCTTCCCTGGCAGAAGTGTACCGCATCCGGCGGTTGCACTACTCAGTCTTCTGGTAAAGTCGTCCTTGACTCCAACTGGCGCTGGCTCCATTCGACCTCGGGTTCTACCAACTGCTACAACGGCAACACCTGGGACGCAACTCTCTGCCCAGACGGCACGACCTGTGCTGCGAACTGCGCACTCGACGGTGCCGACTACACGGGAACATACGGTATTACGGCCAGCGGCAATGCCCTCACCTTGAAATTCGTCACCTCTTCGGCGCAAAAGAACATTGGGTCCCGTGTCTACCTCATGGCCAGCGACACTCAGTACCAGATGTTCAAACTCCTCAACCAGGAGTTCACCTTCGACGTCGATGTTTCCAACCTCCCCTGCGGTCTCAACGGTGCTCTCTACTTCTCCCAAATGGACGCCGACGGTGGTCTGTCCAAGTACCCGACCAACAAGGCTGGTGCCAAGTACGGAACTGGTTACTGCGACTCTCAGTGCCCTCGCGACATCAAATTCATCAACGGAGTTGTAAGTTATTTTCTCATCTCACTTAGTGGACCTCGTTGACCGATTACTTTCAGGCTAACTCTGTAGGATGGGAGCCCTCCTCCTCTGATGTCAATGCAGGCACTGGTCAATACGGTACCTGCTGTAACGAGATGGATGTTTGGGAGGCCAACAACAATGCTGCTGCCTTCACTCCCCACCCCTGCACGGTCAGCGGTCAGACGCGCTGCGACAGCACCGCCAACGACGCCTGTGGTGCGACCAACAGGTACGACTCCGTCTGCGACCCCGACGGCTGCGACTTCAACTCCTACCGCATGGGCAACAAGACCTTCTACGGCGCTGGCATGACCGTCGACACCACGAAAAAGTTCACTGTCGTCACTCAGTTCTTGACCAACGACGGCACTGCCACTGGCACGCTCTCTGAGATCCGCCGCATCTACGTCCAGAACGGCAAGGTCATCCAGAACTCCAACGTCAACATCCCCGGATTGTCTTCCTCATACAACTCCATCACCGACAAGTTCTGCACTGACCAGAAGTCGGTCTTCGGCGACACCACCTCGTTCCAGGACAAGGGCGCCCTCGAGGGTATCTCCAAGGGAATGGCTGCCGGAATGGTCCTCGTCCTCTCCGTCTGGGACGACCACGCCGTCAACATGCTCTGGCTCGACTCCGACTACCCGACCACCGCCAACCCCACCGCCCCCGGTGTCGCTCGTGGCTCCTGCGCAACCACCTCCGGTGTTCCCACCGACATCGAGACCAGCGAGGCCAACGCCTCGGTCACCTTCTCTAACATCAAGTTCGGTGACATCGGCTCGACCTTCTCCAGCACTGGCTCTGGCAGCACCACCGTCGGCGGCGGAACCACCACCACCACCAAGCCCACTTCGACCTCCAGCAGCTCCGCTCCCGGTGCTACCCAGACTAAGTACGGACAATGGTAGGCCTTCACTTCCTCTCTTGTACGCGCCTTGCAGATTTCTCACAGCCTAATTTCACAGCGGTGGCCAAGGCTACAACGGCCCGACTGTCTGCGCTTCTGGCTCTACTTGCCAGACCTCCAACCCCTACTATAGCCAGTGCCTCTAAGCCCAACTTAGGCTCTTAATAGATGAAAACGCGTCAGGGAGGTCTTGATGAAGCACAGCAGCCCTACACCCCGGTCGCTAAAGTAGTTTGCTAATTGGTTCGATTATAGTCATTGTTTGTACAGCTACCTGAATATTGAATATGAATAGTATTTGTTTACGACCCTTACTTTTGAGAAGTTAATGACTCGAATTATTCCCAGTTGCTACAAGCCGTTCGCCTTGGAATTTCTTGGAATCTTGGTATGTATAATGTATTTCAAATTCGCAAAGTTGCCAAGCTATAAATAGACGCCGGGAGAGCGCTTAGTAAGTTTCTTTTATGAGTTTGTATTTCCGATTTGCCACAGGCATTCTATGGTCTCGTGAGCATATCTCACCAATACAAATCCAATTAGTGAGAGAACTGTTGCTCTAGGTTTGATATTCCCTTAATTAGGAACTCGCGACACTGATCATGGCATATCTACTAAGCCATTTTCACAAACTTATAGGTAAATGACAGTTGGGATGTGCTATGGCATTATGTAGGTGACATAATTTTGGGTATTGTTTGGAGATCATGATGTGAAGATATGTTTCGTAGGGACATCTCACCCGCTGCCTGACGTGATGATCTACTTTGCGTGTATTCTCTTTAACTCCGACATTGAAAGCTCGGGCTGCATAGATTCTCTTAAGCATTACGGGCGCTTAACGCTTGACTCGAAGATCACTTTGTAGTTGAAAGGTACTGATCAAGTACTGATACCACGAATTGCGCTAGCACGCGGAGGAGCCCATGAATATTGATCCGGGAAGCACGAACGCTGGTTTCCGGTTCCCGTTGAATGGCCAACACAAATCAGGGCATTCAGGGCTATTGGCTCTGAGATAGCGGGAATGGACGTTGATGCAGTTGGATAACCGCTTAAATCGCTGGGTGACCAAGTTGACTTAACACTGACACGTACTTATATAGTTACCAGTCACCGCTAAATGTGTCAATCAACGCGCAGCCCACCGCGACTTTCCTTCCCCACTTTGTTCAATGTGCTTCAGGCCACGGCAAATACTCAGCAGAAAGGAATAATAAGCCTGACATCGCTCTACAGCGTCCTTCGTCTTAAAACTCGAAGCTTTACTTGATAAGGGCTGAGATGGACACCAATATTCCACCACCGAATAACCAAACGCTGTCATGGCTTATCTGGGTAATGCATTCCGCAGAAAGTGAGTTGTATCCGCCCAGAGCTTGGATCATTGTTTTGACGTGACGACGCGCGCATAGTTGCGGCTTATGTGGTACAGTGGCTCGAGTTTGTTGACAACCTACCGGATGAGATCATCTACCTATGGAGGTCAGATATTCATGCTATACCACTCCGCTATCTTGTGCAAAATAACTGACTTGGTTCTAGCTCACCAACAAAGATTATCACATATGTATATGCATTCATGAGATACTACCCATTATGCATGCAGCTGTAGGACTTTCGACCCCCATGACACCTCCCATTGAGACTGAAAGAATATTCCGACAGGGTCAACATTCTAATGTCGCATATCAGCCGTAGTACGATGAACCCCAGGATATGCCTCGCGTCAATTGGTCTCAAGTTTGCGACTGTTCAAACTATAACGACATGTGTAGAATTAATCTTGATAATTAGAGGTAAGTATTCATCTGCCCACCGTGAATGCAGCTAAATATGTTTCGTATTAGTGCATGCACTGTATAACTGCGTTCGCCGCGTTGGCGTCTTGCTCGGAGTAGTATGGCTGATGAGCATGTGTCTCGAGTACCACGGCACGGTTCTGTTAGTGACCAAGTTAGAGCCAGGGCCAACCGGGACTATCTGCATTCCGAAGCAGTGCGCAAAGGGTAACTTGGCCTACTTCTTGTACGTTGCTTCCCATTTATATTTATGATGTGCCTTAATACTTACGGTGCTGTAGCGCAGGATGCAGCATGATACAATCACTTCTTCTGGTTTTGACGATATTCAAAACAACAAACCACCGACAGCTGGGTTGGCTTAGAGCCCCCGTCGTATCACTCATGCTCAGAGATGGAATTGGTGCTTTCTTTATGGTTGCTGGTATGTGTATTCTTCAGATCGAGAAGTATTACTCTTCATACCGATAATGGATGCTTCATTTGTAGTCTCGGTCATGTTCATTATTGGTTTTGAATTGGCGCGAGACGATAGTGCATTATCTTGGAACGCTGACCTCATCTGGAATGCGGAATTTGCGTATGTAACATTTGAATTGCTCCCAGTAAACCTTGGGCTCAGGCATAGATACAGGTGGTTTGCGTCCCTCATATCCGTCATCGTAAGCGGCACTGTTTCTCTGACACAACTCTTGGACAATTAACTATCTTTTGATGATTGCAGGGATGCAGATTGATTTTGAATATGCGCAAATTGGCTGTGAAGGCTGGGCGTCCCCGCACTGTAGATTTCAATTCTGCTAGCGCCAATATCCAATTCTCTTCAATATTTGAAACCGACCAATATTTCTCAGGCGGCAACGTTCGGCCGCCGAGTACATTGGACGAAGCCGATGATCACATTTGATCCACTCTTCAAATCCAAAATCCAAAATAGTAATAAGCACCTGGTAAGTAATTGTCCCATTTAGACGCCCGCCAGCGCTCACCCGAATATTCCGGTCTATGTATGTAGTATTAGAGCATAATGTTCCTGTCCCACTATCCTTCCGTGATAACAGTCAGCCCTCGTAATTTCTCTACTTATAATTTACTGTTCAGTCCATTTGTAGCACTCACTACTTGCCATCGTCAAATGTTTTGCTGTAATTGTTGTACTCAATCAGACCTTGAGCTGAAAGTGTGTGTCCGCGTTGCAACTGTTGTGCATGAGCTTACATATTTTACGAACGTCACAAGGCGGCTGCGATTCCTGCGAACCAGCCAGTGCACTGAACCGGCGGCCGCATTACTAAGTCAGCGGGCACACACCGTCCCAGACCGTCCCTGGCTTGTGAGGATAAAGCATATCAAATCTTAGTTTGAATTGTAATTGACACTCGGCTAGCAACAGAATACCTCTGGGCATGTTTCGTTCCAAGGATATCGCAGATATTTCCACGACCGTACGCCGGAAACAGCGGCAAAAGCAACCGTTATATATTTATACCTGCTGAATTCCATTGAACTCACTACTCTTGCATCGACCCGTTATTTAGAAGACTAATTCAAGGCAGGAAACGCAAAGATACTACTACTAGGAGAGGCGTAGATGGACATCACCGACGCACCAGTTGCTTCGTTGACGTTGCTTGTCTTCGCCACTAAGGCAGCGTCAAGCAAGCCTCGCATATACTCGCCTGCCCAGTATCGCTGACGATGTTTCTTTTCTCAAATAGTTGCGGCATACGCGGTGCAGTGGTATGACTTTTTTGACTGTATATCAGAAGAGCTAGAGCACATCTGGCGGTAAACCATTTCGTATTATGTTGGTTATCTCTCGGCGGCTCATACAAACTTTTAAGCACACCTAAATCCTTCATCACTTTTCTCTACGCGTGGTCGAGATATTTTCCACTTTTTATACAACTGTACGGACTACTTCCTTCGTCTGGCCAGATAACAGTAACGAGCCGCCGATAGCGTCAACCTCTTCTTGTCATACTTACTTCACTCCTACACCCCACCTAGTCCACGACTCTGCCTCCTTACGTTCAGTTTGAAGGCTATAACCGGACAGCTTATGACGTCTTGCATAGAGTGGATTTTAATGGTCAGAGGTGAGTTAATTATTGAAAAATAGGATATGCCCAACGCAACTAAATATTGGCCTGGTTTCGTTAGTCCACGCATTGTATAACCGGAGCTATCGTTCTGGTATATTTCTCGGAATAATAATGACTATCGGGACGGCTCTTGAGGTCACAGGCATGTCTCTAACATTGCAGGCACTGAAGAAGGTACCCAGTGAAGCAATATGCATCCCAAAGCAAAGTGCGCCTAGAGCACTGGCGATGTACTGGTGGGTTTATTTTTTATTCTTTTGGAAACCTCCCATATTCCACTGTTGTCCTCCTAATACTTTCTCTTACCCAATTGCAGCTCGGGTTTTGCTTTGATCCAGATATCGTTGCTGCTTATGACGCTAGGCAAAATTGCCACTGTTCATAAGAAGCTAGGAAACTTGAGGACGCCTGTCGTCTCATTGATGCTTCGGGACGGGATCGGTACCTTCCTAATGCTAATTGGCAAGCCGTACTGTTCCTCTTCACGCAAACGTTGTGTTCTGACGATGCGGAATCAACGCATAGTTATCATCGTTTCTATAGTAGCCTTCGAGAGGATGAGGGATGAAAAAACGTTAGTGTGGCCTGTTTCGTTCGCGTAAGTGTCTTGAACTGTTCAATTTTCCCTGTCGTGCTGAGCGGGGTTAATGGAATGGGCAGATGGTACATTGCGTTGTCGTCATTAGCTGTGAGCGCCTTGATATATGCGCAAGTTTACATACGTTGGCCGCTAACGCAAACATACATATCTATAGGGGTGTAGATTAATCATGAACATGCGCAAAATAGCAACGAAAGACCAATCAGATAGTCATGAGCTGGACACTGTATCACCAGAATTTTCGTCAATATTCGTAGAAGAGAGAGGCGACATGGATGATGTTGGTATAAACGCTGTTCCAGCGCAATAGACCGTTTTCATGTCGGATTAGGTCGCCTGGCGAACGAATCAATAACTCAGTATGCAAAAGCCGATAAAAAGATAGATGTATATCAATGCAGGTTATGTCAGTACTATGAGTCTTCCAAAATAGCTTTCACAAGGGGCGCAATAGTTTTTCGGGTAGCGCGTGCGTTACCCTGCTTGTACACCATAGCCTTTGCGCTCGCCGGGAGTTTGCTGCTCGTCTCCAGGTCGAATTTCTTGGTCAGCTTAAGCCGCAGATCGCTTGCTTTTTCGAGGCCGGAGCGAATCCTATCAGCCAGCAGACCAGCGTCAACCCCAGCACCCTCAAGTACGATCCAGGCAGCCTCTCGCTTATGCTTGCTCTTGCCATCCTTTTTCACTTTAGTAAAAGTTGTCAGGACGCCAAGGGCGGTCAGGCCGCGTTCACGCATCCATTTATGGGCCGCCTCTTCAAGCCGGCCGTCCACAGCCCAATCCTTGAGGCCGACAGGCACCGTCGACAGGCCGACCTTGATATATGGACTATCCGGCGCCCAGGGGAGCGCGTGCGTGTACTCCTTGTAGTCGCGACGCAGAAGATCGTACGCAGAAAGGTGCGAGACGTCGCTCTTCTTCTGCGATAGCGTCTGCGTTAGTTCGATGATAGCCTGCGAGCCGTACAGTCCGTCCGGGATCACGTAGTCGATAGGGGCGAGTGCGGAGAGCGGGGGGAGGTACCGTGATAGCGTGGACTTGACTGCGATATGGTTGGCCGCGTCCCGATCTGTCTGTGTGGCTTTGCCACCTGGCCGGAAGCCGTCCGTGTCGATGACTATCGCAGAAAGAAGGAGCGTCGCTAGTTCCTCTGGCAGTTCGCGCGGGCAGAGAGCGGCGACGAGCGACGCACAGCTCCCACATGCCTCGAAGATGCGGGGATACGCGTCTTTGTGGTACCCCTCGTCCTGGTGGTGGTCTATGATAGCGGTGACCGTCGCCTGGGGGTTATCCACTTGATATCGCTCTGCAATACGGTTGTGGTCGACCAAGGCAAATTTCTGTGCGGGGAAGGGCTTCAGATCTGCGATTTCTGATAGAGTGAGCAGCTCATCGTTCGTATCGCTGAGCCCGGCAAGCTGTAACGCGTGCAGATTCTCTGCCCGCAGCGCAAGATCGGAGCGTTCGACTTGGATGAGTGGCACCGCCGGGACCTTGTTCTCTTCCGACTGGATCCATGCATACGCTATCGCGCTGGCAATCGAGTCGAGGTCTGCAAAGGCCATCTCGTTGCATGCCACAGACAAGTTTTGGAAAACGTACCACCTGCCTCATTGCCCATGACCACCGTCCACGCCGCAGCCTTGCTCCCGCCCTCCTTTGCGTCCCGCAGAAACGCGGCCTTGGAAGTGGTCAGGAATAGACTGAGTGAGTTTGCCGGAGTGGCGACATAAGGCACTTGAGCAGGCATATTGGCCTCTGCAAAGCGGGGTGTTATCGAGGGGCGACGAAAGGGCAATCTCTTTGGCGGCATCGTCGAGACCGGTCGACTCTTTCTTGCCGGCGAGCCGGCCAACAATGACCGAGCAGAATGTGTACGACTGGTCGCTGCGACCGTCACAGAAGGTACGATCCGTATGTTGGCGATAAGAATCTTGGGGATAAAGCGTAGCGGGATACCGATGTTGATTCGAGTATTGATAACTGATAAACTGCTGAGTACTGCCCGCAGTCAGTTGGCAGTCAGCACAAATTCCAAAGTTCGATTCATGATGCATCTTTATAGAGACTCAAGTATTCGTTAGCTTCTTGAGGGTCTGTCTGCTGCCTTGGGGGCACCACATAGTCAAGCAGCCCAATTGTTTCTGAAGGGTGTTGAAATGGTTGTAATACTAGTGGGTCGGCACTTGGCCGGCACATTAGTAAGCCGTTATGCCGGGCTGTGCCGGAAGGCACTAAGCATAAGTTCAAAGTACGCGGTCTGAGTTTTAATAATAAAAGCGCCGGAGTCACGAAACAGTTGACCTCCCTTAGACCTCCCTGTGCTGTTCAACCAACACTTCAACATTGCTTCGAGACAAGACTTCAATGCGCCTCACCTCACCTTAACCTCACCGGAAAAGGCATCACCTCTCAATAGGCAGCCGAAAATACTGCTGTGGCGATAACAATAATAAAGTGATCGCTGCTTCAATCACAAAGCTTCCGCTCGTGCAGACTCTCGTGCAACTCTTGTGCAACTCTCGTGTTCGAAGCTCCGGGGCTCGCATCGTAGCTGTAGTGCTAAACAAGCCCTAAACAGCAGATGTATCATGTATAACTTGCAGTTGGCTAAGGCCAAGGAGGGGAGGAGAGGTCCTAGCTTCGAAGTTCGAGTTCGATGGTACTAACGGAAGCAATCAACTGACCGCATGTGCCCCCTTTGCTTATCTTTATGCTTTTATATGTAAGTCATATTTAGTACCATCGACATCAAATTCCAAACTTTACTCTGCTAACAATACTTGGGCTCGCTTTAAATCCATCTCTAGACGGGATGGTCATCAATAAGTAGTACCGCTCGCAGCCGCTCGTGAAGAAACCAAGAATTGATTCAAGAAACTTTGGACACTGTACTGGTATAGCTTCTACTATTCTCTTTTGTACTACCACTTGTTTAACCCACCGCTCTCATCCAGGGTCTGATGCTAGAAATTGCTTGTTTCCCGCAGCTCACTATGCGCAGTATATCAATTCACAGGATTTCCTACCGTCTACGGTTGTCCAGAACACGCGCTATTCTCCCCTCCGCCACTATTATTGCTCCAGCTCCTGTTTTCTTGTTATGGAACATTCAAGCACGGGTAATTCATCAGGCATCAGGCCCC
This sequence comes from Stropharia rugosoannulata, assembly GCA_028532985.1. Taxonomy (NCBI): domain Eukaryota; kingdom Fungi; phylum Basidiomycota; class Agaricomycetes; order Agaricales; family Strophariaceae; genus Stropharia; species Stropharia rugosoannulata. Next base: position 1,207,159 of record JANCIK010000013.1, on the reverse strand, counting down.
TACCCAACGCTCAAGCGCTCAACGCGCATATAGCCACTTCTCCCAAATTTCCGGACGATTTAGTCTTAGGTGGACTAGTTATCAAGTCTATCGAAATCCTGAGCGACTCGAATCCTGTGCTAGGCTACAAGTCACTCCAATGCAAACTGGGAAATAATGCGGTCTGACAGTATCTTATATCTCACCCAGCTTAGGCTGCGCGTGTCGGCTCCCTTGAAATTATTCGCGAAAATAACGTGGAAGCAGAAGACAACTGGGAGATTTTGAACGCCACATTCACAGACACTCGTTTTTGCCACTTTACTATTATTAATGAAGCTTTGAAGAGGATAATCTTATCTAATCTCAATGATGGAGAGTTGGGCGTTGAAGTGAGGGACACGGCGATGGGGATGACCTCGCCGTTGCAGAGACAAGCGCAGCTGCTGGGCTTGGCGGCCGGCTAACGGACATGTTTGGACAGGAAATCTATTTTGGGCGATCTTTAACTGTCTTCCCTCTACACCCTACCCTCATCCCCCACGCCCGACATGCCCCCCCTCGTCCAGAACCGCACCCCGGACGGCTCCCGCCCTCTCCAAATCACCGATGCACTCGACTTTCTCGACGCCATCAAGGCTGAATACCCTGGCAATCGAGATATCTACAACCAGTTCCTCGATATCATGAAGGATTTTAAGCGCCATGTGTGAGTCGCCATCCCTAGTTCTTCGCCATATCATTTAACTAGCATTTTTCAGCATCGACACACCCATCGTCATCGACCGCGTTATCCGTCTCTTCGTCGGTCATCTGGACCTTATGCAGGCATTCAACACTTTTCTTCCTCCCGGATACCGTGTAGATATCTCAGACCCCTCGAAACCAGATATTGTTACTATCACCACCCCGCGCGGGGTCACCACGCAAACCCTGAACAGAAACTTGCAGACAGAGATTGCCCCCTCTCAATAGTAGATCCGCACAATCCATCCTGTGTGACAGGAGCAATCGACAGCCCGCCGGGGCTAATTACACCATCCGGTTCGAAAACAAAGTCAAGGCCCACTTTGCTGACGACCCCGTTGCGTACAGTCACATTGAGGGTTTACTTACCGCATACCTGATGGACCCAGGAAACCCCCGAGAGGTGAGGTTCGTTCACCTTGCGCGCTGACTTGCGCCGACTTGTATCTGTCTGTCCTTCTTGTCTTTCTTAGCCACATGTGTATAATCAATTGGCACACGCATTGCCGCCCGACCTCTTGGAAGAATTCGAATACCTCGTACATACCATCTGGTGCGAAGGGAGCTGAGAAGCCTTAGTGCTAGATTAGATTAATCTCGGTCCAATGCTAGCAGTAACGTACATTGACCAGGCCATTCTAAGAGGCAAGTCCAAGTATTCTGATATCAGAGACGGTCCGGCGAACTAGTCATAATAGTATAGTGTGTTACCTAGTTATCAGCATCTGGATGGATTGGTTAGAGTTTAGCAGAACTGTGCATCCCTTTATGTACTGCAAGTTGACTTTCAACTCTGTCTAGCCCTCGTCACCGCCGACACGCCTGTCCATGGGCCAAGTCCAATGGCGCCATCTCGTAGGTTGTCAATTTGTACATAAAGACGACTGTCCCCCGACTGCAACCCGACTGAGCGACGGGCCAATTACTAAACGCAGATGAGCATTGAGGACAACTTTATATATATACCATCCGCTATAAAGTACTGCGGCTGAAAATTTGATTTTCTCAAGACGAGAACTGGGAGAAGGTAGCGGTGCATACACTGCTGGCGCCGGCCTGTATTTGGCTACAAAATATGTATTGCCATATACGTCATGTATTTGAATATAGTATTTGGCAGACAAAAACAGAGGATTTATGTTTACAAAATAATACACAAACACATGAACTTTCTCTGTCCTTTAATTTATCAATATATGAATCTCATTTGAAACATTTATGGCTGCAGAAAAGTTGCCAGAAACACAACATAATTGTATGGTTTTTCTTTACTATATATGTGACATTTTATTTGCCTGGATGAACGAGAAATAGAACTCATTTTGTGAGATTTTTAATTACTTATTTATAGTGACCAAAAATGTACCCTTAAATATGATATCTATCTTTTTTTGACATTTTTGAGTGCCAAGTAGGTTAAAGACAACCTCGGGCTTGCCATAAAAGGTAAGTCCGATTCCTATTTCTCTTTCAAACAGGTTTTGTAAAAATATTGTGCATTTTCTATGTATTTTTATGTCATAAAAAGTGGTTGAATACCAGAAACAAGAAGAGCATGTATTTCCCAGGCAAACAGAAGATTAAACACATCACATATATAGTCACAAAAAATCACACAATTATGCTAAGTTTCTTTCAATTTTCTCTCAGCGATAAATGTTGCATATAGGAATTATGTTTTGATAACATAAATGGCACAGAAATCCCATCTATTTCTTTATTATTTTGTAAACATAAAGCTTTTGTTTTTGGTTGTAAAATATTATATTGAAATACATGACGTATATAGCAATACATATTTTGCAGCCAAAAACACGTCGGCACCAGCAGTGATACAAGATACAAGAACACCAAAAGAATACAACTTCTGTTGGGTTCTGTGGTCAGATGTCGGCACGAAGTATGCCGGTTCATGCCGAGCGGTGCGTGTTTCATACTCCGATTTAATGTTCTTGCACATGTTGACTCTGCCAAGTCCCAACCAAGTCTTTATTACTCTGCAACTCACTGCACATCTTGCTCGTATCACATATAATTGCTCTGACCGGCGTGAATCAAGTATATAACACAGCCAAACTCTACTAATCTGCCATTATACTTGCTCCATCATCCAGATGCTGACAACCAGTGCAGCCAATTTTAGGACCTCACTCACGAGTCATCGCAGGTCATCGCCCTTGTATCGCCCCCCTATTTTACTTTCATAAAGGCAATGCAAACTTATCAGAAATACACACCCCTCAATTGCCCCTCAAGCTTGAACGCCTTGCAATAGCAATTATGCCATTCCCAAACATAAGTAAGCTCACTCGAAAGGGGTCATCCAGCGCCGAAGAAAATCTTTCTCAGAAGCTCGCTACGACATCCCCTGGCCTAGACTACACCACCAATGCTCCTGGCCCCATCATCGAAACACCCGCCTTCCATCTCTCACGCTCATTGCCTCCACCTTATACGGTTTATCCTGAACCTTATCCAACGCCTTACCCCCAACCCCTGCCCCCACCCGTATTCCCTCAACCCTATCATTACCAATCAACTCCATATGACCATTCCTATAAATTAAAATATACCAGAGAAGCGCTCACGAATGGGCAGATCGCGCAAGGAAATCCATCGAAATATATTTCCAATTCTTCGATTTCTAACATTCCTAACGATGGGTATTTCACCGGTGTATCACATTCTCCCCAGCCTAAACAGAAAAAGAAAAGTCGTCGTGACTACGCCTGGCTAGAGCCGACAATAGGCCTTGAAAAGATGGAAACAGCTATTCCTACTGACATGGCCCCAGCTTCCGCCATCCTTACAGCTCCTGAAACTGATACTGAGCGCGACTTCGCCATTTGCTATATTGCGGCTGAACAGGCTGCATCCCATGTGCACCATAGACGAAATGCTATCGATGCCATATTTTCATTGGTCTACACCCAATCTTCTGATTATGCTGTCTATGCCGGGTTCGACGAGTCACTCATTCAGAAAGGCATCGCATACCTGCAGCAGATTCATATTTTTACCGTACTCGACATGGATGCGACTGGATGGGAGCCAATTCTGAATGCACTTGGGCGGGTGTTATCTCCCTTCTCTGCAACCATATACACTCCGACCTCTTCTCTTCGTGTCCCAGTTTTTAAAGAGGATGAGACTACCGTGGATTTCAACAAGCTTGTATCTGAGACCTCATTCAAGATCATTGACAGGAATGCTTCTGACTCTTCTACTACTCCTACTGTTTACCCCACCGTAATTTGTTCATACCAGGAGTCTTACCAGAGCCAGGCTCCAGTGGACGACGCTGGCGGCCCATCGAAGTCTTCTACGGATACGTCGTCTTTTCGGACGTCAGACTCGAGTGCTAGTCAACCAAACCGAACAAGGAAGGGGAGCAGCCGGGGAGACAAGCACAATGATGAGGATGATAATGATGATTCATCCCCTGGAAAAGGATCTGAGGGCGTGTCATCTGTATCGGATCCGCCCAGCCAATTATTAAAAGGTATTCCTACCGTTTCATTCAAAGTTGAAGCGGACGTGATATCCACCGGAAGTCTTTTTCAACGCTTGAAGACAGAGGGTTCTTTCAGTATCGAGGTCATTCATCTCTCCGATAATTAACATTTACACTAACATTTATATATTTTTATCCGGCAGACAACAGGGGGAACTAGCGAGAAAAAGACCACCTGCAAGATCGCTTTTTCTAAACTGATATCCGATGGCGCAAAAACCACTATCGACGGCTATGAGCAAAGCAATCTACGGATTACTATTGACTCTCGCAAGTCCAATTCCACGATCAACGATATCAAGCCACAACAGACACTGGCTCGTGCTCGTGAAGAGATATTCACCTCGTCTTCCAAGGTCACGAAGAATTACGGTGCATCAGTTTCCGTCCCGCTTCACGGTATAGCATCCCTGGGGGGCTCGATGACACGTGCCAATGAACAAGCCGAAAGCTCGGGGAGGCAACAGTATACGTCCCGAATCCACCAGCATGAGTTCAAAGGGGTGGTATGGTGGGTCTTCGAAATCGACGATCCGTATGAGCGGGAAGACGGTGCCAAGATACAGGACGAAAAGCGTTTACCAGCCGCCCAACTCGTATACCGTGCGCGGGGAAGTAGAAACACAACAGCCCCGTCCGCCGAGAAGATTGACATTGAAGTTTCGTCGTCTTGGTCGTGTATCCCAAGCGTCCATTATGAAAAGTCTGCCGACTGGGCGAAAATGGTGGAAAGAATCAGGAAGCTTATTAACAGAGCGCACACCGCGAATGCTATACAGTTCTCGAATATATCACAAATAATTACTATGGCAGTTCCCTCAGACTTATCGGAAGATTCGCACTACCACGCAGAGTTGGTTGTTGATGCTGCCTCCGCTACGGTGACCAGCATACAAGAAGAAGAGATAGAAGGTCTTGGGGAGTTTAATCCGCATATTTCTAGTACATTCACCAACAAACGTCCGTATCTCTTTCAACCTATTCGTAAACTCGTTACACGCCCTAACGCAATATCACAGACAACGATCTGGAGACAAATAGCAAGCTCGAATTGCCTAGTTTTCGAAAGTTAGCATTAAGTCCAAATCTGCGAGGTGAGCGTTTAATTCGTTTCACTAAAACCCCAAGTTAATGCCCATGTCCATTCTAGAAGCAACACAAACCGTGAACGACAAGTCAGGTATAAAAACAAAAGTGTTTCAAAATAGGCCAGACATCATGGATTCGAACTTGGAGAAACTCCTTCCTAGCACCAATAGGGAAAGGATGCATGATACTTCGAATGCGAAGGGAAAGATGCGTGCCATTGCGACTCCACGGTAGATAAAACTGTATGGAAGCGACGCTGTTCGTCAAACAAGCGAAGAAGTCCAGCTACACTTGGATGACCAAAAATAAAACTTTGCATCGTATCTGGGCCGTACGCAAGCTGTACATCAATTTGAATGCTACAGGCGAAAGCAGGGAAAAGATAACCGTGTGTGGTAAGCAATAGTATACAACAATACAACAATAAGATATGTAATGAGCATATGGTGCACGTTTGATTCAGGAAGGTTTCATTTATTATTCGCATAATCCATAGGACCTGGCATGGTGAATGATCCACAGTAATGGTCGTGGGGAGAAATTATCAAGAGATGAATGAGGGAAGTGCGGGTGTCGCATTAATATACATGAATGGATACGAAGTCAGTAAGGCGAATGGCAGTCGTGTGCGAGCTCAATCATCGCTAAAGTCAGTCTTAGCTGTGCTGAATGAAGCACGGCTACTCGGCCGCATCCCTAGCCCGTCAATGCATCCATCTTTATACAGCGCCCTGATATACACGTTGTCCCCGAGCTCGTCCTCGCTATCCGCACTTGTAGGTGGAGTGACAGGTGATTCCGGACTATGCTGGGCATGGCTAAGCACGGACTGTGCAGAGTCGGAAAAGCTCGTCTCCGCACTGGAATGCGAGCTTTCCGACGCGGATGAAGAGTGTCCTGTGGGCGCTGCTGGCGCGGGGACGGCGGTGGCGGAAAAGATGTGCCGCCGGTACGCGGCGAAGTCCCGCTCAATACTCGGCGTACGCAGAAGCTGATACCGCCGCCGCCGCCTCAGGGAGGTAGGGCTCCCCGTCGTTATCTTGAGATTCGTCGGGCGCTGGTGGGGAGCGTCACGCTCCGCCGAGGATTCGCATATTGTACTCAGCATGCGCGGCGGTGGGCGTGGAAGTAGAAATAGAGGAGTTTGCCGAGGATTTTCTGAGTTATTGGCCGATTGGTACAGCAACGGACAGTAATTAGGCGCTTCTGTGGTCCTGGCTTTGCCCGTCGCCGCCGCCGCCGCATAGAATCGCGCATACCCTCCCCGTGCTACTGTAGGAAAGGGTTCAGAAAAGTCATCCCATCGGACAAGGTCTGGTGGTCTATCGACGACCATGACCAGCGTCTCTTGTGAGTCTTCCGACGACTCTCGAACTGATCGCCGCCTTGTGTGCTTCGTTACTCTCGAAAGCATTGTAGTGGGAAGGTGAAGAGAGATTATGATGGACGAGTAGGGGTAGCGCCTTTGCCAGTTTCACACCTATGAGAAAAGGTTAAATGCCTTCGGGACACGTCGACGGATATGCAGATCGACGATACATAGATCGTTGCTACTGGGACTCCAACGGGATTCAGAGGAGCCGGGTGTCAAGCTGTGATGAGCGAATGCCACCAGCCACCCAGGGCAAGTTAGAGTATGTAAGTGTCGAAAGCGAAGAGAGAAAGGAGATATTGCTGATGATTGATGCGTCAGATATTGCCACTGCCAATCCCAATCCAGGCGAGGCGGACTCTGGTGAGATCATTCACTCTGCTAAGGTTAGTTTGATGGGTGAGAGGCCTATAATGTGTCATATGATCGGCAGGCGAATCATCCCAGGTCCCAGGAAGAGCACATTGGAGACGAGGCGTAAGCACGTAAGCAGGCTATATCAGTCGACAATTTGAAAAGAACCGGATTCTCCCTGTGCACCACACTCTGAGAGCTAAATATGTCTTTCAGTAATGCCTATGCACGGTATGACTTGGCCTTCATAACAATTTGATGGGACAAATCTAACAAAACGGTATTGCTCACGGTTGTCCAGACCTTCAGAGGTGAAACACCCCAAGAGAGACCCCTCGAAAGGTCCCTGTTCCGGCCCAGGATGAATCGCGCCCACCCCACTCGGGTGATAAGGAAGCAAAATAGGCACTGAAGGGGACCGGGAACCGGTAACGAAACGTTGCTATATTCTGTCAATGTGTCGACATGTTCTAAAACATGCTGCGCTTCACATGCATGCATAATTATACATTCATTGATATATAAATGCACCCTTGCTGAGAAAAACCTAGTCCTGGAAAGAATTGAACTATCAAGGGCGTTAAAGGAAAGAAAATGAAATGAAATGGGAAAGCGTACCACGCAGAGTTCAAAGGGGACACTGGCGTTGATAATGGCAGTGAAGACCGCGTCAGCGATGATCTGCGGAAGGTGCACACTCGTTGCATTTTGTACTGCCTGCAAAATGACTTGCTGATCTCGGGAGGGTACATCCACTACTGACGCAGTGGCTTTGAATCTTGTGGCTTCGCGTACAAAAGCCGCTCTGTCGGACGAGTCACATTTCAGAGAAATGCGCTAGAATCGTGCATGAAGAAGAGAAAACCCACCTCTGTGCGAGAAGTTCCAGGATCTGTGCGTCAACCGAGTCAATACCAGCGCGAACGTCATCCAAAGAGTCGCAGCACGAAAATGTCCCATTTTTAATACTGGGAGTTCCCCACGGAACAGTCCGATTGTCATGGGATTGAGGGAGGTTCGGGAGAGGTTCGTGGTAGCAGTCGGCAGCAAAATCCCAACTATGGTTGTTTGGGCGTCCAGAAATAGCCATAGGTATGAGAGCGGCTAGCCCTACCACGCTCATAAGACTGAGTGACTTCATGGTGCACGTAGTTTTCAATGACTTGGTTCTAAGAAACGAAAAGTAAGGGACCAGCATCTTTACTACGTGCCTCTCTTTATACGTGCAACAATCTGCCGATTCTTATAAGTGGAAGATTAATAAGTCTGATGATACTCATCGTCATCCTAAGTGACCAGGCGTTGGCGCCACCCAGAGAAGGAGCTAAGACCATACATTTATAATACCATGGTACCGATCTTCACAGATGAAACATAAACGATGTCAGCAATCTTGTGCAGAAAAATAAAGATTTAAACGTACGTGCGTAACAATGCAATACCTCCCCCAAAATAAATGCACCAGAGTGCCTCAAGTCAAATCAACCCAAGTCAAGTATCATCTACCAGACCTAGAAGGCCAAGATTACACCAAGGTGTTGAGCACTTTATAAGTGCATTATAGAAAAGATCGCGGGCAGGTAGGACTAGTAATGAATTGTGTCCCTAGTCACAGCTGTTAGCTATGTCCTGACGAAAAAAAAAATCTGTTTTTTCCCGGAAGATCAGTCTTCGTATAATAACCTAGAATGTGGTATTTACTCGCCTGTCATGAACCGTGTATATCTATCTGGTCAAAAGGAAAAAGCAATCCTGGGCGCCCTGTGATTATGAAAAGTCTGAGAGCAAAGTCATTAATGCAGTAGGTGATCGACCTATTTCAAGCCGCAGAGGGAATTGAGACCTGCAGGAGAATATTTTATGCATATATACCACGCCAATAGCTGGAAGAGTTACACGCCCATTCAAAATAGCAGTTCAAAGAGGTCCCAGACTACGAATTTCTGTCACTGATGTTGCTGACCGGACCGCCAAGTCTTTAAGTAGAGCCAACACAGCAATTCACCCAGTATTTCGACGAGAGATAGACGGAAAATTGGAAGTAGTTGTTCAAGTTAAACCCGGTTCACAAAAAGCAAGAAGTCCGTGAGATTGCCTTGAAACCCAACGAAGACAAGCATCATCAACCAGAGCTCCGTACGTGTGGAGAATGCCGCGTGGCAGATATTCTCCAGGTGCTTTTCCAAGCTAAATATATTGCTGCGTGGGTATGTGTCGGAAGCACCACGAAGGAAGAGGGTGGAGCCTCAGTGAAGGATGGTTGGATAAAGATTGGAAGATTAACTAGATCTTGAACGAACCCAACGTTGAACTAGACCTATGAGTGACAGCGATATTTCGGGGTTAACAAGTGCAATTTTCTGTTTGAAAATGACAGAAAGGTGAACAGCAAGGGTGCAGCATAACCACAAGTCAAAATTTGAGCTGACTATGAAATCAAAAGACAAACTTGCTTAAGTAATCCTTCCCGCGTGACAGGCATCACATGGGAATCATGAGTCACGGTCCTCATTGCTCAAGTGTCTATCGACGGATGCAGTCCTCATAGGCACGCCAGTCTTCGGGATAGTCCTCAAGCGAGTTAAGACGACGTCCGCGTCAGTGAGACACATTAAGATTGCGTTGAGACTCATGCAAGACTCAAGATGATTGATAAAGGACTTCTTCGACCCCGCATTGGGTAACTAGTGTACTGCTTGTAGTGGTCTGAGTGAGCGCAAAGCAAAGCAAAGCCATGAGAACAAGTAAAAAATAAATTCAACAGCGGATAATAATAATAGTGTCAACAAATCGATATAAAATGCATACGTAGAAATACAACAAGATATGTTAAAATGTGCTTGGTAATAGCACCAGAAAATCGCATACGATACAGTGGGTGTCGAGTTAGACAAGAGTGACGTAAAATGTCTGTGCTATAGCAACTTTTGCATGGATGGCTATATTCCAGGTATAGATCAGGCGAGACACCAGAGGCATAGGTGAATACAGGCGAGTCCTGTGTATTGAAAAATATCGACTCTTCGGCGTTCGCAGGGTGTGCTGAGGAGTGCGCCTATCGGCGTCCGACAGATACGATTCGTGCGTATATGAGCGCACAGCCTGATGTAGGGTTTATGACGCGATAAAACTGAGTGAACAGCGTACTTGAGAACCTATGGGTTGAACGGCCCATAATAGGTAGTGTTTGCGCTCATATTAATTGAGAAGCAGCCAGATTTTCCCGGAGAACACCATCCCTCACTGTCTCTAGAGTCGTCCCAGTGGCGTTTGTATCCTAAGGATGCGATTCAAAATGATGAACATAAAACGGGAGAAACAATGAACTAACAGTGACAGTTGTTGGATAGATGTAGCATGTCCGGTGTTCAGGGGAATGTTGCTTCTGTATGTCTTTAAACTTCTCCCGCAAGTCTGGATAAACATTAGCGCGCGCATTAACCTCTGTTTATCTTTAAACTTACATTTTACAACCGCCATCACCTCGTTTGGACGATCACCGTAACTAGGCAAGTACTGTCGGACTCTAACGCCGCGCTTGAGTTTCCGGCGTAGTAGATCGCATTTGTTGAGGAAGAGGATTAATTGTGTGCGGGCTAATAATTTTGAAGAACAGATTGACGTCCACAAAATGATGGAATCCTCGAGACGGTTAACAGAGGGGTCCTCCTCGAGGCGCTGATCGAAGACAGATACCGGTGAAACTGTAACATCACGCTCAGGGAGTAGTTAAAAATCCTGCATCGCGAAACTTACGGAAAATCACAACATTGACATTGTCAAAGTAGGGAATCCATGCGCTGCGCTGTGATCGCATTGAGGATATAAACCTTTAATTGGCAGGGGAAAATGACAGCCTTGCATACCTTGGTTCGGCACCCTCCAACGTCAAAGATGCGCCATTCCCAGCTAGACGAAGGTCCCCCTGAAGTCTATATGTTTAGAAAGAGTTTTCGTAATAAAAATGATGAAGGGAACATACACTTCGGATTCTCCCAAGGGCCTTGCTTGAAGTATAGACGATGCTCCTGAATACCAACGGTTCGAAGCCGGGCTCTGACTATATCGTCATCTGTAATCACGTAGTCGCGGGAAGCCACGCGATCCAGGTCATTCAAGAAGCTAAGGGGAAAGTCGCGTGTCAGTTGACGGAGTTACGGCGAAGTAAATCTCATACAAGCCAGCAGTGTCATTCATCTGAATGCGCCGGCGTTTCAATGCAATCCTCACGGTCCTATCTTCCCATAGAGCTTTCATATCTTCTTTACAGCTTGCTATCGTGAAGGAAATTGAGTCCGCGCGCTGTGAGGAAAGCCCGTCGCTCCCGCGCTCTGGAATTAACACCTCTTTCCACGACCTGACAGAAAATTCAGGCTTTCGTCGAATGTTGATTCCACTGTCAGGGGTGTCAAACGGCGTTGCAGACATTGGCGCAGCCGATGCTGTGACCTCCTCCGAACCTGCCCCTAGGATCCGTTTCAGCTCTGCCTCAACTCCTACGAGTGGAGCCAGTCGTATCATGAGCAGTTGGTGGCGATCATTGAATCTGACGACCTCCGCTTCAGTGAGTTCGACAGGAGTTAGTTGTTCATCTTCAGAGTCTACCGGGACGTCACCGTTCATTTCGGCTTCAATGACCTTGAGGATGGTGTTGATAGATCGCACTATGTTAAGCTGAACAACTGTCCGCCAGCCATCTCGTTCATGCTCCCATTCGTCGTGTGCATATTTCATGCGAAAGTCTAGGTGATCAATAAGCTTTGTCGTAGTGAAGAACAACGTCTGGCAAACATACTTTTGAGCGTTGTAGATTTGCCTAATGCGAATGAATGACTGTACGAATCGAAGGAGGAATAAGCAGCTCACCACTTTCCGATTGTCCTAAGAGAAGAACTTTGATAACCTTTCTCTCCCTCTTCGAACGCGCGCGCTCCTGTTTGATATCCTCGTCAATTATGTCGCTATTTCTTTGAGCGTCGAGTTCGCGTTTTTGTCGTGCAGTTTTCTGAGCCGGAGTCTCATCCGGAGGTGGTCGCATTAGCTCATAAAATGGGTCTGTGGGTCCAGGAAGAAAGGGCATGGCGGTAGTATGGAGAAAGCGGTTGGTGTGTGGTCTGTATTTGAAGAGACGAAACTGATGGGCACTGATTAGTCATCAACCTTCCCTGAGAGTTGTAGTAAGGAGTCAATAATCGTCGGAGTTGTATCAAACACTTCGACACAACTTGAACCTTGCTTTGAACCTGTCAGGGGTTTCTACTTTTTCGTTCTTTCAAAACTGCTCAAACTTCACCCGTCGCCTTTGGAATTCTTAAATATCATGCAAATCATCACATCTTCATAGATGTCATGACAGGAACAAAGATGGCACCGAATTAAACTATCAACGACAAATCAACGAAAAAAACAAGATATTCAAGCAGCGGAAGCAAGACTCGAAGAGTCAGCACAAAAAGCTACAGAACCCCGCATATAGTCAGTCTCTAAGACCATGGTGGTGTGAAAACCGTGGAAAGGTACCCTTTTGCCAACTGTTTGCAGCTCTTTTTTCTACTTACGTAGTTTGTCTTGACAGACACTAGGTTATTTTAATATGTTTTGCGCCTCCCAAAGTCTTGATGTGAATAGCAAGGAATGCCTCGATATTCCCCGAAGAATGAAGGTTCACCGGTATTTTCGCTACGGTGTCCCCGTTTATGACGGTCACGGTGGGTATGTACCTATGATAAAATTATGTTCATTTACGCCAAGGCTCTGTACCAGGTTCTCTTGGACTGCTGCGCATTACCAAACAAGCTGCTGAGCGCTGCCTATTATTACAATGCCTGTCGCACCTCTCACTCCATGCTCCATCAATGCCATAAATGAAATAATCAAATCTGTTGAAATAAAGATTGCTGCATAAAGTACATACGACCGCCAAATCCCAAAACAAAGTTCGCAACATGCTTTGGCACCTGACCGGTGTCACGGTGCCCCGGATAAATATTTCCGGATCGTCGTTACGCAGAGTCTGGCGTATTGGCGCCTCCAGCGTCATATAAAAAGAGATCGTATAACGCCACGGAGCACTGGGCGCCTAAAATGGGACCAAGTATCGTGCACCAAATCCAGTATTGGCTCAAGCAACACATGAGAACATGAAGGATTTGGACAGGAAGCACCTACTTTCGGAATGTATACACCTCCTTGCCATATCCTGCCATGCTTAGGAACAGGCGAGGGCCAAAATCGCGCGCCGGATTGAACGCGAAGGCTGCATATAGTCAGGCAGGAAAGGCTGTACAATCAGTCTACGCACATGTCTGCATGCCCAAGGCAACGCCGAGTCCCAACAGCGTCAAGAAAATGACAAACGGGAGGATGGCCGCCGGGGGAGCCGCATTGTTCTTATCCGTGGTCGCGATGATCATGAAGGCGAGTATGGCGCAACCGAGGAATTCGGAGAAGAAGCTTGATACTTGCGTCAAGTAGTTTATCTGCAATAGATCAGCGCCCTTATTTGATTTGTCCCGTAGTAAGCGCTCACCGCAAAGCTAGAGAAGAGGCCGGCGGTTGCTTGCGTGCGTATATGGCGCCCGCCTTCAAAGATATCTATAGCGTGAATATACTGCGCATATGCTATGCCGGCTCCGACAACACCTCCCATGACCTGTGCAAATATGTATTCTGTGGTGGGGATGGATGGAGTCAACAATTAAACAAACTCTTCGCTTTGCTACGTACCGGGTACTTTCTTCCAAGGAAACTTCCTTCTAGTTGCCATTACCAAAGTTATCTTAAACAAAAGCAAAATCTAATGAGCGACGACGGTGTGTACTACGCACAGACTTAAAACACTAACTGCAGGGTTTACATGTCCTCCCGAGTATCCTGCGCTAATCCAGACCCCCAATGCCAGACCTATATGAAGATTCAACACTATCGTTAAAAGAAGAGAAACAACGCAATCTGTATGCTCACCAATAGCCCATCCGAGATTCGACGAAAGGAATTCCTACAAAATTTAAATCAGAACTGAGCATATAATATATGTTCGGTACGTACACCTTTGTGCGACGAAGCAACATTTGGATCGGTAGAAAGAACAACGGAGCAGTCGCCTCCAACACCCAAGATAACAAAAACCGCCACACCTAAAAATTCTGCCATTGGCGCACGTATCCTCTGCCTTGTAGCAAATAAAAATATTTGTCGATCAGTCACTGACACTCAGATGCAGCGAACAAGGGGAGAGATACCGTATCGTCCATAACTTCTGCCGAATGTCCTTGCTCGTGTCTGGTCGCTCCGAATTTGACCCCTGCGCAGAAAGTGGAAGAAGGTCAGGATTTGAGCTGTGCAGCCGGGGTATATCCTTAATAGACGCCATGATTATTGGCCTGTGGGATTTGGGGAGCTGCTGGATTGTAGTGCAATGAACGGGCTCTGTCTAGAGGTCCATACCACAAAAGGCCATCTTAATACGATGCGTCTTGACAGCCTTGCCTTCCTTATACTGTAAGGTTAAAATCCCGGAACCAAACATCATGCATAGTACGTGTAAACAGCACCTTCCAAAGAGCTGCCGCAGAAAGCATCGGTTATGAAAGAATTTGTGAGCAAGCGGTCATAGTAGTAGGATGGATGGTCCGCGACAGAGGAAATTTGACTTTTTAGGAGATCGTTGTGCAATGCACATCAAGCTGGAATGATGTTACTACGATAACTCCTGCCCGTATCGAATGAGTATACATACTCCTTACTTAACATTAGGCTTTGTGCGGTGCATTAAAGTCCGGATAAGCTACGTGTGTTATGGTGGGGTGCACTGAAGCTAATTGGCTGAGAACCCCGTCATATGGTGCACCATGAAGGCTCACATGTCACGGTGTGGAAGGTTCACTGAGCTCTAGCCTCTATGTATACATTAAGTCTTGGTGAGTTCATACATGTTGCCATGCTTCATTGAATAATTCGTGCATAGCAATTAAGTAAAATTAAGTTCAACTTGAAATAGATAGTATTTGGAAAAATTGAACATCAGATCATTGGGACATCTGACATAGGCACCTGTTCGTTATTAATAGAATTGGCATTCCCATTCGATCAATCCAGTCAGAGCTTAAGGGAATACACTCTGAGTACTCTGAAATACTCTGACTACGACCTCGGTCCTTACCATTACATATGTCAGCCATTACTCCTCCGAGACACCAGAGCTGCACAGTGCCTGGCACCTGGCTTTCGGAGCCGGCCCTTCGCCCGATCCGCCGACGTACACCCAAATGACCCTAGTGGCATGGAACTTATCGACATCGTGCATGTTTCATTAGACAGGAATAGTCTTCAGAACTAGGATATGAAAAAAGCCAAGGCCAAACCTAAACCCATATGATAAAAGCAAGATGGAAGAATACAAGCAAAACAGAACATAAACAGATGCAGAGTAGCACAACAACAATGGGTATCATCCACTCATACACCATGCGAGCAATCCTGCTCTGGTATCGCTCTAGACCGCGTTGGTTACAGTCTTGGGGGATTCGTCGTCATCTCCAAAGCGACCACCTTTCCTAAGGAAAAACTCGTAGAAAGCAGCGGACATTTGTGCACCGAGGATAGGTCCGATGATAGGACACCAAAGCCAGTATTGACTGAATCATCGTTAAGATTATTTAAACAACAGTAACGAGATCGAAAGTTGGCGTACCTGCGATAGGAATACAGCTGCTTCCCATACCCTGCGAATGTGAGAAGAAGTCGTGGCCCGAAATCACGCGCGGGGTTAAAAGCGTACGCTAGAAATTAATGCGAATTAGCTGGAACGTATTTGACTGAAAATTGCTACATACACGTCTGCATTCCCAGTCCAATGCCTAGACCTAAAAGAGTGACGAACAAAGCAAGTGGTAGCATTCCGGAAGGTAATGCGTTGTTTTTATTGTCCGTTAGAGAGAATACCATAAATGCGAGTATGGCCGTGCCCAAAAGCTCGACGAAGAAACAGCCTATGTTGCTCATATAATCGAGCTAAATTAGAGCATACGTCAGTACACATTTTTGAGGCAAACAATACAACGTTGGAGAGAGCTCAGCGTTGTAAGCAGATGCAACTCACAGCGAAAGTGGCAAATAGCCCGCCGGTAGCAATGGTACGGGCGCCGTGTCCTCCCTCAAAAATATCAATGGCACGGGCGTAGTTCCCGTAAATTACAGCAGCGCCAGCCAAGCCACCCAGAACTTGTGCCAAAATATAAGCTGAAGGCAGACACAGTCAGCGGCAGATAAGTTGGATATGCGAAGCACTACACACCCGGAACCTTCTTCCATGAGAATCCGCGCCAAGTGGCAAGTGCCAAAGTGACCTATGAAAGTTCATAAAGTCAAGGTAATCAATAAGTATAAATGCGACAACGAGACTCAGACTCACCGCCGGATTCAAGTGTCCTCCCGAGATGCCCCCACTCACCCAAGCGCCCATTGCAAGACCTGTAGCACGTTCAGCGCCCATGCAATTTGAATACGGTCAATAAAATGAACGTACCAGTCGCCCACCCCAAGTTGACAGACAAGAAGTCCTATAAAAACATGCAACTTTAGTATCATCTTTTAAGGGGAGAGAACTATTTACGCACCCCCTTTGGTGACGAGGCTACGCCTTTATTACCGGAGAGCACAACCTGACAGTCGACGGCGGTACCAATCATAACGAACACAGCGACGCCCGCAAATTCAGCCATGGGCTCTCTCATTATCTCTCTAAATGAAAGTATGAGATAGGAATAGTTATATTCATGGTTGAGACCAGCACGAACCTAACTTGGCTCCATCGGCTTGCAGTCCGCGGAGTCTGAGGATAAGTTTCAAGAGTGGGTGTTCCAGCGTTCACCGAATTAATTTCGGTATAGCTAAGAGACTTGGTCACAGCAGAATCCATGGTGCTCTGTACGCCGTTATGAGAGGTAAGGAGCGTCGGGGAGTGGACTACCAGGCAAAAGGGAGGAGACAGAGATTAAAAGGACTGAAAAAATTCTCTGATATATAAGTGTGAGTATTCCCCTCCGCTGATCATAAACGAAGCCGTACCACTGTTCGGCTACAAAAAAAATCTACAAATGAGCTTTAACGCCGATTGAGAGGCTTACCTCACTGTTGAGGCTAAAGCGAATATTTCGATACCATCTTGTCATTCTAGACGGGCGTATCGTCCTTCAAAAGGAAAGTAGCGCATTACACAGTGGGCTTCTCGTTACTTCTCGTTATTGAATAGAGTTGAAATCAACATCAATGTCGGCGTGTCCAGTGTCAAGCACCGACTGTCCTCAATATGGCTTCCTGTTCATCCCGCTACGCAACCTCATGTTGATTCAATATCGTTACGTTTACCGATTAGCTAAATTTACTTACCGTACGCCGCCCCATTTCGCATTCCGTTAATAAAAGTTAGGTTCGCGAGCGCTGTAGTTCGGTCATTGCAGAACAGGGAGAGTTGAGGCGATCACTTACAGGTAAAACAAGCTCACGACTATGACCGGCATCGTAATTATTAAGCTTTGGAATGATGTTGAATGGTGTCAGAAGCACCTTATCAAGGTAATATCTTGGCAGTACTGTGAAAGCTTGTAGTACTTGTATGAATGAAGCCACAATTGTAAAGCGAAATTGCGAGAGTGCTAAGGGTGACCAGGACGGAAGACGTGCCTTGCCGAACTCTTCCTACACGAAAAAATGGCGGCTAGGGACAAGCTTTCGGATCTTGCTGGATTGGTGGCCTGTCACAAACAACCCTGGAATTTATTGAGGCTGTCATTTGGCTTTGGCAGCCAGTATAAAACGGTAGTCGTCGCCCCGCAGTAGCGGCGGCTGGGCTTGAAGTTGCCCTAAGGGGTGAAGCTTGAAGCCAGACAGACTAAGCTCGCACACGGTTCATTTAAAGCATTCATCAGACCGACAGCAGCGAGTCATCTGTAGACTACCAATCTTATTTCAAGTCATGGGGATGTCGAAAAAAGCCTAAAAAGTAGGATGCCCTGGAATAAAAGTAGAGGTAAAGCGTGCCATTGAGTCACAGGTCGTGTCGTGCACAGAAGCGTCGTATTTGGAGAGATCGATGAGCCAAAATAAGTTCCACATTGAATCGAAGAAAGAGACAAGAGCAGTTTGAGATGCCACCTCAGTTGATGATCGCATTGAAAGAGATTCCACGGCCGCAAAGCTCGGCACGTACACTTGACGTATCAAACAGAACGATAAAGCGGGAAATGCCGTGCTTGTGCCGAACGCTGTTGGGACAGTTGATTGTAATGAAAAGGCTAAGGAGGTACAGTATATAGTATCCATTACATAAATGATACTCGCATACATACATGTTTACTATACTCTACAGTAAACTGCGAAATTTACCCCGTGTCTTCTAACTTTTCTATTTTCCATGACATTGACAAATACAAAGCAAGCTGAAAACAAGTGATATATGTACTTCATTTATTAGCTCACGGACCCGGTCAAAGGTGAGGTAACAGTGTCGTCCAATTTACCTGAGAAAGAGAGCTCGGGCTAAGGTCCCGTAGGGTAAGCAATGCCTCTAGAAATAGTCCTACGCGTGCAAGTATGTAAATGATAATATGCACTGTTGCAGGTAGGGCGTAGAGAAATTTCCACGGAGATGGAAAAGCTGTCTCCCGAAATGTGGATGACTTGTAGGAAGGAGGTGGGCGACGGGGGAAGTAGCAGCATGACGCGATATTTGTTGCCACTGGCAGGATTGTAATTGCTGCTGCGCATACTCGCCATAAGTTAAGTTCAACTACGGTAGGGAAGCCGAAGTTCCATGCAATACAGTGAATGCCGCCAAAAATCAAACAGGGGATCGAGGATATGGCATGGATGTAGAGGTCGTCGTGTGAGTCGATGTATGCGTCACCGAGAGATACACGCATGTAGCTTGCTCCTTCCAGGTTGTACTCCCTCCAAGCTACGTGAAGTTCTCGAGAAGTAATCGGTATTCGACGCCGATTGATTATATGAGATACTGTTATCAGAACAAGAGATTTTGCCGTTTCCAATATGCCTTCGAGTTGCCAATGAGGAGCAGGAACGAGTGTTTCTAAATGAAAGTCCATATATAAATGTTTCGGTCAACCAGTAACCTATATCAGCGACCAATAGACACTCACCTATAACTGATTTGTTTGTTTGTTCTTCGTAGGAGTATCCAATTTCGCCTTTGTCTTCAACAGGTAGCACCAGTACATCCTTCTCGGCCTCAAAATCATCTGGAAGGAGCATACTTTCCTTCTCCATTGAGAGCCTACGACTGGAGCTAATCACGATGTTTCCAATATCAGATGATCCCGTCTGGGTCGCTCCATCTTGATGTCTTTTTTTCAGGACCATTGGAACAGCAAAGCGTACGTCGAGTGGCTTGTCCCACCACATGAAATAAATTATTCCGTTAAAAATAGCGAAGCCCAAGGTAAACAGTTCAAGTTTGGTGACTGTTAAGTGTTGGACCCAACGGGCGACAAGTTGGACTACAAACCAGGTTGATTGCATAACAGCTATGGCTTTTGATAGACCATCGCCCTTGCTTCTGTCCTGTAGTTCATCTAAGGATATCTCAGGGATGGGTACTTCGTTCTTCGATATCTCTCTTCCGGAAAGAAGAAGGGCCCTTTCTTCAACAAACAAGGCGTGTAGGTTCCAATGATCTAGAATTCCTATTTTCTCTGTTCCGTCATAAAGCAAAAACCCTCCCATTTGGGCAAAATATCCATGTGTTGTTGTCCATTGGTAACCTATGGATGAGTCAGATATGAGAGATTTTCTGTATACTGTCTACAAACCTTTCAGCCTAAGCTCTTTGGCCAGCTTTCTTGCGCCATACCACTCCCGCATGGCATATAAAAGGACCCATTCAGGAGCCACCATTGTCGTGAGAACGAGGCCAAGTCGACATAATACGCGGAATTCTCTTTTCCCCTCCCGTGGAGGGATATTGGGATGCGCAGAAACCCATGTACATGCTATCATAGTGGACAGACAGCTCAACAAGATGTCCACTGCAGAGCGCTGCCCATTTGGTGTGTTTAGAATAGCATCCACGATGCCATCACGAGGCGCAATGCTAAGTCGGGGAGAGAGCGTATGGACCGTTGTCGGGGAGGCAAGAACACCGCGCAGGTATGATAGAGTTAGCATCAAGAGTGGGGACATTTTTGGTAAGGCAGGAAAGGAAGATGATAGGTAGTACAAATCGGCGACTGTCGTGCGCAATTAGTACCCACGGAGCGACCAGTTATAGCCATTGTTGTTAACCGCTGTTATGTGGCGGATACCCGTGTAGCCCAAGTAATTTTGGAAAAGGTGTGCAGTTAATAAAGGAATGTTATAATGTATTGGTGACACGAAGCCATAAGAAGGCACTGGATTGGATGTTCTGGAGGTCTCAATGTGATTTCCATAGAATAGATATCACTGGAGCTGAGGAAGTGCGAAGTCGAGTCTGCTACAATTTAGTTGATTAGCGCCCACATAAATTGAACTAGAGCTTACGCACATATGCACTGAATAGACGTCGGATCGCCTTACTGGCTGGGACGGTTGATCTGAAGGTTCGGGTGCCATGAAACTTGATGCCTGTCGAAATCGCAGCTGCTCAAAAATCAAATCCTCCCCTGGCCATGTTTCATATCTATTTGCCACCAAGATAAGCGGAGCTCCAATAGGCCTGCGTTTTAATCCAGCGATTGACACTTGGACATGTCGTGACCGCCTAATCAACCACCTCCTGGAACGTGATTCTATGGCAGAAGAGAGGTTACACTAAATGGATAAAAATTCATATAATTAGATGAGTATATACCATGTTATGGGAAGTATGTAGACGAGACTTACCTTGTGGTCCGTTACAAAGGTACATCTCATTTTGCACGGCATAAGAACGCGCACGGCGCATACATGCCCCTCAAACAAGGTCATGCTTATTGTATACAGTCACCAGTCGACGCCTTGACCGATTAATCTGTCCAGCAGCTGTAGAATCATTTCTCCCAGTCCTTCGCATCATAGCCAGATTTCCTCATACTTTCGCGCCCCTTCCCTACCCAACTTCAATTCTTAACTGTTCTGTCAATGTTCCGCCAGAAATTTCCAAGTTTGGGTCAACTTCGATCAAATTTGCATATCCTGCCACTTACAATATCAATAAGAAAATTTCAGGCGCAGATAGGCCAGGTGTCAAGATATAGGATTTACCAGGTTGGAGAACGTTACAAGAGACATTACGGTTTTGGGTCAAGGTTGGGTCAACGCCGCAGGCTGATCTATATGCTTATGTAACGATCAATGTCCGCAAAGGGTAATGTAGTGTGGGTGGCTCTTTGCATTGTGCAAGGTTCGTCGACCTCTGCGACAACTCTGCGACGTTCACAAGCCTTACTGAAGCCTTGCAGTACGGAAGAGAACAAAAATTTACGAATATGACCAACCCACCACAACTTCACGAGTTTCAGAACCCCTACGAAACGTGGACGGACAAGGCAAAGCGGAAATTTAACGAAAACCCATGGGTACCTATAGGCACGTCGGATTCCGTGTCCGGCTGCACCACGCTGACCGATTGGCATTCCCGACGCAGGCTGTCTGGCAACATGCGGTGCGCTGATCATGTCCGCCGTTAAAATGCGCCAGGGCCAGTCGACGCAAATGAACTATTGGATGCGGGCGCGCGTCGGCTTACAGGGCGTCACTCTCGTGGTGCTAGTACTTGGCTCACAGGCACTCCAGCGGAAACGCGCTGAAGATGCGGCGATTGCTGAGGCTGCTGGAGGCGCACCAGACGAGGTAGCTGAGAAAAAGAGACAACAGGCAAAGGAGGAGTTCGAGGAACGGCTGCGGGTAGCGACAGAGGTATCGGAGATGGAGGCGAAGGCGGGGTTGGGCACGTCGCAGGGAGTCAAAGCACCTGTTGTTGATCCTGAAGCCAAGAAGCAGCCACGGGCTGTACCGGAACAGGCACCAGGTGTGACGACAGCTGCCGTAGAGCAAAACAGCAGCTGGAAATGGAAGTGGTGGTCGTCAAAGGAAAAGGACAGTTAGAAACGGGAAAAGCGTATGTCTCGAGCCAACCGTTCTTTACTAATCTCACTATTCACCAATTTAAGTAATGTTTGCTCTCTATCTTCTTGCAGTTAATTGATACAGGAATATGATACACTACCCTCCCAGAGTGCGTCGATAATCATTGGCCCGTGAAATCCAAGAAGCCGTCTGTATTGTTGCTAACCAATCCAACATCGCCAGTCTCTGCCTCGACCAATCTCTTTGTCAACGTTATCACACCCTTCTGTGACTGTTCAACTGTCCGCACGCTCAAGGACAGCGTCGGGCTTGCTCTCGGCTTCCTTCACTTCTACGGCAAGCTTCCATCCTCCATACAGTTGGTTAACAATTGCACTACGCTGCAAAATCGTGTGTTCCTTCACTGCTTCGGAAAACAGGGATCGCAGACGCTCAGGGTCCGACTCATTCTAAGAGGAACATAAGTATTCCAACTGGGGGATGAAGTAATAAAGCGAAGCCCTCACCTGGATGGAGCGGAACGTGTCCTTGGTACGCCTCACGAAGTACTCGCGGAAGTTGTACGAGCTAAATGACTGCGACGTGCGCAGAGTATTATGGTACAGGCTTAGGATAGCCTGGCGGCTCGGGGTCGTAACAGCAGACATGACGCGCGGAGGAGAGTCAGACGAAGACTTGAGTTTGTCAGCTCTTTCGGAATTTTCCGTGCCGTTCTATCCCCTCGGCATGGCCCTCTAAAAATATCCTTCCAACGCGGATGGACATCATTGAAAGTTGAAACTGCCCTTTGCGGGATATATATCTACATGTGTAGGTTAATCCAGTCAAACGGGTGCATATATTGGCGGGACCTCTAATAGAACCTCTTCTTCAGGTACTAGCTCTGTATCCAACAAGCGAATTCCACTGTCCACATGATGCACTACTGGCCCATTTAGTTCAATAAACTGAGAGTCAAAGCGCTGTTCCCAACTTGAACTACCCGCTGTACTGTGGTATCTCCCCTGTCGACTGTGCCCAACAGAATGCCCTGTAACCCCCTTTTTTGCTTGCCCCCGGCCGATTGAATAGGCCCTTGTATGAACATCAGTAAATGGGAACGGCCGCAGAGGTCGCTTGGCTTCATCGTCTTGAGCGGAGCGCCTTCGGCGGTGTCGCATATACCAGATCGCTCCAACAATTATCAGCACAAAGATTCCCCCAGCAACGGCACCAGCAATGACAGATGTTATGTGCAGGTGAGATTGATTGCTAGACGATGACAAGCCCGTGTTTGATGGACTTATGGCTGATGTCGAAGGGCCTGACGGTGTTGATGGTAGACTTGATGTCGGAAAGCTTGTTACGCTGGATGACCCATTGTGAACAAGGAGGAATGCTAGGTTCAATGGTGTCGTTTCCAAGCTCCCCTGTGACGCTACACTGATATTATGTACTCCTTGGCTGAGCATAGGTGTCTGGAAGAACTCGATGTTGTACGTTGTGGCCGCAGACTCGCTGCTAGGAGCTGGTACGGAAAATGTCGAACTAGCGCCTTCGTCAATCACATACGTACCTACAGTGCCCACAGTCGGGAACCCGGAAGGTACTACTCCATACCAGCTTAGCCTTCGTCCTTGAGCTCAATCAAGACTGGAAATCGAAAATCCATTTGATCCGACTCACCGACAAATTGCAATGTGAAAGTGTCATTCGTAGTCTGCGTTGCCATCGAACCATTTCCAAGTATGGGATGCCAGGAAGTACCAAGTCCAGCTTGTACTTGCGGGTCGTCGACGGTGATACATACCGTCTTGTTTTCTAGGGATAGACGGGGCGACGGGATGTACTGCAGCTGGTCAAACAAGAACACCTGGTTGTCACTGAGAGTCGCGTTCACGGTCAGGGTATGCAAACCATCTGGTAGCTCATCCTGTTCGCAGAACAGAAAATTATTCAAATGCTCAGTCGATGCATTGCCTGATTTAATTTTAGTGCCGTCGAGGAAGCACTCCCAAGACGGGTTCCAGACTCCAGAGTCAAGGACGCGCCGATTCGTGCCATGAACCCTAACACCGGTACCTGGTTTGGGCACAACCGATCCGAGTTTAAGAGAATGCAATACTTATGATAGCAAACTTACCAGAAAAGCGGTATACAAACGAAGATGGCGAGCCTCGCGTTCCATGCAGTGTACTTTCATACGTTGGACCGAAGTTACCAACGTTGTCTAAGTCCTTGCTTCCGGAGGGATCTGAGAACCACGACCCGAAGTATTCAAGCTCGGAGTCGGTGTCGTCCACGTAAACCCATCTAGTTGCAGATGTGGACATTCGCCAATAATTTGAGACAGGATACGTAGGTGATATGTTTGCGGGGTGTCGAAACGATGATCAAAGTGGGCTTATTATTTGAATGCCACTTTTGTATGCTCAAGAGTAGATGATTATAGAAAATTCCGCCTGACAAGCCTGTCTAAGACCATAGTAACAGTAAGTTAGTAGTCACAGTGCTAAGATCAGTGGATCCCCGTCGAATCAGTTAAACTAATAATATGTATCACGACTGCCTTGAAATCAAACCCAACTCAATACGTACCATTTCTTAGAAATTATATTTGCGCTGTTCGTCGAGGTAAACTTCTTTGTCTTGCACCAATGTATGTATATGTAAGCATGAAAATCGTTGAAAATCTGTGGAAGCTTGGGTTGTCTATATTAACAACACAACCGCCGTGTGAAAACAAAGGACATATTCCCACGCGAACTCCAAGGCTTGATATACTAATCTGAATAAACCAATGGTCCTAATAGGCTGAGAAGTGAAAGTAATGGTACTGCGGAGAAGCAACCAGAGCGACAAATGACTCCACGGACATTTTGCATGAGTAAGCTATGCTGTTGCTATGCTGAAGTTCACCTCGAGGACTCAACCTGACTTATCTAACTAAAACTTTTACTTGTTCCTTCTGATCTACAAGTTGATATATGAAGCAAAGCGCTGCAAACCGTCGTGAGGATACATATTACATAAATTTACCATCATCAAATTTTGAAGGTAAGCGTTCCTAATGCACTGGCAACAAGAAATCTGACCGTATCATTCCGTAGTACTATCAACTAAATGACTGGTCTGGAGAGAACGGAGCAAAGACAGAGTATATGAGAGCAGAGGATGCAATTGAATCACCAAAGAACTGAGACAGTTTATATCTTCATTCTTATTTCAGTACATATTGATAGTACAGTATTTGTGTCTCCAGAAAGGGAGGGTCAAATCCAGCATGGACGTGCGAATCTTCATGCATCACGACCGGATTATATAGCCTTGTGCTCCACTGAGAACGAACTAGGAGACGAAGCGTACCGGTAACTGTGGCTGTTGAGAAGAGTGTTTGATTATCACTGACGCTGAGGTCCATGATGTATGATCAATGTAATGATCTGCCTATGTATGAGCTGGTGCATTCTGCTGATCGAGTAAAAACAGCGTACTAAATAAATTTCATGGCTACCTTTTAAAATCAACGGATTACTTTTTCAAGCTTCACTGTAGATGTGTTTTCTGTTTGCATTTAAGGGCATTTAAGTGTCGGGCAGGTCCCAGGACTTGACGGAAAGACGTTGACCGCTCATAATGAGCATCAACCATCGACCATTTTTGCGCAACGCCGACACGGTTAGCTCGGCATAGCTGTAAGCGATCTACGATATGTGTTTCCTTCTCTCAGTTCGGGTAAGGTATTGCCACTGAGGGGGGCGGAAACTCAAAACTGCGCAGGACGCCTATGATATATAGAAGCTTCTGATGGGTATATCTCAGTTTCGTGTTGGGCTGTGTTCTCTTTCTCCGGGAGGACATTTGACAAAAGTACTTCTAGCGTTTGAGTTTGCCGAATCGGTTCCAGAACGAAAAGGCGTTGCACGTTCAAACACACGTTCAGACTAGAGCCAGGGAAAGAAGGCGGGTCACTAAAAAAACGCCGGGGTAAAACGATACATGTATGTTCTAGTTTCATTTGGCTGATTTGAGAACCATGTAATATCGACGTCAAGGTCGCTCTGAGGTTCAATCATATGGGGAACTATAATAACACAACAAAGGCATGAGGTGTTCAGTGTAACGTTAAAAGCAAGAAAGCATTGAGCCAAAGCCCCAGATTCGTGGCCTGCGTGACAAACCTGACCGCAATTGTCGACCGAATAGATTTTGATAGGTATGAATGCCGTAAAAATGTTGTCCCATGTCCTGAGGATTCGTAAATTGTATGACTGGCATTGACTTCTTTCGATCAGCCACCGTGTAGTGTTGAGATGAAGACAACCTCATCGTTATTCTTCAGTTGATACTCGCCCTCTCCTTCTAATTCCCAGTCCGTATCATTGATAAGCACTAGAATCCCCGGTCGCCTGTGGTATCACTACTGATCAGTATAGATCTTGAATCGAACGCAATTTTCACGCTCAAACAGACGTCGGGCTGAGAGAAAGAGCAGCACTCACACAGTACCGTTTTCCATGAAGAGTTCCGCACGCTCTGTTAGCATATGATCCCGCATATGATGAACTAGATACGCGACGTCTGTCGCCTTTATGGCTTGTCCTTCCACTACCTTTCCATCAGTAGCATTGTCGGTCGGCACTTGCGATGGGACCTCGATTAAGTGCGAGCGCTGATTGCTGAAGAGTAGTTCTAGGCCTCCTCCGAACTCTATTTTGATGGAAAGTTTAGACATGGGAGTGGGATGAAGGTATTGTAAGTAGTATTAGATGAGATGAGTATCAACATTAAGCTGAGCCATTTCCATGTGGCCTCACGGGACATTCCGTTTATTTGATCTCCGCAATGGCAAAAGCCGCCGTACCTTCAACAAAGAATCCGCAACTGCTGCTTAAACTTCAACCCTGCTCTGCTCTCCTGCGTTCTTAGTATGTAAACAGGGATATGTATCGGTAGTAACCGGCGTTACATGGCAAATATTTCCAACTGATGCGTCCAAGACATAATCTGAGAAGCGAAGAAAAGCTGCTTTTTGGAGGGTCAGAGACTCAGAGGAGTGTCGTCGGTGCTCGTTAGCGTATTATTTAAAGCATGCTATTACCGTATTGGTAAGTAATCAACGTCAACTTTTAGCTTGTCACGGAGACTAAATTGATAGCCTGTATTTAGTATATATTTACTGCAAGGCAACGAAGCTATTCTTACTTAACATGTCATTAACCACATTTCACTCCTTTTTCTGTTTTGTTTAGACACAGCACTAGATGAGAGAGAAGGAACAAGAACAACGGTTTTACAACATGAAGCATTTGTCGTCAGGCGCTTCTTTAGCCTGGAAAGGTAGTGTTTCATAACGAGGGGGAAAACGAACTTACTGACAGCAGAGCGTAAAGTAGGCTTGACTGCTCTACATGTCCTTGGCATTGCGTTCACCTTCTTCCGATTATCAATTCGCCTACGCATGTCCAAAATATGGTGGGACGACTACCTCGTCGTTATTCCGTGCCTGGTCGACATTTTCTACCTAGGAGTTCTTTGGGCTGTACCGATCACGCCAAGTGAGTTATGCGACATATTGAGAGCAACTAAATCTGCTGCGTTAATTTTGGCTTATTGACATTGACATTGACCTGCAGCTGGTGAGATTCTGATGAATAACGTCTGGTTTGCCTTCCTTCCTCCTATGATAATTATGTGGTTGTTCTTGCCCATTAACTCTTCGTCAGAAGCAAGCTAAATAAGATCCTTGCTTGTGTCTAGGTTGTCACGAAGCGTTTTGGCTCTTGGTCTTGCTCGAATATTTCCTCCTCAGTCTCCTGCCCGGCGCCTTAATGTTGGACTCGCTTTATTCTTCTTCCCCGCGACGGTAGCTGCCGGGGCAATCGCCATAGACGACATATGCAACACCTATCGAGGAACAGGACCAGTTATGTTCCCGACATGTCTATATCATCCATCCAGCCGCATATTGACACATGTGATGACAACAGGTGAGATTCATATGTTTCTTGTAGTATGCCAAGGAGCTTGACTTTTTTTTCTTTGCTGGTGTTTTGCAGCTCAGTTAGCGAGCGATTCCACTCTAGCTTTATGTCCAATGACATTATTCCGCAATGTCAGGCTCACGCAGGCAGAGAGGCACATTATTCTACTCACTCTAGCGTGCGGTGTCGTGCCATGCCTCACCCCCCTGGTCTTTACCATTCTCCACTACTATACTGGAATTGATGTTAAGACGATGCTTAACTTTGTATGCCAATTAACTGTAGGTGTCTGATGCAATGTTTCTCTCTTTTTTTTCCTCTATGAACTTACGATGGCTGTTACTACATGTCATTTTATACAGTCCGCCCTGTGTCTGACAGTTTCCAACCTGCTGGTGGTCGTAGCATCCGGAATACGTGCATCAAGAAGGCGAAGATCGAAAGCTCTTGTAACTTCTCCTCATCCACCAGCGCGTATCGGAAACTGTGACCTCAATCACAAATCAAAACACAAAAATCAAAGCAACATAACCAGGAGAGCAGCACCGGCGGAGACGTTTTATACTAATCTTTCAACCAAAACAAAAGATGATTTCCATATTACTTTAACAGAAATATTTGAGTCGTATATTGAGACGGACAGCATTTCCTAACGTTATCATATTCAGTTAAGAGCAAATAGCCTACTACTCTTCGCTTTTTTTATGTTAACAATCCATAGTAATCACTAGTTCTAGTATATATCTCCTTCACACCATTAGGTGACGGCGTCTTAAGTTGATGTCCACAGACAAATTTGCATTTGAGCCAGTTGTCCTCTTTATAGAGTATACATGCAGCCCAGATTCTAAAACTTAGTTTCGCTCTTGCGATAGTTCCGTCATCATTACATCTGATGCACTCACCGTATTTATGCTACTTCGGTACATATGTGCCACAACTACTATTACTAAAGAGGACTTGAAGCTTGAGATGTCCATGTGCAAAATGCAACCGGTTTGGCTTGTTCCAGGTGTCTATGCAAAAGTGTCTATGCAATTATGTAGGTATCTGCTGGTACTATGAATGATGAATAAATAATCGTACAACTACTAATGATGATGATCGAACTGTTTATCTGCCGCTTTATTTCCAGTCTGGAACATGAAAGTAGATAGACAGTGCAGAGCTATAACATATGGGTGAAGTTTTGAGGAACGACTAACGATACAGTCGAACCGTGTATGTGCCGCAGGCGCTGTAGCCTGCACAATTGAAATTAGGTCTTCCTCCGCATTGGCCATGGACGATATGGAATATGTATTGTGTGTATGTTGGCGAGGTATTTTAGTCTTCTTTCTTCCTTTACGCGCCTACAAAATATGAATGGTTATGTCACGAAGATACCAACAATCTTGAAGGGAGGAACGCCCTGTCCCTCTTCTCCAAGCAGCTGGCATTCTACGAAGTGTGATCCACGGCCGACGTAGCGGTCTATTACTTGCAATCTATCGAATTTGTCAGCATAGAGTGGATTACAGAAAAGGTGCACTTACACGGGGGTTACCTCCCCAACGTCTCCTGCATTCTCGATCAACTTGGCACCTGCGAAGTTGTCATCTACCCAACACTGTACTGCACTTCCCTCCCCAACATCCTTCTTTGGCTCGCGGAGGAAATACACGGCGACATCGCCGGCGCCAACCTGGATTGGGATACGCAGTTTGCTCGTCGGCAAAGTAGAGTACCAGTAGTGTGCAGTTGTCGTCAGGGCGGCTCCTCCCCCACCCGCTGCACCACCCGGAGGGTGTTGGGCAAACCAACCGGAGCCATAGAATAATGATGGGGGGAGTGGGTTGATGAGGTCGTTGGCAGATACACAGAACGGTGCTATCTCCTCAAACGCCCGGCCAGAGTTTGGACGTGTGTTTATCCGTCCTGGGGGTACGCTGGTCTGTTGTGCCGCGTCGCGCACACCCTTGCGCGCTGCGCCGTCCGCGCCTGCTACCTTCTTCCCATTGGGCTCGGGGACGCCGGGCCGCTGGCCCAAACCACCAAAGAGACCTGCCCCCGCAGGCTCCCCCGCGCCATCGGGCGTGTGTGCAGGCACGGCGTCAAACGCATTACCAGAGGCAATATTCCACGCCTTGCAAGTCTCAGACTGCATGTACGCGACGAGGATGTCGGTGATGACGTCGTGCCCCGCGACGCTTGCCAGGACGGGGTCGACATAGTACTTGTTGATTGAATTTGGGTTCTGCATGTACTGCGGATAGAGCGCGGATTTGACGCTAATATGCGGCACATCATAGAACTGGGCGACGATGCTGTGCCAGTGATCCGGTCCCGCAAAGCCGTATGAGTTGTGCACTTGTGGAGAGAAGTGCCCCAGTAGGAGGACAGCGGGTTGGTCGGGGCGCAGGAGAATGGAACGGATGAGTATTTCAAAGTTTTCCATCATTTCTTGTCCCCTAGCAAAGAATGAATATGTTAGGACCAACATTTGAAGAATTAATCCCGCCATTCATTGGACAGCCCGCCACCGAGAAGAAGATGGATAGAATTGACTACTCACGGCGGATCTTCTGTGTCCAGCTCGATAATCACTAGGTCAGTCACGTCTGGCAGATGATGAGAGCTGCAATAGCCAAAGTAGCCCGAGTTAGTGCGGCGCATGGCGCCGTTGGTCAGCTCGGATGCAGGGTGGGGGAATACAGAGTTCCACCATTGGAAGAATTTGGACGGGTAGCATTTGGGGGAAATGGGATCGTCACCAGCGCCGTGGCACGCGGAGACTGTATTCAGCTGTGAGCTCAAGACTAGGAGGAGCGACAAAGAACATACTGGACCCGCCGAGGACACTGATGGTTACAGGTTGGCCAGCCAATGCCTGGTTGAGGACCCGCTGTACGCGCGTGCCGCTGCCCAGATGCAGTCTGCTCTTGGAGAGCGTCAGCGCGCCGTACTTCTGGCCGAGCTCGTCACCAGGCCCGTAGATTGGACAAAAGTCGAATGGGTTTGGTCCCACTTCGGTCACATTGAAATAGTTCTTCGCTTTTACATCAGCGTTGGAGTAATTGCGCACAGTAGAGACCGCGGTGAAAGTCGGGAGGAAAAAGTGGGTGCAAGACAGGATGAAGATGAGAGCGACGAGCAGCAGCCAGATCCGGTTCGTCACGCCGAGGCTGCGCTGGCTGAGTCTCGAGGGTTTCTTGATGTCTGAAGACATGTTATGGGATGAGTTTGGGACAGACAGAGATATATGTGCCTGTCCTCTGCCAGATCGCCGTTGCATGGGCGGAGTGGAGACGAACTTGAATGCTCGCGGTCTGAGACCTGTCACTTTGCATTTTTCCCAATTAGACCACTTTCTCACAGCCCCTAATCACCTCTTGATTCCCAAGTTTGACTTCATCCAATGACTAGTCGGACTGGAGGACGTCTGTTCTAGTGGGCATTCGTGCCTACGAAGCCATTGGGCCAACCTTGAACATTATCTCATTCAGAAAACGCGCGTATATGGGTAACATACATGGCCATTTGGCGAAAGTAGGTGGATCCTACCCATATACTCTACAAAGTTGCGTTGTATGATTGGCCGTTACTTCGAAATACTAGGTCTGGAGCTAAACATCGTCAAGAAGGCGATGATGAAGGCAGAAATCCTCTTGCTTGCACCCGGATCCTGCACCTGCAAAACATCGATGCTCTAAGCCCACTGTCAAGGCTTAGCAGCCTGGTTACACGAATTCTCTCATTCAGAGCTGAGTCTTCCTTGTGAAGGTCGACATTGAAGAGATGTATGGACATCAGGAAACGAGTGCCGCCTTCGTGCATATATTAGGTTCTTTTAAAGAATAAGACCATCCATTCGAAGTTGAGATACGAAGCTAAATGTATTTCACTATGGGCTAAGAGCCAACCGCACTGAAGACTGAACGTTAAGGAACCACTTACATGGAAAGGAGGCAAAGTAGGTATTCGGTATTTGAAGGTCTTTCCTTCTCCAATCAGTACTACCAAACTCCAATGAAATATGTACATCGGCATTTCACCATGCTAGCAAGTTTAGAAGGTTACCCAAAGATAGCTTAGCATCCAACATCGTATTAGGGTGCAAAAAGCACGTAGTAATATAACTACAAAGGCATTCTTTTGTGAACTGTTCATGATAACCGTATACAACAACCGTATACTGTATATCTACTGTATGACCTGATTTTGAAAAAGAGTGTACATACAGTTTATACTATACTGTACGTTTGGAGCCCGCCAGGCAGGCGGTAAATATCTCAGTTGTAACCACTTTTTAAGTGTGCAAAGTGCAAAAAAGTAATGGACACTGTGGGATTTGAACCCACGACCTCGTGCAAGCAGTTTAATATGCAAAGCAAGCGCGCTACCCCTGTGCCAAGTGCCCTTGATATAGACAAGGGATAGACATATCTCAGGTGGTGTAGTCTGATGATTGTCCCTATTTGCACCGCCCGCCGCGATGCTTGACATTTTATTTTGATCTACATATTCGCTCGAATCAAAACACTCCGACAACAACTATGCCTCCCACAAAAGCTGACGGCTCAAACGCACTGGGCTTGAAGACAAAAGGCAAAAAACCCTCCCGCTCAGCTGTGGGCGCTCCTTCGCAACATTCCCAGTCCACTCGCAAAGGCAAGAAGGCTTGGCGTAAAAATGTTAACATCGAAGATGTTGAGGAGGTTTTGGAGGGTCAGCGCGCGGAGGAGCGGGTCACCGGGTGAGTGAAAAGCAGGTGTACCTAGGATGCATATTCATATTCTCTCAGGACGACGCTAGGACAGATGAACGATACACAGCTTTTCCAAATAGACATTAAAGGCGACGATCAGAGTGCGTTTCTATCTGATACTCCGATACGATGTACTGTTCATGCTAAGATACTCGATGAGCAGTAAGGGCACGCACACGGTTCTCTGCGTCGCAGTTGACCTCAGCAAAAATCCTTGCGCAGCGCTCTGCCGTCCCTGCTGTGTTTTCGCGCACGACGAGCTCGTCGAGCAAGCGGAAAGCAGCAGTGACTAGAGAAGAAAAAGAGAGACTGATGCGTATCGCAAAGCGCCCCCGTAAAGGCCCTTTCAATAGCATCTTGGATCCATCAGAATATGCTGCCGGGAGCGGCACTGTTGAACTCAGTGCTGCTGTCAAAGAAAGTGGAAAGTACGATGCTTGGGCTCCAGAACCTGAGCCAGAAGAGGTAAAGGACGGTCTGGAGACGGTTCAAAAAAAGAAAGCCAAGGTATACCGTATTCCCACTGCTGGCATTTCACGATCCTTACATCTATGCTTCAGACTCCCACTGCGACACGAACAAGAGACTTGATTGACGTGCCTGCAATTGTAGAGCCTCATCAAGGAACGTCGTACAATCCACCCGTGGATGCTCATCAAGAACTGCTTGAAAAAGCTGCCGCAATTGAACAGAAGCACCTGGAGCAAGCGGCGAAGCTGGCAGAGACGAAGCAGAAGATCGAGTTGGCAAAGGCAACTGAAGCACTACATGACATGAGCGTTGCTCCCGGAATGACGGTGCAGCCGATAGATGACGATGATGAGGTTGAACTTGTGGACGGCGAGGTGCCATCTAGTGAACCCAAGAAAAGGATGCCGGAGCGTAAGACTACATCACAAAAGAACAAAGCAGCGCGTGTGCTCAAAGAGGTTTGCCTTCGAATTGTTCTGCGATGAGCCGATTGCTAAAATATCTGCAGAAAATGGCCCTTGCGGCAAAGGCAGAGCGTAAACGTCTTCTAGCCTCAATCAATGACGCGAAGGCGATGAGAAAGTCGAACGCAAGAACCATGTCTGCACAGGAACAAGCACGCCAGCAGCGGTTATCTGTTTCGGCCGAGAAGCTGAAAAAGCAGGGATTGGCTGGTCAAAAGCTCGGGAAGCATAAAGTCCCAGAGGAAAACGTCGTCGTCCAGATTGGAGAAGATCTTAGTGAAAGTCTTCGGGGGCTTAAGGTTTGTAGAAGTTTCAAATCTCGTTCTCGCCATTCTGATCTCCTTCGCAGCCAGAAGGAAATCTTTTCCGTGATCGTTTCACAAGTCTGCAACAACGGGCGCTTATCGAGCCCAGAGTTCCGGTCATGTAAGTTGTATTCATCCTCATTTTAAGCTAGTTATTCACTTCCTTTGCAGTCCCACTAAGCGGAAACGCCGTGTCGTGGAGTATGAGAAACATGCCTGGAAAAATTTCGACCGCGAATAGATTTCTCTCTTATACATCTACGGTTTTTTACTGGCAAACTGCTTGTTTTACGTATGCCATATGTTACATGTATGTATTGTACTCTGGATACTGGCTTTGAACACTGGGATGTAGCGTCGCGGCTGCGTCTGGTTGCGTCCTAATTAGGCAACGATTGATTGGTGGGCAGCGCGCTGCTTAAGTTGATCTCACACCACCACCGCCCACTAATCGTCGCCGGAATTTCACATACGTATCGCGTAGATGGATATAGATCGCACAGATGAGCCGCAGCAAGGGTCAAGCAGCGGGCAGCCCCCAAGTAAAACGCTCGTCGTCCCAGTAGACGATGCGCATCCGTTCGATCTTGAAAGCTACATCGCCAACTACTCAGGTAACGTCGCTGGCCACCCGTGTCTATCCACTAAGCCTAACCCATGGGCTAGGAAGAACCGCAATTGACCGGCTTATTCACATACTTTCTATCGCGCCATCAATAGCGCCCGATGCTTTCCAGCTGTGTGTGCAGCATATCCACCAGTCGCGCGACCCTGCTTTATACCAGAACTTACTACAGGCCTATGAGCAGCTACCCTCGACGCCAGAGAATTCCTTGCCAAATGCGATGACTCTGGCAGAGCTAGACACCAAGTGGGCAGACGAGACGCTGGCTAAAAATCAGGCGGATCGCGTGAAGTTGGAGGTTGAGCTGAAAACATACAGCAATAATATGATCAAGGAGAGCATCCGAGTGCGTGCTCATGTTCGTCGAGCTAGGTACATATGTTGACGATTCCCTATGCATCAGATGGCCCACCGCGACCTGGGCGACTTCTACCGCGGCACAGGAGACTCAGTTACTGCGCTGAAGCACTACACCAAGTCTCGAGAATTCTGCACGACGAGCCAGCACGTTCTAGAAATGTGCATGTCTATCCTCGAGGTATACTGCTTGTCTCCCTTCCTGCTCAAATCAGATGGTTAATTAATATCTAGTTACTAATCGAACAACGCAACTACTCCCATCTCACTACATATGTCTTCAAAGCCGATGCCGCTTTAGATGCATCAACAGCAGCGAGTGGCACGGCTGCTGGCTCAACCCCATCCGTTACAACGTCCACCATAAAGAAAAAATCAGTAGAGCGTGACAATGTCCAAGCCAAGCTCGATTTGGCCACCGCATTGTCGCACTTGGGCCAGTCAAGTTACGAAAAAGCTGCGTCATGTATATTAAAACTCGGTCCCCCGAAAGATCTCGGGGACTGGGTTGGAAAGGTCAGTATTTATTTATCGATGTTGAAACGAGTCAAGCTGACCGGACAATTCTTAGCTCGTAGCTCCAGCCGATATCGCAATATATGGCACCCTATGCGCGTTAGCTAGCTTCCCGCGTGCGCAAGTCAAGTCCCGGCTTTTGGAGAATATCACATTCGCGACATACGTTGAGCAGGAGCCCTATATTCGGGAGTTGGTAGAAGCATACATGAACAGCAATTTCAAGACCGTTCTTGAGGTCCTCTCACGATATTCGGTCAGCCTCTTTACTTCTGTCGACTCAGGCTCATGATGATTTGATCTGACTCTCGTATATGCGCGCAGACGCGACACTTTGCAGACATCCACCTCTCGTCACATGTACAAGAATTGATGCAACTCATTCGCAACAACGCGGTCGTTCTCTACTTCCGGCCGTTCGCTTCCATTAAGCTTGATCGCATGAGTGTGGCATTTGGGTGGACTGTCGAGGAAGTCGAACATCATGTGGTCAACCTTATCCAGATGGGCGACATCCAAGGCCGGGTGGACAGTCAGAATAAGGTATGTCCGCTCGATACCGTTGGATGGGTGTAGGCTCATTGTTCGTCTTCAAGATATTATATGCAAAGAAGACAGACTACAGAGACGAACTGTTTGCACAAGCCATCCGGACTGGTCTCGACATCCAGTCTACCAATAGGAAATTGCTCCTCCGCATGAGATTGTACGTGTATTTCTCTTTCGCACTGCTAGTCAACTAATTCTCTTCCTCTTTGAATAGACAACAGGCGGATCTTGTCGTGAAGCCCCCGAAGGGCAACAATACTAACAATCAGAATCAATCGGGTCCCACCGAATTCCTCATTGGCGAGTAGATTTGAATTACTCAGATGTAATACAACTTTTTTTGTACAGACTACGCACGTCTACAGGCCGGCATATCCATTCCATGAGCTTCCTTTAGCACGTAATACATGTCAGAATAAGACTTGTCGTCTATATATGGACTCCAGAGGTTACTGAAAAATGTTCAGAACATGTCTGGGATAAATACCCCCACCGAGAAATTCATCCAACCCCTCTTCCTGTATGCATTTGGCCTTCGCTCCCTCCTCTGCTCCCGATCCTCTGGACCTCTTCTGACGTACCTCTGTGTGTCTTGAGCTTGGCGTTGGGGTGATTCTCTCCATCTTTGAACCGTTT
This sequence comes from Stropharia rugosoannulata, assembly GCA_028532985.1. Taxonomy (NCBI): domain Eukaryota; kingdom Fungi; phylum Basidiomycota; class Agaricomycetes; order Agaricales; family Strophariaceae; genus Stropharia; species Stropharia rugosoannulata. Next base: position 1,170,408 of record JANCIK010000013.1, on the reverse strand, counting down.
GCGATCCTCGGATGGCGATCCCTTTCGCTACGCAAAAGAAAATCGGCCGACCAAGTACCACAAAGCCCCTCTCATCGTGTCCACTCCACCTTCCGCTTTTTCTATAACATGTTGTCTCTCACACGACCAACAGGAGAATAAACCGTGATTTCTGTACGCTCTGTTATTTTGTTATTCTAGAAAATTAAGGGAAAAATACACAAAGTCTCATTTCCAACAACAGCACGATTGGCTTGAACTTGCCTTGCCATGTCTGCAACTAGTAATTTGTATGCGGGCGAGCGTTTTCTAAACTGCATACAAAATTTCTCGAAAAAATCCTGCAGTTTATAGTACTAAGTATATACCCTTATAAGTTCGGCGGGGTGAGCGCTCAAAAAGCAAAAAGAAAAAAAGAAGTGGACACTGTGGGAATTGAACCCACGACCTCACGCAGTCCCAATGGTGCGAAGCGTGCGCGCTACCCCTGTGCCAAGAGCCCATGTATTTTTGGATTTCTGTAAGCACTGCGAGCTTTGCACACAAAGTCCCTTGAAGTACGTCAAAGTTGGTCTTAGGATAGGACAAATCTTGTGATTCGAACTCCGACGCCATGAATTCTTGTTTATGAAGGTACTCAGCTGTTAAGTGTTTCCATGATATAGTGTTTGCATGATATATGTCTAGATACATGCAAGCGTCCATAGAAGACTGCTGTGCTGGGGTCCGAGTTATACTAGTAGATCTCTTATGTAATAATTCTAATTTCTTATACAAATCTTGTCCTGAGTATAATAAATTCATTCACAGATAGTGCGCTGCGTTCGCAGGATAAGTATTCGAAGGGCGCCAACATGGATGCGGCGGTGAGTGAAGGCCGGGCGCCACACGGCAGTGCGTGACTGATTGAAAGATATGGCATTCTCGGTGCGGAACATAGCTGTCATGCATATGGTCGGGTGGGTGCAGAGACGGCTTTGGTTTTAAGAATAGGTTTGAAATGGCGTCGGGATTACCACAAACGGCGAGGCCGATGAATATTTCTCTGCCAAGTTCAAGAGACTCAAGTTGGTGACAAGTTGGTAATCCAACTAATGGTCGGTCGTCGGCGCAGTGTGCAGAATGATGTACGTAATTGAGTTATGCATACTACAAGGATACTCTTGTATGGGCTCTTGGCACAGGGGTAGCGCGCACGCTTCGCACCATTGGGACTGCGTGAGGTCGTGGGTTCAATTCCCACAGTGTCCACTTTTTTGTGCCAGCCGGCTTGATTGAGATTTTTGATTCTTGAAAGTTCAAGGTTGAAGAAGTTGAAATTATTGCAGTGGGGAACAAATTACGGTCTATAACATTAGTGGCTACTGTGAAAATACTTCCATGTGCGAACGTAATGCAAGCGTTGCAACAAATAAGCTGAACGAAGGGTGCCTAGCGGGTACCGTGATTGACCCCTTTATCATATTAGCTTTGACATTTGAAGTAGTATAAATCAAAGAACAAGACATGAATGGCATATGATGACTGGTCTATCGCTATTAAACGGTTAATCGTAATGCACCTATGTAATCTAGAACCAAACCCGCCCACACAATCCATCCAAGGTGGCCGTTTCGTTTGAACGTTACTGTGATGATAATTCAGGTCAATTTCTCAGTCAACAAGAGTTTTCCATACGCACTCCAACAGCTTTTTGGGGAGGTAAGATCGACACTATTGTATTGCCAGACTAAGTGGCACGCAGCTCCTGCAACTGATATCATGAAGTATGCTGCACCTTGGCCGTTGAGAAGCCCGGAAATTATAAGCATGACCAAGAATCCTAATCCACAGCCCACTAATAGTGGACGGGTCCAGGAGCCGAATAGAATAGCGGTAGATCTAACGCCGACTTTCACATCATCTTCTATGTCCTGACATGCATACACTGTGTCTGTTAGATTGTGATTATTCGCATGAGTGTTCTGTCTCTGATTTAAAATAAACAAACCGTAGAGCATCGTCCAGCTAAAGCACAATAGATGTCAGTAGACTCCTGGCCTAGTAAGATCTGGTTCATACCACCAGCATCCTCCTAACGTCGAGATAACGACAGGAATGTCGACTGTTTCCATAGACGAAACGGAAGTGGTTACTATTCCAAAATTCATTGCAATGCCTAGCCATGCTTGTGGCCAATGGGTAAAGCGCTTTAAAAACGGATAAATAGCGAATCTGCTATACTGTGTCAGCGAGTCGGAATATATCTAGGAGCTTTGAGGATACAACAAACAATGGCAATAGTTGGACGAGCGCAAAAAGCAAACTATGGGATAATATATAGTGAGCACTTTATTTCAGAACAGCATAAGTTGGAAACTTACGCCAATTTGGAGAGTGTGATAGAAAAGAACAGAACCCCAGCGATGTATTGCAAGAGCAGAAAAATAGTCGCAGATGACACCGATATTCTACGACTTGGCAAAGGACGTCTCTGAGTGCGTGCTATCAGGGCTGGTGTAAGTGGTATGAAAATTTACTTTATTTTAACGGTCTTACCAACTCCCATATCCATCGAACGGTCAATGATATCATTGACTGTGCAGGCTGCGCTGCGTATAATAAATGCAGCGAGAAAGCAGTGAACCATCTGCACGCTATATACGCGCGGGGTTATGCAGGTTCGGAAAGCCAACATAGTCAAAATCCATGCTGTCCGGAGTAAGTTTGAAAAACATGAAGTACGTTCTTGAATGTTCTCACCAAAAGGCCAAAACACAAGGATAGTCCCTGTCGGCTACAGCACCTGAGTTATCGTTTCGATTCATTGGAGCTATAGATATAGACATACTTTTTCCAGTCGCATGAGCTCCAGGTACGGCCTAACGCTAGGGGTTACGTAGCCTAATGGGAATGGCAAGCGCGTTGGAGTAGGTTTGTCTGATAGGAGCCAGTCTAATTCATTTGCAGCAGGGTTAGCCATAGCAGTCGTATACCAGATTGAAGGATGGGAAGCTGGGGCCTTAAAGACACGGTCGTCTTGGGCTTTATATCTTCTATCTCGTGGTATGTAAGATTGAAATGCGAATCCTGAGTCAGAGTATGGGAGTTGAAAATGCTACTTTTGCCAATGTGAAGAACTCGTTCTCGATTTAGTTTGTAGTCTTCTAGACCCAATCTTGAAATGTCGATTGTACCCCTGTATAGCCAGATCAGACAGCAGTGGCTCGTTGTATGGGCACATCTCCGCTTCTCCGTGATTTGTGGGTTCGCATAGAGTAACGTGAGGCGGAACCGTGATGAATTGTAGTACTCACATTGCCGTTGAGAAAGGTTTGTTTACCTTACGATGTCTATACACGGCCGGGGATCTCGGATTTGGTGAACCAAGCAGCTATCCTCGTAACTCGGACCAACCGGTGGAATTTGTGCTGCATAATGAATGACCCTGAGATGTTTGCATCTGTAAACAGAAACAGTACACGTTGATTATGTCGCGACTAGTATCATTTTCAAGAAAAGCAGGGGGTTTCCAATCCATGATACGAGGGAGCAGTGAAAGATTTCAGAAGGGATCCGAAATTGCGGAAACGATATTTGCTTCGACGTCCCGAGTGTGACAATCTCCTTCAGAAACACTACTTGACAAGCCCTTCAAATTTATGTTCATTGAGCTTCATTCAATGCTATTTGCTGCAACTGGGATATCTCAGAGAGTATTCTCGACACCGACAAGTTGATTGAGAAGGTAACCGCGTTACGCGGACTCGAAAGAACGATAGCATTACCCTATTCAAGGATGTATATGTCCATGCTTCGCGAAAGGTCCGTAGACTTCCCTGGATCAAAGGTATCCAGAGGAATATAGAAAGTGTGATATCCGGCGTCTGAATTGAACTGCGATAGCCCAAGACGTCAAGTCCATTCATCAAACCGAAACCTTGAGATTAGCTCACTCTATGAAGCACAAAGAAATCCGTACTCACGTAAACTCAGGCGCTCCGTTGTATCTCAATATTGTGGGTACCGTTTGCTACCAGAATAAGTGCAGCGGTAGCGAGCACCGGGAGACAATAAACTTCAGGGTTATGTTCCCTAATCGTCCAACGCTGATAAACTGCAAGGCAGAATAAGGACGGAGAGCATAACCGTAGAGTTGACGAAAAGTCGAAGGCCCAAAAAGTGATACACCGTTCCCCTGGAGAATTGGATGCCAAGATGGGAGGCTGCAAAGCGAGGCAAGAGGAGCTAGAAGCATGGGTCGAAGGACCATAAGAGTCTCCGATTTCGAGATTAGGAGATAAATTTCAGCCTCCAGCGGCTGATAACCATATTCTCATAGGTAAGTAGGGTGACTCTTGGTTTGCCTTAACATCCCCAGAAGGGAGAATAATCGTTAAGCACCCTCCATTGACCTGCCACGTCCACAAGTTGATAAAGAAATCCTTTGAGCGACTGTCCATGGGAGGCATGGATCTATCAGCAAAGGATATGGCCTGACAAGAGCCGACGCTCTAAGCTTATACGTCCATAGAAATCGCGAAAGAGACTCAATCAAAGTGCTAGCTACGAAAGAAGTAGACATCCGACGACCTGAGAAGGTCATAAGCCGTGAATTTTCAATCTCGATGGACTTGATACACGCACCCAGATTCGACCTTCGCGATAGCCTGGTTTAGAAAGAGAAATAGATTAGTCCCAAAACACAGAGTTGTGCGTTGCATATGCGAAAAGAAACAATAAATTCGTACAAAATACAACGCAGAAAATATGCAACAACACTGGTACTACGGGGCATCCCCGAAATATTCTTCGACCAGAGCTTTTTTGCGGAGTGCCAATAAAACGCCTTCCATCTCGTCGTGTGAGGGAAGTTTTGGGGGCAATAGATGCTCCACATCTAGGAAGGGTATGTAAGTTGCGACGGCTTGAGCATGTATTCGCGAAGTATCCGCATTGCTGGACAATTTGGAGGCTTCCGTTCCTGCAGTTTCCGTTGAGTCCCCCTTTGCTTTTTTAATTTCATCGGCTCCCGTATCCATGTCGGTTTCTTGACTGTCTGCTTTCCTCTTAGACGACGGCGGAGGTTTTGTTGGATCGTTTGGAACTGGCTGCGCAACTTGCGCACTCGAGCGGGGTACTTTAGGTGCTGGGGTGTCGGATGGTAGCCCCAGAGCTTCTCGTACATTGATAAAAGCTTCTTCCCAATCTTAAAATCGGATAAATCAGAGTATAACTGGTATGGAGATATAATACATACCTTCATCCTCAGCCTCACGTTCATACGCCAGGAGAGTTCCGTCATTTTCATCCAAGTCACCATAATATGCTGGCCCCTGATTCATAAATTTCTTGTAGTACGCAAGGACCAAATTTTCTTCCTCTTCCTCATTCTTTCTACTTTGAAACAATTCACGGACACCTGGCAGGTCTTTGGCACGACCAAAGTATCTAAGGAACAAGTGAGTTCACGTTTCCAAGGCGGATAATTCGTAAGTCGCACTTGTAGCCTTTGGTTCCGGGAACTTCTTTACCGTCGTCGTCCAGCATCGCCACATTGCGCCTGTAGTTAGCACCTCCAAGTGCTACTATTTGATTTTCCCAATGACGTTTTTCGCGCATAAGTTTGTTTATTTCGTCGTTCAAATCGCGTACTTCATAATCAGTTAAACCAGCTTCATGATATAAACGACTGAGTGCATTATTCCATGACGATATGACGAAAGCCTTGACACACCATCTTGAATCTTGGACACCTTCCTGCTAATCTCTCGCAGAATCTCTCCTCTCCATCTTTCACATTCTCTCAAGCTCTTGCAAGCACTGGCCATCCGCGGCCGGCGGTCAGCTCGGGTCCCGAGGCCGAGTTCTGCTGCTTGCGCTTCTCGAAAGCGATATAGCATTGACTGTGCTTTCTCCTCATTGCGAGCCTGTCGATGCACATCAGAACAACCAAGAGAAGGATTTGAAGGAGACTTTGCTTGCCATTTTGACTAAGTTTCAGAAATTTATTGCGTTTCGGATGGAAGAGTTCTTGCTGAAAGCGAGTCGAGAGCGAGAGCAAGCGCGAGGTCACCAACGCGCAAGTGGCGCGTATGCACCAGAGCGAAGGTCCCGCGCAACACGCCCAAACAACGGAGTCTGTTTAGTGACTTGGACCGTTGAACGCCATCACAAGTTGGGTGCGGAAACACAAATACAAATCTAATCTCTCAGATCAACTTAACTTGTCTTTCCTGAAAATATAAGATGGTTCCTACAGAGGAGGATATGAAAGAAGGTATAGTCTCCTTATAGTTACCCTGCCCAATGAAATCCCCCTAAGATAGGCAGAGCAACGCGTGTTCGCCGATGTCATCAACACATTCAATAATTACGCTCAATACTCGGTAAAGGAAACTAGTTCAGCCTATGACCTGTGTTAACTATTTGTATTAGCTCTCCGCGAACAACCGACGACGGAAAGATGTGTTCCTCTTGCCCAAAGCCGATCAAGATGTATTGGATAAACTGGGTTATAAGCAGAAGCTGGACGCAGTCGATAAGGCTATACTCGCCAATGCGGATTTTATATCTGAAATAGTGAGCGACACGAAGATCTTTGGAATTGACATGGATGGCGATGCGGAAGACGATGGGGCAGAGGAGGCGCCTGGATCTCACTCGCATTCACACTCGCACTCACAAGGCAAGCAGTAGTCAACGTGGTTGAAGAGTCTGTCGTTATTCAACTACCTATACAGGTCACTCTCATAGTCATTCTCATAGCCACGGATCCCCGCGAAAAAAGGAAAAGCATCGCCCAACTGATTTTGACATGGATAAACTGCGCAGTACTTTAAAGCAACTTGTCCGCGACTGGAGCAAAGAAGTATGTAATATCTCAACCGCTTCAATGAAATATTGGCTTATTCTCCATGAATAGGGCGAACCAGAACGAGAAGCATGCTATAAGCCGATGAAGGACGCTCTTGTGACACATTTCTCGCATGTACCTGACGAAGAAAGGTATTTATTCAATCCGTTACCTCCTATGGTCGATTTATTTACGTCTCATATACAGGAATAATATCAGAGTACTTGTCCCAGGTGCAGGGCTAGGCCGCCTTGCTTTTGATGTAGCAAAGATGGGTACGGTGGCCCATTTGTATTTACCTCAGCGCTAATCTGTCACAGGTTTCGCCTGCCGCGGGAATGAATTTTCTCACTATATGCTTCTCACTTCGTATTTCGTATTAAACAAGTGTGCTCCCCGTTGTTGCCGCCTATTTGACAAGCTGATCACTCAAACAGAACCACTGAAATCAAGAAGCACACTTTCTACCCATACGCACATTCCTTCTCAAACGCACCCAATAAAGAGTCAATACTTCAAGCAATATCCATACCTGATGTTGCACCCTCGGATCTTCCTCCAGGATCGGATTTCTCATTAGTGGCAGGTCAGAGTGGCAAATCTGAAGCTCAGGTTACTCTTTCGCTTTTACTTACTGAGTCTCGTCCAATGTAGGTGACTTTGAGGAGATCTTTGGCGACCCAGAAAATACAGAAGACGGGGAATGGGATGCGATCTTGACCTGCTTCTTTATCGACACGGTATGTACCATCATCTCTTCTCAGACCTTCGTACTTAACGAGGTCATCGCGTAGGCTAAAAATATCGTAAATTACTTGCGTATTTTGCACCGTATCCTTGCTCCGGGGGGTGTTTGGGTCAACCTCGGTCATACCAGCTCATATTATGATTGGCTTCATTCACTAAATTGCACTGTCGCGCTATAGGTCCTCTTCTATGGCACTGGGAAAACAACACTACAAATGACCTCTCTGTTGAGCTAGACCTTGAAGAGGTGAAGGCTCTTGCAAGGACAGTAGGTTTCGAGATTTCAGTAAGTTTATGTCTTGTCGATAATCTGTACATGCTACGATCCATAAATTAGAACGAAAGGACAATTCCTACAACATACACCAATAACGCGAAAAGTATGCTGAACTATGTGTATGACGCCTCCTTCTGGACAGCAACGAAAATTGCAGATCCACTGGACAAAAAGCAGGAAACACCTCGTTAAGCGCTACATCACGGTTCAGCTCATCAATGCATCAATGTCGTACAAAGTTATCTCCAAGACTCTGTCCAAAATACGAGCAGAGTCGTTTTACTACATATTATATTATTTGTGACTGTGCTTTTCCTAAGCTTTTTCCACCATGTCCTCATTCTTGACCTTCTCGCGTGCGCGGATCTCCTGCTTTCTTTTCCGCAACTCCTGGCTCTTTTTGATCCCAAACCCATCTCTGAATATAAGCTTGACTTCTTCCAAGCTTAGTCCCGCAGTTTCCGGGAAGCAAGTCAGGACGAAGATCCATCCAAGAAGACACAGCCCTGCGTAGAACCCAAAAGCACCGGCTGGTGTAATTTTTGCCATGAGAGAGAGATAAGTTGCGCCAATAAGTAAGTTTCCGCCCCAGTTGGTAGCTGTGGCAAGCGATGTGCCGATCCCGCGTACTATACGCGAAACGCGAAACGGGTAAGCAACAGTGCAAAAGGCATCACAAAGATTATTGACATACCTTCAAGGGAGAACAGTTCGCCCTGTTGCCAGGGTACGTTTCCTAGACCTGTCGCATACGACGCAACAAACAGAATCATAGACAGCAAAACCAATGCGGACCATGTTGTCGAGTATTGGGTTCCGTTGACAAGATCGCCTCCAGTCTTTCGGGTCATAACTGCAGCAACAATGAATGAGTAAATGTCATGAAGCGAGGGCTCAACGATTGTATTCACAGTGGAAAGAAATACTGGCAAGTGTCAGGCCGAAAATCATCCCTGGTGCACTCCAGATCATAATCCGCCTTCGTCCGATCTTATCTATCCAAGTGAGCGCGACCAAAGTGAATATGAAGTTCGTTCCTGATACAATTAGACCAACTGCGGTTGGCTGGTCAAACCCTATCTCTTTGAATAGCGTTGCAGAATAATACATAAGCGTGTTGAATCCACAGAGCTGCTGGAAAGCCTGCATGCCGCAACCGACGACTAAAATAAAATGGGCCATCGCGTTAACACCCGCGCATGCATGCACTTGACATAAAGGGAGACATACTGAGAGCCCTCCGGTTCACAGGGTCAAGCACCATTGACTTGAAACGGTGAAAGAAGGTCGTAGACTCGGTAATTTCCACGCTCCTTTTCACTGCTACGTCAAGAACCTTGATCTGAAAATTCCATTAGAAGATGAGCATGCGGGGGCATGAATAAGTTCTCACCTTGAGTTCTAGTTCCTCAGGTTTAGCGAACGCGTATATCTTCTTCATGATCGCGTGGGCAGCTACTGTATTGCCCCTGCGCAAAAGAATGCGTGCTTTCAATAATGACATTGTCAGCTGGTGTTGCGCATTCGTTGACCGCGGCACTCACGACTTTCTGGAAGGAAGAAGAGGAAGAATAATTGGATGGCTGCTGGGACCGCTCCGAGACCCACCATCCATCTCCATCCACCGCTGACATTTGCGAAGCCAGCGCCTATTCCGTAGGCAATTACTTGTCCCAGTGTAATCATGACAACACTGCAACACAGTCAGACAATTTACTCGAAAAGATGTTGAACGGCGTACTTCAGAACGACCATGCGCCCGCGAAGACGGGTTGGCGATAATTCCTGGATATAAAGAGGCGCTATGCACGCAGCGAGACCGACTCCAATGCCAATCAGGAACCTGCCTCCTATCTAACGAGTTGTAGACGATCAGGAATTTTATAGCTTGGTGGTACAACATAGCTCACCATGCTCCAAACAGTATGGCACACAGCCTGAGTAACGGCACCTCCTATAAAGATGATATCCGCAATACCGAGAACGAGTCGGCGGCCGGTCCAATCCGACATGATGCCTGCTACAAGACCGCCCAGTAGCGCACCGAGTGTGGTGGAGGATGTAATAAGCTCCTATACCAATGACCTGGCGCGTTAACATCGATTATCAGACTACACAGCCGTATGAATGACCTTCTGGCTGTTGGATAGTGCTTCAGGCCCAAGATCTGAGCCGATTGTTACAAGTGCCCCAGAAATTACCCCAGTGTCATATCCTATACCCCAGGAAACTTAGCATGGTTTCGAACTGGGGATGGGTTAAAGACGTGCCGAATAGCAGCCCGGAAATCGTCGAGCACATAACCAGGATCCATACAAACCATGTCGTCTTCTCTTCACCCTCTGCTACTACTGCCAATTCATTGATTTCGCCCGAGTCGATGTCACGGAGTATGTGGTCTAACGAGCTCGTGTCGTGAAGATTTTCGTCGTGGGTCTTCAAGTCTTTGAAGCCTTTGGGATTATCGTTATGGGTCATAAGTGCGATATCTGCGTCCAACGACGACTGGCAGAGAAGGCCTATGGATGGATGGAGCGAAATTGGCGTGGTAAGAATGGTAAAGATGCCCAATCAGAACATAAGGGATGGAGAATTTGAATACGGAGCTGGAGAAGACGTGAAAGAACCGAATTCCTCGCTGCTTGTGACCGGTGACCTCTGGTAAACCTGACGGCAATAAAAATAGTAGTGGAGGATCTTCTTCACGTGGAATGATCGTTAGTCTCGGGCCTTGGCCCTGGAGGAGGGGACAGCCAAGTGGTAATAGTGCACTAATCCGGGCCACGGGAGAAGGTTTTCGCGGGCAGCCGCGAAGAGGCGTTAGAGACTCAAGGTTCAATTGCCGTGGTCATATGAGGGTCCTTATCGTGACGACGAATACGTCGTATTGGGGCCTTGCGTTAACATAAGAATACATCTGTCTGGTGAATTAACCAGCCTTGTGAGGTTCTTAGTACTTAGTAGTAGCCCATCATTACGCGTATTTCTGAATTTGAAATGAAGTAGCGGAAGAGTGCACTTGAATATTTGTGTACTTGCCCTCGTCATAGACTCATATGTTCACCAGATTCCTGGTCCCGCGGTACGTGTTCCCCGAAGCCGTAACAACGTCCGAATCCGAGTCGGCGTCAACCACTGCACGTAGGCGAAGAAAGAATGAAGTAAATCGACTTGAAAAGTGCTATGTTGGGGGAAGTAATGGAGCAAAACACTTTAAGGCCGGTGATTGCCACCGTTCTCACTCAGGGTCTGGTGCTAGAAATTTCTTGTTTCCCGCAGCTCACCATGCACGATATATCAATTCACAGGATTTCCTACGGTTGTCCAGAGCACGCGTTATTCTCCCCTCCGCCATTATTATCAGTCCAGCTCCTGTTTTCTTGTTATGGAACATTCAAGCATCACGGGTAATTCATCAGGCCCCTACCCGGTGCTCAACGCGCATATAGCCACTTCTCCAGAGTTTCCAGACGATTTGGTCTTAGATGGACTGGTTATCAAGTCTATCGAAACTCCGAGCGACTCGAATCCTGTGCTAGGCTACAAATTACTCCAATGCAAACTAGGAAATAATGCAGTCTGGCAGTATCTTATATCTCACCCAGCTCACGCTGCGCGTGTCCGCTCCCTTGAAATTATTCGCGAAAATGACGTGGAAGCAGAAGACAACTGGGAGACTCTGAACGCCCAGTCGCCTGAAGAATCGATTTATAGTCCAAATCGCCAGGAAATTGAACAGTCTGAATGCTTGCTTATAGGTGCAATTCGTAATATGAGCTGTCTAGACAGCTTTATCTGGGATCGCTGGGTGCCTGCCATCAATCGCGGTGAAGAGGCTTTTGGAAGACCAGGAGAGACATATGCGGAAGACATATGGATTGCTTTGCGAGAACACACACCTTTGAAAAAGCTGCACGTTGTTGATCTTGGACGCGTGCATCAAAGTTTCTCGGATGCTCGCCCCATTTTCTCGAGTTCGGTGCGCGTATTTCATTTATTCGAAAAATGTGGTGGCTGTAGTTAATATATATATGCGGCAGATATTTACTTTGCGAAATCTCACTCATCTGGTTTTCAAAATGTACTATTCCCCCGACAATCCGAAGGAGGGTGAAAATGGCTACGACGATGAGTCAGAAGACGGCCTGCTACCGCCTCGCGTAAGACTTGAACGGCTCCGAGATATGTTGAGCTATTGTCCACATCTTGAGGTTAGTTATTCTTGAGATGCATTTTGTGGTTAGAATAACGACATACAGACTCTGAATTTAACAGTTATCGATCGTGACTTCTACTGGAACGCAGGGGGAAACCCTTTCACTGATGCAAGCGTTATTTTCAGCAGTTTGTATTTTCCTGAATTGCAGACCCTTATTCTGCAAGACATTATTGTCAAACCTAATATCATGATCGACTTCCTTAGCAACCATTCACAGCTTCGAACGGTATACGTCTCCTTATCCCTCGCTGAGGATGACCTACCAGAAACATCTTTCAATCTTGAAAAGTTTGACGTCCTTCAGCAAGACATCTTGCCCAATATCCAGTGCTTGCATCTACCCTCGGGGGATCTTCGCCAGATCGCAAAGACTCTCAAACAGCCTTCTCCCTTACAGGAACTGGGAATACTGCAACCTGAAGACTGGGACATAGGCGAAGACATTGAACTCCGTCACGACGAGCATTATGTTCCTTCGTTGGACGAAGTATGGGGGTCCGTTTCTACGGAGGAAGAAGCTGAAATCGATGTGTTACCATTCCCCGGCAGCGACTTTCTCCCCTTTCTCGTCAACGAAAAGCTTCGGAAGCTGACCGTCGAAAACGTGACGACACTCGAGCAACTTACAGATTTAATCGATCTTACACCGCATCTTGAGCACGTCGTTTTCACTGGACAAGAAATACCATCTGTGAGTCCCTGACACTCTAAATGAATGCAACTGACTAAGTCCTTGCCGTTACGACAGACTTTCTACACGGCATATACAGACTATCTTCCTTATCTCGCTCGCTGGACACATCTCCTTACATTGCGTGCTACCTTCCTGTGGCCGTGTGACGGTTATTTTCTCACTGCCGAAGAAACACATGCTGTTATAAAGGATATATCCATAGCCTGTCCTACTCTCGTTGAACTAACGTGGTTCGATGGACGAATCGCGCGGATTATCAAATCCGAAGATGGAGAACCACACTTCGAATTAGTCGGTTCCTGTTAAGGTAACTTTGTAAGCAACTCTCAATCACACTAGATAGAAGGCAAGTTATACAGGTGCGCAGTTGATGTTTGTATTTACAAATTATTGTACAGGTGTATAATGCAGTCCAGCCTAGGTCAAAAATTCATGCCTATACGATTTCACGGGATGTATACCACCAAAAGCATATTGAGGACAAGCTTCTGCAGCTCGTCGTTTGCAACAAAGAAGACACGCTCCTTGCCAACAGCAGGATTGGGATTCCTGTAGTCGGTCAAGAGGGTGATGTTGGCGTCAATAAGTGGAATGGCGCCGCTTGCGCGCACTCTTGATAGAATAATCTCTTCTTCGGCATTTCCTTGCTGCAGGGGCTGGCCCGGGTACTGGAATGCCCCGCGCACCGGGGGTGCTCCCCTGCCCACATTTGGAGAGCCGAAAGGTGAATGCACACCTCTTGGGTTCTTCAAGGGGTTTGTGGAGTGCGCAGGAACTGCTCCATCGTCGTCCCCGAAGAACTCAAGTGATTGCTCCTTTGCCCACACGTAGCCCCCTGCAGTCCATTGAAGGTCAGGCGCGAGCTTGTGCAGCTTGAAAGCGTTGTACAGAAGAGCATCGGAGCCTTTCAGCTAGACAGATTTCTTCAGCAACCTTGTGTGGGATGATGATGCCACACCGATGAACGCTTACCAGTGGAACAACCGAGTTTGCGGTGGCCTCGGCGGGGTTGACGTTGTAGTCGTGCGTCAGGTAGAAGGCGATGCTGCGCCCGCGCGACATGTTTAAGATCGGGGAGAGCAGGTCGAAGAATGTGTCGGTGGGCGTGATGAGGGTGTCAAGACTCCCAGTCGCTGGCCCGAACGACCGGATGTAGATCGCGTACGACAGGGTGATCAGGCAGCCCTTCGTGACCGGCTCGACCTCGTACTCGCAGTCCGACCGGAACGCAACCCACTCGATGTCGCCTGCGCGCCCGCCCGTCGTCTGGAACTTCTCCTCTCGGCCGTCGGGATCGCGCACATGCATGGCGCCGCCGCGGAAGCGCGTGGGCAGCGTCACTATGATCGTGCCCGCGCGCTGGTCGTTGCGCAGGAGCGAGGGCGAGTACGGGCCAATGTGGCTGCCGGTCTGGACGACGTCGAGCCCGTCCCGCACCGCGGTGAGGTACTCGCCGACGGGCAGGAGAGGGAAGAGCGACCCGCGGATGGCGTCCAGGATCGGCGAGTTGGCGATGTCGAGCGAGGCGGTTAGGGGGAGGTTTGGCGGGTAGAAGAGACCGTCGCGGTTCCCGTAGCTGTCGTAGTCGGCGCGCTGGTTGGGGCGACACGCGGCGATCAGGACATCGAATGCGGGCGGGACGCTGTAGCTGATGTCAATGGGGAAGTCGAGTGAATGTGTGATGCCCGTCTGTTTTCAGCTCAGGTCAGCATCAGATCTAGGGTAGAGCATGGTACCGCTGTGCGTACCTTGACGCGGAAGAAGAGGACGAGCTGCGCGGGGTCGACGGGGATATGGCCCGTTGCCGCGAACTGACTGTCCTTTGCTGCGATCAGCGTCGAGACCTGCTCGCGGTAGACGGCCTCGTCGCGGTACTGGTCGGTGGGCCCAGCGTCGGGCGGCGGGCGCCCGTATGGGTTGGGCGACTTCGCACGCTTCTCGACTTGGAAGCCCGTGGCGGTGCCTTGGCGCTGGTACTCTATGTTGGGGGACCGCGCACCTGCGCCGGGAGCAGGGGATGGGCCGCGGCTGATGGGGTGCCGCTGGGGGATGGGGGCGGCGTAGACCCCTGGGCCGCCGCCATACCCAGGCGCAGGGGAGGGACCCCTGCTCACAGGACGCCCGCCGTACGGTGCTGGATTGCCGTAGGCCGCGGGGGTGCTGTATGGTGCTGGGCCGCCGTACGCCTGTGGGGCGGGCGACGGGCCCCTGCTCACGGGGCGCGCAATGGGTGCGGCATAGGCGTAGGGTGACGGCGAGGCGCTTCTGCCGATGGGCATATGGACGGGGGGAGCATTGTAGGCCATCTGCTACTCAAGTCGCAAATATCAGCGATGGTTATTCGGTGTGGGGTTTGTACATTGTGCATTGCGCGATCTAGCTCTTATGAAGGCTACGAAGAGTGCAGGGAGGTCTGATTTTGGAAGGGCACGCGTTTTCGGCAAACAACGTGTTTGAGAGGAATCGATGGATAATCGATGTGCTGACCCGAACGCAAGACAATGCATACTTATCGCACACATCAAGTCCAAATGGATATAAAACTAACGCGTCTAATGATATACTCAATGGGGATTGCAGAAGACCGCACCGATAATTGTGCTTTTCCTTTGACGCCGATCGAACGATTTATATTATCTCACTGCATTTGTGTTATTGTCAGACCGCGGAGAGCTATATGGCCGGTATCGATACCTATTACTAAACGAAAAGCAAAATAAAAATGGGTCGGAACAACCTTATCTCGTTGACATCCTAGGTTCCGTTTTTGTTTCTTGGTGGCATTATTCAATTATTGCCTGCCGTCAAATGCTGACCACAGTTTGGACATCTTACACAATTATTCAGTCTGTCTAAGGCTCATGTACATAATAAAATGATAGCCCGATCAGGGGAAGGACGGTACCTTTGAGTCAAATGAGACGAATATACTCTCTACCACTAACAAAAATTCTGGGAAGACTTATATACTAGTAACAAGTCTCTTTACTTTGCATCCACTATATGAATCTACAAACACAAACTTACATTGTTGATTTCCTCCAATTCATTTTGTGCTTTTTTATCGCCAACTCCGAGCCTGCGATAAACTAAAATGAGAACACTTGACTAGTAGCATTTGAAGCTTGAACAGTGAGCCAAATACATCATGATACAAATCGCACGCACTGGACCATGTGAGCCAGGAGTCCTGGGCCGACCTGGGGTGCAGTGATGCGCCGCGCCGGGGTAAGCGCAAAGGCAAATGGGGATATCTATAAATAGACTATCAGAGTGACGCTGTGGTAGACTCGATTGTGGCACGCCAAAGCTCTCCAGTAAGATAGTCTTACCTGCATTCGAAAGTTAATCCATCAGAGTTCGACATTTGCAGGTGACCGGTGAGTACTACTAGATATCATATGAAGCGAACGCTAATAAACGTACATGTTGCATACAAATACTTAATATGCGAAATCAGGTTCCCCTCAAACCAGATCGCCATGTCCGACCCTACTCTGTCGTCGTTACTGAACGCGGATACCCCACTCGAGTTTCTTGACCCAACGGCGGCTTGAACACAAAATATTGCGAAGACGCCGAAGTCCCTACTACAGCGTAGTACGCGGCTACGTCGGTGCCTTTAGTCTACGACACGCTGGTTTTTGTCGCAATCTCGTGGCGCCTGATCCAGAATGCGCACGCCCAAGGATTCAAAGAAGACTGGAGAGTTGCCCTGCTTCCCACGTTTACTAGGGGATTGGACACAGGTATTATTTGTGAGCAATGAATACATCGGTCTCGTACAGATATGTTTTGACTCTGTGTCTTTTCGAAGGGTCACACTTGTTACAAGCTTAACTGCCGTCATCCCATCCCTTTGCGGAGTATGTTTGCAACTCCTAACGTTGTTTTAATCAACATTATGGCTTGTCGTGTTTACAGGCGGGCGAAGTCAGGCCAAATACGGCAAACGGATATATCGACAGCACATGTAGCAGGCACGGTAGGCCGTCCCGCAGTTTTCTCGGTACAAGCAAACCGGATCACTAGGACAACTAACGATTTGTATCGGGTGGATAGAGCTAGGGAACCGGAAGACACATAACACGACCATGGTCAATAATATTTTATAATTTCTGTGTCAATTAGTTGCACAGCTAGCATCTGCCAGCTATTAACCACGAATTTCAGAAACTTAGAAAAGAGTTGACATAGGAATTTAATATCAGTACTACTTCGCTGTCTTACTCTGTAAACAGATACGACCTGATGGAGCTGAAGAACAGCTGGTCGGCAGGCCCAGGTCTATAGGGTAAATCACAAAGGCTTTCCGGCCAGCCACCTCGATACCATAGCTAGCGCTTCAGCCGGCTTATCGTGAGGCACGTATACACGGCAAAATAACTAATCAGCCCACATCTTCAAGGAGAGACGAAATATGACTTATCATATGTCCCGCGCCTCTAATCGTTGCGAAAGTGAGCAGCCGCGTCTCCTTCACCTCGCCCGCTTCCGAGGCAGAGCCCACGCGCCATCCGCGCCACTGCGCGCTAGCATACTCTGCGCGCCCACTCCACTCCAGCTTGTCGACCCACAGCCGATTAGCAACCCAGTTACACTGCCAGTCGTATGTCCCTGCGTAGATGAGCACGCGGATGCCCCTGTCGAGGAGATTGGCGACGTAGTCCTGGGTATGGACGGCCCATTTGTCCATGTGTGCGTTGAAGCCGCGACCGACGGCGTTCGAGCATGAAGAGAAATTGCTCGTAATCTCCACTCCCAGAAGCGCCCGCGTTTCGGGACGGTCGAGGTATGCCTTGATTACATCGTTCTCGGGATAGCAGAGGTCACCTATGCATGGCTGGGGAGTGTGAGCTAGCGGATCGTCGTTAAAATCGGCACCTCGCACCTTTGATATGTCGTAAACATTCCTGCCTTAAGGTTTGTTCAGATATTTTCAGTACCGGGAAACTTCAACGAGAATGTCACCTGTTGCCCACATAGCTGTTGAGAGCTGGCTATCACAGAAGTCGACAGCCGCTCGGCAGCTGATAGCATCGAACAAGTCGACACATGACGATTGCATTGCTTGTTGGCATCGGGGGAGCTGGAAAAACTAGGTCATGACAGTACCTATCTTCCGCGTTGAAATACTCACCGCCGTTTTCATGCGGACACAGTTAGATATGCTTTGATAAGGCACATCTAATGAAGCTGTAGTACACTCCACCGCATACCTCCCCTCGTACAGTCTGCGAAGTTCAAAAATCAAATTGATCTTATCCAATGGACAGGTTTCGCTTACGTTGAAATATCAGTAATACCATTACCAATGAGTACGCTTTGCAGATTAAGAGTCGGCCTTCCCTCACGCGCGGCAACCTGGTTCTGGTCGTATATCTCACTTGCGAAGACAGGGAGGTAACGGCCCTGATAATTATCAGTATTGAACAGCGCGCGTCTCGAAGACTTTCTTACTCCGTATGACTCCCCGGAAAGATGGAGAGGCCGCCCCGAGAATTCTTTGAAAGTTTCAAAGAAAATAGATATGAACGCGTGCACGTTTTTTGCTGCTGCCTCTGTGGTTTCGACAGTTTCGCCAAAGTCCGCATATGAAAACCCAACGCCGACACTGGTACAATACTTGCAATGAGCTGTTGTGTTCATGGAAAAATGAGTATGAACTTTACGGTTGGTCCAGGAAGAAGATGTTTGCTTCTTCATTCCATGAATATGGATTCCAGACTGTGCCGTTCGGGGAGAGGTTATTCATATCAATGCTGCATGGCCCTGACAGTGCATGGAAGGCTGAGTGCTACACTACATCTTTTTTGAAAAATTGTAGTCACCCAGTTCCATGAGAAGCCCCATTGAAGATGAGCATCCCGGACCTGCGATAATAATAATACGCCGATCAACAACCGAACTGTGTACTTGTAGGAGCATACATACCGCCATTAATCCACATCATAACGTCGTCTGACATCAAGAATTCAAGAGCGGTATTGACTTTAAGCAAGAAGTAGATGCACCATTCTGTGGGTCCCGACGGCTCTCGAAGAAGTAAAAGAACATATGCTTGGCCCCAGCGTCAACGTCGAGATAGCCGGTATACACACTGCCAAGTCATTAAGTTGGGTGACTCCAACACGGTCGGACAGTCGTCGGTTCGCACTCACTTGACAGTGGGATCACAGAAACTGCTCTTCTTCACGCGAACACGGTGGTTGGGGAAGCGTGGATGCACTAAATGCGTAAAAGCTTCCGCCTCTAGCATTGAGAGCTGGAGAGCCGGAGACAGAGCCGAGCCATTGTAGGAAGCAGTGGGAGTCTGCAGAACTGTTTGTTGGCCCAAAGCACTAGAGACAGTGAGCAAAGTCAGTGCGATAGAGAACTTCAGTCCAACCATTGTGGTGGTTGATAGCAGAGAGCTTTCCTGTCAGTTACCTCAGGCTTCCCACACAAATGATATTTTTGACGCGATGATTTAAGTCCACACGCCATTCCCACTGTACACATTTGAATAGAGTTTTGATTTCACATTCCACGAGCTACTGAGTACTACCTGTCTTTACTTCAACTTAATTCAAACAATAAACGAACCGCATTTGCTTCAGAAACACGAAAATAAACTATGTTAAGAGAGCGAACTGGACTCTTTCAATCAAGAGTGGTTTTGAAACCGTCTTACTTGAAATGAAAGTGTATCATCGTGCTCATGTTATGCTGGCGTTCAATCTGGTCTATAAATTAGGTGCCTTCGAGGATTGACATTTTTTCAAGGCGAAAACGTGCTTTTCCATCCTTGTTGTTTGACTGACACCATTAGTTCTGATTGCTGGAGAGACGCTTCCATTAGACGAGAAGGTCACTGCATATTCGAGCCTGCGCATATATGACATGCAAGGACCAAGAGTATCGTCCTACCTCTCCAGGGATCTTGTCAAAAAAAATTGAAGGCGATGTGGCAATGCCGCAAGGCCAGTTTGAAGAACCTCTGATTGAAAAGAACTTGAGAATTCCTGGCCCATCATTTCTTCTACAAACTGTTACACCAAATGACCCGCGAGCACCAAGATACACTCGTCTGCGGGCGCGACCAGAAGAAATGCGTTGAAGTTAAGCCGATGATGGAGATAGGAATGAATCAACATTCAAAGAAGCGCTGGTAGAATGGACAGAAATATGACCAAACAAAGATTCAGGGTCGCGGTTGGCGGCAAGACGGCCTTGCCACCATTCCACTTACACTCATAAATCTTGAACTGGCGTCCTCACAGCCGCTCCTTAATCACGGCCCCACCGCCGACATGGCGACCAGAAGGCGAACATTGCCTGGCTTCCTCAGGAAGAATAGCGGCTACATATTTGTCTTCTGCGCCCTTTTCGCCTTCGTGCAGCTTGGTTTGCACAATGGCCGGCGGAAACTTATTCACAGACATACTCCAGACCTTGCAAAAAACGACAAGGCGAGCTGGTTAGACACCAGTACGTTTGCATCCCTCACCGACGAAAAGAAGAAGAAAAACGTCGTCACGGACCACCCAATTCCCCACCTCATGGACGAGGCCGAGGAGAAGTATCGCAAGAAGCTTGGCGGCCAGAGCAAGACTCTCAAGGCCGCCGTGTCAGAGTATACGCGCCGGTATGGGCGGCCTCCGCCAAAGGGATTCGACGAGTGGTGGCAGTTTGTGGAAAAGTATGACGTTAAGATGGTCGATGAATACGACGGGCTGGTTAGCGACTTGGCGCCCTTTTGGGAGCTGTCGGGAGAGGAGATCAGACGGCGCGCGTTGCAAGCTGGCGAGCTGCCCTCTATTGACTTGGTGCGGATACGGGATGGCGAGGCGACAGTCATCAATGTCAACCCAAATTTCCATGATTCAGAAGTCAGCGCCAGAGCCCGTGGCTTCAGGAGTATGACCGGCAAATTCGTACATTTGGTGCGTGCATATACATAACTACACATAACTCTGTTTGACATGACGGACGTTTACTAAAGCTACCAGACATGGATTTTCCTATCAATGCTAAAGCAGAGGGACGCGTTTTGGTTCCCTGGGAGCACAGGAAGTATCCTAATATGACAATACAGGATTCGTCAGGTAAGTATTTTCTTCCCGCATAGTATACCTTCTCACTCCACAATTAGAGGGTATTCAGAAGATGCTGGGCGGTCCATTCAAGCCAGACTGGGGAGAAGACGGCAATATCTGGGAAGCATGGCGTCGTACTTGTGATCCAGAGAGTCCTGCGCGTCGCCTCTTTTCTTCTCTGCGGACAAGTACCACTCTGCCCGTCAAAAATCACTTCAGCTCAGATACCGTCAGCCCCGGAGATGACTTCGTCTTTGCCACAGGTCCGGCTAAAGAGGATTACTGCAAGAACCCACACGCACACTACGAACAGGGTCACTTTTTCTCTGATTGGCGGTCCATCCCTGCTCTCTATCCTGTCTTCAGTCCAGCACGCACACAAGGCTTCATGGATATCAAGATTCCGAGTCATTATTACTATGGGAGTACAAAACGCTATACGTACGGCTGGGACTCGGTCAACCTTGAGCTTAAAGATATTGACTCGATGGAAATCCCTTGGGAGGACAAGCTTGATATGATCTTCTGGCGTGGCGCAACAACGGGTGGCGGGAGTCACCCACCGGGTTTCATGCATCTCTACCAACGCCACCGCTTCCTACGCCTAGCGTCGGACCAGGCAGAGGACAGATATCGTGTTGTAACATTCCCTGACCCCCCGGGATCGACTGCCAGCTTCGCATCCGCGGCAGTACCTATCGGGCCTATCAACGAGGAAATCATGGATGTGGCATTCGTCAAGGCGGTATCCGCGGGGAGCTACCCCGGTGGTATGCAGGCGCTGGAGAAGGATCACCGCTTCGCTGATGCGGTGCCCCTAGGGGAGCATTGGTCGTACAAATACTTGATTGACATGGACGGAATGAGCTATAGTGGGCGTTTCATGGCGTTTTTAGCAAGTGACAGTGTGCCTCTCAAGTCGACGGTGTACGAGGAATTTTTCTCAGACTGGATACAACCCTGGTGAGCCCATCATTTCAGTGTAGCTTCGCCTTCATATACTCAAGGCTACTTCTATTTCTATAGGGTGCACTACATTCCAGTTTCTTCATCATACGCAGAAATCTACAACATTCATGCGTTCTTTTCGGGGCCGACCCAGGTAACACTTGACGCAGCCAACTCAACGCACGAGGTGTTATCACCAGAAGAAAGGCGATCGACGGACGGTGATAAGCGCCTGCGGCGGATCGCACGCGCGGGGAAACAGTGGAAACGCACGATAGGGCGCACGCTGGACATGGAAGGTGAGCTGCCTTTGTGTATAAGCTGAAAGAGTAAACATTAACAACCGCGCAGCCTACGTGTACAGACTGTGTCTCGAGTGGGCCCGACTGTGGGCAGATGATCGGGAGTCGATGAACTTCTACCTTTGATACTTCTTGCATGCAACAGAGCGGCATCGTATTTTCGACAAATTAATACAGCCTCATAAGGCTGCTCGTGGCTTCCATCAACACACAGCATATAATATACCAATCATGCGACCCACTTATTCCTCACCCACCCTCACCGCCAGATAGACACATCATGTTGGACAGGAACTTACATTTTATTCTTTCTCCCCACCCTCCCTGCATTCTGGCCGTCTCTATCCGCTCATCATAAGCATTACAAAGCCTCATTCCCTGTTTTCGTGCTTGCCTACTCTCATGTACTATTAGTCATTGTCTCCTTTAAGCACATAGCCTAGATGTCGGTAAGCTAGCAGTAATAGTTTAATAATTTATCTCACCTTCAGCTTGTACACCATGCACCTTAGCGTGATGTTGAGTTTGATCTGAGTCGGGTCGGTCACGATTTATGCGTCTACTGTGACCGCTTCTTGAAGTCACTTTGTAATTATTGTTTCTATATATATGATAAATTAACATGAAATTATAGGCTACATAAAATAAGAGGTTGGTTTATAAGCCAATTCCGTGTCGGCGATAAAGCCCAAAAAGGAAGTTCATTTACTGAATTAAGCACGTACTCGACCACCACGACCAAGCCGGACAGCAAGACTCATGGGCACAGCCAGCTTCAAGCTTCACACATGTGTTTTATTTATCACTCCATATATACTAAGTTTTCTCCGTTGTTGAAGCCACGTAAGATCTACTTCGCAGAGTTCAAGCACATACATGCGAGATAATTATGGAGCACGGCGTCACCATAATGGGCAAGGCGGGCACAATTACAACTTCCCTGAAGAATTCAAAGCGTCATAGACCAATGCCTCCAATTTCGACCAGGTAGTAGTGGTCTGCAAGTCCGGCACTGGAACCACCTGTGCTCCAAATACAACAGCAATCCCAGACTCCGGGTCAATGAAATGCTGTGTCCCGGAATAGCCTACCCCTAGAAAAGTTCAACAGACATTACGCAACTGGTATGTTAATTGGTTGTGGACGTACACCAAATGGACCCTTTCTTTCGGCGTTTAGGGTAATTCTGCGTCGCTATTGCAAGGCCTGCACCCCACTGTGTGCCAGGCACCATGATGATTGATTCCGAAAGAGATTTTGCCCCCTTTTCCGTCAGAGATAGCTCGAACAGTAGACGAACGGTTTCTGCTTTGAAAAGAGCATTCGGTATGGTCTTCCCCGCTATAATCAGCAAAGTAATGAGGAACAAATCAACTCAGATTGGGTGCAATGCACTGGCCATTTATCTGTAGTGTGTATCAGTATCTTGAGATAATCCCTCATAGAGCTGTAGAGCCCAGCTCCTCCCAAATGGAGTCGCACTACAAGAATGAGATGAGCAGCGCATTACATATCGACAGTACAACACCTTTGTCGGGGTCTTGTTCAATGATCTTAACTTCGCCAGTGCACGGACTAAGGCTCCCATCTTTGTTTCTGTATGAAAGCGAGACAAACCTGCGCTTAAGCTCAGGTGTCAAAAGAAACGAACAAGAGTCCGCGTCCAAGGGCCCAAAGATGTGCTCTTTGCTTTTGGTTTCGGTTTTCATTTCAGATATACAACCCCAAGTAAAAACCAGCCTGTAACGTACCAAAATTGACCAAGCGTTTGCCCGGATACTTTCTCTACAAGAAATCCCAACGCATCCGAGTTAAACCCATAAGCAACTGAATCGGTAAGAAAAATGACACGAAGTCAGATCGCCTTGCTCTATTATTCAGAGCTCAGACCAAACGGACAGATAGCTTACAATCTGTTCCGGGCTCAAACTTGAGCGGTACACCAGGTAGAGGTCCCTACAGATTCAGGCCATTATTTGGCAGATGCTAGAGTATTGCTGCCCAGAGTTGTGTACTTACCATGACTATCCTATAGAAGCTTTGCAACGGATCTATTGTTGCATGCATATCCTTCGAAGTGTAGGCCTCCGGGAGACTACTTATATCCTCTTTCACAACGGGATAGAACAATCCGCTCGTGAAGGTCAGGAGGTGTTTGACAGTGAGTACGGTTGTGCAAGGCCGGAACTTTGTATTAAAGGTCGACGTCTTCTCTACAATTACGAGATTGCGAAACTCTGGTAGATGATCGCCTATAGGGGTGTTCAGAGAAAGTGCGCGATTTTCGATTAGTTTAAGAACTGCTAACTGCGGTTTCAATGGTTAGCCTCCCTTGCATAGTAAATATACCAAGGTGAACACTTCACCGCCGTTATCAGTTTGGTCTGGCTGCACATCCAGAAGACGCTGTCTGGATTGACCTCCTCACTCAACATATCACCTACCACCCTCAGACCTCCTCCCTGAAAGTATATTTCGCCTTCGACATTGGCTATTCCAAGCACAATTGCCGGCACTTCTCCGGACTCCGTGGTTTCTCTCTGGTTGATAATTTAAGTGGGTAAGTACCAAATAATCTGCTCAAAAACATACTATGAAGTTGTCCAGAGCGCGCTTTCCATCAGGGATGAGTGTAGCCATGATAGATAGATTTAAGTGCCAAAAAGTAAGAACGAGATTTTTACGACTCTATGAAATCTTCCCATGAGCCTCGGTTAACGAGGCGGGAATGACGGCCGGACAGTGAGCCAGGAGCTTACCATTACAATATGAAAGTATGCGCTGTAACTTACTTTAGGGCGCTCGAGGCCTGCATGGATATAACACAAAAAATTATCGAGAACCCCTGTCTTCAATAATCAAGAGGCACATAAATTGGAAAAAGTGAGCAAAAACTGTGCAGTCAAACACTCGCTAAAGGTTCGGAAAGAGCTTAGGTACACACGCAACACGAAAATAAATCTACCAAAACGGAGTCAACCAACCAGCAAGGCCCGGTTGTATGGCTATCAGTACTGGTATACCTGGGTATACACGAGTTGATGTGTCGCTTCTTTATACCGCCATCCACTCTGGCAATGTACGGGTTAGTGTTGGGTTTTCCCCGCCCGAAGTTGGTAGGATCCATCGCGCAATGTGTTTAGGTTGTATTCGAATACCCGACGGAGGTTTGGGCCGTGAAACTAGACCGCGGGCACATGAAAGGGCTAAGGAAGACTCATAGATATCAGTCGATCTGAACAGAATCAGTGAATATGAATACAAGTAAGAATCACAACAGGAAATCGTACCCGGATTAAGTTTGGGTTAAAAGAACACTAAGTTATCCTCCCCTTGGAGCATTAGCAGAACTTGCACCCCTTCCCCTGCCACCTCCGCGACCACGGCGTCCACCGCCTCTGACAGCCCCGCTACTATGGGCTACACCTCCTTCAGCATTGGCAGCAGAAGGGGCCGGCGTAGCCTTTGCACCGTTGGTTGGTGCAGAACTAGAAGCACCTTTTGCGTCTTGTTGTGACTGCACTTCAGAAGGCCTTTGCAGGATGCTAGGCACTTTCAGTTGAGCCGCATTTGCTGTAGAACTTGTTGCTCCGCTTCCACCACTGCCACCACCACCACTTGAGTTATGCCCCCTTCTGCCCCCACGGCGATTCTCTTTCTTCGGCGACGCAGGAGCCTTTGCCTTTGCTGATGGTGCCGGCTGCTGCTCTGTGTCAGACTCGTCGATGCGTGCAAAGTTGGCAGGCGACCCAGAAATTACCGGAGTAGACGGAATAGAGCTCGTCGAGGTAGCTGCGCCTCCACTAGAATTCGAAGTCCGTCCGTCTCTTTCCCGCTCACGGCGCTTGCGTTCAGATGCCACGTTAGCATGGCCAGAGACACCGCTCAACGCCGCCTCGAATTGGCGGGATGCGAGCCCTATAACGGGTCGTGTGCGGCGGCTCGCGCTGGAGGGCGGGCCAGATGCTGCAGGGACATCAACACTGGAAGTTGTCGCAGCAGCATTGACACTCGTGGAAGGCGGTGTGAGGATTGTGGGAGTCATCGTCGTCTCCGTCCGGGCGGCATCTTTGGCAGAGGCCTTGTTTTGGCCTCGAGGTGGGCGTGTCAACTTTGCGACTTTGGCAGGCGGATTGGCAGGTGCGCCAGTACTGATGGCGCCCTTAGAGTTGGTAGCTGGAGTCGTCTGTGCTTGAGGTGTGTTTTTCGCAGCTTGAGAGGATGCTGCAGCGGCGGCAGCTATGGCCTTCTTGGCTTTCTTCGTTATGGGTTGGTTGGTAGTAGCAGACGCGGCCATGCCATTGGAACTGGGACCTGCTTTAGCTGCAGAAGAGGCGGTAGAGGCAGCCGCGGCTTTCTTCTTCTCCTCTTTGCGAAGAGTAGCAATGCTCATGTTGTTGTAATGAGCATGATTGCGGAGGATGGCTTCTTTGTCTTTGTTGGCGCTCTTCTCAGCTTTAAGGGCCTCTAGGAGAGGGGTGGTCTTGGGTGGCGGGGCTGGTTGAGAAGATGCGACTACAAGACAGAACATGAACACATAAAAACAGCCAAGTGTTAATTCAACTTACTCAGTGCCTCAAGACTGACAGGTTCGGCATTTTCTGAAGCCTTCAGACTTTCCAGGAAAGATATATAATCTTCGTCTGATTTTCTAATGGGTTGATAAAGTAATACATAGTCAAAATCTATACGCACCTTTCTCAATCGTTCCATTACGTGGGTCATGTTTGCGTTTCTCGGAGGGTATTTTGGGGTATGGTGCGAACTCAACAACTGCTTGCGACTCGACGCCTACACGTCGTGTTCAGTAGTATGCTCATCGGTCCGTAATGTCGTTAATAATACCTGTTTTATCTCTGAAGATATGCCCGTCGTAAGCACGACTGAACGTGGCGAGGTGCTCCTCGTCCTTGAAAGCAATATATGCGCGAGATGGTATATTCTCCTTGTTTAATCTGTTGATAGGGAAATGAGATTGATACTATTACTTTGGGCTCAGTGAGAGTTAGAGCTAACTTTTTGCGTAGTTTCCCTTGAAAGAAAGCTTTCCACACTGCAGTTTCGTCGGTAACCCACTCTTGTACGCTCTGCCAGAATACCTCCTCCGGTAGGTTGGGCGGCAATCGTCGCACTACCGTCTTCAACCGTTCGTTCGGTTGCGGCAGAGACGCCTTCCTTTCCTTATCGCGCTCTTTCTCTTTCTTTGACTTCGCGGGTTTCGTCTGTGCAGGAGCTGTAGACATGATACCTGTAGTGTCCGAATAGCGAGACGTCTGTGGAAGTTGCTGATCAGAAACGACGGAGCCGAGCTCATTACAATCCAATCAATGGACATCAATACGCGCAGTGCGCACTGCTTGACACGTGCTTCCGGCGCTATCCGAAGTCGCAGGCGGAGCTTAAAAATTGATAGCCATAAATAGCCGCGACTTTTTTTCATTCGGTCCTTCGTCTCTCATCTCTCTTCGTTGTCGTCGTGATTATTCTTTACACAGTGAGTGTCTCGTCTTTGCTTCACCGTTCTCGCTTTAGCGCCCTTGAATGATGAATAAGAATTCACATATCAAGCTCAACAGTCTTAGGAATTTATTCCGCTGCTGACTTTTACTTCTGCAATTCTGACTCTTTTCAACCCTTCCTTTGTGTCTTGTAAACCATCTTACTGATTTTACTCGCTCCTCCAGGTCTTTCGTCAACTATTGCATGTGAAATAGTATATCAATTGTCGGGTAGGAGTATTGTACGAATTGTTATACGAACTCTGTTGTTCTTTTTGCCAATTAGGTGAAATGATAACACGATGTCATACATTATTCCATTTTCTTTGTCCTGTCCCTGCCTGTCCCTTCGAAAATAAAACCCGTCAAGGCTCTTTACAGATTCCGATTAGTGCAAGATGAATATGAAATGAATACTGGAAGGATTGCGAAACAATTCTTGATCATGAGCTCTTTCCATACGCACTTGAAAAAGTCGTAGAAATTCATGAACAATGCTAATAACTACTGCTAACGCGTTGTGGTAACCACGACGATGTCGCAAAGGCGTTAGACGCAATTTAAAGAGAGGCAGATATGATACTCTGACTCAACTCTGAAAACTGTTTACAGTAATGATTATTTACCAGACTAGTAAGTAGTACCGCGTCTTGACTGCATCTGTTCAGCAGCTGATCTTCACCCAATTAAAGACGCCGTCATGGAAGGTGAGGCAACCAATATTCTCCGGGCCTGCAATATGCTCGGTCTGAATCTGCGTGCATCCACTATCGGTGTAGAAAAAAGCCACTGAGCATGTCCCGGCTAGTCGAACTTGGACAGAGTCCATGGAAGTCGGCATGGGGATGCAAGATCCTGAAGATGCTTGCGTTCCAGAATCGGCCTGAGTGATGCTTCCGCTTGCACATGAGGCCTCGGAGAAGGCGGTAAAGGAGAACGTTCCACTGCCAAGGGAGGGTGCGGCCGCTACAGTCATCAAAGACATAGCTATGGTAAGGTAGATAGTCATGAACTGCATGGTGTTGATAGGTTTGAGCTGAATTTCAAGAAAGTCAGAAGGTTGTATATCGCCGAAGAACCTAGAGATTACCTCTTTGTTGATGGAGTCTGTTCTGTAGACAACCAGATGGACAGCAGTTCATTTATATGGAGCGCTCCCAGCTACTGAATCCACCTCAGTCGGTACATGTACGACGGTCAGCGGTGCAGGGTGTAAGTTAGTATATAATTTAACGCGACATTTTTCTGCTCCGCAGGGTAGTTGCGGTACTTAACTGCTCCAGTCGGGACGAGGACAAAGATAGACGCTATTAGGCAGGTACCTCATGTCCATTCTTTTGCGGCGGTTTTTTAATACATAGGTGTAATAAACTCTCTAGATTTTACTTGGTAAGTACAGCAGCGTCCTGCGATGCTAAATGAAGCACCAGAGTTTTCGCGTGTCATTATCCATTTAAGATTTGTGTAAGGTCCTGCACTGAAACTTAAAATTTGCGGTATCGAAGTAATCAAGGTATATGTGAAAAGCTTCATCCCTTGTAGGCCCATTGCGGCAGAGAGTACCCGCCAAACGTACGGGTAAGAACAGAGCTGTGAGGAAGACTGATAGAATGTCAACCGTATGAGAGGGTTTGACATAGGGAATAGCGCACTTCACTCACAATCCAAAACATCAATCTGGCCTTTCAACCACGTTTAACTTGCTTTAGAAAGCATGCGGAAGTTAAAAGGAACGTTGAAGCTAAGCTGTGAAGCACAGCATCTCAGACAGAAGCCGCTGCTCACTAACGAGTCTCTAATCGTAGAAGGACGTCAAACAGATTTCGTCTTCGTCTTCTGAGTCCCAGAATTCATCGCTGGCAATTTCGCATGTTGTTGTATCCCGAGAGCGCTGGGCTCTCCGACGCATACTTTTCACTGCTAATCGGCGCATATTAAGAATAAGCCTTGACGTCTGTGGGCGATGAGCAGAGCGAAAAAAAAGATATAAATAAAAAAGGGAGGACGCACCCCAACTGAGATCAAGGCCAAGTACCACCTGAAACGGAGCTAAGATGAAGAAATCAAAAGGTATTCAGTAAGAGACAAACATACGCGAAGGCGGCCTTCCCGATGCCGTGATCAAGCGTACGCAGAACCTCGTAGTGTATCATCATCACTACCAACAGAGCTGTCAAAAGTAAGTGATTGTCAATATCCACTTGATCGGTCCGGTGCTCACCCACAATGAGCAGAAACGCCGCTATCCCTTCTTTGAGCATGAGTGAAGTAAGTGGCGTGCGCGCACCGCGTCGCAGCAGTAGTCCGTTCAGACTCAAGATAAACACTGCGGCCTGGCAGCTTCCTGCGCCAATACTGTAACGTTCGTCATATTCCTCTCCATAGGTTCCTTGAAAAGCGGTCACTCACCCGAAATGAATAAACACTGAGAGGCCGATGGCTGGTGGTTCACAAGCATCCGTGCTGCTCTCTTTGAGCCCGCTGAGTATACGTGCAGTGGCGGAAGTCTCGAGTAGCATGACCAACACAAAGAAGCCGATTAGTAGTCGTCTGAAGTACTTGCTCTGGTTATACAGAGCGTATACTGAGAAAAAATAAGTTTGCTAAATATTCAAAGTGATCGGAATTCAACGTACCTCGAACCAAAAGAATCATCTCAAGAAGGGTGAGGGTCCCTTGTGCCAGTACAATAACGAACGTGAGATCCAAGGCGCATGCTTGTCGAGACGGGTATTTATGTGTATAAATTGTCAAGTACTGGCTCAATCTGTAGAAGAGGGCATCAGTCTACTTGCAACCGCAATAGAGCAAAGGATACCTACAGTTGTGCCGCCATGAGTATGTACCGTGCAATAAAGTACAGCACCTTGACCCAGTTAAGCCTGCCTCTATGGTGCAACGCGGCGTATGATAAATTCTTTTCAAAAGAAGAAGAGCAGATACGGTACGCACCTCCACAGGTATTCCACCTCGTCTCCCCAGTGTATTGTAAGCTCCCATATTTGCACAGCCAGTGCAGACACTACGTATATGCTCAGCAAAGGCGTCGGAGGGGCCTTAGAAACATACTGGACAATGGTCCGGGAAATATGACGGTGTTGACCATTCTTCCGAGCTGGCTGAACTTGCTGTGCATAAACTTAATGCTGTGAAGGGATATACAAAGGGGTAGGCGATGGGCGTGGAGGCGTAGTACACTTTGAAGGCAATGCCTCTTCCCAAACGTTCTTTAAAGGCCCGCCTGGCGTCACTATAGTGATTGGTGGAGGAACAAGTAGTGGGGTAAGTAGCACCTCCAAGTCATTGACATTGAAATAATGATGTGTAGGGTCCGATGAGTCGACTGAATACAGGAACGCGAAGGTGCCGAACTTCCTTTTCTGACAGTTGATAAAGGCTAAGCGCTAAATGTTGAATAGTTTTTGAATGGTTTGTTATGTAAGGGTTTCAACGTCAACTGAAATTCAGGATACGGTAGCGAGCCACCTGTTCTTCATGTCGTATCTCGAAACAATGAGTAACTCGACAACATGCATTCAAAAAGCACGCACTACGAAGCTGTTCAATTTCTCTTGCAGGGCAAGCTGAATGCTCAAAACAAAGTATGGACGGCCCTGGGAATGTGTCGTTATTCAAGTCAGTGTCGTGCCGAATACCATGATCTCTTAGCATCACAGTGGCGTAAATGCGGTATGTTAAAAGTGGTTCTTCTCCAAATGTACTTTCCTGTGAGAAAGAGCTTTTCTTATTTCTCTACGCATTCAAGCACGACACACAAATAACCTCCGAGCCAATCGTGGTCTTCTCCTTTTAGGCGATGCCGCACCGACGACCCTTTGGGTGCCATTGCACTCCCTCTGGCCACCCGTACGAAGTCCCGCGCCACGGTGTGCCCGGGCGCAGTCTCAGTGCACGACGCCCCGTGGACCCGCCCGGACTCGCATCGCGCTGCTAAACCCCTAAGGTGGACATGCACAACCATCATCCTAGCGGCGAATTGCGATGAGATTAGTGGTTGTATTTTTGCTTCCAAAGCATTCGAAAGGCTCATCTTGACATAATAACAACGACAGTTGAAGTTTGCAAGCATTACTTATTACTTATTTATGCTGACGAGGGATGGACTTGAACTTCAGCTTCAACATTCAACTTCAAGAGCTGCCACCAAGCTGCCACAACTGAAGTTGTCTGAGCCTTAAGCACAATTGATCACCTAATTGACCGTGAGAAAATACCAGAATGCCGTGAATGGTAGCGGTGGTGCATGACCCTCTCTTCGACTACCAACTATGCCGCCCAAAAGAAAAGGTGCCTCTAAGAAGAAGGGTACCAAAGCTGCTGCCACCGAGACGCCTCTGAAACATGTGTCAACCCCTGCTGAAGACGAGCGCATGGAGACAGACGATCCAGGGCCAGCGCCGCAACCAGAACCGTCAACGTCAACAAGCGTCATCGAAGCAGCTTCACAGATAGTGGAGAAAGCTGAGAGGGCAGTGGAGAATGTGGTAGAGACGGTAGAAGGGAAAATATCTGAGGTTGCCGAAGCTGCAGGACAGTTTGTCGAAGAAATGTCGGGGATTGAGGAGTCTGCTGCGATGCCAGCATCAGGCGAAGCCACACCTACTGAGAGTGAAGCGAAACCGGAAGCAGAAGAAGAAACACCAAAGATAACCATGGAAGAGAGGAAGGCTAAACTAGAACAACTTCGGAAAAAGATTGTGAGTATTCAAATCGTTGGTTGCTCCTAATTGTTTTTGAACCATTGGGTATCTATTAGGCAGCGTCAGCACGAGCCAACCGTGCATCCCTAGTAGAAGATGCGTCAAAAGCCAAGATGAATGCGAGAGAAACTGCCCGACTAGAGAGGCAGCGCAAACTTGCAGAGACATTGAGACTGAAGGCCGATGCAGAGGAACGTGGTGAGGATGTGGAGCGTGCCAAGAACTGGGAGTACACTGTTGAGGAAAACGAAGAATGGGAAAAGAAACTTGCCAGAAAGAAACGGCGGGCGGATTTTGAGTTCCATGGTGCGTCTGTCACTATATGCGCTATATATTCATTGACCTGACTTGTCTACTAGATGACGCTCATGCAGCCCGGAGGCGGTACAAGAAAGACTTGGACCACATCAAACCTGATCTGGAGGCTTATAACAAGCAGAAGGCCCTTGCCATGGGCTATGGCAGCAGCTCCCTTGTAGGTTTCGATCCCAGCACAGGATCCTCATCAGAGGTCTCAGTCGTTAGTCAAGAGCAAAGACTGGCGGCCGAGAACCTCTATCGCGATGCGAACACTCTTATTTATGGCGACAACAAACCCTCCGAGGATGCTATCGATAGAGTGGTCAGCAAAATCAACAAAGAGTACGTTGCCGTAATCTCTGTGACTTAATTTTTCCGACTTAACGTGTTCGTCTTCAGTATCGATAAGAAGGGCAAATTTTCGCGCAAGCGCCTCAACGAAGAAGAGGGCGATATCACTTATATCAATGAGCACAATCGTGTGTTCAACAAGAAGGTCAATCACCTGCTTTAGTCAACCAACTCGTTTCACTAACAAGCTATGTAGATTGCCCGCTATTACGACAAGTACACTGCAGAGATCCGAGCAAGCTTCGAGCGCGGTACCGCTCTCTAAGCTTGTTTTCTATGCATTTATTTTATGTATCTTTGTAACTTCTCCTACGTCCAGCTATAGCCTGGATAATGTACGTTGCGATTTCATCCTATCTCTTATATAAATCATACTAATCGCCCCTCACTAGGTATTACCCATCACTAGTTCATGTTTTGTAGATTAAAACGCATCGCGACGTGAATTATGTTGAGCGTCAAGTACACTATGGACGAGCACGCGTTTTAAATGGCCTATAACGACAAGAAGGCAAGTATATGCACGTAAGTATGTACACAAAGATGCCATTCTACCTAGGGAAGTACATTCGCGGCCAGAGTACATGCAAGCACTTACGTAGTATTTTCTTCATGACCGACGCATCAGGACGATTAACGAAGGAGTAAGCGATTATTAAAGTGCAATGTGTAATTGGCGCAATTCTGAACGCATCGACGCGCGGGATGGGTTCTCGGGTGCACTTCCCTATCCATGCAACACATGATCATTGCCCAACGCTCTGAAAGATGAGAACTGCAGAGTCCATTACTCTGCAGTTGCGTGCATATGTTCACTCCGCCTTCTTGAAGCCCCGCATACACTTCCCATCAGGCATTGTCGAGGACGGTTGCGTTTTGCTTTACGCGTTACATGACAAGACTGTCTGTGCATCGTGCCTTCAACGTGCCTTCTTCTCTTTCGCTTTGGGTCCGTTTTGACTCGTGTTTCTGCTAATCAGACGAAGAAATGTCTTTGGGCCTGCCCTGAACGAGCGGCACTTGTCAGTATTTAATAATTGTACCTAAGTGCTCACATTCCGGAACGCAAAACAAGGTGAGTAGCTCTTTTGTTAAGCAGTCGATCCAAGTCTACGCGGCGTCCATTTTGACTTGCAGTATTCCAGATGCGCGACTCTGTGATCATGCGCGTCTCTAAAATCACGTTTAGCAAGCTAAGCTGTGAAATGTTCGATGCAAGTCAGGGGCATGGTCCATATGCTAGCAAGTTTAGAGAGCATATTTGGGGCAAGACTTCCACGCTAGGGGACGTATGGAGCTTGTTAGTCATGATTACGACCCTGATCCTGAACGCCATCGACCCAAGTTGGTCATTTTCTCGTAGGAAGTGGGCGAACTAATCATTTGAACTTGTCAGATAATTTTGTTGCTCGTTACTTGTTTTTTAATTATAGAAAGTATAAGGCTGAGGCATACACGGGTCCTAGGTGGACCGACCTTAGTGCTTTCGGTGCCCTACGTGCCGATCTGCTGTACAATGTATGTTCACCTCCTTCGTTGCTGCCAGTCACCACTGACTAAATCTGCCATAGATTGTCCCATATCTTCATCCTATAGACCTGTACAACCTCATCCGCACGACGCGTACGCTTAGGGCATTATTACTCCACAGCAGCGCGTCGAAGGAATGGGAAAAGAGTTATCTGAACCACCCTGCCATTCCATTCTATCCTGAAGACATATCTGCGCCAATGTGGACTTCTTTGCTATTTGGGCCCGCCACATGTGATATGTGTTTATGAGCAAAGTTCGTTATGTTTCCTTTTTTTACTGACCTCTCACAGGTCTGCAGCTGCAAGAACGCTGTCATAGATGTTACTTATCGCTGAAGGTGTAACAATTGCTCAGTGAGTATTTACTTTTTTAATTAATAGAACGGCTTCGTTGATTGTTCGTTAATTGATGCATATCACTAGGATATGGTTTCTATCTTCGGTATGTCCATAAGATCAGTGATACCAAAATTCTTCAAGAAAACACAAGTCCACCTTAACCTAAACTTGACTCGATTGTGTCCCCTCTAGTTGTATTCCACGATTTTCCACTTTATCATGCATACACCCATATAGCACATTGTCGGCATCAAAAAGAACGTCAAGTCCAGAAAGAGCAGCGTCAACGAGAACATCAGCTCCGCGTAGTGATGCGTAAAAATCAACTATCCAACCATTATTTTCGTTTTGTGAGACGTCGTCTGCCTCCTATAGTCGCGCTGTTCTACCGGCCTGATCCCACCATGGTGTATCACCTTGCCATGTATCAGAACTACCTTGAAACCCCAGCGCTAACTGTCGACGAATTTCAAGAAGATATAATCATGGCCGATGAACTGCTGTCTTTTGCCTAATCCGTGATAGGCCGCATGATAGAATGGATCATTTGGCCAAGCTTATGAGTACAGAAGGTCTCGCTGGCGTGGGCGCAGCAGAGGTCGAGTACCTCACCTACGACAGTGTCTTGAATCTGGCGTTAGCTATTTTTGAATGTGAATGCAGACGAGACAAACAAGCTCGTACACGCACCGGCCTCTTCGTTGGTTGGAGAGAAGCACTAGGCCATCAATCTCAGCCCTGCTCCAAACATGGGAATCTATCTTGCAGCTTTGACAGAAATATCAAGCTCGGATTCTCGTTCTACGTCAGTGATGAGGGGCAAGCTAATGTAAAAGCAATTGCTAGACTTCTGGGTGTCGATCCGTTGTCTCTGAGGATGTCTGACCTGCCAGTGGACGCACGGAATGTACGGTTTATCTGCAGAAGGTGTGCTGAACGCCATGACCATGCAGATGGATTGAATTGGCGCTCGGCTGTACGTGTTTGCACTTCTCTTTTTGTGCTACCTAAAGTTCAACTCGCTAAAAGGTGAAACATTCAGCATTTTCTTCCGGTAATTCGAAATGTGGACCCGAAGATCTATTCGTCCCATCTCCCGATTTTACCGAAAACCTGCGGCACTTGGAGCCGCCTTATCCCTCAGAGTTCGATTCAATAGTTTGGCTATGCAATCATTGGGGTACACATATTGATAAACATGTCAAGAGGAGCGAGGTTATCGAGCATGTCAAGAACGTGCGAGTCCACACATGAAGTTCAATATTCAACT
The DNA here is from genome assembly GCA_028532985.1 of Stropharia rugosoannulata. Classification (NCBI taxonomy): domain Eukaryota; kingdom Fungi; phylum Basidiomycota; class Agaricomycetes; order Agaricales; family Strophariaceae; genus Stropharia; species Stropharia rugosoannulata. Next base: position 1,134,318 of record JANCIK010000013.1, on the reverse strand, counting down.
CATTATGCTGAGATTTTACATAGACACGATATACACAGCCCAGTCATTAATAAAGACTATTTTATCAATCACAATAAATGTCGAGCAAAGGAATGCGCTACTGTATTCCTGCAAACTGAGTACACTTACCAATGTCTGCGATGCTCAAAGCCCAGAGGTCTGCGCCTGCGGAAAAATAAGGATTTTTTCAAACGTATCAAAGATAGGTAAGTAATGCATCACTAGCACTCGTATACCCGTTCTCTCTTTCTAATTAAAGGAGACATGGGGTTCTGCGGGACCACTCGATTGAAGGTGTTGACTGGCGCAAAATGAAGCTCGTGGATGATGATTTGTGGGTGACAAAACGGATGCTCGGTGCAGACGGCATGGCAGTGTGAAATTAACCGCAGGGGTTTTCAATCACGCGGAGTTTTAAGGATGGAATACCTTGCTGAATCACCTTGGGGATCACCGGTGATGTTCGGTGATGGTAATGACAGATTCTTCTGAAAGCAATTTGAAAGTTGAATTTGAAAGAAGTTGTTATGCCTCGGTGCTTGCTAATAAATTGACATGACATAATGAGAAATAGCCTACTAGTAGTACTGCTTCCTCTAAGTCTTTGTTTTTTCAAGCAAGAGCAAAGCAAGAGCTGCTCATACATATAGAGTATTGCCTACATATGTAAGTAGCTGCTCTTAAGCTGACTTCAAGCCGAAGTGGATTGAAAGTGGAGTTGATCAACAAAACGCGGTCACGTGTGTAAATGAATGGTTCAACACGATGAGCGCGGGTTCTCTGCGGCTATGCGCCTCTGGCCCTAACCTTCACGACCACAAGCAACGATTCCGACAAGTCCTTTTTATGAAGTAATGTCTACTACGACCGAGATCCTTTTCAACTCTCCTGCTTTGCACTCATTGAAACGAGATCAACTTGTCAAACTCTGCAAGATCCATTCCATCAAGGCTTCAGGAAAGAATGTTGAATTAATCAAGAAACTGCGCCGGCATGCGAAGACGCTGCCCAAAGATTCACCTTTAAGCATTGCCACCAGAAGCGAGTCAACAGTATCTCTAGGCGCCGTTGAGGCAGATGCATCTGACTCACTCAAAGATGAAGAAGATGAAGAAGAGGACATACCAGACGACAAATCGCCCCGTAGTCAATTCTCTCGACAAAGCGAGCAATGGGAGATGGTGATGGATGTCATAGAAGAGGAAGAGGAGGGTTCATCTCAGGGCACAATGTCGTCTCGGAGGACGTTGAATGGTACTGGCGAATTTGGAGTGGGCAGCTCTAAATGTAAGCTTTCCATTCATGCATAAGATCTGCTTTGTTCATAACCACCGATGTCCCCTATAGCCAGCACCGTAGGATCGTCTATAAAGGCTCTCGCCAGCTCCTTTGGCCTCAAGAGGGGAGGCACCAAGTCGTCGTCTGCTTCCTCAAAGCACAGCTCCACTCTGGCCCCGCACGAGGACGATGAACTTGTTCTCAAATCAACCCCTTATTCCTCTCTTCCAGAATCCACCAGTATGCCCCAGACTGACCATTTTACCCTTAGCTCAAACAGAATGTCTGTTGATGGCAACGAAGAGATACCTCTACCTGGCCATGCCCTTCGTCCCGGAGAACCCGCGCCTGCAAATGCGCGCCTGAGCCTTGGTCTTGGTCTGGGTGCACCCTCCACCCCCCTTCGCTCACAGCCAACTACGACGATCCGACTTGTTGCCAACCAAAGCCTGCTTCCCGGAGAGAGTATGGACTGGGGATATGACTCCGGAGGGGGCGGCACGCCCCAACTTAAGCCATTTAAAACCACTTTCGATCTCTCCTTTGCCAGTCCAGCCCCGGAAGGGAAAGGTCTCGGCTTTGGAGGAACAAATATCTGGCCCCCACCTCGGGATGATGAAATGCAAGGCCTTTATCCTAAGCTTACCTTTGATGACCTGCCTCCTTCCATGCCCGGTTCTCCTGTGCCTACAGTTATGCCCACAGGACCCTTTGTTTTTGGCTCTCCACTCCCGAAGAACAATGTCTCTGACGCGCAGTTTAAGTCTGCTGCAGCCTCAGTGCTTGAGGAAATGAATCAGCGCCTGCGCACCGACGGCGTCGATGAGGTTGGCTTCGATATCATCTCGAAGCTGCATCCAGGTGCAAAGCCGGCACCGCCGCGCGAAATCAAGCCCCTCCCTTTTGCTAAACGCACTGGCGGAGACGTCACGGATAAATTCCAGAAGGCACACGAAGAAGAATTTCAAAAGATGGAGAGTATCGACGAGACTTTGCGTCGTCGTACACAGCTTACCCAGCAGATGCGGGGCAAGGACGATGGGGAGAAGGTCGCAATTGGCAAGAAGCGCAAGTCCAGTGTACTCGAACGCGACGGAGGTGCCGGACCACGCAGGCCGAGTGTTGTCGCCGGACGTGCGAGCACGACGAGGGTCATTAGTAACGGTCGCCGGGCTAAGCTTACCATCCCTGGGGGCTTTGGAATGGATGATGAACTCGGTGATGACGAAGAGGAAGAAGACAGGGGAGGAAAGCGTGTCCGAATGGATCCCGAGGCTGCTGCCCCTAACTCAGAAGAGCTGCGAAAGCAAGAAGAAGAAGCCGCTCGTCAGAGAGAAGAACTCGAAAGGGAAAAACAAATTATTCGTAAGAAACTGGAAGCAAATCGGGCACGTAGGAGGAGCAGTGCTGCGAACGCGACAGGCCCGCGTAAGAGTATAGGAAGACCGAGACCTAGTTTGCTTCGTTCGTTTGCCCTTACACTCTCTGATCGGGCCTAATACTGACTATTTTGTGTTCAGAGAAACCTAAGCCTAAACCTTCAAGATTCGGGTTCCTCTCCTCTGCCAAATCTTTGGTGCAGAACGTGTGGAACCGCGGCAAGGTCACAGAGCCTACTGCAAGTAGTCTTGCAAAAGCCAATCCCCCACCTAAAGTTGAACCAGTTAAGGAGAAAATGGCTCCCCCGTCTTTTGTTCCGGCCAAGAAATCTACTGCGGCTCCCGCACGCCCCACCCCAGCTGTCGCCACTGGAAGTAAGCCTATGCCAACAAACAGCACCAATGCTTCATTAGCTTCCAAGGCACCTTCGTCTCGTGCTAGGTCTCCATTGCCGACATTTAACACTACCAACAGCAGGAGTAGTAATGTCGGAACTGGTACGACAAGAACGAGTCGTAGCAGCATCCTTTCCTTGAATGTTGGGTCTCTTGCTGGAAGTGCGACCGGTAAACCACGACCCAGCTCTGTGGTTTCGTCACTCGGGACGAAGGCGTCGAGTCGACCATCTAGCACCGACGCTGTAGGTAGCATGGGCGCCAAGAAACTGGCTAGCGGCGCCTCCGCCGCCTCTCGTAAGTCGGTTGTCGGATCAACATCGAGATTGTCTGCTGCGTCCCGGCTACTTGCTCCTACCGCAAGTTCGTTGGCCAAGGCTAACCGCAACTCGCTCTTGTCTCCATCATCGGGTACTAATGCGCCTCTCCAGCCGCGGCACCAAAGCCCCGCCCCGGCTCTAGGCATGATCACTAACAACTTGCCACTTGCTTCACCGCGCCACGCCGGAATGCCTCATGGGACGTTCTCCCCTCGGCCCGGAAAGATTTTCAGCCAACCCCTGGGCACATCCAGCCAACCACCGTTGCTCAAGAAGCAGACCGAGTCCAGGGCCCCTACGTCACCGCCAGTCGGGCAAAACAATAAACCTGCTGTACGCTCGCTGAACGGCCGCAAGCCGCGCATTTCGCGCTCGAAGGTCATCGCGCGCCTCGCGTCACAGCGCGAAGCCACGGCCGGCCGCGTCGCATCCGGGAGCAGTGCTGCGAGTGGTAAGAGTGTACTCGCGCCCCGCCCTTCGGCGGGTGGCAGAAAGCGATCGAGCCTTGGTGTGAAGGTGGCGAGAGCGAGCTATGGCGGCGGGACACTTGCACGAACGAGCGCGAGTGGTCCGGGGAATGTGCTCCTGAGCGCGAAGAAGAGGGCGAGGCAGAGCGAGTACGCACGCAGGCGCAGTCGGGTTGGGCCGATGAGCTTCGACACACCCGAGAAGAGCAAGGAGGTTGCAGCTTGAGTGAAGAATTGGCCGATATATTTCATCTCCGCATTTCCATCATCATCTTTTTTTTGTATTTGACTTTGATTTGACTCGTAGGTTTGCAACCTTGTCGCTGGTCTCGCTGTCTCCGCATTTTTTTGAAACTGTTCTTCTGTTCGTATGTTCTCTTCAGCATGATCGTTATTGTAAGCTTGATGACTCGAGTCGAACGTAGAACTTATCTCTCTCATCTCTCCATACATACTCAGTGTATTTTACGAATCATAAATGTGTATGTAAATAGCCTCGGCTCAATCTGAATTTATTAGATCAATTATTTGAAGTGACGACCTGCATCGTTCATTCCATCCAAGTGCGGTGTTGTCTCGTTACCCTTCTAGTATAGTTGTGGGTCTTTTGTTTACCTGCTATGCTCTTCTTCAAGGCACATTTGTTTAGGTACACTGCAGTAGTACGAAGTACGGCAAGTACAATTGCATTAAGGTCACTAACTAATCCTGCAATTACATATAACAAATGTCCTAAGAATGGTCCTGAGCATCTCAACGCATCTCGTATTTTACTCTCATCAGACACCGCGTCCATAGCACACTTACAAACAACAAGAATATCAAGCGAGCGTGAACAATGCGCCCATAGCGCACACAACTGCCATCACGCTCATGCCAAACAGCGCGCGCGCGTCAGCACTTGGGATTGCAGCGGACTTGCCGTTGCTTGGTGACGAGCCTGAGTCGGTGCCAGACCCGCTGGAGCCATTCCCACCAGAGCCTGGTGCGCGACCAATAGCGCCAGAGGGCGCAGGGGACGGCGTGAACACAGCGCTTGGGCTGGGGTTGCACGAGTTCGCAACAGCCAGCGCATTCACGGTTGACGACGCGGAAGGGTTGACTGTGCCGTTTCCAGCGAAGCTGCATGCGGTAGCAGTGCGCCCGTTTACCTCAAAGTAGGAGCTCATTGCGAAGGATGCTTGGACGTCTGTAAAGCTAGGGTTTAGTATTTGTGTAGACAATGTGAGAACAAGGAGCCTTACTTGGAGAGCAGCCAGAGAGGATACCGTATGTGCCAGTAAAGCCACTTCCACCAATGGGGTCACAGGAGCCGCCTGATTGTCCGAGCAGACTGCATGCTGTGTCCAAGATCTGTCCCACGACAGTGGGGTCGTTGTTGGGGATGAATTGACAGTCAAGGGCAGACTCGACACAATCGCACGCTGTTTCATTCGGAGTTGGGGGAATAGTGTCTGACGCGTTGAATGTCGCACTCGAAGGCGCACATGAAGGGAACGTGCTCGCTGCGGTAGAGGCTTGACTTGGCGAATTGATAAATTGCACTTGACTGTATTGAGCAGCGAGCAGGGTAAAGTCATTGGAGGTGGTGACGGTCGACCCATCGCTGGATATGTTTACCATACCGAACTGGCCCTGGGCGCTCCCCGCTGGCAAGTACGAGTACGCGATGCCACCGGACCATACTGGGGTCATCTGACTGCCAAAGAGGGCAACAACTTCGGTCCAAAGACGAGGTGGACACATGATGCTGCCGAATTCACTGAAGTAGGCAACGACATTGAAGTCCTCAAAGGCGGTGTTGGTAGCCGCATAGGCACTTTGGAAGTTGTCGTCTCCACACCAGTTGCTTGAAATACCATCAGAATCTATTTATAGCCCCGGTTAAAGGTGCAACTTACTAGTTGTTCAGGCCGTACAGGTCGATAGACGTAGAGTCAGAGTCGTTACCAGCCAGATCGCATGTAAGATAGTCTGCCAAGTCGCTCCGCCAGTCGGTGGGGCCGTTGATCGCTGTGTAGCCCACCAGTGCAGAGGAGCCTTTCGATTGTCTATTTTTAGAGTGAGAACATGTCGTTGATGGTGGTGAAGAAGTACCCACAGATACGCTTTAATGTCCCGAGCAGCTGCTTTTACGTAGGGCGCTACAGTTGTGAAAGGCTGAGTTACGACTTCATTTCCGACGTTGAAAGCCAGGACGTTGTCGTACTTGCTAAACACATCAATAGTCCTCGTGTAAGAATCTAGAAGGTTGGTCGACCACGAGGGAGAGGCTCGATCGATCGAACCATTCAAAGGAAGGGCAAGGTCGACGCTAGAAGGATGCATGAGCAAAGTCAGAAAGTCGCTGTAGGCCCATTTCTACGCACAGAACATAAATATTGTTTTGGCTGAAGAGGTTCATGCAGCCGTCATGGTTGAGGGTCGCATCAACGCTGTAGACACGGATCGCATTGACAGTGAGGTTTTGAAGGAACGGAAGGTCTCTTTGACACGTTGTCAAGTTCGCAAGGGGGTCGGTGAAGGTGGTAGGCTCGCCGAATGGGTTGTCGGCAGTGGGGGTAACGAGGTCTGCCCGCCTGGTCAGACAATGCAACCCGTTTATGAATGTTCAACATACCTATCTCCTGATACGCAACTCCTTTGATATAAAAGCGATTATTGTTGTCGTCAAATAGGTATTTCCCAGTCCTGGTGATTTTTGATACTGCTTGCACACTGGGCGCCGCCAGCAGAGCAGAGAGAAGGGTGACAAGGGCGGGCGCCCTAAAGGACGAGAACATGGCGGGGAATGTGGGAGATCCGACTAGCTCGAGCCGGAGGTAATATATAGTAGGAATAAAAGTAACGAGAGATATTGAAGTGGGGAAAAGAGTACGGGCGCAGCAAGCCGAGCACTGCAAAACCGTGATTGAGGAACAAACAACAATGCCAAACCTGTCTATAAGATTCTCACAGTTAGAGTCGTGCCACCAATCCTAACTCTAGGTGATTAATCCTCTTATAACAGAGAGTAATGCAGATAGCGGCCCAAGGCCTTGATCCAAATCATTATTGAAAACGAACGGTCATTGTTTTCCTGTCATTTTGTCTCAGGAACAATATTGACAAAGCTTCGCAGTTGAGGCTATGGATAACTTCCGGCACATGTACTAGTATCATATTGCCAGCCAAATATGTAGGAACTCAATAAGGACCTCATCCTGGCCACGATAGGAGAAGAAAAACGTGATCCCGAGTGTAGCAAATATGGTGGAACTGAACTGTCCGAATTGTTCAGAAATACCTCACATCTCACATCAGACTCGGTGGCACCATTTCTACTGCGCCCCAAGAATAAAATGTAGCTGTAGAGCTGCTATAAATACCGAGGAAATATACAAGTTTAGTCTGCTTTGCACCCTTTCCTCGCCCAACCGTGTGTAAGGTCCAAGAATACTAACGTACATACGTCATATCAGCGTAGCTCGAGAAGGATGACAGAATAATAATTTACGACTGAAAGCTCATCCTCACAGTCGCTTTATAAAACTGAGTGTTGTGTTTGAAGATGCGGTGTATGTACCCGTCCAATTTGACAGATGGAAGAAATGTAAAGGCCAGTCTACATTGTGGAGCCTCAAAATAGAGCTAGAGCTACTACCCGGATCTAGTATTTAACACCAGCAAAATGACTATTTATTGACTGGGGTATCATCGACATCATTGACCAGCATTAGCCCCGGCTTCTGTGTCATTGACATTCCAATTTCCTAGTCGCTCTGAGTTTCCGCTAACTGCCTAGCAGTTTAGCGTCCTTAAAGCCGCAGATGGACCGAGGGGTATTTAAATTCTAAAGCCGAACTGGCGATTTTGAGATGTCATAAACCGAGGCGGTTAGAGGGTAGTTACTACAACAACCGCTACTAAATAGCAGTTCAATGTTCACACCAGACTCCCACTCCAATGAAGGAAGGTGACTAGATATTGGGAATTGTCTATTTTTCTAATGCATTCCTATTGATGCCTAACACAGTACAAATACAGTGTTGGTGTACATTAGGCGTACTTTATGGTACTATCATAATTGTATCATACAGAGAAATCCAGAGAGTTATGCGGTGATATATGCAGTATGTATATGAAAAATGCGAACGAAAGCGAGGGGTGATAGCAGGAGACGAGCAGAGCAAAAAAAGCACAGCGAGAACGGCACGATGGGAGAGCAAGACAGGGATGATAGCACATGGGAACGAAAGCAGTAAAGACAGCAACGAAAAGGACAGCATAAAAAAGCATGATAACGATAAACAGCAAAGGAAAGCAAGCATGAGAACATATCAAAAGAAAACAAATGAAAAACTCGACAGCAACGGGATAGCAGAAAAGCAGAGACCGACAGCTCCAGGGCCCGACTAAAGCGTCTCAGACGCCGGCGCCGGGAGCATCTGTCCCGGGTCGCCCGTCGCAATGGCCAGGGCGGTCAAATGGACACGCCAGAGCATCTCAACCGCATCCCACAGCTCGTCCTCAAACACCCCGAGGGAGCACATATTCTGCCACAGCCCGAACACCTTCACGGCGCTCTTGAAAAGCACCTCAACGGTAAACGTCGACGCGAGCTGCAGCGCGTATACTCGCTGTTGCCCAGCGTCGTTTGCGAAGTTGGGTAGTGTAGCTGGGGGCTGCATTGGCAGTAGGTTTTGTACGAGGAAGGTGATGTTCTTGGTGTAGAGATAGGCGAAGAGGTTGAAGAAGGACATAGGCGCGGGCACGGTAAGGCGCCAGATGGGAAGGCGCACATGCTCATCGCCCATGATTGGTGGGGGGAGGGTTGCTGGTGGAAGCATGATATGGGCGCAATTGACGAGGAGAACCATGGAGTGCACCGGGAAGAGTGTGACTTTACGAGGAGGTCGTTCCCCGTTCGCATTAGGTGGCTGTTCGAGACCAAAGACGGCAAGCATGTGCGTGGGCAACATCTCATACATGTCAGGCGCAATGACAGTGATCTCGTTGGGCAGCGCATTTCTATCTGCCACTGTCCTGATGCGTTGGTTTGATTTCATGAGGCTGGACGAATTAATCAGATTGCGGTTATTGAAGAAGATTAAAAAATAGCTTACTCAGGACCTGCGGCATCCAATGAGTCGCGGATGAAGGAGAACTCCATGTCCTTCAGCTCGGGTTCTACAGCGTACAGCTTCTCAAGTGATATATCCTTGAATGGAATACGAGGAAGAACTTTAGGGAACGCAACAGTCTGCATTTTCGGTGCAAGGGAGGTAGAAGAGCCACTAGCGACCTGCTCCAACTCCTCCAAAGTTGGAGTCTGGCGAAGGTTGAGCCTCATGCTACTACCAGCCTGCGGCCTTGCGTCTGCGCGACGCCTGGCCTGCTGAGCGCGGTATTTGGGGCTGCGAATGCTGCTGCTGCTGCTGCCATCGGCTCGCCGGCGTGTAGAGGCATCCTGGTAAATGCGCGAGACGAGGTTTTTCGGACGAGCCGTCTTCTGAGGGGTTTTTGGACGCTCGTTCTCGTTTGGAGGCTCCCTGAGAGCGCCGTTTGATACACGAATTTGACCAAGGACCATGATCAGAAAAGTCGGGAATGCAAGGGAGGGGGATAATTTGATGGTGGTAGCAACAAGAAAGGCAGCTGCGCCCTTTATTTATACTCTGGACGACAATAGTTTGTTGGGCATCTTGGTTGAATCAGGTCGCAGCCCAATCCGATATTCTACACCTGAAAAGTTACCATAAATGGCAACTTTAAAGGAGCAAACAACTGCTATAACAAGTAAAAACAAAGTTAGGTCAGCTCCCAAATATAACTTCTGACCACAAAGGGCAATAAGTAATCAATCGATGCTGTTTGGATTTGAGGCGATTGGTACTTGCGTAAATTTCCTTGGAGCTTCCATAATGTCATTCGCGGAGATTGAGCAGATATAGAAAATCGATTGGTTGCTTGCTAATAATTTTGAACAGGCTGTTAGGCCAAGGAAGCCGTTATTCCTTGATAACACGGACATTTTTAACGCCATATTTCTGTTATAATGTGCGCCCAAGCCCTGTCGACTGGTAGAAACAGACAACGAAAAGGTCGAATTAAGTCCGTCGACAGTTTTATGTACTGAAAAGCGTGAAGCGTAAAGTACAAGCCATCCTTCGGATATAGCCATTGGGAAGCAAGCGGAAAACAGTGCACATGCAGCTGTGAAACAGGTGTATGATAATCAGGAAGAAGGCAGTACCGCGGCCAGATCCGTCCGTGAAAAACTCCTATAAATTTATTTCAGCAGAGAGTATCACCTTACGGGCTGTCCAAAACACGACAATGCATTCCAGTGGTGCTTGGCTGCGCGGTTACAGAGAATTTCAGAGCTTCTCTGCCTCAAGTTGCATTGCGCGATTGTGATGGTACCAACTTGTCGGGCTGAATGTTACTGATAGAAGGTCAGTTTGAACACCGCGGCGGATAAGAAAGCTTGAGGATTGAATACAAAGCACGCTTGCTTTCCAGGGAACTTGGAGAGTCGAATTATCATAAACACGTTTATGACGTGCTGGGACCGATCTGATAGGGACCTCAGCAAGTCATCCATAATGCACGAACATCGCATGGTAACATCTTCGTGTGAGAGCAGTGCTCTTATACACGCTTGAGTTTCCAGAATTGCAATCGCGAGACCTTCTCCCAAATCATGGTCTTGCCTGTATCCCGAGAAGTTTTGCCGCGACGTATAGACGCTCTGATTGAATGGGGTCGGCCACTGTCCACAAATATTACAAGTTGGATAACAGCCAGTTCCAGAGGCTTCAGTTTTTACTTGAGACTCTCTGCGGTTTTCCATTCCTGGTAGTAGCACATCACGAGGAAGACAGTCGTGCACCAGTCCATCGGACCTAGTCCAGCAACTATAGCATACCGAGTTAAACATACCCATAAGTCACTGCACATGCATATTTATCCCCAGAGAGCAAACAGTAGAGAAGATCATCATTGCCGACTGATGCCAGATTGAGGTGAGGCTGTCGAGCGTAGAACCAGACACCTCAGGACCTCGTTAACCAATGGGCGCCTAAATCACTTGTCGGTCTTTCGCCGGCCAAGACCTGTCGAGAGCGCAAGAAAGGCCAGAACCATAGGATAACTACTGACTCACGCACAGTACCCCCGTTCAGATTCAGTACGTATCATGCATCATGATTCATGCAGCCTGAAGTTGTACTCGTATGTTGTGCTTTGCATCGACAGTGCTGTACTATGTGCAGCTCATCATTTGGTGTGCTGAGCTGCTTGCCTTTTTGTGTGGGCTCCAAGAAAAGAAAGGATTGTAATCCAGAGTCCATGTGGGTGACTTTTGGCTGCATATATGCAGAGCCGAGCAATGGATTGGGATGTTGGTGGGGTGAAGGAAATTGGCGGCAAACTCTGCGATTGCGACATGATGGAGCTTATTTTTAGGTTTGAATCTCCGCAATCTCATTGTTTTATATAATTCTATCTCACGCCATACACGGCTTTGCTCGAAGTCGGTTCGAAGTGCGGGATTGGAGATGCAAAACGCGCTCTCCCCAGGTCTCTTAAAAATTTCGAACAAACCAGTCCCTCATATTTTTCGGTCAGGCTGTCTTCACACAGAAAGCAAGTTGCCGGGGCTTGAGGAATATTCTTGGAGATTGTTACGCTCTTCAAGCTCAAGTCCTGACCACTAAGAACTTACTCACGGCAGTGGTCGAACCGTCGAAGTAATAAGGTTAGCCCAGGGTGGAGGAAATCTGAGTTTGAGATTGGTCTGGGACTCACAAGCAACTTAAAGACAGACGCAAACATAGGTACCCCTCCATTGCTCTTCCCTGTTATTGGCGTACATTAATCATTCTATCTTCTATCACACGTACAGAACTCGGAGTCAACATGAATGGAAACCTGGTCAATCACAATTCCTTGTCGTCTGAACGAGTCAAGCATTGTCTTTTTTGGCGACCCTCAGGGATCCATGTATCACCGTCCACGAGCTTCACTCTGCGCCAGTCAGTACCTTCGATCGCGCGGTTTTGCAGAACACCGTGTCTTCATATTTACTTAAGCTGAGAGGAAATACGGTTTGAATAATAGCAACTTTACTTACTTATCTTTCAGATGGTGAAATACATTTCTTTTTGCCCGGAGCCGCAAACTTCTTGGCTTTGAGCATCGTAGACATTGATAATTGTGTTCCGCTTGCAGGCATACAGTAGAGAATGCTTTGTCTCCACATTTACCGTAATTGATAAAATAGTCTGTATCGACAACAGCGTTGCGTATATTGTGTCTAGTACGTAATATTGAGTGGATAATTTAATGGACTGCATTGGAAGACTCACACGTTCTTGATGTGTTTAAGAACCTCAGCCCTCTTGACATGTTTATCCAAATGTGCAGAGCAATGATTGCACACCCAAACTGTTAGTAAGGAGTACAGAGGATACGGTTGTTCCATGTGCCACAAGGCTTCGGTAAGATCGGCGGATAGAACAACTATATCATTGGATCGACATTTATCATCACTGGAAGAAAGGACCGAATGCTGCACCTATTATGAAACGGCCTTAAAAACATTTCTCGGCATCAGAAGAGAAGTGTAAACACATACAACTGAGCGCCAATCCAAACTTTTTACACGGTCAGAACACCCTGAATCAGCACATTTTCGGCAGACAAACCGCGCATTCCTTGCATCCAGGTCGCTTGCTTTGAGAGAGAGCGGATCCACCCCCAGAAGTCTGGCTATTGCTTTGACAATATCTTGCCCTTCCTGGCTAATACAGAAAGAGAAGTCCAGCTTGATATTTCCATCATAGCTGCAAGTCAGATCCCCGTGCTCAGAACAGGGCTCAGAATGATGGCGTAGCGCTTCTCTCCAACCAATAAAGAGGCCAGAGTGTGGACAAGAATGCTTGTGCTTCTCGAGTCGTCTGCTTTCACATTCAAAAATAGTCAACGCCAAGTCCAAGTCACTGTTGTAGCTGAAGTGGCTAACTTCTGCTACTCCCGAGTGGGCAACTTCAATTCCTACTCTCGAGTGGTTAACTTCTGCTTCTCCCGAGCCAGAGAGACCTGCTGCATTCATTATCTTGGCCAAATGATCCATTCTGTCCTGAATAACAGAAAGGACAAAACATATTAATTCCTTAGCCTTCGTTGTGTCTTCTTGGAACTCGTCGACAGTCGGCGCCGGATCTTTAAGGTAGTCCTGATACATGTTAAGTTGACACACCATGTCCGAATCAGGTATAAAGAACAGCACGATCATAGGAAGCAAGCGACGTGAAACAAGAGAAAGATAATATCTGGATAGGTGACCTTTACGTTCCTCTACACGATTTTGATGTTCTTGCTTATAAAAAGTATGTGTTAGATGAGTGTATGCATGGTAAAGTGGTAGATCGTGCAGTACAGCTGTCAATGAAGAGGTAGCACGGTAAGTATAGTAACAAACCATACAAAGCCGCAACTGCTTACCTGTGACATCAATTTTTCGTCGCTTGTAGTATATCCAACTTTCTCGAAAATGAGAAGTAATTTGGTCCCCCCAAAGTTGGACAGATCCTCGTATGTCCACAATGTTATGCCCAATGGCTTCAAGTTCGGGCACCAAGCTGTTCTGCATTATCAACAAAGGTTACACAGAATAAGCTTCAAACATACATATCAATTGCAGAATTGATTGAATCTATACTGGCATATTCCGAAACACACTCGCTCATTATAGCCGTTCTCCATGACTTACATATGTTGGCATGCTATAAAATACATTATTGCATTAATGTCAACTTTACCATTTTGGGAGGTACATACAGCAAGATACTGCTTTGTGGCATCAGTCGTGTCCCGAATATATTGATGAGATGCCTTAAAAGCATCGGACTCGTTAGGGATCTGGTTTAGAATATGCGCTATCTCTCTTGCTCTGTCGATCAAGTCTTGTTTGTAAATTCTGGCGGAACCACTATCAAGAATCTCCCACTTGTCAAAATCATCGTCGACCATGGGAGCTATAAATAAATAAATAAAAGGTCAAAAATGTTGCCAAATGTGTCATAGGATGATCAAACCTATTGTATACGTCCGCCGAACCAATCTAGCAAACTCTGGGCCTATCATTGCACTATAGACTCGGGGATGTGATTCCTTGAAAAAATCTGATATTACTGATTCCACGGCGGGGTCGGCGCGATAGTATTCGGAAACCATATCCTAGTGGCATGTTAATCGATGATGTCGTTTTTTTACATAGAGTAGGTACTTACTGAGCAATTGTCGCACCGTCTCCAACGGTAAGTGACATCTATGACGGCGTTCTTGCAGTTGCAGACCTGTAGACGGTCAGCAAAAAAGGATACATAAATTTTGAATATGAACCTACATCACATGTGGCGGGGCCAAATAGCAAAGAAGTCCACATTGGCGCCGATAAGTCTTCAGGATAGAATGGGATGTCCGGGTGGTTCAAATAACTCTTTTCCCATTCTTTGGACGCACTACTATGAAGCAGCCATGCCCTAAGGGTACGTGTCGTCCGGATAAGGTTGTACAGGTCGATAGGATGAAGATGCTGGGCAATCTACGGCAGACTGAGTTAGTAGGGCAATGGGATGGGCGAAAAACTTACAATATACAGTAGATCGGAAGGCAAGTCGTTGAATGCGCTGAGATTGGTCCACCTAGGACCCGTGTACGCCTCCATATCCTTTCTATAGTGAAAAAACAAGTAACGAGCAACATAATTATCTGACAAGTCCAATTCATTAGTCCCCAGCATTTTATTCAAGAAACAGACCAACCTGGATCGATGGAGTGAGCGAGTTCAGGATCAGGGTCATAATCATGGCTAGCAAGAAATTCAAGTCTCGCATCAGCGAAATCGTCGAGTGCTTTGTCCCAAATATGATCGCAGAGTCCAGCAGCATTTGGATCATGATCACCCTTAAAAGTGGCTTCGAACATATCGCAGCTTACTTCGCCAAATGTGATTTTGGAAACGTCCGTGATTTCGGTATCAAGCATTCTAAAATGATTTAAATTAAAATAGAAGTCGAATGTATGCACAAAAAAAAGGCCTACTCACCTTCTTTTTGCGTCTTGCTGCTTGCAAGGTCAGAGCAAAAGCTGAATACAAGTTGAATACTGACAGGCGCCGATTGTTAAGGGCAGGCTAGAGACTTCTTTTCTTTGTCTGATTGACGGAAAGATGACATGACACACGATGGATGATAAGGCACGTTGGAACCATGATGCAGCGAACAATGGTTTGAAGAAAATGTTCCGGCTGCGTGAGAGCAGACTATAGGCTGGGGTTATCATGTCGAAGTTGTATGCGTCACGGTCCGAGTGGTAAAATCGGACCTCCGAGTCCCTAGCATTGGGCAAGAAGACGAGAATGAAATTGACATTGGATCGCAACGTACATGATCCGGGCTAGAGTGTAAAGTCACAGAAAAAGTATTCAAAGATGTACCGCATAATCCGTCGCCATTCTTACTGTTGTGAAAGGAAAGAATAGAATATCAAATAAACATGGACGGCTCCAGTTTCCTCAGTTTGGCACTGGTTATCTTCCCATTCATAATCAGCTCAGAAAGGGCCTTTGCAGTCCCTGGAGCATTTGATATACCCTAGTACATGCTGGAATATCAGAACAGCAAACAGTCGCAGAATAAGTCACTTACCCAGCATGTATGACCAGTCCCAATATACAAACCTTTTGCTATGCTTGCAGCTTCGCCCACAATGGGACCTCCGCCGCTGCTTACGCTGGGTAAATAGCACGCCTGCCGCTTGTCCACTTTACCCTTTCGCAGGACGCGCGATATACTCGACACCTGGTTATGGATAGCTTCGCATGCTGCAGCATCGACAACAACGTCGTCCACACTTGGCGGAAGCGGCTCGTCGTCACCCGTGCCGCAGGCGTACACTTCGTTGTCCGGGCGCGCATATATCTCGGGAGATGACCTTGCTTCGTCAGGCCCTCGAATTTCGGTAAACAGGACGTATGGCGCAATGGTTACTTCAGGAGCGGGGCGGATCGTTATGCTGTGTGCGCGTGTGGCGGCGATGGGAAGTGCAGGGAGGACGGAGGGCGACCATGCGCCTGCAGTGAGCACGACATGTGTAGCGCCAATTCGCCGCGTCTCGCCTGATACACCGTCAACGTATTCTACACCTGTCACCGTTCCACCCTCTTGCACGACCTGCGTTGCTCTTCCATGAATATACGCGACGCCGCGCTCTTGCGCAAGGGACAGCATGCTCGTCGTAAAGAGGTACGGGTGTACCTGCGCAGTGTCGCCCGTGCGCGCCATTGATGTATACGACGTCGTCAGGTCTTCCGGTATCCAATCGAGGTCGGGAGGCAGGCCTGTGTTCCGCGCCGACGCTGCGGGCTTCTGGCCGCCAGGTAGGCCGAGCGTCTTCTCCAAACTTTTCCCAGCATGCAACGCCTCGGACCCAGCTTCGTCGTCGTCGACGATCTCCCCGCGTCCCTCCCAGCTGCCGCACCCGACAAACCGCCAGCCCCAGCGTTCAGCACCACCGTGCGCTTCTGCAAGTTTGACGTGTTCGTCGAACGACAGGTTCACGATCTCCTTGGGGTATGCCCAGCGAGCCACAAGTCCACCTGCCTTGCCAGACGCCCCTTGAGCTACTCCATGCGCGGAGGCTTCGATCAACGTTATCTTGAGTGGCGCGCTCTGAGAGTCTGGAGTGGTATGCTGGGCAAGGTAGTAGGCCGTCGTGCAGCCTATGATCCCGCCTCCGATTATTACAATTTCTTTCCCTGACATCGGTGCCATTTTATACAAGCAGGTTAGTATTCCGAGCAGCAAAGTTCAGTGTTTATGGAAATCTGCCCACCGTCCAGGTCAAGTCAAGGTCAAGTCTAGTTCTGTCAGGTGACGTCACCTTCCGTTCAGCGGAAATGTGATGCCGGTCTTGTGCTGGTCTGACTCGGTCGTCTATCAGTACTCAGTGATCACTACCAAGTTGCTACCAAGGCTCTTCCTGTCTACTCGTTTCTTTCACTTGTCCTGAGGTACTGTGAGTCGGATAACAGAAGGATACATTTTGTGGTACGCTGAAGGAGGCTGAAGGATATCTGAATGCTCGACGCGGCGCAGGAAATGGATAGACACGTAGTACCAAATAATACAGCGGCAACTCCAAACATCATCTGCGATAAATGTAAAGATCTCGTTGATGACTTACAAGACCTGCTGCAAAAGCCTTCACCAAAACCGCCTTCCTTCCTGGTGTCAACCACTATCTTTGGTCCCTACCTGATTTCTACCATCCAAAAGTCTGGCTTAGAAGGGTGCCACATCTGTTCTATCATCACCCAGGGGCTCTGTCCAGCGCATTCGGAGAGCGAGGTACGTAGGACATCCAAGTCGGTTGTCACTATGAATTTGTCCCGTCCAAGTAAACTGGCCGTTGATAACGGTATAGTGGCATTTGTCACTGCCAGGATGGAGGAACCAGGCGGGCGCGTGCTCATTCCACATCAAACTTTCTACATCGAAGTCACAAACAAGCCGAAGCAAATTGCCCCCGTATCATTGAGCATCTCAACGGGTTCCGATGCAACTTTGGAGCTGGCTCGCTCGTGGCTCAGCCATTGTCTTTCCCAGCATACTCTATGCGAGGAACTCAGAAAAACGGCCGCCTCTCAAAGTACCTCAGTGTCGCCGACATATCTAGTCCAAGTTGATCCATTGAATTTGCGTCTGTGTCCCACTAAAGAGCTGGCAGAAACTCCAACTTACTTGGCCTTAAGCCATCGATGGGGAGGCTCACATATATTCAGGCTGCTTTCTCATAATCTCACCAGTCTCCTTCGCACTATTAACCTCAATGATCTCCCTAAAACGTTTCAAGATGCTATCTTGATCACTCGACAGCTCGGATACCACTATCTCTGGATTGACTCCATCTGCATCATACAAGACTCGAAGGAGCACTGGCAGTACGAATCTGCGATTATGGGCGACATCTATCGCGGGTCTGCTTGCACTATTGCTGCTCTCGGCGGTGTCGATGGAGATAGTGGCTGCTTCAAGACTAGAAATCCTCTTTGCTTCCAGAGATATACTTTCGATATCAAAGATCAAGGTAGAACCATGTTTATGGCTCCAGAAAAAGAAAAGACATCCGTTCGGAATACAGGATACGGCCCATCTGTAGAGCCTCTTCATGAACGAGCGTGGGTCATGCAGGAACGAATGCTGTCGCCACGGACGCTCTACTTTGGCTCCCTTGGCATATACTGGGAGTGTGTAGTAGGGGATGTCTCCAATAACATGTCCACTGAACTGCAGACTTCCGTTGTCAGCACAAAGTTTGCGATCAATGACGCTTGTAATATGAAAGTAACTGGCGAGTTCGACACTAGCTATAAATTGTTTTGGCGCTGGTGGACAGCGATTCTACTAATGTACAGTCCTTGTGGATTGACCTTCGGGAGCGACAAACTTGTCGCCATCGCGGGAATTGTCAAATTGCTGGAATGGCGTACTGGATTGCACAACATCGCAGGTTTATGGAAGGAGTTCTTGTTACCAGAGCTCCTTTGGTACGTTAGCAGTCCACAAGAGCGACCACAGGGAACATATCAGGCTCCAACGTGGTCATGGGCCTCTATGAATTGCGAGGTGGCTACGGGGATCCAAGATTTCGACTATAATTTTGAATGGAAGACAAAATTAATTGAGGCGGTGGCTACTTTGGCAGCACCGAACGGACAGCTTTCCAGTGCGTATATATGCGTTCATGGCCCACTCATGCGGGTACGTTGTGCCCCTCAAGTCGATGAGGACGGAGACATCGACGGGTATAAGCTACGATGGGGCATCAAAGATCCTGAAGAGAACAGCGCAGACGATGGAGTGTCATTCATGCCGGATATCCAGCTCGACCTCACCACAGAAATATGGGCTCTTTTAATTGTTCATGCCACCTCGAGCACGGCGTGGATGAACATGGGGGTGGTACTTGCAAAGACAGAAAGTAAAGATGCTTTCATCAGAGTCGGATCATTTCGGCAGTACGATTGGCCCACCAGCAGCACGAATTTCTTTGGAGATAGTTTAACGGAGATGGCTACTATAACCATCCTGTGATAGTATATTCTGATAGTTGTAGGTTCAAGAGGGCCGATGAGTTGGGCTTTACAGACAAGCCGGAATTTGGTACGTTGCAAGGAACATATTCATAAGTATCGTGTCACTTCCCAGTGACCGCATTTTCACTCTGGAACCTGGAAGTCGGGCGCTCAACAGTCTTCAACAGTGTTGAAACTCACCATCACGATGCTGCCATTCCGTCTGAATCTCCGTTCAGGTTGGCCGAAGCATGCCGGCCGGTTAAAGAGCGCTTGCTGGAGAGACGGCAATGACTTCACGGCGATATCCGATAACATTGGCGCGCGTTGGAAGGCGGTGCCTGCTTGGCGTATTGTTTTGATGCACATACCGCGTTGCACGGCTACTGACGGGTGCTGAAAATATTTAAAACAGGGGAAACAATAACGATACGAATGCAGCTGGTCTCGCCCAACCCTCTCAGTCCCTTCAGAAAGTTTCGCTGTGCGAATATCTGTGGTTCTTTTGCTTCAATTTCAGTAGCTGGTCTCCAAAGAAATCTAGTCTAAATGTCAGTTCCACTTGCCGGCAGTTCCTCCGCTTCTTTCAACTCCAGTACCACGTACTTGCCGCCGCCCCCGCCGCCACGCCTTGAGGGTACCTTAAGTAAAGTCAAGTGCGTCTATTATTTAGTACCTCTGTGTTGCTAGTATGAGCTTTGATTGAATGCTGGCTATTTTCATTAAACACCAGAAATCTACTGCGCCAACCTTTGGCCGAATTCGCAGGAGTCTGTGTATTTGTGGTAGTTGGCACCGCTGTCAATTGCCAGGTTGCATTGTCTACGAACCATGCTATAGCCTCGTCGCCCAAAGGGGTCAGTTAATAGATTTGTTCCTTTGCCATGGCTCGTCATGGCTAATTGCAGGGGTTCGAATTTGTAATGTAGGACTTCCTTTCTGTTGGGTTTGGATGGGCTGCAGGTGCGTTGATGAATTACCCATGTTTCAATCTCACGCTAAGATATCGCTCTATAACAGGCCTTGCTATGGGCGCTTGGGTCAGTGGGGGAATTTCTGGTGGACATCTCAATCCAGCTGTATGTTTTCGCTCTTATACTAGGATCCCCATAAGTCCTGAGCTCTGTATTAACTCAGGTCACTTTGGCCCTAGCAACATGGCGTGATTTCCCGTGGTACAAAGTACCAGGTAAGGCACCCCGACCATCATGGTTCACATAGAATTTATGTTCGGTGACTCTCACGACGAACAGGTTACATCTTTGCGCAGGTTCTTGGAGGGACTGTGGGAGCAGCTATCGTCTACGGCAACTACGCCCCCGCGATTCATATCTTTGAAGGCTTACATGCATCGCACACGCGCGCAACTGCCGGGATGTTCGCTACTTTCGCAGTAAGTGATCAGCAGATGAGTTGGGATCTCCAGTTTCAAGTGGTCTGATATTCCCTTTTGTCCAGCTCGATTACATGAAGAACATCTCATGTTTCTTTGTCGAGTTCTTGGGAACCGCTTTACTTGTACTTATGGTGCTCGCAGCGACGGATAAAAAGAACAATGCGCCTCCAGCGGGGATGCTTCCTGTCGCCCTTTTTATGACCCTTCTGGGCCTGTCACTTGGACTAGGCATGCAGACTTGTGCGTATGAAACAATATAGATAATGTTTGATAGTACGTACTTATAAGTTTTTCAGCGTTCGCCTTTAACCCTGCAAGGGACTTTGGCCCACGCCTGCTACTGACGTTCGCTGGGTACGGAAAGCAACTGTATACATACCGCCAGTACGTCGTGCTCTATTTATACCAATTCATGGAACTGATTCGAGCTACAGTCAATACTGGCTGTGGTGCCCTATCCTTGCACCAATCGCAGGCGCCCAAGTCTCTGCGGCCTTTTACAAGCTGTGCATTAGCACCTCAGATACGGAGGAAGACGACCAGACAATCATCAAGCCATTCACAAGTCAAGCATAAGGACTTAGAATCTGTGGGGAACATACTGATAGATATTCCTTGTTAACAAATTTGCAACAGGATATAGGATCAGTTTTCTCTTGTACTTTGCTCATGCGCATGCTTGTCTTATGCATGTGTTATACTGCGTGCAGTTAGCTCGTCCTCAATGCGAGCTTCGATCCCTCAGTAAGTACGGTACCCTCAAGAAGCAACTAAAGGAAGGTGGTCTTAATACAGGCTACATATGATATTACACTTCAAGATTCTTCACACTAGGTGCTCTAATTACCTCCCTGGAGTGCTCTTTGCCTTTCAGCGTAACGTTCGGAACTGTGTGATTTGAGGTCATCAGCGTCCGACTCAAAAGAAGCTTGACTACTGTAATGCTTATTCTTCTGGGCAGCCTTTTCACCTCCGAGGGCGACGCGGTTATCATCTCCTGCATCGGCGCCTATCTCTCGTGCTCCACGACCAGCGGAGTAATCGATAGTCTCGACGTCTTCTGCCTGAGCACCGCCCCCTGAACTTGTGGCTTAGAGGAGGACAGTCTGAAAATCGCCGAGGAAGAGGAGAAATGTCGAATTGATTGACGACAATGAGTTGACTGTACATGACGTAGCCCTTACTTATGTGAGGGTGATAAAAACGCGTATATTATCGATGAGAGTATTAAAGGTTTGTGCGCCAACTGGGGCCGGAGGAATACGGACGAATCATACATGTTATAAACTGGCAATTGCGGTCAGAACCCGGTCCATTCATTTTTGAAGCCTTTGCCGCGAAAGATACTTCCACAACAAATGTTTTATTAGCCTTTTCCGTGGCTTCCTTTCCCGAGCCGGCCGCGCGCATAAGAGGGCAAGAGTGAGAAGCTCGTCAAAAGTCCAGAGAGTTTGACAAAGATGACAGAGGCAAAATGGATAGCCCATCATCCCAAACCAATGTTCGCGTTGAAAGTCCTTTTCGTTATTCGCTAAGTCGCCTGATTTGTATGCGACTTTGAACTTGTGCTTCCGCATTGATTCAGCTGAGTACGCACAAGCAGAATCTAAAGCTGAGTCTTCCATTGCCCATTCATCAGGCATGACGTCGTACAGACTGAGCTTCGGCGATGAACAATTTCCATTCAATTCAGTCGGATTGAAGAAGAACCTTCCTATAGACGACAATGGCGAACTGCCAATGCAGCATGAACCAGAACAGCGCACATCGCAGCCGCGAAATTGAGCGTTGTAATCCTTCAGAGAAGCATTGCTGGAAATATCGGGTAACTTCAAGGTAGATGGCCAAGTAGAAGAGCAAGTGTCACGAAGTGATGGTTCCCTAAGAGTATGCCTAGTAGTCGGAGTGTCGCACGGACTCCTTATTGCCTGAGACTCGATGCCAGGGGACGGCTCTGGTACGACACCATGGAGCGACGCAATGACACCATAGACAAAGCCAGTTTGATCAGCCACAGGTTCGGAAGGGTGATATGAGCAGTTAGTGTGATCTACAGACATTTCACAAGGTGTCCAGTATACGCTGTTGCTAATATCGCCAACCAGCACATCTTCATCTCCCTCGTCGGGGAGATACGGACTCTAAGTGGTCAACATTTGAACAGTTTTCTCTTTGAAGTCACGACAGCTAGAGTTACATACCATGGAGTAAGAGCTAGTCAGAGTGAGCACTATATCGCGTAAGTTCGCTATAAGGGGAGACATTGAGGTACAAGAAGAGTTGCAAACTGAGAGGGTTGGTGCCGTCGGTGATTGCCATAATTTTCATTCACACACTTCAGTTTAGCGCGCAAGTTCAACGCAAAGCAAGCAGCCGAAGTCACTACTGGCAGTAGCCAGTTCTTTGTTGGGAAAAATGTAAAAAGTTGTATAATATGTTTAAAAGAATCCCTTTTACCAACGATTCACTGGAGAAAAAGGTATCGGGCTTCCTATTTCAGGCAAGCCCGAGGCAATTTCTTATGTTAATCTAGCTGAAATACGTATTTCTGAGAAAGATAAAATACATTTTATCCCATTTTTACCCAGCATAAATTGATGGGCGCCAGCAGTGAGTTCAACTTGTTAGTGACTCCAAATGGACGTTGGAGTCGTCTTGACGTCTGACACAGCTGCGTATTACATACCAGATGACGACCGACGGGTAGGGGGAACAACCGATAGAATACCCTGTGCAAAAGAAGGTTGGGCTTCGCCATTCAAGCCACTGAATGGAGTAGGGTCTCTTCAAACAAATGTATCGTGACGCGGAACTTGGATAAGGCATAGAAATCAGCAAGAACAAGGCCAAAGAAGGTGTAAATACAGTTAAATCATAGCACTTAGTCCTACACCCCACGGCGGAGGATGCAGTTACCTCAATGGCGTCATTCCGACCACAGTGACCAAAGAATAGGAACATCGTGCCTTCTCAAAGGGAGGACCCTGAATTTTGATGAATTCAAGGAGCCTAATACAGAAAATGTGTTGCTACTAGCGAGTATTACCTATATCGTGTCATAGGAAATGACGCACGGATTGGTGGCTCTTCGACAATGGCTGAGCTCATAGCTGAAGGTTTCCGCGAGCTAATGGGGCCAAAGGCAAGAGTAACGCAGGGGCAGCGCACGGTATAAAAAGCCCAGGAGACAAATACTCCCCCACTTACACACTTATAAACAACTTACATATCTCTTCTGTACATTCAACGCACAATCTCATCATGTCTTCCGGAGAGCTTAACCCCAACCAAGTCAGAGGCTACAAGTCTACTCTCGCACGTACGCCGCGATATTTACCGCCTGCCTTAACTCTTAAGTTCTCACATGTCTACAGGGGACAATGTTTCCGAAGAGGCCAAAGACCATGCGCGTCAGGTTCTCCAGGAGTACGACGAACGAAATGGATCCAAGAAACAGTCAGACTTTGGTTCCCAGGCCGCCGACCCAGAGGACGGCGACACTCCTCTCGAGAAAGAAGAAGACGGGGAAGTCCCCGATGTTGACGACCAGGGGAACATTGGTTTCAGAGGTGAACGTAACCGTGTTCTCGGAGGATACAAGGCCACACTTAAGAGTATTTCATCTTGACCAGTTGGAGTGTATTTATGGGAACTGATTGCTCTGACAGGAGACGACGTTTCAGACGAGGCTAAAGAACATGCTCAGGACGTCCTGGAGAACGCCGGCGTTGATACGTCCTCTCTATAAACCAAACAACTCGTCCAATAGCAAATAAAATGCTTCATGTAGTGATCTGTAATAGTGCTTTCGATGTTTTGTGAATAAATCAGTGTATGCTAGTGACGCATCTATTAGTAGATTCACTGTCAAATCTTCAGAGTCTGCAGGAATGGTTCTGATACTAGTTATCCATGCTAATCAGAATCTGGATTTTAATGCTTATCCTGTTGACAAGTTTGAAATTTGAAGTCTAATGTCTGAAAGTTATAAATTGGGGAATGAGAAGAAAAGGAAGGGAAAGGGCTTAAATGTTGTCATCTTTCAAAAAATGACATTTAGAATTAAGGCGACAGGCCTGAGGGCCTGTTCCCAAACACCCGAACGCGTTGGAAAATAAAAAATTTGTAACAAACTGAAATCTGTAGTAGCAGCAACTCGTTTCGATCGAGCGACCTCGGGGTTATGAGCCCCGCGCGCTGCCACTGCGCCATGCTGCTATGAATAAATTACTTCCCCGTTTAGTTATACCGTAACAATATGTAGTCCATTCACTGGCGAGGAACAGTGATTCTCCATTCTCACAATTTACATGGCAGTGCCAAAGTTCAACACAGGTCTATTATATGTCTATGCTTTACTAACATTGACGTTAGTAAATAGGCGAAGATTTTAATTTAGATTTTAATTTATCAAGCAAGTAATGAAGTCTTAAAGGAGAATGAAAGGAACAAACTTAACGTTCCTGGGAGTTTGAGGCTGGCAGTACGCCTCTGATGTTCGGACTTTCACTGCGAAGAGTTCTTAACGAATATTTGACACACCTGTGGGAAACTTCTTCAAACATTGATATATATCTCAGTGCTGATTTTTGGCTGATTTCAAGACATCTTAGTTGAGTCAGAAAGGATAGAGCAATTGAAAATGCTGACTCCTGAGGCACTGCGTCCCCATTATTACTAGCGTCCCAAATTATCTGGGAGGAGTACGACTATGACATGATACTTAATTGTTGCTACCGGTTGGTCGCTGTGGTGGTCCATTTGGACAATTGAATTGGAACCGGCAGGGGTCCCGGAATAGCACATGCCACATCGGTGTTATGCGACCACAGGCGACCGCGCTCCTGGGTTTGCGCATCACGAAGATGGACGGCTGCTGGGCTTAAAATGACAATTCTGTCCGGGGAGAATACTCAATGCGTATTGATGCATAGACCTGGTGCAAGCTGCCGGAAGCGAGTTTAAAGGTGGTCGTGCGACACAAAAGTACTTACAAACCATCACAGCAGGCTTTGCAGACGAACAGCTTAGGCATAGATTTATATAAGAACGAGTGTAGTGATTATCAGAGAATACATATAAAACACTAGACATATGTAGAGAACAAGTTACTACGAGCCTAATGTGAGTACTACCATGGGGATGGAGGCTGATATCGGGCTAATCTTTAAATATGTTGTCGCGTTTGAACTTCGCCGCATGACAGTCACTGACGACTTAGTGGTAACAGGATTTGTATACGAGAATGTTAGAGATGTTCTTCTTTGCTATTCGTCTCTGACACCAGTCAATCCTTTAACAATGAGTCTCAGACTAAGAGCATACCTGGGAGGCGTCCGTTCTCCTCCGGAAGCTGTTCGCTTTCGGCGTCTTCGCTCAGTTTCCCTGATATTCAGTCTTATCCCCCATCTCGCAAGGAGCTATAACCATTAAATATTAGTTTTATCTCTAAGCAGTAAAACAAGAAATGTACTTTAGTTAGCTCAGTAGACGCTGACAGCCCCGGAAACTCTTTTGTGGAGTATACACGGAACGTCCCCCCATATGTCTCCGCTGTCATTCCAAGTTCTTCATCATCTCGCTTCCCGAAAATATCGAATACACGGTAGCGAAGAAGGAAGTTCCCTTCAAACTTAACCGCTATATCCTGGCAATAAAGTTCAATTATCTCCCTCATCCCTGAGTGAAATAAATACTTACAGAGAACACAAAGACGACCGCTTTTTTGCCCTGATAATCAATCAGTGCAGGCTGCACGAAGGTTGCTCCCACAAGTGCCTGAGTCTGTTTGGAGCTCTCTGTTATTGGGAAGCCGTCGACGTAGTGGACAACGTCAGATGTGTCCTGCGGGTAGACGTATCCAGTGCTCTGCCGAGTAGGCAAGGGAATGCCGTCTTGGTAGAACTGGAACTGCGACGGTCCAGCGGTATACCGTTCAGGAGAACTAGCTTGGTGAGATGAAGAAGGTGGAAAAGGTGCATGTCTAGGAGGAGAGCTCTCGGCACCGCTGGTATGTGCTGAGGGGCCATCCGGGGAAGGGGCGGGAAACAGATCAATGGTGCAGAGAAGACCAAGTAGTTGCGTTTCGCTATTCAAATATATGGAAGCGTTCAATAGACCACAAGAGTCATAACTTGACATTGAGCACTCAACTCGTATGCTGTCTCCGTTTCCATTTGCTCTCCGCGTGGCCCATTGTAGATTTCAAACATTTTGAGCAGG
Source organism: Stropharia rugosoannulata (assembly GCA_028532985.1). Taxonomy (NCBI): domain Eukaryota; kingdom Fungi; phylum Basidiomycota; class Agaricomycetes; order Agaricales; family Strophariaceae; genus Stropharia; species Stropharia rugosoannulata. Next base: position 1,107,736 of record JANCIK010000013.1, on the reverse strand, counting down.
ACAACGGGGGGCGGATCAAGAGGTCTGCGATCGACCTTTGCATACCTAATTAAACAAATGAGTTGCCTGTTATGTACGGGGCGGGGCGACCACTGACTTTCGTCCGAGATCAGCCTTTTGCAATTCAAAAAGTTCCATTCGGATCGTTTTACCTGTGTGTGGACCACTCAAGTAGTAAGTTGGACGATTGATGAATGATATAGGGGCGCGACTATGGGAATGTGTGGCATTTGTAGGAGACGAGAGTGGACTGGAGCTAATGGAACGCGAATTACTAGTAGATGCGGATGACTGGTTGTTAGACATGGAGACCTGGGGATGCTGCGGGTACATTGTAAATAGGCGACGCTTGGAGCTCAGCAGGCTAGCCAGGCTCACGAACGGATTGAATAAAATCAGGACGGTAATGGCACTAGGTGGTAGGGCAGAGCTAAGAGGCTCTTTAATACGATTCGTTATGTGATTTACCAAGGCATACTTAGAATCTATTCACAATGTTAGCCGCGAGGAAGGTTGTGGCTGGTTGTGGCTAGATTCCGGGACAAGGGCGTTGATCACTTATCGGACGCTGATCGGATACCGATCCATGTCCACGGTTAGCCGGCAGCGAGCGCGGTGCTCCAACCCCCCAGCCACCGCCCTGGGGCAGCGCCATCGTCGGGCTTTTTGGCAAGTCCTCCCCAAGCCCACGAACACCTTCAGGCACGTTCGGTATCACCTCGACGGCCTGTAAACGGCAGCTTATTTCCACACTGCGTCGCAAAACACTCTGCCGTCCTTGTTCAACTGCACTTTGCCGTGAGGACTCCGGAGTCCCTCCCTTCGTCACCCTGAGCAGATATAAGGGAAAGCTTGGTTGACACGAGTGATGTAAATAGACGGCATGAGGTCCTCTTCTCTGCTCTCACCCCCCTCGTGAGTGGTGAATTAGGATTTTGCTATGTAAAGTCCCGAACTCTGCTTTTCGCTCATTGCCGACGCCCTATTCCTGTAGACGCCGTGATAGTATCAATTGATACTGTTCCAACATACAGCCAGAACTCCGCCCGTCACGGAAACGTTGTGGACTGGAGCCAACAATGTTATGCCTTCACACACAAATACATCCTTGAGGGGCTAAAACAGAAGCATTTTCTCATGTGCGTCCTGAGAGTGTGTGTATAACACGGCGAAGTTAATTTGGCGACGTAACGAGAGGTCTGCAGTCATCCCAGCGTCACGGTCCACGTTGCTCCGCTCCCTCAACATAATACAATAAATGGTTTCCCTACCGATCTGTCGTATGCGATAAAAGAGGCGATTGGTTATATGAAGGTTATATGATGCCACCCTCAGGAAGCCTCGCTGGTGATTCTGCAGAGCTTTTTTGACTGCGGCTCCAACTCTAGCAGTACATATAATACATGCATTCCTCTGTATGATCTCAGTACTAGTTAACTGTGGGACTCTTCAGCTGTCCAATCTGGATATACAGACCCTTGAAATGTATAAAGCCTACTACGCGCAGATCACCATGTAAGGCAAATGCCCGTCCGCAGTTGTCAATCCAGGGAATATAGGACAGAGGTGGACACTTGTTGACAGCGTAAACGGGCAACCGTCATTCCATAACAGACACATTCCAATTGGCGGAAACGAGGCTACATGAATCGGAGGATCATGACAACGCAGTAAAGCACTCTTCATCTCCCACATGAGAATACAGACAATGCATTTTTAGATCGCATGCTGGGCACCGTGAGTGCAAAGTGCGCTTCCGTAGAGCTTCTCTGGTGGAGCTTCTCCTCTGATATCACGGTGGCCCCGAGAAGAGAAGAACCACATTCACAGACTGCCCACACTTAGGGTGTTCTTGGAGTGCAATCCGAATAGCTCGAGGCTGGAGGTCATTAGTTTTCGACATGACATGATCCGCTGAACTGCCCCTCTAAACGTGCTCCTTATGTACGTCGTGAATGCCAAGTAATCATGGATGCAATTTTCCTGTTTCGAAGGCATAATACACGCATAAAGTTTACTTCGTTGCCTCCAGCAGCCTGGCTTCGGCTTCTTCAAAGTTGATAACGTTCCAGATTGCGTTGAGATACTGTGCATGGTTTGTAATCAGTGACCCGTTGCGCATGCAATGATATAAAAGACACTCACATCCGGCTTAACGTTCTTGTACTATATTCAAAATGAAGGTTAGCAAGAGTTTTAAAAAATACAAGTCCGCGACAGTAGCTTGCCTGGAGGTAGAAAGCCTAAAAAGAATGGTCAGAATAAATATAATATGGAAATTCTATGTCAGGACTTACATGCTCCCAAATATCAATTCCAATTATGGGAACATGAGCTAACAATGGCAAGAAAAATTAGAGCGGAACCATACACTCAAGAGTAATGGCTACATACAGAGAAGGGGATCCTGGTTGGCAGTCGTCACAATTTCAAGCTTCTTCGACGCAGGGTCGTATCCCTGTAAAAGTTACATAGATAAAGGGCAAATTATTCAATAAGATCGAAGACACTTACGAGCCAGCCCCATCCGCTTCCCTGAATGGCCGCGGTTGCAGCATTCATCTTGGCCTTGAGGTTCTCGAAGGAGCCAAAGTCGCGCTCGATCGCCTTCTCCAACGCGCCGCCCTTGGAGAGTTTTCCGCCTGCGCCGTTGGCGGGCGCCAGGTTCTTCCAGAACAGGGAGTGGTTGATGTGCCCGCCACCGTTGAACTTGAGCGCACTCTGCAGCTGGATCTTCTTGGCAGTCGAGTCGGTCTGCGCGTACGCCTCCTCAGCGGCGTTGAGCCCGTTGACATATGTCTGGTGGTGTTTCGTGTGATGCAGGGTCATGATTTCCTCAGCAATGTAGGGTTCGAGAGCCTGAAGAATTCCTCTGTCAAGAATGCCGCACTGGAGGAATCGAAAAAAGCTGCCCTACATTATACGCATACGGCAAGGGGGGCAGGGTGTGCTTGAATGCCTTCCCCGCAGCAAAGCTACGCGACAAAGTGGGTCTCAGAGCGGCTTTAGCGAGAGAGAGCATTGTTGAGACTTCGGAAGATGGTCAGTGGGGTCGTAAGTGGTTGTGGAGGAAAGTCAAGGAAATAGCACGAGTGTTCCCGAACTTACCATATCGTCATTTGTGTGTTCACTGTTTTTGATTAGGTAATCAGCGGGCACTAATCCGGCATTTTCCGATTCATCGGCACAGGTGTTAATTCAACGCTGACTCCTTTGCGTTGAGTGGTAAGATGTGCGCGTTCCAGTATACTTCGAGGGAAATTGGGCGTAAGAGAGCTCACTCGCTTCCTCTGAAAGTCTGCCAGTGACTTTTCAGGGAGTTTCGTGGGTTGCTCGTGGGGATTGCGGCGTTGCCAGAGGGCACGTCCGAGAGGCAGCAATTAGTGCAAGATGGGCCGAAGAAGACACAAGCTACGAGCAGACAGCCTGTGCAACTTAGAAAATGCGAGGAAGCTCATTTGCGTCTTTGTGTGCTGTAGTAGTCTTTATTGAGGCATTTCAGCCTCATGTTATACGATATTCTGGAATACTAACTTTTCCAAACTAATCCTGTGCTTTCTTTTAACTTCAGCGGCGCCTTCGTCGAGTCTAATTTAGGGTTAACTAAGTAAAGTAAACTAGTTTTGAAGACACAGCCCATCATGAATCAACCATGGCGTTTGCTGAGTACTGAAGTACTGATCACCCACTGCAGCCCACTTGCACCTCACAAACTAAACGTGGAGAGACCGAGAAGCACACAGCACATCATTCAACTGAACTTGAATCTATTTCATTGTCTCGGCGCTGCTGCAACATTGATGTTCCATTTCGAATGGTTCGTCCAGAAGGCTTGAGGGGGGGTACGCGTGCAAAACAGTAGTTGATAATGATTTTAAGTCCCAGAAATGCTTACAATGATGTAAAATCTTATTTGAGCGCCTAAAAGGCTTGAATAGTTTTATTATCCATGGTTTGCGGGATAAGGGACAAAGTTCCGGCCGAGGATCATGTACTATCTGTTCGTGCCTGCCCCTACTTGACTTATATGCTGCGTATATGCGCCTCGAAGAGGTGATGGAGCATGTGGGGGCTATTGTAATGTGGTTTAAATTCTGTTTCCTGGTGTTTCTGTATGTCAAATATGTTTGACGCAGCGAATATCTTGAGCTGTACCAGGGTACCCGCGCATAACCCTACTTGAAGTGATCGTGACATCATACGACGCGCCCGACGCGTGAATATTACAGACAGTCGCGTCAATAAGGCCAAACAAGCTTGTTTTATTGCGAGCAAACAACTTGCTGTTAGTGCAACCCACACATTCACGCAGTGCCATGGACGCAGAGGCACTTAGCTTGCTTACAGACGGTCTCGATGCGGACTTCTGGTCCGCCATCCCCACTCCAGACCCTTCCCCGGTGAAAAGGCCTCTTCTTCGCGCCACCACCCCAGTAGCTCCCTCCACTCCTTCCAAACGCGCTGCTAACAAACCGCTGTCCTCTTCGACCTCCTTTTCTGCGACCAACCATAACCTATCAGACTTTCTGCAAGGCTCTGAATCTTGGGACCTGGACGCCGACCCCTTTACACCCATTAAACCTGGTCCTTCGAAACAGAAAGTATGCGTCTATAAGTTCATTCCTACCCCATCTGCTTTCTTATGTGAAAATATTGCCAGACAAGTGAAAGCTCCGAAAAATATATTCCGGAGCCATGCACGCGCTGTGTTGCGGATGAAATTACTGACGAATACGTGGATACTCGATGGCGCAAGGTACTTATTCCTTTCCTTAACCACGCAATCTTCTTCTACAGTTCTTTGGCCATTCGTGTTCCCACAATGTCTAGACTCTGTTTAGTAGTTTATTTGAGGCTGTCAGCTTGATTTCTTCTAGAAGCTACGATGCTTACCTTGTCAACAGTGCGTCTCAGGCCGAGTAGAGCCCAGAAATGAACGGGTTCAAGTGCATCTTTACGATGACTGGTATAACACCGATATACAGCCTGGTACGTGGCTACTTCTCTATACACGCCTTGTGCTTACGGACATGCTCTTTAAGGTGATGTATTTAATGTCATTGGCACATTCACCCCTGCTTGCGGATTGAGCCCTTGTACCATCAATATCACTGCTACTGTCAACCTTTTCATCCTCCACCCTGACCTACTACTCACCGCCACTGCCCTGTCAAGTGCCCCGCAATGTCGTCGGAAACCTCTCTTGGCAGGGCTTATACGTGCTACTAGCGATATAACACCCGCACTTATATATGGAAGCGTGCTCCATGAGGTGTTACAGCGGTGTCTCCGCGAGAACAAGTGGGAGGAAGCATTCCTAGACTCGAGCATAGCTGAAACTGTACAGGAGATGCTTGGGGACCTCGTTAAGCTTGGAGTTAGTGAGGAAATCGCGTGTAGAGAAGTAAAGGAGAGGGCGCGAGGCCTTATACCCTTCCAGGAACGGTATCTTGGTCAAGAACCGAAGGTTGGCCGTTTCTTCTATTACTACATTTCCGTCGCTGATATATATATATATATATAGGCCAAAGGTGCAATGACGGACACAAGAGGAAACGATGACTCCCCGGCTTTGCTCGCAATCACAAACCTCCTCAACATTGAAGAGGATATCTGGTCACCGACGTTTGGCCTCAAAGGCAAAATTGATGCCACTGTGCAAGCGATCATTGTCGAGCCGCCACAGGTCAAAAAGGGCCAGAGCAACCTGTCCCTTATGCCTACGAGGAGAACAACGCCGCTTCCTTTGGAGTTGAAGACAGGTCGCACGAACGGCGGTATGGAGCACCGTGCACAGACACTGCTATACACGCTACTTCTAAGTGAGCGGTACGGTACGGATGTGCAGGATGGGCTTCTATTCTACTCGCAGAACGAGGAGGGGAGCGTCGTACGGGTTCCCCGCAGCCGGAACGAGATCAAGGCGCTAATATGCGTCCGAAACGACCTCGCGGCGTGGGGCTGGCGACGTGTGCGGAAGCGGCCGCGTCGGGAGGAGAAGGATGAAGGTGGGACCACTGTAGACAACGGCCAACGGACGGTCAGAGAGATGGACGAGGAAGAGGAGCCGGAAATCGAACAGTTCCTGCCGGCCCCAATTGATGACGAACGCACTTGCTACCGATGCTATGCTCTCGATACTTGCCTTCTGTTCCGCAAGACACATCCAAATCATTCGGGGAGCGGCGGGAAGGTGGGGAAAAGCTCCATCAAGTTCGACCCGCCCATTCCAGATTTCCTCAAAGACACTTTCGAGCTGATGACAGGGCACCTCACTAACCATCAAACACGATTTTTTCGCAGATGGGAACATCTTTTGGCTCTGGAAGAGCGGGACATCGTGCGCTTCAAGCGCGAGTTGTGGACCTTGGGAAGCCAGGAGCGGGAGAAGAAGGGCCGATGCTGGGGTAATATGGTGCTCACCAAGGACAAAGGGGAATTTGCAATCATAGCGAAGGAATCCGCCGTCGACGCGAATACCGAGAGCAAGATTCACCGGTTCACGTACACCTTTGCGCGGTCGCGCGAGTGGGCAACACAAGGCCTCCCTACCAACTTGCGCAACGGCCACCTGAACACGGGCGACCCCGTCACGGTGTCCATCGAACCCTATCTGCTCGCGATCTCCAAAGGGTTCATTCTAACTCTGGACGCGACGCACGTCGTCCTTGGCGTCGACTATCCATTAGACGTCCCTGCGCTTTCCGCGCGTACAGGTGTTGCCCCGGGTGCTGAGCTGATATTCCGCATCGACAAAGACGAACTGTACGGTGGCATGGCGCGGATGCGGGGCAACCTCGCCCAGCTCTTTCTCTCTGACGGTGATGTAAAGCGACTCGACCTCGTTGTCGACCTGCGCCCGCCAGTCTTCTCCCCGCCGACGCCGCCGTTCAACCCCGATGCTCCGCAGCACGCGCACTTCAACGCATCGCAGAAGGAAGCGATGGCGCGCGCGCTCGCGGCGGAGGATTACGCGCTCGTCCTCGGCATGCCCGGGACGGGGAAGACGACGATGATCGCCGCGCTCATTCGCGAGCTCGTGGGGCGCGGAAAAACTGTACTGCTGAGCTCGTATACGCACTCCGCGGTCGACACAATCTTGCGCGCGCTCGACGGCCAGACGGACGGCGCCGGGCGCACGTTCGGCGTTCTCCGCCTCGGGAACCCGGACAAGGTACACCCGGAGGTGCGCAAGTACACTATGGCGGCGCGCAGGAAGGCGCACACGGTTGAGGTGTTTGAGAGGCAGATCATGTCCCCGCCGGTAGTCGCTACTACGTGTTTGTCACTGGATCAGTGAGTTTTCATTCAAAAAAAAAAAAGCTTACCTGTTTCTGACGTTTTGGGCGGTTGTAGTCCACTATTCTTTCGTCGCCACTTTGATTATTGTATTGTCGACGAGGCCTCGCAGATCACGCTGCCCACTTGTTTGGGTCCTCTGCGCTTCGCCGATACGTTTGTATTGGTTGGCGATCACTTCCAACTACCACCTCTTGTAGGTGCAGCCTGTGCGGTACTCTTTTTATATGACGTTTATAATCCGCATTCATAGGTCAAGAATCCTGAGGCACGCAAAGGCGGGCTCGACGTGTCTCTTTTCAGGCGTTTGTCTGAGGCTCACCCCCAGGCCGTCGTGGACCTGCGCTTCCAATACCGAATGAACGCAGATATCATGCTGCTTTCCAACCGACTGATATACAACGACCGACTGCAGTGCGGAAACGAAGAAGTTGCGAAGAGCTCGTTGGGCTTGCCAAACAGGACGTTCTTGGACACTATTCATCAACAGCGGGCAGGTCAAAGTTTGTGCAAGGGCGTTCAACAATGCTGGCTGGCGAGTTTGGCTTCTGAGAAGTAGGTACTTTCAATGATCAAGTTTTAAAAATACGACACTAATTGTTGTTCTTCAGTTGCAAAGCCGTGTTTGTGGACACTGATCTGCTGCCTGCGTCAGAGTCGCGCGTCGGGGACCTTGTCCAGAATACGGTGGAAGTTGAGCTCGTACGTCAGCTCACGGAGACCCTTCTACACTGCGGTGTGCAAGAATCACAGATTGGCGTCATCACCTTGTATCGCCAACAGGTGAAGCTTTTGCAGGAGACCTTCAAGGCTCGTCCGAGCGTTGAGATCCTGACGGCAGATAAGAGCCAAGGTCGAGACAAAGACTGCATCATTGTCTCGCTTGTGCGCTCTAATGACGGTGGTTCGGTGCGTGTTCCCGTGCACTTTTTGGGAAACTTTTAATGGATGCTTATTGTTGGCCTTTTCCGTATGATGCAGATTGGTGACTTGGTTAAGGACTGGCGGCGCATGAACGTATCATTCACCCGTGCGCGGAAGAAACTTGTCATCTTTGGCTCCCGCCGCACGTTGCAGCGCGAGCCGCTCCTTGCTAGCTTCTTTGAGCTCATGCAAGAGAAGAACTGGATCCACCCACTCGCGCCTGGTGCGCACCTTGCACACGCAAATATCTTCGAAACAGTGCCGATGCCTCTGAAGCGCCCTTCGTCCGAAGTAGAGTTGCAGACTTGCGGTGGCGAGGTCCAGAGTACGTTGGGACACAGGCGGAAGGAGAAGGAAAACCTGGCGGAGGATATGGAATGCAGGACGATCAAGAAGCTTAAAGTTGGAGACGAGTGTGTGAAGATTGGAGAAATGGGCTTGTTGAAGGGCCGCCCGATATTGCGGGACTTGATTAGGAACGAAGCAGAAGACTAGGTTGGAACCTGTCATTAATTCGCTAATGCTTTGTCGTCTCTTTTGCTTTGCCGTATATAACTTAGTTTTTCTACCTACTACCGCTGTTTTCCTAGTGTATTTTATTGTCGTATTTGTATTACTTACATTATCTCTGCTCTCGAGTTGTATTATCATTGAATGATCGACTTCATTTCCATCTCCGTCTCTTTGTATGCAGCTATTTCTTGACTTTTACCCCTTCCTCCGAAAATCTAGCAACAACCTGCCATACAATGGGCGACCTAGGTCCCGATCGCCGGCTTCTTTCTCTTTTACCACCACATCCGACCGTGGGAACTAGCCCTCCCCACCATGGTCGTCCCTTACACTACCAAAACCCTCACCACTAATCGACATCACTCTCATCGGGCCTGCACCCCCGCCTGATGGGGTCTCTGTTTTATAACTCCCACCTTTAATTTATCTTATCGGGCTTGATCGCGACTTCGGCGCTTATCGACCCAAATTGCTCTGCTGAAGGCTGGACGAAAACTGCTTACACCTCTTCTTGGTCGCCCCGGGCATTTTGAGGACAACCTGAGCCTCTCAACTGTGCTCTGCTTCGCGCAGACCCTTCGGGGGCGCAACTGTGGCAATTCAACCGATTCACCCAAATAAAACGACGAGGAAGGGGAGCTAGCACCCGCTCCAGGCTCCGTCCCTGCGCGGCCCTACCTCTTGGGGAGATAGCTAGCATGTCGCAATACATCGGGTTGCCATAGGCAGAATTGATTGCAAAATATTAATGGGACGAGCTGAAGTGAACAGGGAGGGATACGGTCGAGGGGGGGATCAGGTGATCCAAGGCATAGTGGAAGGCAGAGTCACTCGTTTTACTTTCTTTTTCCATCCCCATTATTGCCAGCAATATGTTGGCGCACAGCGGCAACCGGTAGTTCACTCCATCAGTACACCAACTATTCATTTATTGACAGCTGGAAGCTTATGCGATCACGCTGGTGGACTTGGCGAGGATCCTTCCGATAGATACTTGGACAGCTTACTTACGTCATGTGGGTTTGCTAGAAGGGCGGTAAAGGGCAGCGGAATGGTTAAGGGGATGATGAGGGGTTTTTTTAGGTGTAGCCTACCTCGAGGGTCTGCGATCGGGCACCCTAGCGAATACACTTCGTTGATTACAAAAAAAAAAAAAAAAAAAGACCTAGGTCCCGATCGGTCCTCGCATGTCACCATGTCATCATTTATAGCACCTGCCTGGGTGTATATATAGGTACTAAGGCTCTTAAATCCGATCTGTAAGTAGACACATTAAAAACGACTTATATGGTGCTGTTACAAGTACGGCGAAATATACCAGTGGTACATACTGTAGCTGAACTAAATTCAGTACAAAGTCGGACTCCCGAGTCGCCACACCTTTCAAGCTGAGCATGTGTTTGGTTTCAAGGGGTAAATGAAGTCGGGCTTATTTGCTGTAGAGACCGTTAGCCTCATGTTCTGACTTCTAGATAACATTCTGGAATTTGAATCCTTCATTTCCTAACCATGGCGTTCTGGTCTAATTTTAGAAAGTACTTAATTTGGTAAATGCACCGCCCCCATCAATGGATCAACTATGGCGTCCGATATCTATGGCCTCTGCGTCGAACGTAACTGCTCAAGACAAAGTTGCCTCATTATCTCTGTAGAAGCTAGGCATAGCAAAGTTTTAGCCCATCAGATAGGTGGCTACACTGGCATGCATGCGTACTCAAACACACTAATAATTGACTGGAAAGTTCCATCTGAGTTCATCATGCGGTTGTGTTTTTCAAAGGCCCGCGCGAGAGACTATACTACATGTATGGAGAGTAACTGATATGCTAAGTAGCATACTACACAAATACGTCAGATCCAGAGACGTTGGGGGATCACCGGTCTTTTTTGGTTTTACTCTGTGGTACTACCTCGCCGGTCTACTACTACCCATTATTGTTCCTCGCCGCCGCCCTTGTAGTTTCGAGTCTATGGGCATTAATTATGAAGATAGGCACTTGCATTGCCCCGGTGTGGGTGAGATACATGTATAGCGTGCTGGACGTGAACGCGACGTTTCGGTTGGGACTGCCGCTCCAAGTTTAACGTCCATGCAACTTCACCTTTATGGTTCTAGAAAGTGAGGGAGAACAAAACACGCACAAAACGCGTGTATTCAGTGTACTGTGTGTCTGAGCTACAAGCATAGCCTTGCACTGGATATTGGGCCCGACAACCAATTCTTAACAGGACGAGGTAGTTTGCTGCTATCTGGACGAACGCCAGGGGTCCGTCACGTGATTTATATACATGAAGAAACGTGTTTTCCAACTGAGCGGCATTTCAAAATAGCTCGCCCACTGACCGTCAATGTCATGAACCACGTTCCTTGTATCATCTTATGGCTGTCCGGCGTCCCTTTCTCTTTCTTACAGTCTTTTCTTGGGATACTTTCCGGCGTAAACCAATGCGGATGGCAAGATGCTGGTTAGGGATGCGATAACACTGTCCTGACGCCCGGTTGCATATAAGTAAACGCAAAGGAAACGAAATGAAATTGCAGTGCCTACCCAGTATTTTTTGTCTGGCATCTCCAGTCGGCTCCGACTACTCTCCAGGCATATACAAGCTTCATCGTCACGCGAGCAATATGGGGAAATCGCAGACAGCACCCAAGGCCAAAACCAAACCGAAGCATCCCGCGGAGAAGATAGAGAAGAAGGTGGAAAGCAAGAAAGCTCCGCGCAATCCACCTACTCCCAAATGTCTCGTTGATATACCAGCTCAGGTAACAATGCCCTTTTTCGGAAATGACACGATTTTGACAGTGCGGGCGCTTGTTTTTTATATGCATGTTTGCATATCTTTAGTGCTTGCAACATGGGTTCCAAGAAAGGATCATGCATACCCGCAGCTGGCGCTTGGCTTCCTCTTCTGTATGGGACCCGGAAAGCGGCCAGGAACATGTCATCAGTATGAACAACGACAATTACTCCTCCGCAGTTGCGGCATTGGACGAAATATATCCGCATGGCGAATTACTCCCTTCCTCTTCGGATTATCCGGAGAGCAGTTACGAAAGCGTCATAGGGCATAGGTCAAATACAGGAAGGGGTCTGATCCCAGAGGCACGAACCCACCATAGCAGTTATATGCGCCCCCAACATCCACCCGCATATATACCCGTCGTCAGTCATCTTTCGCCTTACGGAAACCTGGGATTCGACGGCATGGATCTGTACGCTTCCTATTTTCATATATATTCAGTCCATCTACTAATCAAAAACTTAGTGAACTGCAACGTTTCCCGACGTTGTCTACAGAATGTGCATCCATGTGGCCCAATATTCACATGGATCCGCAAAATACGAACGTCCTGGGACAGGGTTCGATGTCCTTGGAGTCTAATATGACTACTGTAAACAATACAGCCTATTTTGAAAATGGGGGAGGTAGATTATTCGACCCGTCGGGCATGTACCCATCCATTACCGAAGGCGGGCAGCCTCTTCCATACTACAATCAAGGCACCAGTCAACCTCCTGTTGTCGCTCTCTACCAGGATGACGCGTTCTATTCGAAGCCTCCGAGTCTCCCCAATAATATGGACTCAGTGAATTCGTACCTCTACGACCAATCCTACTTTCCGTTCGACTCCCAGGATCATTGAAGGGATAAAACTGAAGGCATACTTCTACTGAAAACGTACCTAGGTGCCAACCATCCAGGGCTCACTAAAGAACTATTTGGCTTTGCTCGTTTTTTATTGATTAATATTACCAGCGATAACTTTAATCAACAACTTGAACATTCGAGACTCGTATCCTAGTCACCACCGTATGTATTACTAGCTTCGTTCTCCAACTTTTTCTGTTTGTACCATTTGACTGGGGTTGCGCGTTTATTAAATAGATTGTTTGCGGAGTTAATGTGACGATCTTGGCTTCTGACGCTTGCGCCCATGGCGACAAACAACGATGTGGGGTTGCAGAGTGGCGCCGAAGGACCCTGCTAGTCATGATGCACTACTCCAAACACACCAACGGTGGAGATTATAACAATTCGTCGTCAAAATGACGTATTTTCTCTGTCGCTTCGTCCATCTTTGATCTCACAGCACCCACAACGGACTTTCCAAGGTAGGAACGCATTAGGGTATAAAAGGGCCCGGCAGACCTGTGAAATCCTCAACAAAACCCACACAACTTCATCCTACCTACACTTCAACCTTACACACTTGACTTAAATATGTCTTCCGAACTCAACTCTAACCAGATCCGTGGATACAAGTCAGCCCTCGCTCGTATGTTACTCTCAATACCTTTGGCCGTGTTGATGAATGCTTACTGGTTTGTATTACAGGCGACAACGTGTCCGAAGAGGCCAAGGAGCACGCGCGTCAAGTGCTCGGGGAGAGCGAAGCCAGCTCCAACAACACGTCTTCTCACACTGCGGGGAGCGATAATGACGACGAGCATTCCAATCGCGTCCTCGGTGGCTACAAGTCAACTTTGAAGAGTAAGTGCACACATGTTATTGGGGAGACTCGTATTAACCTGCTCTCAGGGCCTAATGTCTCTGACGAGGCCAGAGAACACGCTGCAGAGGTGCTCGAGGAGGCCGGCATCAACCCGGATGAGGTTTAAGCTGGGCATCCTTAGCTTCCAATAACACAAACGCCCGCCAACAATGAGGCAGAATACTCCGAACTTGTAATTGTAATTAAAGGAGCCAAATAGCTCACAATGTATATTATTCTTGTCGTCAATCAAAACGATGGTATCGTTTACCTTCCGAAGTGGGTGAACCTCTTGTAGTGGTAGAGTGGTAAGTCTTGTGTGATGGATCATGATTTCAGATTTATGCTTCAGGCAGCCAGCGAATTCATTTTGGCGTGGACTAGCGATGTTTAAATTTGAGGTTATCATGGAGACCTATTTCGAGAGAACGTGCATGAACTCAAGCGCTCAAAAGAAATCTGCACAAAACGCATCATAGGTGACCAAATTCTAAAGCAATCAACTAATCATATATCAAGTCTATCTATTTTTAGTCTTCTGTACAAGTTGGTCTATTTTAAAATCACTCGCGTCTACTACAACCAACAAACAGACGTAAAACGTTGCGGGAAAAGGTCAGATATATGAGGTGGGTTTGTTTATTTTGAGCATTGTTATACAGCCTGAATACAAGCTCGGACGTGCCTTATCTTTTGCACAGTGGCACGGAGTTTACCGTCAAGTACGCGCAATCTACCCGTACTGGGTGGTGCGTAGTGAAACACGACGCGTGGTAGGAAAGAAATTACTCCAAAATCCGAGACTTTACAGCCTGTCTGAGCATCTTGGGCGGTAAGGCTTTGGTTTCATAAAAACTGACAACCGAACCTTTAAATCCTGAACGCTCAGCGGTCTAGCCTAACCATCCACTTCGTCCAAATTTCACTGTACCGCTACCATGTCCTCCCTGAACCCCAATCAAATTAGAGGCTACAAAGCCACGCTTGCCAGTAAGCACACTCTCAGCATTCGGGCTTAGGTTCTCAGACATTACAACTAACCGCATCGCGTAGATGAACATGTCTCTCAAAAGGCAAAAGACCATGCACGCCAGGTGCTGCAAGAGTACGAAGCCCAGCACTCGCAGCCTGGAAATGCAGACTATGAGCCCAAGCGTGATCAAATGAAGGAGCAAGCTCCGTCCCATCCTCAGGTCGGGGGAAGAGGTGGTGGCATCCAGGACGAAGATTTTGAAGATGTCGATAACAGCGAGCTTGCAAACGACGCCTTCTACGAAGACGAGGAGGTTGAGTATGAGGTCACGGAGACAGCAAGCGGGGGCACGCAGCATTCGCACCGTGTCCTTGGTGGGTATAAGGCTACCCTGAAAAGTGAGCACTGCTAGATCCATGTCCAGAAGTGATCATCGGCTTATGGAAATATGCTTCATAGATCCCAACGCCTCAGATAAGGCCAAGCATCACGCACAGGATGTTTTAGGCGATGCAGGAATTGAAGATTGATTCCATCGCGAATGACAGCACTTCGAAGTACATTCTACATTTCGGTAGTAGCCTTAGTTTGGCTATGTGCATAAAATGCTCATCTCAGCGCTTTTATGTACAAGTCAATTCCGAGTTGGAAATATCATAGGTTGTAGTAACAAATATAACTAAGTGTTGTACAAATGAGAAGCATTCAGCCTAGTGTATTTGGCTATTGAGAAAAAAATCGCGCTAGTTGTTGAGATGGTATACAATCCTTAAGGCCTTATGGGCAGAATGTAAGTGTGTAGTCTGCCTTGCGCGACGCAGGGCAAGTCCACAGCGCGGTATTGCTGGATTCGTCGTAGGCATATACGTATGAGTTAGGGCATGCTTTCTCTGTGAAAGTCGTTCAATATATTCTCCGCCAGTTGACATGAAAGACTCTCTTACTGAAGTAGCTGTAAAAAGCAACGCCCGAGCTGGGACAAGTTGCGGGAGTACTGTGACTGCCGGAACAGCAGTTCCCGGAGTTACCTTTGATAAAATTAGTCAGTTATTTTCTCGACTAGCGTTAGGACGGGGATCCATATACAAACCTTGATTCCCATCAAGGTTAGCGAAGCAGGCGGATTTGCAGCCTACAGGGAAGCCTGTGGAATCAAATGGTCCTTTCAAGGGCGCAGGGCCTAACAATGATGACTGGTAAGTGTTAATCCGGGCCCGAGCCAACGTGCGTCGTACAGTTAGGTCCGAGGTCTACTGGACAGTCGGCCACAGGGCATCCTGCATTGTTCGATATCCTGATTGTGTATCAGATACACAGTATCTAAGCTTGATAAAATAATAATACCTCATGGGGAGGTTGTACCCGTCGACCAGGGATACTGAATATTCGTTATATTCAATAACGGCACGGTCCACAATGATTTATTGACTTACCGTCATACCAGTCCACAGCGCCGGCAGTGCTTCCTCCCAAAGTCCACTCGGCGACAGTAGCAGGAGGTACGCCCTATTAAAATATTCGTCTATTAACGTATGATCTCGAATTATCAGAGTGTTCACTGACAGTTCCAGTACGCGTGTCGCACACAAGTCCTCCGTTACAACCTCCAGTTAAGCAGGAGTTCGGCCCAGGATTCTTTGAAAAATCGCAATTGCGCCGTCCCTGCCATATTGCAAGATTAAACCGATGGTCAGGCTTCAAAATTATTTGTGCAAATCTGTACCCAAATTCTTCCCGATCTCCAGTCGTCCGGAACAGTAAAGGATACTTTGCTGAAGGCTGGGGCTTCCCACCTGCAGAAGTTTTGCATGAGCAGCTTGAACAGGGACATGTCATGGTAACAAACCCAGTGGTGTATGCTGGTACGCTAGCTCCAACGTTCAAGTCGGTAAATATCTATGGAGTAATGGTATGAATGTTGACGTTGAGAGCCGACAATGCTGAGAATTCAGCGTACCGCTGGCCTAATAACGAAGTTAGCCTCATCGTCTCCTAAGAAATGGACTTAATTACCAGATAGTAAATGGGCAGGCATTGTACACCTGCAAAGACGACGCATTATCAGTACGACGAGAACAGCAAGCGGACATCCATTCGTACAGTGAATGTACGAGCAAAAACGCTGGTCAGAGAGGCAAATCCTGCAGTCACGAAGAGCTTCATTATTGAACTGTGAGCTGAGAGTTGTATTGCAATCGGTGGTATGCAGTGAGCTATGGCATCTCTGCTTCTGTTAAACCAGCTTTATACAAATCCTCGCCGTAGGGGACCGACAGAGAGATCTGAGACAAGTAGATGCTGAAGTCATTCATCGAGTCAAGATCCAAGCGCGCTGAAGCCCCATGACAATAGATCTATGTGGAGAGCACAAGCTCTTCCCTGTTAGTACATGATTTACATGGGTGGTAACTGATGATACTCGTATCCTCGTTCATGCCTCCATCCCAATGCCCATATGACTACAGGGCAATCTGCGCCCGGGGACTTGTCAGTGTTGACCCACATGCTGGACCTTGCATCCAAGATCCGGAATGGACGAAATAACCCGTCGTATTTTGAAGAAAAAATGCATAAGACAGACGGCACATCGACGCTTCTGGGTTTCGCTCTCTGTAAGTTCCCGTGATATGAAATCTTTACGCCCAATACGTATTTGCTGTTGATTTGCTGAGAGTTGCACGTTTCGATGCTCTTCAACAGCTGTTGCTCGCCATATGAATATACTGCTACGGTTAGAAAAACATTGCTTAATTAGTATGCCATAATAATACGGTGTAGACCCAATTCTTTACCTTCTTTCTAGCTTTTTTTACAGCGTTTTCTGTTAGCATTATTAACTCCAAACTCCTTGAAGACTCGATGTATTATTTTCTCGCCAAGCCCGTGGTCAGCCCATTATCTTGTCACTTGAGTGTCCTTGCCAAGTCAAGCGGAAGATAAAGAAGACCTCAGCGCTTCAGCGGCAACTTGACTGTCAAGTTTTCCGTTCAGCACGCATCACATGTGGATACGTATCGCACATCACCCACGTATGGGCTGGACAATAACTCGTAGACAAGAACATGAAAGACTAAAAATAAGTAGATGGAGACGTGGCACCTTGTTTAATTGAGATATCATTAGCCTTTTATGGAAACAAGTGCTATATATAACTGTCATCGGATGATAACTTGGAGATAACTCATGCGACCACTATTCGGATTTTACTCAGGTGGGGGACAGAAGGTGAGGGTATAGTCTGCGCTGAGAGCGGAGTTGCACGTCCAGAGCGCAGTGCCACTGGACTCATCAAATGCATATGCGTATGCATCGGGACAGTTATCCTTGAAATAGCTGTAGAATTGAACGCCTATTAGAGTACAAGGAAGCTTCAGGTCAGTGTCCCCCCAACTTTAAAGGCTACTAAAATATAGACGAACCGGAACTTGGGCAGGTGGCCGGTGTGTCGAACTGTCCGGAGCAGCAGTTGGGTGAGTTAGCTGTTCACAAGATAAGTTGTGGGGCGGTCAAATTTTGGTTTAGCAGCACAGCTGACCTTGATCGCCGCTCAAGTTGGCGTCACAAGCGCTCTTGCATCCAACAGGGAATCCAGTGGAGTCAAACGGTCCCTGCAGCTGAGACGGACCTGGGTTTACTGGAGTGAGCTCAACGAAAGATCCTTGATCAAGCAGACATACAACCCGGACCGAGGTCGACTGGGCAAGATGCAACTGGGCAGCCAACGTTGTTATCAATGCGCATCGGCAGATTATATCCATCGACGAGTGAAACTGGCTCATAGTTAGCAAAAGATTCTATCATTCTCAAAAAAGAAGTCCCATACCATCGTAGAAATCAAGGTTACCGTCTCCTTCCAGCGTCCACTCGGCCACCGTTGCTGGTGGAACTCCCTAATTTTAGCAGTGAGTGTCATCCAGCTTAGGTATGCACTGGTCACTTACCGTGCCGGTGTGAGGGTCGCAAAGCAGTCCGCCGTTACATCCTCCATCCAGGCAAGAATTCGGCCCAGGGTTAGTGCTAAAATCGCAATCGCGTCGAGCCTGCATTGAACGTCCTCAATATGATGATAACAAAGAATAAGTGACATCCATATTGTGCTTACCCAAATACGACCGGCTTTCCAATTATCTGGTACTGTAAAGCTAACCGCTGTAAAAGAATCCGCAACCCATCTGGAACAAGTATCAGTAATCCTGTTCTTCACAGAAATGGACAGTAGCATTACCCTGTTGGGAAGTTGGGTACATTGGGTGCGACGTTCAAGTCTGTGAACATCTAGCCATGGTTACCTTCAAGGTTAGTGATTAAAGGGCACAAGTGCAACAGCAATACTTGCCGCAGGCCTGAAAAAATATAAATCATTTTATTCGACGCGTATTTGATTTAGACGCACCATATGGTGAACGGGCAAGCATTGTACACCTAATATAATAAGTTAACCTATCATTTTAAAGACACTTAAAGACACGTACAGTGAACGTTCGTCCTGCAGCCCGGGAGAAGAACAGGGCAGAGCTGGCTAGAGCGAGGTACTTCATGGCGACTGACACTATTTGAGAGGCTGCTCGGTTCATCAGAAAAATGCTTCCAGCCTTTATATCTGCTGCCCGACAGGACAGAAAAGAGAGACTACCAGAAATAGCGGTTGACGTCCCAAATTTAGAACGAGTGAAAAAATAACTTCTGGCAACACATTCGCAAAGACGGGGGGAAACATCGGCATAAATCACAAGGTATTATTCTATCAATAATTCTCAATGGACGGATGTGTTGTAATCATCCCTGTACTGAGCATCAGAGTTATTGATCTGCTCAGATGATTGTCAAGATATTGGAGTGGCCATGCTGTATCGGATAACAAGACCCGAAGAATTTGGAAGTTGAAAAACCGCAGCATGCACAAGTATGCACACCTGAGAGAGTCGTAGGAGAATCGCGCTCATCTGACCATTCAAAGTATTTTGTGACGCTGATCCTTCCACATGAGCAACATTTGCCTCACGCATTCTGCAGGTCGATGACGAAGTACAACAATCCATTTTCGTTTTTTAAATAAGTACAGCACATTTACCAAGAGTTCAAAGAAAGAAAAAAAATCACGGGCAGAAGGTTAGGGTGTAGTCGGCGTTGAGACTAGAGTCACAGGTCCAGAGCGCAGTGCCGCTGGACTCATCGAAAGCGTATGCATACGCATTGGGGCAAGCATTCTTAAAGTAGGTGTAAAACGCAACACCTGAAACCACAAATGGTCAGACACATTACATGATCTTCCAGAATTTGGTTAAAAAAACACCGACCAGAGTTGGGACAAGTCGCGGGTGTGTTGTGCGAGCCAGAGCAACAGTTGGCAGAGTTAGCTATGCAACGTCTCAGCATTCACAGATCTACAGCTCGTGTCAACCAGGCAGCTTACTTGGGTTTCCGTCCAAGTTGGCCACGCAAGCACTTTTGCAGCCGACTGGGAACCCAGAAGAATCGAAGGGCCCTTTCAGTTGGGGTGGGCCTATTCCAGTACAGTGTCAGATCACCATCATATCCGTCATGATATCATGAGATGTAAAACATACAGTTGGGTCCCAGGTCCACGGGGCAATCAGCTACATGACAACCTTGGTTGTTGTCTATACGCATGGGCAAGTTGTACCCATCAACGAGGGATACTGTTTAAGGGCAGGAATAAGACTTTTGTTCTTTTTCACAAGACGAGTGAAGTGCCCAACATACCATCATAGAAATCGCGGTTGCCATCGCCTTGCAGAGTCCACTCGGCCACAGTTGCGGGAGGGACACCCTGCGCCGGATCAGAGTGATGCAGAGTGTAAATCCCACGGAGACACATACCGTGCCGGTGTGCGGATCGCAAAGAAGCCCGCCGTTACAACCGCCGTCGAGGCAAGAGTTGGGCCCGGGGTTAGTCGAAAAGTCACAGTCGCGGCGCGCCTATCATGTTTGTTTTTCAAAATCAAAAAGCTGCAATAACCCACATTAAGTGCGGTATGAGCTTACCCAGATGCGTCCAGCTTTCCAATTGTCGGGGACGGTGAACGAGACCTTGGTAAAGGACGCCGCTTCCCATCTACATGACTGGAATAAGTTTAGTTCTTTCGAAGCATATTCGGCACCGACCCGGTTGGGAAGTTCGGCACATTTGGTGCGACATTAAGGTCGGTGAACATCTGACGAAGAAAAGTGTGTGAATAGACGGTGACTTGACGCTCGTGTTAATGCTACGCACTGCTGGCCTACGAATTCAGTGAGCCACGGCGTTCTGGAATGTCAATAAAAATACTTACCAGATGGTGAACGGACATGCGTTGTACACCTATTTTTTCAAGCCGTGTGAGAGAAGGAGCAGTTTAAAAAAACGCAGCGGACATACCGTGAAAGTCCGAGCAGAAGCGCTGGACACAGCGACAGAGACAAACGCGGCGAGGAAGGACTTCATAGTTGTGGACTCGGGTTAGCGTGCAAACTGATGCTGTTTGAGATGCGGGTTGTCTGCAAACTGCAGAATAACGATGAGCTGGAATTCTGCCTTTTATCCTAAGAGGTAGTGGAGCTATCAGACCACGGTGGAAAAATACAGCATGGCACAAAAAACCTCGACCGCCCGCAAATGATCTATGATGACCCAACAAGTCCACTAAGGTAGCCAGAATCAGTGTTCTAAGTTTTGCCTTTGATATCCTGTTCGAGAACAAATGTCAATATCATTCTCGGAAAGGACGAGAGAAGCTATGGGGTGCGCATGGACGGACCTTATCGTGACCCGTAACGAGAGTACAGTACTCAAATGACCAGTCATACAAGTTATAACTCTGGACAAACAATAGATGCCGGGGAAAGAGCAGATGTAAGCTGAAACGACAACCATTCCAAACCTTCCGTGGGCATGTGCTACAAATCGGCTTAGCTATGAGATGTACTCATAAAGTAGGCAGAAAGATGAGATGACAAGATTGTGTTCACATTGTCTTGTATGGTAGGCGTACAATAAATGTCCTTGCGGTAGAAGATGCTCCGTAGCAGCCGATATAAGACTACTGAAAAAAGTCCATGATAATATTCGTGCGCCAGGGAAGTTATTAAAGCAGAATAGGATGGCGCAGAATTGTCTAACAAGTTCGTAAATATTAGAGTCCTTTACAGATTGTCGCAAAGCGTGCAATCAAAGTGTAAGCTAGAGCGGAAGGCGGCGGCTATAAAGTATCGTGGTTAGTATTGAACAATGCACCAATGTGACTAGACTTACGTAAAGCAATGAGGGCAACGAAGATGGCAATGACAAAGATGTACGTGATCCCATACTTGATGATCTTCGCAGAGAAAATAACTCAGTACAAGGCAAAGTAGAAATTCGGAGCAAGATACTTACAATCCAACGGCGCTTCTGTTTCTGTTTGATGGAGTAAAGAGGCGCACGGATTTGTTTTGACGGTCGCAACCAGACTAAGAAAGAAGATGAATCAGCACGAAAAACAGGAATACAAAGGATATGAAGACTCACAAAGAAGAGTTGCATGGAGACGATCGAAGTAGGGTATGAGAATGAGTGGAGTAAGCATAAATAGCAGTAGATGGCCGAGTAGCAAGTCTGAACTCCAAAGTGACAGTTCAATGATCTTGACTATGAATTCCCGAGCAGGCTGCGACATCACATGGTTCCCGAGTCCGCGGCCATACCACCTACCCGTCCACCAGGCCCGATTCGTTTCGTCATGCTTGAACTCACGGGACAGGAAGACAGAAATCAGAATTTTATGCACCGCTCGCTGAATGGCGATGACACAGATAAGACCGAGAACGGCATGTGACACATCCCAACGTTCCAGGAACCACTAAAAGAGAAGAAAAAGTGGATCAGAGGGTGTTCAGCATAAGGACGTGGACAAGGGATGCTTACCAGGAACTCAAAGAAGCCTATCATGCCCAAAACACCAAGCAAGTGAGCGATGAATGCAATGAGAGAGCCGAACCTAGGGAATGCGGGGTCGAGCATAGGTCCCAAGAACAGCGACACTAGGAATAATACCAGCAACACAGCAGCATTCCACACGATGGGGCCAAGGGAGATGACCGCAATTCGGATGAGCGGGCTTGGCGGGAACTTGCCGTTGACTGCAAACGACTTTACGAACATGTACGCAATGACAAACAGGATGGCCATAACCACGGGGAATATGATTTCTGAGAAAATGACTGCGCGCCAGGTGGCCCGTGGAACATCGCCGGAAAGCTTCTCTGAGGGATGGCCGAGTTTTTTCTTCTTGTACCCGGTTATCATGGTACGCGAAAGTCGGCAATAACCTATCCAAGAATTGTTGTGCGACCTTGAGTTACCGCGCATCATCCATCGAAGAAATTCCCTGAAAAATAGAAAGAAAAATAAGATAACGGTTTCACAGAGGACCAAACGGAGATCACAGGGGTCAAACATACCGGTAATCGATGATGAAATCCGAGAAGACAAATTGATGCGGATTGAACCAGAATGGAGCAACGCAAAGCGCCAACACTGTGACCCAGAAGTATATAATCCAAGGCGTCCACAAGGTCAACGTAACGTAAAGCAACATGATAAGCGTCCTCATCCCGAGGTATATGCTAGGCCCTGCAAAACGGGAGAAGAGGGTGCTGAAGTTAATCCTAGTTGTTGCAAATCCACGACCAGTAGCAATATAACGAGCGCCGCCGAATGTGAGATTGCTCAGAATTGAGTGGGTATAAATTTGAGTAGCAAACACCTCGAAGACCGGCGACAGGGATCCGAATTGTTTTGCCAAACGGAAAATTGCCTTCCATGTACCTCGTTCGACGAGTTCTGAAACAACATATAAGTTTCACAAAATTAATACAAGTAAGGAAATACCTTGAAGGAATAGTGGCAAGAAAGCGATCATGAACACCAAGAAAATACTGATAATGCAGCGGCGAATCCACGAAAACACAGGGTCGAGATTGTAGCAGCCAGCTTGTCCTGCAATGAATGCCCCGGTAGAAGTGTACTTGCAGATCATCAAGTTCGAGTTCAATGTACCAATGTATACCACTGAGCTCAGTCGTCAGTAAATCACTTAAATGGTATTATATATAGAAGCACATACTAGTCAAGATGAACAGCTGAACCGAAAGGATGACCAACATGTTGTTGATCTGGAAACCGGGATGGCCATAGTAGAATGTCAGGAATCGATCGATTGGCAGCTGTGTCCCAAGATAATAGTACTCTCTCGACAACAGCTGCTCACCCATACCCGTACCAATTTTTGTCTGGAAGTTGAGAATGGTGCCGAAACCCAAGTCACGGCCCTTTCCGCACTGGTAATACTCGGTGTGCTTGATCTTACCACCGCGACCAAATGCGTTCATCCCGGCATAAATATCCTCATTCAGATGCAAACCCTTTTGCGCCTTCGAGACACCGCCGCGAGTTGTCATGTACAGAGCATTGAGGAAATCTGGATGGCCGTAATGGAGTTTACCTCCGATCCAGGCCATGGAGCGGGCCGAAAGCGTGCCGAACGTCTGCTCCTTTCCTGCCGCCAAGTCACCCAGAATACCAATATTTTCCGAGAAAATGTACTCGCGTGCACCGACAATGGCGATGGGAGCGCGCTGGAAGTCTTTGTTGTTCCATTGGGCGTACGGGCTCTGCGGTGAGACGGAATACTCTTCGAACTCGGCGAGAACGTTCCGGATTTTGAGACACTCTTCCAGGTAGTTGTCTTGATTCGCGTCGATGAGCTGCAAGTACTCGCCT
Organism: Stropharia rugosoannulata; assembly: GCA_028532985.1. Lineage (NCBI taxonomy): Eukaryota > Fungi > Basidiomycota > Agaricomycetes > Agaricales > Strophariaceae > Stropharia > Stropharia rugosoannulata. The sequence goes on along the minus strand of JANCIK010000013.1, from coordinate 1,083,769 downwards.
CGGTAGAAGATAATAGCGTGGTTCTGGTTGTCGGATTTGCCATCACCAAGAATAGGGTTGCCCGGCAGCTCGATGCGGAATTTAGGTCTTCTGCGTCCGGTTTCAGGGATGAATTCACTGTGTCCATCAATAAGGGCAGAGAAGATGCGTGGGTCACCGCCTTCCTTGCGTGGAGCTTCTTCCTCGAGGTACGCAATCTGAAGATCGGGATAAGCGCGCAGCAAGAATTCGGCATTCTCGTGTTCCTCCTTATTGAACTTTGAGTAGCGCTGCATTGATACGACGAACTTGAACTTGCGACGGGCCATGCGCTCTAGTTCGCGCTCTAGCTTGTCTGTATTTCCGCCAAACATTTGGACGACTTCTGGATTCTCGACACGGTATAGCAGCTTGATGGCCTTCGAGTAGTTCATCATTCCAGAAACAGTGCGGTAGAGTGTTTGTGCACGAAGCGAGGCCCAGATACGGGTGCGCAAGGTGAACTCGGGAGCAGCGCTCTTAAAGCCAATGAAGTAAAATGGTAAATCGTCGACCTTGGATTGACCCTTCTCATCGTTAGCAAATGGGTTGACGCCGCCGTTAAACATAGCCGACTCTTCCGCGAGTATCTTCGTGTCCTTGACGAAGTTCTCCCATTCAATGGGATGCAGCTGCTTAAGGTACTCGAGAAGCGTAACACGGGTATTCTGGTCTTCTTCGCGAATAATCTCGCGAAGCGAAAGAAGGGTCTAAATGACAACCAGTCAGACTTGTCCTTATATGACTAGTAATGATAGAAAGCACATACCTTCTCACTGTAATGCGGGGTCAGCACGGTGAAAGTGGGCATAGCATCGACCGGGAGGGGTGGGGGGATGTTAGTCGTAAGCGATTGGGCAAAGAAGGAAATACGGCGTTCAGCTTCACTGCCAGGGGGGAAGAATTCTCCTTTGCTGTTGTCGTCCTGAGCGATAAAGAATGGCGGGGCGCGTAGGCTACGACGACCAGTACCATTACCGTTGTCGACTTGGTGGTATAGAAGTTTCTGGACGTGGTCGATAGAGAGCAAATGCTCGCGGTACATGGATATAATGATAGCGTTCCAGATTTGGGAAACAAGGACCTAACGGTAGTTAGCATGAGAGACCCACTGTCAAGCTTGATACGCATACCTTGGGCTTGTACTTAATTTCCATATCTTGTGTCGCCAAAAGTTTAGCGTAGATGCGCTTCGGCAGACGGGTATAGATATCCTTCCATGGAGTCCAAATCGATAGGCCTAGCACGAACGACCGTGCAATACTAAACACTGTGTTCCAAATAATGTACCAGAGGAAGGTATCAAGGAAGAAGAGACACAGGTCCATGATGTACATGATCGTGAGTGTGAATGCGGCCTGATTGCGACATAGAGCATTTCCGAAGAAGCGGTCATTGCAATTTTGCACCTTCATGCCCACCATGACTTGGATGGGTTTGCCAAATGAAGTCGTCAAGAAAAAGTAGGACTCCGTAAACTTGCATCCAAAAACCAATAGCCAAAGCAAGATTGAACCAATTCGGCTTGAGCGATCCAATGTTGGATAACTCGCTGTGAAAGTTTGGCTAGCTAGATACTTCCGTGACTTACCCGCCACGCGATCACCAAACATCCGCCCTGAAGGAATGATAGCGAATAGAACGGTAGCAAGAACAGAAATAAAGAATTGGACAATGCCGAGGATGAGCGCCAGCGAGCCGCCAGTTCCGTTGTGCTCCACAATCGCGACGTAGAAAGTCGGGCCGGCGGTGAGTCCGAGAGTGATAAGCAAAAAGATCAGTCGCCGCGTAAGGTGTGACGTATTTGTCCACGTCGTGGGGATGTAAGAAAATTCCGCCAGTGTCGCGAGGATCATGATGATTGTGGCCACCGCGCCTCCTAGTGCAACTGCTGACCACGTCATGGCCGGTGTCGATCGTCCTACCGAGCGGTATATGCTGGGGGAGTTAAAAGAGGTGTAGAAGAAGTACACTGCAATATGAATGACCCAAATCCGGTTGAAGTTGACAAGAAGATGTCCAAAAGAGCGTTTTTCGGAATATGTTTTGAAGAAAGCACGGCTCCAATCAATGCGGTCAAATTTCATAAATCGTTGAGCAGGGGGTAGGTCCACCAGTCGTGTCTGCAAAATTTGAGATAATACCTATCATTCAGTTGAAATGGACGCACCTTGTCGTTTAGTACAATACGTGCTATACCCTCGGGATACCAAAACAGTTGATTAACATCATCATAACCAATGATATCCTGGTGGTCCCGCTCCCTCCGTACGAATTTACCATCAACAACTTCATAGCCTTGATCGCGAATGAATCGATATAAGGGTTTGACGACTGCTCGCAAATATAGTCCTTCTGGAACAGGTTCGACACGACTTTGGCACTCGGGTGAGCGATAGTAGTCGTCCGCGCATTTGAAGATGAAGCATAAACACTCGGGAGCAAACCGTACCTGAGCAGCCTCGCCCCAACATAGAAGATACAATGCAATTTGACGAAGACGGTCGTACTGGCTCATGTTGTGCATGGCCTCCCGCCAACGTTCGAGAGCGGTATTGAGGGACTTTTCGTGAGGCTGCCTTTTGGCGCTGCGTTTCGACTTGAGGCGGTTCAACCCCGGGTTCTGGGTTTGGCCGATGGCATCATCGAGATCTAATTGCGCGGCAAAATACCATTTGCGGTAGTTGGCATTGTGCCCACCAATGTAGTCCGCATGTAGAGTAAGGAGAGCCTGATTCGGTGACATACGCGACGCTCGACTGTCCAACAGTTGCATCAAGAAATCGAACTGAGCGAGTAAGTCAACATCGCTGCACCTGTAACCTACACCAACAGCAAAACGAAAGGAATAGCACGCACCATATTCCGCATTGAATCCCTCTGAAAACCGAACTTCTGAGTCAAGTCTAGGAAAATGTCTTCAATCTCCTCCTTGGAGAGCGGGATTTGACGGTCTCCACTCCAGGCCGGATATGCCTCCCGTGCACCTGCTGGTCCCGTGTACTCCATGAACGTTGGTGTTGACGACTCGTAACCCATCCTACTTCCCGGTGGTGGGCCGAGAGATTCTGTTGAGGGCACGGGGCGCTGGCCGTAAACATCTGGGTCTGAGTCGGTATCTTGCAGGGCTACGAGAATGAAGTAGTGAGATAAAAGACATCCAAGACTTCTCAAACCAACGTACGGTAATCGTAGTTGCCATTAGTCTCGTAGTCGGTAGCAGCTGGGTTGCTGGTATCAGAAGCATAAGTCTCGCGATAGTCACGGCGCCCAAATTCAACATTGTCCGAATCGTTGTCGTAGTAGCGGCGCTGGTTGCTCAATGTGAACGGATCGTTCGAATGTGCCTCGGAGGGTGATGAGGAAGGGTAGCCCTCCTGGCTGGTGGGCCCCTGACGGGCAGGCATTACGGAGGGGGGGAGGAGGAGGAGATGGAGGTTGGGAGTGGGAACTGTGTGGGTTTATTTGGTTCAACCAGCGAATGACGAAACAGACACTGCCCCTTGCCCACTCCGCCTCCTTTCTACAATTTTATCTCTTATTTCCTGCCAAGTCGGCTGCAATATCTTCACAGGCGTTTCTGTGAACCTTTCCCATCTTTTTAGCTGTGCTCAAGTATGAAAAATTGGCGGGAGCTGGCCAAACACTTGCCAGCGACAACAACGGCAAGTCGCCAACGGCGAGCTCAGTGACGTTGCCTCACCCCCGGCTAATCTCATATCCTCACATATCCCAATCACAGCAATAATATATCTAACTCTAACCTCATTAGTTGCAGTTGGAAGTCGTAACCGATATCTATTACCAGTGAACAAAAGTGCCACTGCTAAATCCGTCTTACTTGGCTCATTGTGTCTCAGTGGATTACGCCGCATGCTCGCAAGCCACCCAAACGTCGGCGATTCCAACCAACTCTGTGCGTTAGAATGTCCCCAGCGTGTAAAATGCATGCACCGCATCAAATGCGCACCCGATAACACGTTCCAGACGCTCACCATTTGCCTCGCGGCCTGACAAGGCCGCATCTTGGTCATCTTACTACCCCCGTTCTATTTTTTTCAACATGGTCACCTTCTCACTGCGGAGGAGCTGCGTAATTATAGACCTTTCGTTATACAGCAAAAATAAATAAACAGGACTGCCAGCAGTACTCGTCCTGAAATACACATTCCGTCCGTCAGGTATATGATATCATGTCTTACTTTTTCCGGGGATCTAAGTAAACAATCCCTCAATACCTCAGGCCTCAAGGCTTGTGTAGGGGAATAAAGTGGGCTAAGGTCATGAAAAATGATCGTCATCTCTGGCCATCTTTATGGCAATCTCAACACGATGTGACGGCACATCCTCTTGACACGAGGAGCAACGTTGTCAAGTTGACGACTGTCTACGGAGGTCGCTGACTGTTGAGCATGTGCCAGTGCCACATTAACAGATGCATTGTAGTTGTGGGGCGTTGTGACACTATGCTTTAAGCTCCTGGAGTTATTCAAGTACACGGATGGAAGTATGTATACTCGAGTATATGCGGGAGTAGCCGACCATGAACCATGAGAAGCTGCGCAAAGGGAGGCACTGGATCTGGTACGCAGTGTGCCAAGGTCAGCAGAGGTCGAGCAGTGATCAAAAGTTGGTGACATAATAACTTGTAATACTTGCTTCTTGAGATGGAAAGCAGTGGAAAGCCACATTTGGCAGTAACATTAGCAAGTCGGTGACCAAAATAGGTAGTCGACCTTCTGTAATTGGGAATATGCTACTACCAACCAGATTCCATAAAGGTGCAATAGGGTACAATGTTGCGTCGCTCAAGAGGTTGGCCAGGAAGACCACACAACAATGCGAAGGTCAGTCACATAGTTAATGTCCATCCATAATCAAAATATACTAGGTGTGTATTACTTACATAAAGTCGGTAGAGTGCACATAGATAAAAATGACCGACAACCAAGAAAATGGGTCTTAACCTATAGCTGAGCATTACTCCATGTATAATGCTTCTCCTTCAATATTTGGAACCTGCCATGTCGTAGAGTATATCTCTATCAGCGCTTTCGTCAACAAGTGCCTTGAATAAACCATCTTTCTCTTCGAGAAGAGTTTTAGGCGAGTCAAATTCAGCCTGAACATCATTCAGTCGAGTCACAAGGCAGTTGAAGGTATGGATTCACATACAACACGACCCTTTTCAAGCATCACCTTGAGAATGCTTAGATCACATAGACTACAACCCAATGAATGGAAGCTCACAATTTTATCTGCATCCATTATAGTTTGCAACCTATGGGCAACTGTGATGACAGTTACACCAGGGTCTAATTTATGCCTGAGAGTAGTCTGTATCATTGCGTCGGTTTTATGATCTGTCAGAGTAAGTGTGAGTGTTCATCATGATTGCGCAGTATGGGCGCAAATAACCTATGGCTGACGTTGCTGTAGTACGGCTTTAGTCTAATATAATTAATTGCTAGAGTAGAACACACCTTCATCCAGAATTAAGAGCTTACTGCCGCGTATCATCGCTCGGGCGAGTGCAAGGATTTGCCTTTCTCCGACCGAGAGGTTCGAACCGGCCGAAGCTATATTAGTATCAAGGGTTATTCTTGCTTCGCCTAGTTCATCCTGCAGCTCGAATAAACCGGCTGATCGGAGAGCATCGTTCAATTCCGCATCATCAAACTGATCAAATGGGTCCAAGTTATATCGTAGCGTGCCTGAAGATTATAATCCATTCAGAGACGTTCAGTCTTCCTCTTCAAAACTACCAAGACAACGATAGAGAACATACCGCTAATTAGCTCGGGCTATCGAGAGCACAACAAGGGTTAAGCGAGTTAAGTAACTACGGAAATATAAACAACTCACAACTTGAGGAATAATGGTGATGTTTGACCGCAGCGCGTCCAAGTTTATAGCCCTGGTGTCAACGCCATCATACTTGACGGTGCCCTCGGTGATTATCAGCCGCAGAAGCGCCAGAGTGAGGGAGCTCTATGACCGATAGCAAGTAGTTGACAAGTGAAGTGAGCTTTTATAAAGCACAATTAGCCTCCTACTTACCTTCCCGCTTCCTGTCCGTCCAACTGTAACATTTACGACCGCAGCCGTCAGTGCCGGTGTCAATAGCGAGAAGATCTCATACCTATTCCTATCCTTTGCCCTGAGTTGATTCGGAGTGATATATTATGAAGGATCACTGGCCCGCTCTATACGAAATAATAGATGAGTTTGTATACACCAGGAAGGGTGAGTACTTGAAGAGTATACTTGGGAATATCGGGCTGAGAGGTTTTCAAATACAACGTCACCACTGGTAGGCCATGCCGCAGGAGGCTTCCCTGATTCCGTTTGTTTCGGTTCGTGGTCAATTTCCAAGTAGCTTTGGATGCGCTCCAAACTGAACAAGCAACGACAGGGATACTGAGTAACACCATTCAGAATATTAGCCAATAGCGCTCCACGCACCTGTTTGCTAGGACTTCAAAATTATTTGAACTCCGGACAAGATAGAGCAAACTACTACATAGGTTTGCAGTCATGTTGAGAGAGAAGCCGGTATTGGACGCCCCAATCGGCCTCCCATAAACGAGATACGCTGCTAGGCCCGCACTAAAAAGGCCACCTAGCACGTCGATACGAGCTCCAACCCATCTGTTCAGATTAAAAGTTACACGACTTATGCGCATGTATTTGTCGATTCTTCTCAAGGATTCCTCCTTGAACAGTGTTTGGGCACCGTAAGCACGAACAGATACTGTCTAAAATTAAGTTCAAGCTCCACTATATTGAGTAATCACATACCGATGCCAGCAATTGAAGCCGTAAAATGTGCTAGAACAGGAGAGCGGGCATTACTAAAAAAAAACTGTCAATCTCAGTGACTGCATAGTTGCTAAAATTCATGTTACCTCTTTTCCCGAGTTGCGGACAACTGAACCTTCATATATAAGCTGCCCAAGTAAAAGCCCATAGAAGCAACACATAGCGCCGGGAAGAAAAATACTGGAGTGAATATAATCACGACTACTAGGCATGATATGACCGAGAATGCAAGCCCAATTAGCCCATAAAGTTGATCCGAGAGTCTATTGTCAATGGCTTGCATGTCTTGCGTAAACCGAGTAATGATTCTCGAAGTTGGAGTTTCGTCAAGCCACCTTGCGTCATTAATCAGTCTCGTTATCTGAAAGAAGCCATGGTTCAAGCCTACCGCAAAGTGCTCCCCAAAACGGACTCAGTTAAGAGGTTGTTTATAATCCGTACTGCTTTGATAGCACCTGCTGTGTAGAACATATAGGTCATTCGCGAAACCACAACGAAGGTCAACACTATCAACGAATATATAGTGCAATAGCTTGAGCAGGAAGTTCACATTTATGATAAGTCCAAAAGATGTAATGAAAACCCACTAAGACACGTCAACCTCTGAGCTACTGTGCTCTTCATACTGCGTCCCCCAGTATCCAAGGAACCATGTCTGGAGTGCATTGATGACATCGCTCAAGATGAGACCGGAAATCGATATTACAACAAAAGGGAGTGGTCGGCCTCCACCCAAAGCCGCAAAGAAAAGCTTGAATGACTTCCAGTTGACGTGCCCAGTAGCTATGTCTTCCGCCAAGACAAGTTTTCCATTCGCCTGATTTGCTGTAATTGCAGCGTTTACAAAATGGGCTTCTACTTCATGATCATCAGGGGCGTTTTCTGGCAATGCAGGTGTCAATGCTTTGGTTGCAGTTGCATTGTTATCTTCAGTTCTGATACTTCCGTCTCGGCCAATTGAAACAACGAATTGTGCAATTGGTAAAGCCAACCCGATATTATGTGTCTGAGGCACAACAGAATTTAATCAGAAGTCACGACGGGTAAATGAATAATAATGCTTACCACCATTATGACCGTACGCTCCTTGATCAAGTCACCTTGCAAGCATTTTTGAACAATCCATGCGGACCTGCAGGGGATATGTAGCATACTTCAGTGAATTTTGACGTTGCAAACTTACGTATGGACGTCTAAAGCGGCAAGAACATCATCTAATAAGATTATCTTTGCCGGCGAGTAAATTGCACGAGCAAGTGTTAGTCGAGCCTGTGGACAGTTGTTTAATTACTCAAAATGAGTTTTCAAGCCTGCTACCTTTTGTCCCCCACTAAAATAATTTCATCAGTATTTTAAGTCCTGGATTGAAACAAGAGCCAAGCACCTAAGCGTGATTCCCTTCTCCCCAACTTCGGTTCTGTCCCCAGCGTCAAACATCTCAAGGTCTTTATGCAAAGCACACTGTGATATAACTATTCCATCAAAATTAGTAGGATGCCAATCTCTTTAGAAGATCACCTGCGTACCGCTCTTGTATCGTTTGTCGTCATATGGAGACCCAAACAAAATGTTTTCACGAATTGTGGCATTTTGAACCCAAGATTCTTGAGCAGCGTATGCTACACCACCTTCACGCGGAAGGTTGAACCATGACTCGTTATTTATCGGAGTAAAATGCATCTCCCCTATTTTAATAATGAACACATAGTTATTACTATACAGAGTATAAATAATACCCAATATGGCCATCAACATGGACGTTTTCCCTGAGCCCCTATATGAATGGTAAATTCATCAACTCTGAAGAATGTAACACATAAAACCCACGTGGGTCCAGTAATAAGGTTAATGCAGTTTTGTTTGAAGAATAGTTCTCCGTCAACAACAAGCTTGTAATTCCTAGACGCCAACCGGCTCGTTGCCGAATCTGAAGAAGCAAGCGACCATGTAAACGAAGCATCCTTGAATCCAATTAGATGACTGCTAGAGCGTGGTCGAGTGAATAGTGGCATCTCTGCAATGAAGGAGTCAAGTAGTTCGGTTTGCTTGAAAAAGTCGTTTAGGCGATCCAATGAAACTTTTGCTAAAAAGATCATTGGTTCATGCGCTCCGATGAGACCTTGAACGAGCGTACCTCGTGTAATGCCAGTAATTTGCCATGACAGATTGAATAATTGTCCCCGTAGCATACCGAATACAGTCAAACTTGAGAAGATGACGGAAGCTGGATCAAGGTTAATATTCCTCTTTCGACAAAGCATCGTTGACTTCGATTTACCTGTAAGCTCTTCTTTCATAATAAGAGTAAACGTAGCGTATGTGACTAGCATGGACACTGTTGGTATCAACGAACTACAAGGGAAAGTGTCACAAGTAAGCTTTTGTGCTTGACCGAGAGGGTAATCGCACTTTAAGATACCCATCCACGACTGTACAACCTGTTAATAGGACAAAATCGGGTCTCTGTTGAATTCCAGCAGTACACGAATGACGACGTACCTTCGACAACCATATTACGTCCAACTCCTCATTTCGTGCGTCTTGAATTCTTTGTGACATTTTTTGTTCCCATCCGAATAGTTTTACCATCCTTAAAACGTTGATAACTCGAGGGACTCAGTTGGATGCTGTTGATCGTTATTTAATAGTGCAAGTACCTTCTGAGACAATTTGAACGCGCAAATCGGTCTGACACAGTTTCAATGGAGTGAGAAATACACAGTTGTTAATGGCTGCACCTTCATCATTTTCTTCTTCTGAACATCCTGCACGATTTTTGCAGTATACCCCGGAGCAGGAAGAAGTAAGATTAGGAGTGCCGTACCGAGAAGAGAGCTTTCCAATGGGTCTATTGAGTATATGCATCCAAAGGGAGAGTAGTTTACACTTACCTCCACCCTAGCAGTTTGTAAAGGAAAACAGTACATATGACGATTTTGATTGGCATATTAACAACTAAAAAACAAGAGCAGCTCAGTGAAAGCGTTATAATCAGAAGACGCGCTTACCCAAAAAAAGGAAATCCTTCGCGTCAGTTATATTTTGCAAGTCCGTCGTCACAAAATTGCTGAGCTTTCCGGCGGAATTGCCACTGACCCCGCTTTGGATTTTGCCGTGGACAGCCTTGGGACCCGCATCCGACGAAGACACTGCCTTTGACACAGACGTAGAGATCGAAGCATTTGACTTGCCTTTCCCTTCGGTAGAGCTCGCATTGGTGACAGTTGATTCAGTGTCTTCAGCTATTTCTGATGTGCTGTCGCTAGCATTTCCATTGCTAGTACTGCCCTCTTGCGGCTCCTTAGCCTGTCCCTTGTGCCTCAGTTCTGCTGCAAAGCGGACTCTCAAACTATGCTCAAATATGAGCTCGGTAAGGATAGCTTCTACATACGCCAGAGCCTTTGTCCCCAGATAAATATACATCTGGAAGGACACCGTATACATCAAAGGACCTAAAAGGAAAGTCAGAATCCAAAACCAAGGGCGGATATTGCTTGTAGATATTCGCCCATTTTCCAAATAACTGATTATCGCATTTAATTTGATTATTAACCTGACAGATGCTAGGGAGTTTAACTTACCTCAGAATATGGAACATGGCAAGGGGAGGTATGAAGTCTGCGACACATATCATGATCATGCAGACAGTCATCAAAATGTACTCAGTCCCTGTCATAGAAGGAATGACGTTAGTTGAGCACAATATCAACATTTTGGACTAACGAAGTGTGCGCATCAAACCAAAGAATATGTGTCGCGATTTTGTGGGATTAAGAGGGTCCATATGCTAGACGTATTCGAGTAAGAAACGTTTGGTTTATAGTAGATATTTACAGATCATACGGGGACTGCTTTGGCTACCAAATGTTTAGAATAGTCGGAATCGGCCAATGGGGGAAGGTTTTCAACGTCCAAGTGTTCCACTTTCTTGCCGTAGTTTATGATGGGCGAGATATAACTATATGTAATGAACGAAAACAACGAGCACGTCTGTTCCGGGTTGGGCGCTGGCATTGGGTGCTGAAAATATCATCAGCAATATAACCAGGAAAGTATCTCATAATGTATACCTTCGGATCAATGGGAACATATCGAGAGGGGACAAAGAGGGGAATCAATACTGCCGTCACTGAAAGAATAGCTAATTTCGCCCAAAGTTGGCCCCCGTCGGCGTCGTCAACCGGCTTTCCTGTATAGGTTGCATACGGCCACACGTCCCTGTATACATATACGCTGAACGTTACTATCAGAACAACGCTGTTACATATCGCGGACAATCTTGGTATCTCAACGGCGACAAGCAAAAAGGATACTATGGAGGTGTAGAACTGCATTCGCATAATCGAAGCGTTAGAAATTTGTACCCACACGAACGAGTCGTAATAATATGAAAACGCACATATGTTAAACTCATGTATAGTTCCGGACACTCCCGCGCATTGACAGCATTGCAGGATCGAACGGAGTGCAATGAGAGTGAAAGTAGAGCGATGCATCCAACAAGCCGAGTCAACTTATACGCATATATGACCCATCCGCCGTGCTTTTCTGCTCGTTTTTGCAGAGCCGCGGAAAAAGAAACAGAGGAACCGAAGGACGCGTGTTCTGGGATCGGCGGTGAGCGCAGCTTTCTGAATAACATCACTAATACTTGAATGGCGTGGCTTATCGTGAAGCACAACGTTAAACCGAACGGTATAGCTAGAGTATCCCTAGGTATCCTATTCATTGCTGGTAAGTACGAATAGTCAACTTGACTATGTAAAAGAACGGTGCTGACTTAAGTGCCCGTTCTTCCCATATATCGTCAGCGAATTGGATAGACGCGACAGCGAACGTTCTGAACCGGCTAGGCTCCATACTCGCTGGATTCTTCAGAGACAGTACCTAAGCTGATCAAGGTCGAAGTTGAGAAACAATGATGCGGTAGACGCCAAAAGGGACTTGACTGCCCAGCAGAAGCGGTCGCTTCGAAAATCTGTGATATGCTACGATACCAGGATGTCGCCGAATAATGTGAATACACAAAACTTGCATGTGTGTACATGTGAGAGAAAGCTAAATTTAAAACAAAACAGGTGACAGAATGTAGTAAAATTCGCACCTATGATATGGAAGGCTTTCATATCCCCTCCAACACAATCAGTATTGTAAGAATTGGAGAGGAAATCAAGAGGAAATACTCACAGCACTGAATGTACCAGGAAAAGCGTCTACTTGCAAGCAGTATATCCCTCAACCGGTGACGAATGATTACTTTAACAGATAGTATTGCCACTGCAAGATTACTGTCAAATTCAATGGAGTTTGAGTGGAAAATGGACATCACGCAAAACGTCTAAAGTGGTATCTTCAACAAAAATGGTTTATTTCATACATATATGCGTCATAGATCAAAGCAGGCTCGAATTTCTCTGTGTATGTTCATCAGTTAAGGTAAAACGAAATGTAGATTTAATTGAACGCACATTATAATTATCCAATCCCGTCCAAAACCAAGAAAACAAGGAGATCACTTCATTCGTCGCTCCTGCGCTGTTCATCGCCCTCGGCGCCTCAAGCTGGACCGAACTGAGCTGCGCTGACCGAGAAGAGCCATGATCTGCCACCGCGGATCGCGCACCTCCCGGTCTCCAATAATGGCCTCATCGTCTTCGTCTGCATCATCCTGTGAAGGGTCGGTACAAGGTCGGTATGTACGAAACCGCCGTTCATAGGTTTAATAACCAAATATGGGCGATTTGAAATAAGGATCACGTTCAGTGTCGTTTAACCCATGGGGATGTTTACCGACGTCGGTTACAAAGGTTGGCATTCATAGTTATCAGCCAGTTCACGTGTATTGGCGAAGAGATGTGTAGACATGTACATCCCAGTGGACCCGTGTTTGGTATTTTCATTCATGGCGCAGCCACCGTATAATCGAAAGGTGAGAGTGAATGCGGTAGGTTGTACATTTATCGACCGATATTTGAACGTAGAAAGGGGAGAAAACGACATTGGTAAGTATTATCCCAAAGCTCATCAACTGTAGAAAGCAAATTCAAGTTGATACAGTCGCACACTCCCCAGAGCGTAAGTATACGCTATACACGATACACTGTACTGCCACTTTATGCGGCATGTATCATAGGAGTTGCATTAACCAACTCTTACGGCGACGTAACCGCCAGCAGTATAGCATTATGTCAAAGACGAAACAGCGTCACTTACAAGGGGCGTTGGAACCGACGCGAAACGCATTGCTGCTGCTGAACGATTGGGTAAATCTGCCGGAGAAACGGTAAAGAGTGTGTGGAACGAGTCTGGCGTAAGAACAGGCGGTCGACTGGGCGGGTGATGATATCCCGAAGACGACGTTGAAGAGTTGGATGGTGATATAGAAGATATGGCCGAAGATGAGGACGTTAGCGTCAGTGCATGTGTAATTAACTGCTTTAGCTTTGCCTAAAAGGTTTGGAGTGAGCATAGTGGCATATATGCGTATTGCATGTGCGGTGTTAAAACTTGCCTCGCATGCCAAGGTCATCAAGGATGCTACAGAGCGAGCCGGAGTTTGCAGATTGTTCTGAGCACAAATTAAGTTCATTCGCTCAGCAACGTGTTGCAAGGTTGGTGCACGAGTAGTTGAGTGTAGATGCACTGGTAATCGGCTGCCTGGGGTTTCCCCTCGTTCTAAAAGCAGCTCTACGCCACGTTCGTTCGCAATTTCGTCAGTCTCCTTCCGAGGGCGGGGTGGATCCATCAACGGAGGCGCTTCCTGGAGTACCTTCAGACGATCTCTTTCCCGTCTTCCCATGGATAATGCCCATCGTTTCATCCGTGCAGAACGTATAGCCCGTAAATCATCTGGAACGTCTGCACCTTGGAAAGGAAGAAGTTTCCTCCGACGTTTCTGTGGAGGTGGCTTTGGAAGGGATGGCGGAGGAGGGGATGGCATCCTTTTCAGTGTCGCAGTGGCATCGAAAAGAGATATTATAAGGGCATTGTGAAGTTGCACTAGACCTGGTGTTAAAGCTAGGTGTAATGCAGTCGAACCCACGTACAAAGTGTCGTAGTACTAAGTAATTTGGTCGCGACTTCCTCGAACTCCTGCCGCGATGTCTTTCCGGACACGAAACTGGCCAAGGCATTAAAGTAAAGCGGAGCTTGAGAGCCTAGGTTTTTTATAAGTTGGCCTTTGAGGGTTGAGGTGGATGACAGCGACATCCGTTGTATGTCCTGTAGAGACTATATATCGAAGAATATGACACCGTGCTCCGCGACTTGTGGTGACTGATTATTGGAAACAATGAGGTGGTATGAGTAGAAGGTCTAGTTCGGCAAGTATCTCGCTTCACGTGATGGTAAGCAACATCCGCATTAAGTAGCAATTTAGTAGTCTCCTACACAGACCAAATAAACAGGTATTGAATCGAAGGATGTACTAGAATTGAATTCTCAAGTTGTACAAATTTAACACAGTAATGCTGCAATATGTACAGGTAGTTAGATCTACATAGGCAAACGATCGTCAAGTAATTAAGTTAGAAAAAAAATATCTAAACGATGTATGTATTATGTACATGACATGATAAAAAGAAGTACAGTGATCTCGAAACCCAAATCATGTCAAGTACTAGTAGGCGCTGCTTGCAAAACCAGTAGACTCGCCGCAACGTGAGTGGAGACCAGAGCAGCAGCAATAGGTCCCAGAGTCTTGGGTACTGACGCACCCACAGTCAAACCCATATCATTCAGCAAGGTCCCGAGGTCGTGGCCCAACGACTTCGCAGCCAGCCGAGAGCGCCCAGCAAAAATGATTAGAGTCTTGCCTAATGCACTTGCCGTTGCAGTTTCCTTCTTGGCTAATTCCACTATGTGGCGTAAAGGCGATGAAGTTGGGTATGTTCGGAATGATACACGTGTATTGTCACAGTTAGACGTGGTGCATTTCTCCCAAAGGAGGTTATCGGCAATGTTCGAGTTCAACTGCATCTGTGTATTGCCTTGGGCATAGACAGTGTCCGCAGCAGTGTTATCCTGTGAGGATTACAATAAGTTAAAGACGAAGATGCAGTGAGAATGTGTGCATACATCATGCGAGAAAGTTCCCGGCTTTCCCTCCTCAGCGTTAGATGACGAAGCACCAGTGTCGACTATCCTAACAATAGTTGCGTTAATTGAGAGGTTTTCGCAAAGTTGTACAAGAAAAGACAGAGCCAAGCGATCATCTGAGCCTCCAACGAAAGGCAAAAAAATGTGCTGTAGTGTGATATCGACAGAAGGATTGGAAAGACCGCGTTCAACAAACAGAGCGGCGTCCGTCGGTGCCCGCAGAAATACACTCCGAATGAACTCGGAATAAACCACAGAGCTAGTTTGATCTTCAACAGTGGTCTTTCTGAAGGAGCTGTCAAACGGGTTGCGTACTGCAAGCGGAGCGCCGGCACTGTCGTCATCCAACACATGGGTCGTCCCCCGGGGCCAAGGTATGATAACCATGTCGGAAGAGGTCGTAGAGAGGTGTTGTGAAATTTCTTCCGGAAATTCAGAGAATCTGGTGACAGCAAGCTTGGCATATACATTGAGACGATTCAATCGACAAAATGTTTGATAGATAGAGATGACAGGATCATTGTGAATGATTGCTTCAGCTTCTTGAGACCGGAGAACAGCAGATGTGCGGTTCGTAAGCTCCATGAGTCGAAGTGCCTCGACCGTCGTAACAAACTGCCCTGATTTAAGCGAAGTGCTCTTCTCGCTATACGACGGAATATCAGAAGAAGATCCAGAAGTAGAGACAGAAGGAGGGCATAGGAGCCAAGATAGTGTCATTGCCGCCGGGAGAGCTTCAATTTTGTCAAGGATGATTGTGAAACGCGTCTTGCGATCGACGTCTGGGTGACTCTTGGACGCTTGCAAGGCCTTGACACCCATCATCTTCTGGTCTTCGCACAAGTGGACTCGGCTCTTTTCAGGATAGAATAAAAGTACCAGCGGTGTTGTCATGAAAGTAAGCACGAGCGCGTGGACGACGAACATAGAGAAGGCGCGCGGGGTCAGGATGTTCGCCTGCAATCCAATGTTCAGGACAATCAGCTCGACTAATCTGAAAATTTATCAAAATCAAGATTGCACCATTTACATGGGAGATGCTCACCCTTTGCAACTCATGAGTGAGCCAATTGCACCAGCTTGTCTCCACCCGAATCCATTAAGACGGGCAGCGACACCGGCCCCGACAAACTTGGATGTAAAAGCAACAAGACATATCAGAACAATGTATCCCCAGGTAATTCCGGTGTTGAGTAAGCTAAGATCTGTTCTCAACCCTGACAGAGTGAAGTACTGCCACAAGATTCGTCGGTCAGCCAAAAGTACGCGGCGAAGGAAGGAAACCTACAATAGGAAGGAAAATAATGGTGACTAAGTCTTCTATCTTTTCCACGAACGATATTGCAAGGCCGTTGTCGTGAGGAACTAGGATCCCAACAAGAAACCCCCCTAAACAAACAATGAAAGTTCAGCATGCTTTGGGTGGATAACTCGCGGCTAAATAGTAAGCGAAAACGGGACAAGTTGTCGGACGTTAAAATTGGAGTCGTCGGCTTGAACTCGGCAGACGTCGCATTGAGCGCCCGTTAGCTAGTTCTTTTCTTTTCCGAACGACTCGATTGTTCGGACTTGACTGGACTTGACCCCATACTGTCTACTCAACATCGCACCCGAGATGAAAGACTTGATACGGGTACTCCGTCATGAATAATGAGAGGAGCTAAGTACTCACCGAAGATGGCGTGGATTCCAATGATATCTGTGAAAAACGCCGAAGCAAACACGCATAATAGAGTGACCGTCATCATTGCCGGCGTTGGAGTACCCTGCTCCAAGCTGCCAGTCCACTTCGCAAACCATCGGAATGCCCAGCGTCCCGGGAACAAGAGGAATATTGTGTATGCCGCACTTGCAAGAAGAATATATAGCGCTGTAAGTCCTGAAGTGGAATTGACGAGGGCGACGGTGAGCGCCAACAAAATCCAGCCAACGACGTCATCGACGCTCCCCGCAGCGAGAGTTATCAGCCCAACTTCAGTGTCGAGTAGCTTGAGCTCGGTTAAGATGCGGCATAGCACAGGGAACGCCGTGATTCCGATGGCCACAGCAACAAAGAGTAAGAAAAGACCGAAGTTTACTGAGTCCGGGATAAATTCGTGATAGACGCCCACACCAAGTGCAGCGCCCAATCCTAACGGCAGGATTAGTCCGAGGAAGGAGACGGTCGCTGCGGTGAACATGTTCTTCTTCATAACGCGAGTGTCAATTTCCAATCCCACCAAGAAAAGAAAGAGGAGAAGGCCGATATTGGCTGTTATGGTGAGAACGGCAAGACTTTCTGTCGGAAATATGGTTGTACGGAAGTGCGGAATGTGTCCCAAAACGCTAGGACCGAGGATGATCCCTCCAATTACTTCTGCTATCACTCGAGGTTGGCGGATGCGCGAGAGGAACAGCGACAAAAATTGGGTCATGCCGACAATTAACACTGAATCAAATCATGATGCATCAGTACAGTACGATATTTCATTAGTTCAGTGAGACTTCACCTAGCTGAATCACCCATAGTCGAATAGGATTAGAAGCATTATACTTCGTTGGATTGTCACCGGAGATCACTCCTCCCTACGTCCGAGTCGATAGATTAAGCGCCGGAAGTCCAAAGAAAGACTTGGTAAAACATTACCTGTTCCGTAGCTGCTCTTGAAAACTGCTGCAAAATTTGGCTTGCGAGCTCTCCCATCTCGATGCTTGTAGAGGCTAAGAATTCTCGCGTTCCCGACTCCCCGCGCTATTTAACTAAGCACCCGTAGGCACCCATCTGTAAAGGCACCATGTAAACAGGTGGGTGTATTAGGACGTTCGCCAAGTAGCCAAGAAGTATGGAGGACAGTGCATAAATTTCAGTGTCTGTCAATGCAAAGATGCAAAGCTGCAGAGGCCCTGTCTTGGATACAACCGCAGGCAAAGCCGTTTGATATAAGGAGCCAATGGTCGACGACTCTTGCTTGACTAGGCTTGCGCCGTGACATGTGGACCTTAGTCTGGCTCGACTGTCTCAAAGTATAAAGTTGAGGTCTGAAGCAGTGTGCTTGGACATGTCGCGACTTACAGGAGACCCTGTGGAGGCGGCGCTGTTGAACCTGGGCCGTGGCCATCGCACGCGTCCCGGACGGTTTTGTGGACAAATTAGGAAGTTATAGATCCCTATTGGGAATGATGATCGGGCGCGATGGAAGCGGGCATGATCCAAAACACACATCCAACATAAGTATTATGGTTGGCATTCAAGCGAGACACTGGAGCAGGAAGTACATAATAGGATGCTGCATAATATCGATAATTGTACTAGCTCGTTTTATGTTTCGCGTAGAACCGGGGAGTGCATTATGTAGTACTCTTAGTGTTTTCTTATCTGTTGATTATCTGCTCTGACTTACAATCCGATCACTTCATGTCGTAATGAACAGGGTGAAAGCAGGTAGGACGATAGCTCATTGCTATTATCAATGCAATGAATGGATCGAGAATGATTTGAAGGTAGGTGCATACCAAAGGCTAAAATTCTGCAATAGAGTCAAAACAGAGTACATACTAGATAAGGAAAAAATGATTTGAGAGGTATTCAGAGAGGTTGCAACCGGTAAGAATGATACAGCATGTAGTAATATTAAATGTTGGTTATGAAAGCCGATGAAGAGAGGGTCGTGAAGACATTTCCTGACTCTCCTCCGAAATTGCTGTTGAAATTGACATCCTAGGCAGACATATATCGTCCCTCGAATCAGTCTGCATCAGGCGCTCCCTGTCATCTTCCCTAAGCGACTCGTGCTTGGTGGAAAAACCAGGCTGCGTATAAGCACGCTTGCGCATCGAGGTCATGGAGCGGCGGAGACCGCTGACGACGCCCTTCATAATGGGAACCGCCAATGCACGCGGTCGCACTGACGGTGCTTCTTTCGACTTCCCGTTCTCCGACTTGTGCTTTGATGTGCGCGACAAGCGAGAGCCTGTTGACAGTGTGGATGATGTTATAAGCTCGGGCGGGAGGATTTCCTGGAATGTCCTAAGGGCAGACTCGTCTGCCGATGGAGATATAATAGGCGAGCTACCCCCATTCGCTGTGCATTAAATCATAAGTATACGGTCACGATGATACAAGTACCAAGGAATAATCGAGGAACTGACATGGTGCAAAGGCTCGGGGCCTGACACTCTCAAGAGTGGAGACAGTACTAGGTGACACAGGGATTAATATTCCGTACTCTGCGCCCGGTTCGCCATGATATTTCACCCCTTGTTTGTCTTTGAATGTATATGTACGAGAGTCCGCATCATATCCAATGCGAGTAAATCCTTCTGGGAGGCGATAAGCATCCTGAAAATGACTATTTCTAGTCATCACGAAGCAAAGTATGTACTGGAATGAATTTGCGTACCTCTTCGTTATGGGTCCAGCGACTCATTCCTACGGGTGCTTGTTTGTTAGTTCAATGATGCCGTGGAGTTGTGACAGGCGTCAGCCAGCTCAAGTTGGAGGTATGGTAAGATGGTTCTAAGTACGCTGAAGTCGGTGTGGCGGTTTGATAACAAAGCAGGTGAACAAGAATAGAAGAGAAATAATGCATGGGCATGTCAGCCAATGCAATACAGTCGATTCGCATGCGGACTTGGCGCAGCCGCGCATGAGGCAGAGACATTGATTTTGATGAAGGCCCGTGCAGGTTGATGCGGCAGGCAGTGTATACCAGAAATATACAGTACTATATCAAGAAGGCTTTAAACTAATAAATATGTGAATGCGAATGTATCGGCAAAAATGTAAGCAGGTCAGCGGTGCAATGACAGCAACAATATATGAACAAGAATCCAAAGAGGTATCAATATCAGATAGACAGCAATATGAGAAGATATGTTACAGTATAAGAGATAAGTCAGATGGCGCTTTTACAAGTGGGGCATATAACGTGGGGCAATGCTTTCTTGGTTCCAACCAGTTTGATGATAGCGTTGTCTGCGCCCAAATTCTCCTCGTTGTGTGTACCGAATACTTGATGTTCCCAGTCATCCGGAAGTGAACAGCCTTCCAATAATTGATACACAAGTCTCCTAGCTCGCGTGACGAACCCAATGTTGCCAGAGACGCCTCCCCGCTGAAATGCTTTTCCGCGCACCATAGGTTGCTGAGCTACCTGGAGCAGCAGGGGCGGGAAATCTGTGAGAACGTCCGGGAGGGATCGTGTGACAACTTCTGTATCCAATGTCGCAGCTGTAGTGTTTTTGGAAGAGCGCCCTCGCCTTATTTTCGTTGGCGGATTCTCTGAGGCTCTGGCCGAGTCAGGGTTGCCTTCAGGGACTTGAACTATCGTGAGGGCAACTAACGATTCCAGATCGACATTGTCATCTGTATCAGGCGAGCACGCCAGGAGGCGTAAAGAGCGACTTGACAGTGTTACCTCGGCTGTCTCTGACTTTGTAGTAGGTCTTGGCCTTTTGACTGGACTTGCATGCTTTCTTGCGCTTCTCCGGGAAGAGCTGGGCTGACTTGAGAGGACAACGCTGGACTTGGACTTAGTAGAAATCGAAGAACTCTCTTTGAACTTTCCGGCAAGCAAGCAGCTTTGATGATAACCTCGCCGACACGAGGGACGGGGACAGAAGTGCATGAGACTCTCTACGAGAGGGTCGTCTGGACTGTAGGGACGCTCGCAAATGCAACTCCTTGACCCTGGCTTAGGCTTCACGAATTGAGATTGCCAGATACAAAGATAAACATATAAGCACCTACTTTCAGCATACGAGTCTTGTACTCGAGAGTATACCGTTGGAAGAACTCATCCCTCGAAATGAAAGGAGGCTCTACAGAGTTTTCGTCTAATAAGGGGACCCGGACGACAGCTAATGGGTGTTTAAGAACACTCGGAAGATGTATAGAAGAAAACATACCTTCGAACGCGTGTGATTCCACAAAGTCATAGTGGTTTGCGAAGATTCTTTCGAAGGGAGTAACTGCGTCGGTATTGCTAGAAAAGAATAAGCAAGTCAAGTCTCTGAATTAATCAACCTTGACGCGTACAAAGACTTTATAACGCCTGAGGTGTCTCTACTATTATAGAACCATTGTACCTTCGCCCAGACCTGTGCCCTCGACCTTCAGCTTGTTGAAGACTACGGGAAAGAAAACACCCATACCGTATTTGTCCCTTCGTCATCTATTTCAGCGCGTATATCAACAATTTTCCCAACCCAATAGTTCCAAAGTTCAGGGCTTGATTCCGGATCTTGGTTATGGGGTAATATCGTGGTGCTTGACCAATGACTAGTATCAATGACTGAAATAAGAACGCATGTGTACATTATTCACCAGTCGTTCATAGAGAACTTGTGTTCTGTTCCGTCTTCTTTGTTCGTTACTAAAGAAAGAGGAAAGTATCAGGGCAAGTACTGATTCGTGTCAGAGCGAACTTACTAACAAAGCTGTTGAAGTGAATCATCTTCACCCAACTTTGTTCCGTTGGCAAGTCAGAGCTCGTCGGCTTGGACTTAGGCGATTTTCTGACGCGACCGGGCATTTTATCTGGTTTCTATAAGCAATGTTCGCGTCCACTTTAGATTTCCCTCCTGTTCAGTGAAGTACAAGATTAACGCGACAATATACAAGCAATATAATGCACTGGGAGGTCTGGTAAAGACCCGGGATCGGTAAAACTTTTCCCACGGAGTACTTCAAGAGTACCTAACTATTCATTTTGGTCCCAGCCAAGTCCCAGCTCAACGTTCGACCCCGGCTTGCCTCCAGCCATCTCCCATACAGCTATCTCGCATGCAGCACAAATCTGCCAAGAACGTTTTATGAGTTCCCCAAACGCGAAGGCACACCTATATCTTATATCTTACAGTCCCACTGGAGGCCAATGTCTGAATTTCCGTACCAATGACCATGATTAACAAGCAAACAAGAAAGCTTCAAAATAACTATATGTCAGGACTCAAAACCAGAGCAAGGTTATGACCCGTAAGTGTCTAATGCTACAGTTCATCTACATAGACTATTGGTGGCTCACAGTGTTAAGCGGGCAGGGCTTATTGCATTAAGTATTGTATTAAGTGCGTGTCATACATGAGGTCATTCAAGAACAGCCTTAGAATAGGCCGAAGGACAGTTTGAACACGTTCCAAATCGGCTTCTCAACCCCTGACACTATCCATCGGTATCTGCTGCATATCTTAATTCGAAATCTTCCCAACTTCCGTACGAACAAGACGGAATAATGGTTGGAATAATGCGACCTGCTGTTCCTATCGCTATCTCGCAGCGCGCGGCGTCCTTTGTACCCCCGCATTCTAAACCGGCCGCAAAGGACATCATGGAAAACGTTCAGGGTGGCTGTCCAACATTACATCAAACATCGCGGACACGCCATGGCTACAACGCGTGTACAGCGCGCCCTTGTATATACATCATATCGCGCTATTCATGCAGTGCTGCACTGTCCTCTCCTGCATCCCTTTATCTTCCCCTTTGTCTTTCATTGCCGCGAGCTAGAAGCTCTATTCATATTTCTCGGATTCAATCCAAAGCTGATTATATGAGCTTAACTACCGGAAAACTACGCAAGTCTCAGCCCTCTACATCGCGTCCGAAGGTTCCTTCCATACACTGGTTGTTTCGCAGTAATATTCCTCGTCGACGAACATCATATATATCACCCGACATTCAAAAGCGCAATTTTTTCGGGATGGGAGACATTATTGGTGTAATCACTAACGTAACTATATTCTTGATTTGCCTGGGTGCTCGTGTTTATAGCTTTGTACAGCCAGCAGAAACAGTGCGCTCGCTCACGGAGTCCCGGAAGCTACTGGAAGAAGCCAGGAGAGAAATCAACGAAAACAAGGAACGCTCTCAGCTCCGTCCTAAACACACATTCTCTCGATTACCGGGTTTCTTTCCTCGAAAAGCAGAGATGGCCGCCATAGAACGTGCTATGGAAGGAGAACCTTCATTCACTATACTCTTTGGTGCAAGCTCGGTTGGGAAAGTGCGATTTTTCTTCTTCCCTGTACGTTCCTAATTCTGAACGATCGAGCAGACTGCACTATTACGAGAGGTGCTTTCTCGCGAAGAGTACCACGTGTTGCATTTTGACCTGCGCATTGCAGGCTTCGCAGATTTGTCGAGTTTGTACAACAGCCTGTCCCAGCAAATGGAGCAGTACTTCGAGGAAATATCCAGCAACATGGAGGGATATAAAGATTTTGAGAAAGAGGCGTGGAGCTTCAAGGTAAGTATCTAATTTCTCCTCCTCATGAATCATACTAGTATCTTAACTCATAATATTCAGCATGATCGTCTCAATGTTGAACGTCGACTGTCGGAGCAAAACAAGGGCGACGTCAAGATGCAAACAATAAAAACAAGTGATATCGCCCGTCTCATGGAACTTTTCCAAGTAGGTACCCGCATTCTAAAGAAGGGTTGATGGTCAATAATCTATTGAAGAGTGCTCTTTTAAAATACTGGGAATTCAAGCCGCAGCTACCCAGCGAGAATGACGACTCAGACAGTGAGCCTGGTAAACACGTCCGACGAGAAGGCACAACAGACACACATAACTCAAGTAAGACGCATGTCGATCGGGCAAGTCAAGATACTTCCCGAAAACCAAGATGGGGATTCAGGAGCCTAAGGAGGAAGAATGAAACACCGTCGACGGGCGCACGTCTTTCCCAAAGTAAGGAACAGCATGTAGAAAATGAGAAGGGACAGGAAACCGGGAAGGTGAGAAGCGTGAAGAAGATGCCGGTAAGTCCACCGATACATTGCAACCCAGCATCTATTCACATATTTTCGTTGGACCAAAGGTCATCTTCTTCGACGAGGCTCATAAACTGTGCGCATATACTCACGTTTGACCACAATTCTTATGCACTGATTGTCTGGTTATTTGAATTTGACTAGACCAGCACTCATTCAGTCCACTGAAACTATGAAGTGCCTCTTGGACTCCATGCTTGTGTTGACGAAGCAAGATAGACTGTGCCACGTAATTCACGCAACGAGCGATCCATTCTACCAAACTTGGCTTAGACAGCTTAACGTGATGCAACACTGCAAGGTATAATTCCACGTTTCACACAAATTTCGTAACAGTTGGACTGACTACAACGCACAAGATCATCACTATAGGCGATTGCACTAGGGCAGAAACTCGACAGTTCTTCCGGGAGAGGATTCTGCCCCGTGTTCCTGACCGTCTCCGCGCTGGACTAAATTTCGAACATCTGTATGAAGCATTTGGCGGGAAGCTTGCACATTGGCATGATTATATAACAGATTACGGTCAGTCCGTTTAAACCCTTGTTCCTTCCGCCTATTCATAAGATAAGCACAGTAAACTCGAGCGGAACTCTAGACAGTAGGCACTTCGCTTGTTTGTTCCTATCCCGAGATGAACTAACCCTGCATGTCTCATATCAGTTAAACAGAGTTCGCATTTCTTGCAAGCTCATGCCCTGCTAAATCTGCACATCATCCACTCTTCTCAGTCACTTACAGGAACTTCCCATCCAGGCGAAGGCGACTCCCAGTCGGGCCCGCGGCCCACGAACAGTAGCACTGCAGAAACTCTCCATCCTGCACTCGGGCGCGCGGGGTTCAAGATCTACTCCCCGATAACTCATCCATTCGGACCTGGCTCGGTAACGAGTCAAGGCGACAGCAACATCTCCAGTCTGAACGCGCCCCCCGAATTTTCCGCCATGGAGCTCCTCAAGGTGATGAGTCGGCTGGCACATCCAGACACTCAGTATATACCATACTTCCACCTATGCCGCGAGCTCGGCGTGCGTACTGTGGATGGTATGATCAAGGGCCGTGTGCTGGATCTTCGCTGGACCGAGACTGTGACGAAGGAAAACGGCGGTCCTGGGGGCGACACACCTCGAGGACGCAGTGGTATTCCCCTGCCGATAGTGCGTGAGCCGACGCCTGTGATCCTTGGGGCAGGTAGCAGCGCGGCAAGTGGATTCGTGGCCAATGGCCATGGAATTACACCCTTGGATATGGGACCGCCGCCGCCGCCGATTGATGAAGAAGAGGATATCGTACCTGTATCGGAGATGGGCATGGGAAGGCTGCATGCAGACGTATTTGAAGAGGTTATGGAAGTGGTTGGGCCGAAGCTGGTGCCTACGACGCCTATTATGCGATATGCTATGAGGGACGTCGTGCAGGAATATGAAGACGATCAGTCTGTCTCTGAGTATGCCTCGCTATCGGACGTTGATGAGTATTGATGCAGGAGGTTATATTACTCACTTATATACCCTTCTCATTGCACACTTATTTTTGCTACAGTTATCATACCCTTGGCCGCGTAAGTTATCCTTCAACGGTTATTCTCCTATTTGCATAGGCAAAAGAATCGCCATTGTATCCTGTGTATATACTAAACTGTACAACTATTCTAATCCAGCATATTTAACGTCCGCATTGTCTTCGAGCCAAGCCAGCCATTTCTTTAGGTAGCTTCCTCCGTGACATACCGTAGACGAATCCCCTACCACGCACTAGCAGTCGAAATGAGTGATATATCGACGCAAAAAGATAGCTGTAAATTTACTACTTACAAGGTGACGTTTGGCTCTCGTCATGGCGACTGCGAAAAATGTCAGTGATGATGATGATACTCATACAACACCCACCATTCATTCTTCTCTTTTCTTTAAGAAACCCGACTTCTCTCTAAATTACACAAGTTGGGTGAATACATGTAAAAATATTATGGTGGGGAACCAACTCACCGTATCGTTACTCCGTACCAGGGAGATAATGATAACATCTTTCTCGCGACCTTGCATACCATCAACAGTACCAATTTCGAGAGATGGGCCGTACTTCGGCCGCAAAAGAGATGTTAGCAATGTCACTTGTGCCTGATATCTGGTATCGTGGATTAGTACACGGAAAGTTTAATACAGTAAGAAAACCCCTACGGAGTGATAACCGCAATTTGACTCGGTGTAATGCCTGTGTCTACCTGTTTGCAATAATTCAACGACTCGGAAAAGCTTTACACATACAGCGGGATGGCAACGTACCAATTTTATGATCCAATTTTGAACGATGGTAGCCTCGTTTTCGTTGCATCGGCTTCCTTCGTCTGCATCGCCGTCGAGCCTTTCAAAATATTCGCATCCAGCTGTGTCAAAGAAAACTATGGGGGTTTCCAGAATCTCCTTCTCGTCATCTTCGTTTTCTGTGTGAACATTCGGCAGGTCGCGAAGTAGATGAGAGGCAACGGAGCTATGCGATTTGAGTTTCGACCCGTAGAGGGTCTTGGAAGGAAAAGAACAGATCTGATCGTGCATACTGGCATGATAATTAGATGTTGACTACAATTAATATCAAAGTAAGTTAGAAGTCGTACCGGTACTGTATTTCCAGCATTCGCTTGATTCTTGAGCCATACATTTTCTCCAGACGGTCAAAAAGTGTTGTTTCGAGAGAACGTGATGGTCTCAGTTTGATGGGGCAGTCATTCCTCAAAGACACAGACTTGATGGAGTGTACTACGGCCTTCATCAAAGCCTCTTCTGAATAAACGGCAGGAAGAGATTTACCTAGGTCATCTGCAGAATCCTCCGCTGTAGAGCTGTCCGAGTCGGAGTCATCAGAAAGGTCTACTGTGGAAGCACGCGACTGTGACTGCTGCGTTGACATTGTGTTGATCCTCGTAGAGTTAGTATTCTCTGACTTTTTAGTTATCGCCGCATTAAGGGAGAGAACGGTCGGAGGTAATTGCATAGGATCCCCTGCCAGGATGAGCCTTTTGCCTTTGAATATCGGGATCCAGCAGACCTAACCAAGTATAAGAAAACGAATAAGAGATAATGTTTGCGAATGAAACAATGGGTCGAAAGAACGACTCACGGCTTCAAGAGCCTGAGTGGCCTCGTCGATTATGACTACATCAAAATCTTGACTAAATAGTTGTCTACCGCCTGATGAGTGGCATGTCGATACGACGACCTACGAATAGGGGGTCATTTACACCACTGTCTGTTTGTCGGAAAACGAAATACCTGTGATTCATTCAAAACGGATTTAACCACGCTCCCTTCTCGCTGTCGGTATCTGATTGGAATAACGGATACTTCGTCAAGCATAGTTTATCAATGGGGCAGCCAGTTGTTCGCACTCTTTTCGCAAGGCCTTAACCTCTTCCCACATTTTTCGACGTTCTGCTCCTCGGGGACGCTTCCCTTTGACGCCTTTGCCTTTCCCCGAGAGTACTCCTAGTGTGCTGTTTAATTCATCCTTCACATCGCGAGCAAGCACTGCCTGAAAAATGTATTAAGATTAGTACAATGTGTACTGACAGCTTCAACACGTTCTAACCTGGTCTGTCATGGTGGACTTGACTTCCAATGTTGAATTCAGGATACCCTCATGAGCCATCACACGGGCTGGATGTCCGATTCTCATAACCTTGAGCGCCTGCACCTTATTCGTAACAGGGAGAGCAAGAAGACGTTCCAATATATTATCGACGGAAAGGTTTGATGCACCACAGACAAGAACACGCCTTGCTTGAGGATTTGACGGTGTTTCCGAAGTTAATTGCCTAATTATCTCGATAAGGGTGTGCGTTTTACCAGTTCCTTTATGAAGGTGTGTCGATAAGTTTGATGTAATTTCGCTTGCACATTTGTACGACTTGCCTGGGGGACCATGTATACAGGAAACTTCCGGTGACTCCAAGCAGAACCGCACGGCAGCCTTCTGGCTCTCATTCAGGTTTGGATCGAAAAAGGATAGGCCATCGACCCGTGTTCGAGGAGATGGGGACTTCAGCCCAAGTAGTACTTGGACAAGAGGAGTTACAGCTAGAGATGGAGTTCCGTCTCCCTATTAAGACAATTTATCAGACGATTATGAAGTCATCCGAGCGGGGGAAGTATACTTTAGATAGAACGGTCTTTTCGAGCTGGTCAATGGCTTTATCCATCCTGAGATGAATTATGAGATAAATCAGAACAATTTTCAAAAGGATTATGCGAACCTATCGTATGTGATACTGTTGGCGAGTTTGACGACACGACATCGTTCAGGTAAATCTAAATCATCTGAGCTGGACTCCGCGGAATCAACAGCGATGACAATGCGACTGTCTGATACCTATGGACTCTCTAAATTAGTCAAACCAAAAGAACGCCAGCTTGACATTTATTGATTGACCTTGTATACAACGCCTTCAACTTGAGAACCCTGTATAGGAGCGGCTCCTGGTTTGGATTTCTTTGCAGCAGTTGTCGCAGTAGAAGATAACACATTGGCCTCAATTCGAGCGAGGTCACCAGACCTGCAGACTGGGTCAAAAATGCACGAAAATCGTGTCCATCTACTACCTCAAATTATGTGGCGGGAAAATTGGACTTGTATGATACGCAGATGGCCGTTCCAGTTCAATTAAGCTGTCCTTCGATAACGTTAAGATTAATATAATCACATGTGTGCACAAACAAAGCGTACGTTTTACCACCTAGTCCGATGTTTATCCCAACCACACCGAGCCCTACTATAGAAAGACCTTTCTGCTCTAATAATTTTGGTCCGCAGTTCGATAACAAAAGTGAACTCCGCTCGATCTCAGCTTCCCGTTCCTTTGCGAGCAACACGCGTTGGCGCTCTAGGAAAATTCTAATGTCTTCTTCGTAGGTCATGACTTGAATGAGGCTGACAAGACGCGATTAACGGTCTTAAGAATGGACCTTGAACAAGTCCGGCTCGAAGCTGTTGATTGATAGGGTTCAACCAAGGTACATTCACGTATCAGATCAAGTGATTCCAACTGACTCTGCGAATCTACTTACGGGCTTTCTGATGATCACATGTCTCACTCCACGCCAATCATGAAGACCTACGCAGACGATGCGGCAGTCACATATTTTGCCTTAAGCGTAGAACTATCGGTCTAGACAACATGTGTATCCACGATAATCAACGGCCTTTGGATTCAGGAAAAGTATGGCATCCAGAGGATAAGGCACAAGCAACACCTGCTCGTCCAGGGGCAACAGAAATTTATCGGCCTGATATACTGGAGACCATCGAGGCCAAGATTAAAGATCTGGATGGTGAACTGAGGGAATTAAGCTTGGATATTCATGGTAGTGTATATTCAGCACTTTATATATATATATGAAAATACTAACGGAGTGGTTTAGCTCATCCTGAGCTCGGCTTTGAGGAACAGTGAGTTTCTCCTTTCACCAACTTGAATTTTGAATTCAATTATCAATGCGTCTGTTTCGTGTAGCCATGCGCATGACACATACACAACTTTCATGGAGAAACATGGTTTCGAAGTGACCAGATCTTACCATCTGTCTACAGCGTGGAAGGCAACATTTTCTCATGGATCGGGAGGAAGGACAATCGGCGTAAATTCTGAAGTGAGATCCTAACCAGGTTAACTTGTTTGATGAGCGCATTACTCATGCAAACGTAGATGGACGCCCTTAGGGGCATTGGACATGCTTGTGGACATAACTTGATTGGTATATCTGGTATTGACGCTGTCTTATCTACGTATCGTTTTCTTTGTTGTCATTGAACGTCATTCACAGGTGTTGGTGTCGCATTAGCCATTCGAGCGGCCCTCGAAAAGCATAATATTCCTGGAAAAATAGTTCTCTTGGGGACACCAGGTAAATGGGTCTCAAAATATAGGAAGACATTCTCAAATATTTGAGCAGCCGAAGAAGGTGGCTCTGGAAAGGTGATCCTCTTGGATAATGGAGCATACAATGACATGGATGCATGCTTAATGTTCGTTTCTAATACATTCACACTATTGTTGCTTCATGTATTTATTAATTTTAGGTGTCACCCAGCTCCAGGACCCATCGGGTCTGTTTCTTTGTCCAGCTGTTTGGCCTTGCAGAGGGTCACCGTAGAATACAGGGGACATACGTAAGTCAAATATTATCCTTTAATCTTGAAACCCGCCAACATTGCTACTACTAGGGCTCATGCAGCACTCTCACCTTGGGAGGGCAGGAACGCGCTGGATGCTGCTGTACTCGGATACAATAACATATCTGCTCTTCGCCAACAACTTAGACCGACTCACCGTGTCCATGGAATATTTGAAGGGAAAGATTGGGCACCAAATAGTACGTTTGCGCCATAAACTTATGTTGTGCGTCCGTTTCAGCTGAAATTTCCGTTAAGTCATTCCGGACTATGCAAAGTTCATGTGGGCACATTCATTATGCCGGCGTTTAAACTGCTTGCACTGAAACATCAAATCTTAAAGCTGCTACGTGCGCGCACCCACCCGTGTTGAGATGCAGGCTACAGTCAAAAGGGTTGTTCCATGTTTTGAGTTAGTTCAGTAGCTTTCGTCGAAAGCGTTTCCAAAGTAATTATTTATTACAGAGCGGCGGCTTTAGCCACCGGATGTGAAGTTACGATCAACCTGATGGATGGGTCCACGTTCGACCTTCGTCAAAATGCCGCACTTGGTGAGTTTCAAACCTTGACATTTTCATGGTTATGACTGATTGTATCTTAGGGGGAGAGGTGGCTAATGTCATCTTGAATAAGTATGGTACAATTGATTACACATGGGGTATCAGTAGTGCTTCCACAGATTTTGTAGGTTTGAAAGACAGATAAATAGAATAACATGGAACTGATCTAATCAACCACAGGGAAATGTCACTTATGGTCTGCACATTGTTAATGCTGTTATTTAATTGAATTTGAACTCATTTCATGATTTCAGCCCTTCCATCTTTACATCCTGGTTTTGGTCAGCATTATTTTTTTTATGACGTCGCTGTCTCCCCGTTAACACTGCTCTATTTAGCTATTCCGACTGTTCATGACGGAGGGAACCATACTATTGCATTTGCAAAGGCAGCTGCCACCCAGGAAGCTCATAACGCTTGCCTGGATGTGACTAAAGCACTCGCTGCCACGGGTGTGAGAGTTATCCTCGACGACACCTTTTTCGCCAAGGTAAGTATGCGGTTGATATTAATACTACTGCCCAGTCAACAATGACTTTTAGGTACGGCAAACCTTCGAGGAGGATGCGCTCGCGCGTGAAGCAAAATCTTAGGTCTGGAACATATGAAATCTGAATTGCATTTACGACATTTGGTAGCAAACATTGGACATTGCGGGATGCTCTTAACAAAGGAAATAATCAATTCTCAAATTATGCGATTTTGAACGATTTGTAGCTTATTTTCTACAGCAATCATGCATTGGTAGACAATGAGCATTCGGCGAAACATGGGGCACAAGCCCCTATTCAGGGATATATAATCTCTCGGAGGCAATTGCCTCCCGGCCCGCCTGTCCGTCGTGGGAAATCAATATACGTACCGAGGTGGTTCAAGGCTAAGCTTTGCACAGACTGGTATGACTACGCTCCGTCGACACTGAACAGCAGACTCTTCCAGTCCCTGTGACAATATCATCATTACGACAATCACCACAAGCTATACCCTAATCAATCTTATATAACGACCGATGTCTGACTTCGAAGACGACATCGACAACCAGCTCCTTGAGCTCGCGGGAGCGACGGAGAAGAAAAAGAGGAGGCGCCAGCATTCGAATGGAAGTGGTGGAGGTGGAGCCGGTGCTGGTGGCAGCGGGAAGAGTTCTGCAAATAAGAAACGCAGAGCTGAGTGCGTATATTTTTTCCGTCTATGTCTGTTACATTTTCTTTGGGGTGTGTCATTGCCGGGTTACTCGAATACATAGTTCTTTCCTTTCCTAGCCCGGGCTATTTCTTGTATAAAAGCTTTATCTGATCTAAAGCTTCATGCTTTTAACTCTCTTCCTCTAGCCGCATGGAAAGTGACTCCGATAGGGAAGTCGAGAGCGAAGAGGAGGTAGAGGACCCATATCCACTCGAGGGCAAGTACAAGGACGAAGAAGATAAACGAGAGTGAGTAATGCGTGTTTTGTATGCAGAGATGCAACTGATTTTTGTTCATTTCATACCGATCTGCTCACGTCTACTACGATATGTTCCCTCGTAATGGCCACCTCATATCCTACATAGACTTATGCGCATGACGGAATTTCAGCGGGAACAAATACTCGAGGAGCGCTCTGGCGAAAGGAAGAAGAACCAGAACGCAAAGATGCTTGCAGACCTTGTGCGGCAACAGCAACGTGGCGGGACTAGTGGCGCAGACGATAACGTTTCTAGGGCGGTTAAACGTGCGTTTACTTTTCCCTCTGTTTAAGACATATCTTTATTTTAGTTCTTCTATAATCAAGGCCAGCATACTGCCCGTGGCGTCACCAAGGAGAAGGCGAGTAAACTTGATGAGCTCAAAGCAAAGCGGAAGGCCAAAGATGACAAGAAACGAGTAAGTGAGCATAGGCCCACTGACTACTGTTATCTCATCGGCGTCGCACCCCGTAGTCAAAAGGCATTTCATCACCATCACAAAGAGAACGGTCGTCATCACCTCAGGACATGGATATTTCCGATTCAGAATCAGAAGATGGGCAGATAACGAAATTTGACCAAGAAGAAGAACGCCTTGACAAGCTCACGTCCGGTTATGATTCATATAGAAAAGGGAAGTCGAATAAAGAGGACGATGCTGAAGTGGCAAGCACACTACAGGATCTGGAGCTCTGTAGATTGGGCAGGGACGAGATTGTGAAGCATTTCATCAAGCCCTGGTTCCAGGACTACGTGACCGGTCGGCGCGTTCCGCATCTTGTATGTCACCTCAACACTAACATTATATAGGTGCTTGGGTCCGATACCTTATTGGACACGAAAACGGCGCAGCTGTGTACAGGATATGTGAAGTTAACGGTAAAAATAATTTCGACTTGCTTTTGCATGACGCTAACAAGCCTCATACATCAGACCTCGCTCCTGATTTCGTCAAACCTTATAAGATTAATGATAAAACAATTAATCAAGCTTTCGAACTGAAGCATGGCAAAAGTGTCAAAATGTTCACCATGGACAAAGTATCAAATGCACCGTTTTCGCCGGTTAGTATTCATACGTCCGGTTGTTTTTAAGGCTAATAACAGTATCTGCTAGAGAGAGTATGACCGATTAGTCAAAGTCTGTACAGCGGAGGATGTCAAGTTGCCGACCAAGCAGGCCTTGGAGAAAAAGCACGCCCAAATGCAGAAGCTAATCAATCAGCCCATGACTGAGGTTCGTCACAGTTCCATTCAAATATTTCAAGTGACTGTATATTTCCTATTCCAGAGCGATATATCAGCCATGCTGGCGCGTAAGAGCCAGCTAATGGCTAAGTCAACGGCGTTAAGCACAGTTGACCGTTCGATGCTAATGCAGCAGCGGACACTTGCCATACGGAGGCAGGATTATGCAGAGGTTGCTGAGATTGATGCAAAGCTCGCGACAGATGCACCTAAGACCCCAGAACCTGCGAAGCAGCAGAACTCTTTGGATTTGTTGGCGAAGGTGAATGAACGCAACCGGAAAGCTAATTTGGAGGCGGTGAGAAAAGCTGAACTGGAATTGGTGGAAAGAAAGCGACGCGAGCGTAAGCTTGCACTTGAGAGCGGCGCTTCAGGCTCACCAGTTCCCATCGATCCGAGCGCAAGGTTAAAAATTACTCCGAGAACTTTCAATTCGGCTACACCGACGACGAGGTTTGTGACAACTCTTCATTGCCCTGCGATACTGATGAGTCTGAAGACCCGGAACGCCTGTCGTGAACGCAAACACGATCGCGAAAGTGGAGGCGCCGGTGACGAAGGCGCCTGTGGTAGCTGGGAGTTCGTTTGAGGCGTCATTGATTGACAGCATTGATATTGACCTTGGGGATTTCTGAGTGCTTACGTACACGTGATAAGATTAGATAATAAAATATCCGTTTCCCAATATGGTAGTGGGAACCTAAAAGTGATTCTCGCGCACGCACCAATTGATTCCCTGTTTGTCCTGCCCAGAACACAACACCCCGCCACCCAAAACTGCTTTGCTCGTCGTCCCCAGCGATGGCGGGCTCCACTCTCTCCACCGATTCCCTCAGCTCACCATCCCCGTCCCCTTCTCCTCCTCCCACTACCAAGTTGCCCCTTAGCCCGTCCACCTCACATACCGGAGGCCCCTCCGCATCCAACGCCCCACCCTTTCGTGCCATCGACACGGACTCCGAGCTGTCTGAGCTCACGGACGATGACCAGGATGCGTCTACTGCCGCAGAGAAGCGAGCCGCATCCACGGCTACTGCTTCGTCTTCCAAAGACCCAGGCGGAAACGCCATTGATGATGACGGTGACACTTCGCCTATTGGAGGCAAAGTATCTGGCGCCCGTTCAACCATGGCAATCCAAGCCAGACGAGCGGTGTCACAATACTCCAATCCTTCTCGTCGTACAGGTGCTCGGAGGAAGAGGAGCAGCATCGTCCCGGCCCCCATGTGGGGTTGGGTGCCGGAGAAGACTGCCGCCAATGCAGCTGTCGAAGAAGAAGACGACGATGACGTGAACGGTCAAGCACAAGCTACTGAAGATGAAGAAGAAGGGGGGGAGGAGATTGAGGAAGGAGAGGGCGTTGACTACAACAGCGACGATCACGTTAACGATTCGGGCGGCGGTGAAGATGAAGAGCCACACAACCCTCGCGGACCACCTTCCCAGCGCCGGCAAGGTCCTTATCCATCTAAACGTGTTCCTTACAACCAGCCTAGCTCAGCTAAAACACGAGGTTCGATAAGTAGGCCTAATGGGTCCGCGAAGCGTAATCCACGAAAGCATGATGATGATTACGAGGACGAAGATGGTTACGACGACACCGCGAAGGCTGAAAAGCGACCGCGTCAGGGTCCTACCAAGCGCCCCTCAGGCAGACAGGACAACGATGATGCACGACCCGATGACGAGTACGATGAGGGCTCTGCATCGGGTGAGTCTGAGTACCTCTCCGCTAGAAAGAGAAAGCCCGTCCGACCTCGGGTCACTGTTTCCAACTCTCGGAAGAGAAAAGAAGACGGTAGCGGCGAAAGTAGCGGATCGGAAGCGCCTATCTCACCGAAGAAGAAAAACGGCACAAAGACTCCCAATGGCGAACACGACATCCACGACGAGAGCCTTCGTGCGAATGTTGAAGGTGACTGTGGCTCTGACGAGGAACCCTCCAAACCTGTCTCTCCAGCCCAGCCTTTATCACCTACAAAGCTGACAGGCTCCAAGCCCTTGTCGAGCATCACAACAACCGCATCCAACCCATCTGCGCTCAGCACCCTAGCCGCTCTTGCCAACGCCGTAGATGCGACACATTCACCATCCCGCGAGAGTGCCTCTATAAGTGCAGCTGCGGCTGCTGTAAATAACGCTATCGGTATCAATGCCTCCGCGGAAAATCTGGAGTCTGCTAGCACTTCTGGCACGGGCACTCGCCACGCATCTCCTGCGCCATTTCACTCCGGT
This sequence comes from Stropharia rugosoannulata, assembly GCA_028532985.1. NCBI lineage: Eukaryota > Fungi > Basidiomycota > Agaricomycetes > Agaricales > Strophariaceae > Stropharia > Stropharia rugosoannulata. The sequence goes on along the minus strand of JANCIK010000013.1, from coordinate 1,048,422 downwards.
GTTGTTGAATCCGAAGGCGAGGATAGTGCAGACGATTTGAGACCGACTAAAGGCAAGGGAAGAAAAGGCCAGTCCGCTTCACGCAACAGCAAGGGCAAGCCGCGAGGCAAACCTCCACCCGTTGAAAAGAAAGTCCCATCCGTTGCAACAAATGGAGAGTCGAAGGTCTATTATCCAACCAAGAAGGTTCCGCCCGCCCCGCTTGACCTGAAGATTGACAAGTCTACTTCTGCTGTAGTAGATACTATGGAGGTAGATGAAGAGGAGCAGGCAAACGATCCCAGCGGTGAGGCGGACGCTGATATGGAGGGAAGCGAACAGGAGAATGAGGATGAGGATGAGGAGGCGGACGATGCCCTCGAAGACGATGAGCCGGAGGCGGACGCTGTTGAGGAGACTGTTGAAGTCGAGCATGATGTAGATGAGGACGCTGTGGAAGCAGATGACGATGCACCCGAGCGAGATGGAGAAGACGACCCGGAGCATGATGCTGACCCGGATAACGAGCCTGAAGTTGCTGAAGTCGAGCCTGAAAATGAAGAAGGCGAAGACGCTGATAACGACGACGAACACGCTTCTCCCGAAGCGGATGTCGATGTCGACGTTGAAGATCACGAAAGCGACTTGCAACCTGCTCACCGCGCGGAGGCATTGGACGTACTTGCCACTATTGAGCTCAAATTTGCCCTTCTACGGGAACGGGTTTATGTGGAGAAGATGGAAGCACTGGCTTGGGAAGAGTCGCTTGTTCAAAATGGTATATTTTTCTCTATCATTCCTCGTATTATCTTTAATTGCTTGTTTTACAGGTGCCCATCCCGAGCTCCAGCACCTTCAAAAGGAACTGTCTAAACGACGCGACAAACGCCTGGAATTGGCATCAAGAAAGCGGTCTTACGAAGTCGCTAATGCGATTACACGTCGAAAGACCGATGAAAATCATATTTGGAGTTGGTGGCAGGTAAGGGCGCACGCATTAGGCCGAAGATGGCTCTCTAACTGGCTGCAATACCACAAAGTTCACTAGGGATGATCTACAAACTGAAATGATTGCTGAGACCAGTCGTAAGCGCAGGAAACTGGAAAGGGAACGGCGGGCCATAGAACGCCCTCAGCCAGGTGCGTTTGTGTATTTTGATTATTGATGATATTAACATTGTTCTAGTTCGACTAATTCCCCATCCTTTGGAAATCATCGCTCCTCCTATGGCACCGCCATCAATTCGGAAGATCATCAAGCAATACCCGTTTGGATCTAGAAAGCACAACAAATCAGATACCCATCACTCGTCCCACTCATATTTTCCAAAAAATCTTGTTTATCCGGAAATATCCACCCTCGCAAACAGTGACATTCAAAACGATTTGGATTATCTATTCCAATCGCGGCGCAATTCTGCTTACGATCAACAGCACCAACAGCAAGCACTCTATCCTTCTCAACTGCAGCGCAATGGATCCGGCATAAACGGTATGGGCATAAGTCGCTCGATGAGCATGGGCGTTCCAAATGGGTCGTTGCCTCCTATGCAGAACCAGCAGTCGATAATGGGACCTCCGGCCTCTGGTCCCATTCCTCACCCTCACGTTCAACAACTTGGTATGGGTTATGAGCCTTACGGAGACATCGCGCACGCCTTTAGTCAATCTGGACGTGGCCGAGATCAGTACAGCACTCAGGGCCCTGGTGGCTCTTTACCTCAAGCAAGGGATAACATGAGTACATACTCAAGTTATCCACCCGGATCTCGGCTTCCACCTCCATCTCTCGGACCGCCCATGCTTATGGGCGGAGGCCCTCATCATGGTTATCCTGGCGATCATGACATGAGTTCGATGGCCCCTGGACCGAACAATAACAGTATGGGACACCAAATCCACCCGAACCATCCCTATTTTGGGCAGGGTAGTATGGGCCCTGGTTCTAACGGAAGCAGCCATGGGCCTCTGCCACCGTCGGCTCATTTGTCTGGACATCAACCAAGTAATATGAAGAGTGGTTTAGGCATGAACGGACGGCGGTCTCCATCGCCGATCCTTGGTCTGCCCAATGGTCATCCAAACTCAAAGCCCAACAATAACTGGGTTGGTGGCGGAATGGATAATGGCTATCCCGTTCCAAGCGGCAGTAAAGAGTGGGATGCTCGTATTGCGCACGAAGAAGAGGAGAGGGACAGGGTTATGCGCGAAAGAGAAAGGGAGCGGAAACGCGATGAACGCGAAAAGGAGAAGGAGCAATTCCGGGACCGGGAAAACGAAAGGGTACGTCGAGAGCGCGAATACGACCCTGAACGAGAACGTCATCCACATGCGCAGATGTCTCAGCAGCATCGCCCATCCTCTAATGCCCAGCATGGTGGTATTTCGCATATGCATGGTTCCAACGGTCCTCCACCCCAAGGGCCGGTTCACAATCATGTCCTGCATAATCACCACCACAGAGCCCCCCATCATCACCATGTTGTACATCGTCACCATCCACAGCAAGGTTCCCAACACACATCTTCATCCGTGCCGCATTCCGGAAGCGCACCTTCCGTCACCCATAGCCCGCGGTCGACGAGGGAATATGAAGGCCCGCGCCTACCATCAAGTTCCATACATGCTCCTCATGGACAGGCTCATCCTACCGAGCTCATCACGCTTGCTTCTAATAAAAGGGAGCCACCGGGACACTGGCCAAGCAAGAACGTAGAGGATCCTCAACACCCATCTAACATGGCAGAGTATCGTGAAAGGGAACGTGATATACAAAGTCGCGACCGCGATTCGCGTAAAGTGATATCCGGCCGACACTCAACCGGCCCTGCGATGCCCTCTCTTGATGAGCGTAGTGACCGACCAATGGCTATGCCATTTGTTATGGCTTCTAGCCATACTATGCAGCACGTAGCTCCCGGGGTTATGAACTCCTCGCATATCAATGGCTCTGGCTTAAGCAGCTCGACCTCGTCGCCGCGAGGAGGTCCATCGTGGAATAATCCTGGTTCCATGGAAGATCATTCTTATAGAATGTCTTCGTCCGCGCCTCCGCCTTCGGGCTATGTGGGATCACCCCACGACCCACACGCACGATCTCCTGTGCAAGGGCATCGGTATGCCTCGAGTTCGGGTTCACATGTTCCTCCTCCCCTTGGTCGTATGACCAATAGCTCATCTTCCGGGATGAACCACCGGATGACCCCTCCTCTCCCTCCATCCGGACGAAATCGACCGCCTTTGAGTCCTCCATATCCTCCTGCTTCCCATCTCTCCCCAGCAACCAGGTGAGCTTTTCGAAACTGTTTAGTTACTCTAGAATGCTAATACCGCCAATCCACCGATAGTCCAAAACCCCGACCCCTTTCTCCCGCTCTTGCTAACAACGCGGGTAAGCATATCGTTGCTGGACAACTTCCGGGTCCAGGATATTCCTCCCCACATCTCTCCGGGCCTGGGCGGGCATCAACGCCGACTGGACTTCAGAGCCATTCTTCCATGTCAGGTCAACCTTCATCTATGCAAGATGTGATTATGAAAAATGGGACTATGCCCCCCTATGGCGGTAGTCGAACGGTCTCGCCCATGATTTCTAACGCCCCGGGATCAGGAAGATCGACTATTAATGGCAGTAGTGGTATCGGGGATCGCGAGCGGATGGACAGAGATAGGGAGCGCCCTTCTCCACGCCTTGGTACCTCTCTAGCACCGCCGCCTTCGAAGCTCAATCCTGCACAGATAGTAGACAGTCACTAAAACTACTGAGTCGTGGATAATAGTTCTCGACACTGGACCATCGACACCACCTATCCCCATCAGCTCATTATTCGGAATTTAGTTGTTCGCGCTGTGTATCTCGTTTTTTTCCCCTTAACCTTCTATTTTATTTTACTGTCAGGCTCTTGTTTTCATCATCATTTATTGGCTATTACCTTCTACATCCTTCCGTCTTTACTTTACAACAATAACGAGCATCTGCTGGTGCTAATGATAGTCTGTTTATACATTTCATATACTTCTGTTTCTCCTTACAACTGTGCCCATATGCAATCAAATATTTGCGTCGTTTGATCTATCCGGTTCATGAGTAAGAAATGTTATCGTTGTGTATATGAAGATGTAGTTGTTGTACGCATGTAATATGAACAGTGTAATCGTTCTGCTACACGTATGGCATCTTTGACGCATCATGCGGAGCCCGGTAAAGTACAGGGAGCTACATGGAAGTGCATGCGTCAGTAGTTTCCTGACTCTAAGTACTCAAACGAGGAAGCGTACCGGACAACCCAGTAACGTCTGCTGTATTCTGGCAAATGTACTGTGGCACTTCGCCGTGTGGAAAGGTGACGTGGAAATCGTCAAAGGATATATTGCTGCAAATAGCAGCGGGACTACACTCGATGTCAACGACTATATACGTTTTAGCCTGCTTAGCTTTATGTATCCTCCCAAAGAAACAAAGAAGTGAAACTTGCTTGTGCTCATATTCGCCGTACCCGACCAATTGACGAAGCTCAGATCACCAAATTTCAACTTCGAGGGCAGGTCCCCTCTACATTTTTACGGAACCGTTAGTACAGAATAGGACGTGAAACCAACGCGATAAAGAGGCTCACGGTTGGCCGACGTTGGTTTGGAAGGCCAGAACGGGAGTCGCCACCCTGTCCAGTTTCACATTACGGACAATAACGTTTTTCACAGTCCCTGTCGGGAGAGGAGATATTCGGTGTAAACGAACCATTGCAAACGGGACGCAGTATATAATTAATTCCACATACCGTTCGCCCCTCCGCCACCAGTAGGGGGCACGCCGTTGACACTGCCATCCCAGGACTTAAGGTATATCTGATACGATATCAGCATGTTTAGCTTTTGACTTTTTGACTTCTTAGAGACAGCTTACACCGCTCATCATGTTCGGTTGTATTTTAGGATCCAGTCGTATCATCTGAGAAAGCTTGTAAGGCGCTTGTTGATGATAAGTAGCGGATAACGAAAGTGGTCACCTGTACTGTATCTATCTCGACGTTGATGACATTATCAGGCTTTTAAAGGAGAGTTCATGAGATACAGTATAATGGGAAGAAATCTAACAATGAACGGACCATGTCCACGTATTGTCCTAAAGAGCCGATGGCAAGGCCCTGCCCCCCGCGACAGGTAATGTTTTGCACGGAAATGTTAGTAGAATTCTGTAAAAGGTGTGAGCAGCGCTGCTAATAGTAACAGGCACCACATGCTTCATGCACTTACTCCCTTGATGGCCACACAATCGTCTCCGCAAGTTACATCCCAGTTTATCAAGGAGACACGATCACTTCTATACGTGTCTATGCCGTCTGTGTTCCAAACGATACTAGCGAAACGAAAAATGCTATTGTTAAGTAGATGGTCCGACAGCCAAACTACCCAAAGCATACTTCTGACCAACGTAAAGTGGGTCCGTATTGGTGGCATTGACAAGCATGCCATTGTAAGTGACATCAGACGATTCAGCGACTGCGTTGGACCAAAAAGGGGGTGATTCTATCCGGAAGTTGCTGATCGTCGCTCTGTTGGCCCTGTAGACAGTCAATGAGATAGGACGTCCGTCACCGTCGTTTCGCACACGCGTAGCGTAGAATGACCACCATGTCTTCATAAAATGTGAGTAACTTAATTTTATTAATCCATACGATAATTATTTACTTGACCATTCCCTTGAATACCTCCAGTATTGTGGGCGTCAATCTCGAAGTCAGATCCGGTGACAACGAACCAGGATGCCTGGTCCTGAATTTGAAAGGTCATGTAAGCGTAGATTTCTGAGGCCATAAAACTTGCCTGAATAAAGACGACACGATATGTGTTCTCAGAGTTAAGCCAATAGTCAATATCAGGGGGGAACTGTGAAAACTATAAATGAAAGGTGAATACAAGAGGATATGGATGTAGTAGTACGTTGAGGTAGCCATGCAGATCCACTCTCGCCGAAACAAGATCCCAGGTCATTTTCCTATTGATGGCCATTAGGTTAACATGAAAATGTAGAGAGCATATCATTCCAATTTTTACTATTTACCTGGTAATATTGTATGACCCCGGAGTGAAAATGGTCGTCCCAAAATGACCACATTTTGCAATCGCAGCCTGCACCTAGTATGCAATATGGGATTTTCAACGACGGCCATGCAAAAACGACTGAAATGGCATGCACCTGATCTGTATCGTCCTTTCCGGCACCCAAAGGACTAAGTTTACAGACCTTTGACTGGGCAGGCGGCGCAGCTAATACTGTCGAAAGTGACGAAAGCACATATGCGAATGTCGAAACAGTGAAGAGTTTCATCTCGTTATGCCAGAGGAGTACCACGGATTGCCCCAGTTCCACTTGTTATATTGAATGTTTTCAGAAGCAGGTTTATGAAAGAAGAACACTCTGGACAGCCAGCATATGGTCATGGGCGAGTATCATATGAGTGTTCACGGGCCGCCGGCGGTAAAGAAGTAATCCTAGTTGCCGCGTCTTCTTGAGATTAAAGGTATTGGAAAGCACAGAATCATAGTGGGTGCTCAAAACCGCGTAATGTGGAGCCACACCTTAGATAGACACCATTATAGCCATAGATATTCGGAGTGGACCTCGCAATTCATGAACTTCTTCCTTCCGATCGAGCATGACGGAAAATGTGCAACAGTCCAGTTTGCCCGAAGTTCGTCATAACTTCAACATGACTTGCAACATCATGTCCTGATAAAGTAGACCTAGAGTTCAAAACAATTGACGATACTAGAAGAAAGAGTTTGAGCAGATATTTCATACAGTGGGACTCGACGACAGAGAGAGTTGCAAGTTGCCAACTTCGCCTTTTCTTTATTTGGTCTCGGATGATGCAAATACCCTGTTATAGAAATTCCTACTCGAGTATACTTATACTCAAATATGCTTAAATATCCTTCCTTTGTTTTCATTCAACTTCTGGCACAGGACGAATAACTTTGACGCTTCTCCTCCTTTCAGTTGCACGCATACATTTACCTGTTTCCTGCTCAAAGCTATGTTCAGCGGCCAGGCCTCTACCGATAGAGTCGCCGAGCGTCGCGCAATACGCGTCAATAATGCAGCCAAAAGAGCTGAGAAGGCAGAGAAGTTGAAGATCGAGGTCAGCAGACAACACGACCTACCCGAGAAACGCTCATTCTCTTGGTTGAGCAGGGGAACGCGTGCTTCGTGAAAGGGGACTACATGGGCGCAGCGGATCTTTATGCCCAAGCTATCAATGTTCACGGTCCCCAGCCATTACTTATGAGCAATCTTGCAGCGGCGTACTTGAAACTGGAACTGTGTGTCTTTCAATCGTTGAAGTGAGCACTTACAACTAACCGTTCATGTATGCGGTAGATTCGATGAAGCAGAGTGGGCAGCTACTAGGGCTCTGGAATACGATACCGCCTCTGTGAAGGCACGTTATCGACGAGCGATGGCTAGGAAGGCTCTCTGTCGCTACAAAGCCGCAAAGCAAGGTGGTCCTCCTTAATGATGTTGCCGATTACACTCAAATGCTCAAACCTTGTGAAAATTCCTCCAGACCTCAAATATATGCTCAAAGAGGAGCCCAAAAATGAGACGGCGAAGCAGGAGTTACAGGAAATTGAAGCGCTGATGAAAGCCGATCGTGGACTGCCAATGGAACAAAATGATGAACTGCCACGCAATGACGACTTACCCTGGCCATTACTCTCGGATTCGGAGACAGAAGACTCAAAACATCTAGGCAACTACACTGCATGCCGGTTTTATAACCACTCTGGGTGTTCGAAAGGGACTCAGTGCACCTATTCGCATGCCCCAGACGCCAGAAGTGTACGAGATGAGGCGTATGTAAACGCTATTATTTCTTTTACTTCATGATTGACAGCTCAATGTATAGGGGCAAAAATGTATGTCTTGCCTTTCTCGCAGGCGATTGCGAGCATGGGTCAGGCTGTCTATACTCTCATTCTCGTCAATATCTAGCACCACAGAGCTGGTGGGATGACCCTGTCCAACTGCAAGCTGCAAATACTTTGATGCCTTATGTAGAGGATTATGCCGATTACGACGAGCTACATAACTTGCTCCTAAAACACATAAGTGCTAGGACGTACGCCGCCTTGCAAGTGCGCGAAGCCATACTATTTCATCTGAAACGTCAGATATCAGAGGTCAAAGGCAAAATCTCTCAACGGAAAACATCTACCACCCCGAAAGCTGCAGCCAAGAAGTCAAATCACGACTCAGAGAGATTTGTATTGGTTCTGTCGTTCGACTATGACCCCGTCTTCTCATCGACTGCTCATCTTTTCTCCACGATCGAGAAGAAGATCAAAACAATTCACATTCGTAGTCACGGGGAATTGTCCCAGGCATTGGAGTACCTGGATTCTTCATCTATCATCGGCGTACTGGTTACAGATATCGGTATAACCAGGCGTGAATATGCATCCGTACTCTACAAACTTGTGGCGTACGTGAGAGGTGGTGGTACCGCAGTTATAGGCGGTCTGTTCAGTAGCTTCATTCGGCCTCTCGATTTTACCAAGTTCTTCAAATCAGCCTGGGGTTTCGATTGGAAAATGGGCTCTTATCACCGTGCGGTGTTCTCAGTAAACTCCTCGAATGAGGTCGTAAAAAATAATCCCTCGCTTCCTCAATCTTATAGCATGAAGACGACTCACGTCGATGGGATCAAGAAGGAAATGGCCGTCTACCTCGAAGGCAACTCTTTCCAAGGAGAAGCCCCCGTTGTTAGCGCTTCTTTGGGCAAGGGGCGTCTTTGTTTTTTGGGCGATGTTAACGGCGAAGAGGGGTCTACCAGCACTATCTTGGCCATGCTCAATGTACTCGACCAGCCAATGCATCTTCTGGATGGTGCGGACCCACCACAAACGTCATGCGCTAATCAGATAGCAGGGACTTCAGCCTCCGGACCAAGTAAGGCTTCAGCCTCAACATCTAGTCATGCAGAGAATGCCCCGCCTGGCGTTGTACAGGTGGAACCATATGCCAGGAAGTTTTTGCTTATGTTGACGAGCTGCGAAGAAAATATCTTGCAACAATTTATTCCTGATTTCATGAAGGATTTACGGGGACGTGTGGAGGTTGTAACTGCCCTCTCCCCTACCGGACTTTCGAACGCGCGCGCTGTTGACCTTCTACCGTCACAGGACTTGATCGGCGTCTTTGTGGCAGGGGTAGATATTCTATATCCGGAGAATGCATACCTGCTGTCAAAAGTCGTTGAATACTCCAAGAACGGTGGCACGGTCGTTTTTGGCTGGCACTTTGCTGAGATGGTCGCCACGACAGATTTCAAACCCCTTTTCTGCGCCAACTGGGGTCTGAACTGGGATATTGCGGAGTCGGCCGAGTGCAGTGTCAAGCGGAACTTCCATAATGTTCTGTTCAAAGAAGCGAAGACAGACGATCTCAAGCTTCCAAAGAAAACACGGGTGGAGGGCATTCATATTAAGGGGATTACGAAGGAGATGGCTGTCTACTTCCCCCTGACCAAGAAGGCGTTGTGGAATCCTGATAAGGATATCTATACAGCGGCCGTGGTGTTCACCGATGTGGAGAAGGGAAAACTGGGCTTCATTGGTTCGGCAAGCCTTGATGGACAGAATCGTGATATAATCTTCACGATGCTCAAGTTGGTCTAAAACTAGCCGTAGTAAGCGTACGTAGTCTAATTTTTAAAATTTCAATGTGGGATTCATCATGAATTTTTTTGACATGGGTATGAAGTTGGACGTAAGCGGATACCTCTTTTAATTAAATAGGACAAGTAAACAGACCACGAATCGATCAGGCAAGGTGTCAGGACCGCGATATTTAATCAGCGCTCACGCGGTGCTGAGCGGGCCATAATCCGCGATTGTACGATGTAGGCGCTGGTGATATTTATAGGTCCACATCCACGTGATGGGATTAACTTTATATAGAAAGCGTGAAGTATCTTTAGACTTTGTCTTTTCTCAAGCTGTTCGCCTTACTTCATCTATTCATGAAGTGCATGTTCGCTGATTATGTAGTACGGTATTTAATTTAATCCTCCCGCCTTCCTACCTATGAATAGATGCCTATTCATGAGACCCGTTTTCCAACGACCCAGCTTGGTTTCTTGCCGCTTTTTTAATATACAGTACGGTTCCAATCATAATTGTGTTCAATCCATCGAATAAACGTCGATGGAGGTCTGACACTATACAGCTTGTAGACACAAAGTCACCATAAGCTCGAAAAAATAAACTTTACAGCATCTCATCAAAGAAAGGCCGGCCGAAGCCTTTTTTTACACATAGAAGTCAAACCGAAGTTCGAAGTAATGGCTTATAATATCACAGTCCTTCTAGCACCTCTTTAATGTACAAATTCTAGAAGAATTCTCTTTTATACAAGTATAAACTTGGAAATGATCGCCGTCTCGTGCCTGATTACTCTGTCCACATACAACATACTCACCATACTTAAGACTATCTTGGTCTGTGGCGTGATAATCTCAAATGGGCGGGCGGCTGGGTCCTTCGGATACCTTCCGTAAAAACTCCAGGACCTGCACGAGATTGTTGCTGTTTCGAGCTGTCATACTAAGTTTGAGATGAAAAAGAGACCTGTCAACTCAAAGTCATGCTTATCAGAGTCGCCTTGGAGCTCTCTGATCTGGGGGTGCACCAAAGGATTATATTATATCACATTAGAATCGGTCTTGTACATATCTCCACGGACACACACGAACGCTCTCAGATTCATAACTGACAGATTTTGTCTTCTAGACATTGGAGACTATGTTTGGTAGACTTACTAAAGCCGCCGACGTCGAACGATATCCTTGCCTTTGTTCTCTCTAGTTTTAGCACATCTGATCATAAAGGTGCCATATATGTATTGAAGGACGGCAATAATTGACCTGTTAGAAGAAACCTTAAATCATTTTAACAAACGCTTTAGCACCTCATATGTAGCGTAGAAATAAATCGTACTAGATTTTTTTCGAAATGTGCTTGAACATGAATCATTCTAGAATTCGGATTATTCGCCAGTCTCACGCACCGCATGACGCGAACAACGAGGTGGCAGTGGCTGATTCCGAAATTTATGAAAGCCCCTCGAGGTCTTTGGCACATTAAGTTCCACATGGAAAAGGCTTCCCGACCGTGTGAAGAGGCCAATGTCTACCTGCCTGTGCAGGTGTGTTTATCGCACCCCTGCCACAAGAAGGAAAGTGCGAATCAGATACTGCTCTCAAGATGTGTTCCATACACACCACGGCGGCATGGTAGCGTCGAGCCACGTACGTACACGAAGCACCCCGACCTGTCGGGCCGCGTGCCAGAATAGTGGTACACAGAACACTCGAAAATAAAAGAAAGAAATGAAAAATTGGCATTTGAGTTAGCAGAGAGGGGAACAATCCTGCCGCCGCTTCGACACAGCGGCAGCTGAGTCCTTCTCTGCCTGGAAGGCTTCTGAAGCTTATTTGTACCAAAAGTGAACCTCATTGTATTCCTATGCGTCATCGCACGCTTCGAGGTGACAGGTCGCTCCCATTGCACAAGGGACGCTGCATGACCTAGACGGAACGGCGGCGGCCTGAGCGTCGAGGCACAGGAAGGCAATGTTCAGTACGCGCACGCGCCGTAGTCAATATGTATCACCGCGTACGCTGTCGTGCCAGTCGTACTGGCAGGCGCCCACGCTCTGCCAACGCGGATTCAGACAGAACTTTATGTGCCCGTACACCCTGATCAAAACCCGACGTGCTTGTGCTCGTCTGGACCCAGCCGCCGCCTCAGCTGCCCACAGGGCTGACAGAAGCGGGTTCCTGGAGGCACGCACGCCAGGGCATTGGCAGGAGGCCCGACCAATGCCCGCACTGCAGTGGACAGGCCTGCGCCAGAAATGCCAATCCGGGAAAACGCGCGGGGCGCGGACGTCAGAGCGCGGTGCGGGGAAGCGCGGGCGTGCCTGCCTGCCTGCCATTGACCGCTCTGCCCTAATCTCAGGCGAAGCTGTTCTGTTCTGCATAAATCATTTATTTCGCCGGCTCATTATGGCGGCGTCCGCCATTACAGGCTGCGGGCGCGGGCGGTGGGCGGTGGGCGGTGGGCGGTGGCAAGTCAGCTGAGCTCGGGCAGCGCGCATCGATGATCGCACTGGGGCTTCTCCGAAATACAATACAATGCCAACTGATGTATTCAATCTTGTCTTGTCATTTTTTCTTTGTATCGGATGGGATGGATGGCAGTATCCCGTCTATCCCCAACGCGGTGCCACACCTCAGGATGAAGAGAGGTGATACAGATCGAAGGGACGAACGCCGCCGTGAGGTTTGGAGCACTGCTGGGGCCCCCACCCGCATATCACACCTTTAGTGAGCTTGCTGCTAAGCACCACAGCTCGACGAACACGGCGAAGGCATCGCCACTATCCAGGGATCAGGACGACGAACGGCGTCTGACAACCAGTCACTCAGGAATCTGACGTCCAAGTCGATATGTAACTTCATCCATTACTTACCCAAGCCTGCCTACATGTCAGATGTCGTCACCGGTGCATGTCATTCGCGTGGGCACCGCTGGGCAGAAGAAGCCTGGAGCAAGGGGTGGTGCACACTCAGGGTTTAGAAATATTGACATAACCTTGCAAGGACGTTCCGAGTTTACCTGACAGCTGGGAACCTGACTGAGCAAGCACATACATAGTACGTACGTGCGGACACCATGCCGGGTGGTCTGCGGCAGCAGCCCAGCCACACTGACTCCCATGAAAGGCTACGATTGAATTGGATTCGTATTAAAATTAAAAACTCGTACAAGGTAGGGTTATGATAAGTAGTATGTTGGTATTCATTACCGGGCAGAATAGGGATAGTAGAAGGCGAGCACTTGATTTGGGAAGCGTTGTCCCGTAGAAGTTGTAGATAGGAATGTGCAGAAGCGTTCAGAAGACGAGAAGAAAAACAACAATAGGTATGTAGATGGTAAGTGAGGACAATAAGTAGAGTTTAGTAAGTGCAAGCGTGCCCGGCAGGTGCAGGGGGTAGTTTGATCCTTTGTGCCTAAGGGATACAGTGAAGAGAAGCGTAGTGTGCCAAAGCGGGGAGAAGCGGAATAAAATGAGAGCAAGCGTAGAGCATAGCGGAGAGCGGGTAGGACAAGCACTGAACACAAAGCAGGGAGTATAGACAAAAAGGTGGATGGAGCGAGATAGATAGATAGATAGATAGAGAGGAATATAAGATTAGGTTGTAAAAGAAAAACTGCCAAGCTCGAAAGCGTTGGTTTATCTACCATTGTACGACTGGTTATCTGCACAGAGAATTTTGAGATTAGCGTCCACATATTAGCCACTGAACGAAGGCGACTTACTGTACATACTATACTGATCAGTCAAATACATTTGATGTTGTTGTTGTTGCTGCTGCTGCTGCTGCTGCTGCGACTGTTGGGTCTGCTGCATCTCGTCGGCAAGATCATATGCACCGGGCGCGACCAACGAGCCATAGGCACCATACGCCTCCATGTCTCCCTCGTACGCACTATATCGCCTCCCCGCACCGCTTCCCCCGAGGCCAACGCCAACATCCATGCCGCCCAGCCCACCGCCGCGTCCAACGACAGACGACGTATGCGCATGGTGCTGCTGGTGCGGGTGGGCATGCAGCGCGCCCGCATCATCGACCATGCCTGTGCTGTACAGCTGGGGAAGGACGGCCGTCGACAGCGCGCCGCCGCCGAAGTGGGCATCGTGCCACGTCGCGGAGCTCGCGTCAGCACCCGACGCGCTGGCCGATGCCGGCGGCGACGAGGATAGCAGGGGCGGGAGGAAAAGTCCGACTGTGCTAGAGCTCGCGGCGCCCCCGGTATAGTGCGCGTACGGGCTGTGCGGGCTCTGCTGAGCCTGCGAGTGCGAGTGCGGTTGCTGATGCTGGTGGTGGTGGTACCCCGTATGCTGGGCCTGCTGCTGCTGCTGCTGCTGTTGTTGCTGTTGCTGCTGTTGTTGCTGCTGCCTCTGCTGCTGCTGTATCTGCATCTGCATCTGCTGCTGCTGCTGCGCAAGGTGCTCGCCATACCCACCAGGCGCGACGCCCGCATAGCCATCGCGGTCGTCCAGCACACTATCCGCAGCGCGCTTGAGGCGGTACGACGTCTGCGCGTGCGCATACGGCGCATGCGCATGTACCCCACCACCTCCACCAGCGCCGTGGAGGAGCGCCTGGTCGGGCGCACGCAGCAGCGCAAGCGTCTGCGGCGGGAGCGTCATCACCGCCTCCACACCTCCGCCGCCGAGACCGATGCCGGCTCCGGTCCCAGTTCCGGCGCCCGCACCGCCGAACAGCTCGATCGCACGCTGGGCGGACGGCCAGACGACACGCATTGCGCGGAGCGCCCCAAGGCACTTGGCGAGCCCGATCTGCGCCTGCGGGTCGTTCGGGCGTACGGTGACTGCATTACATATTCATAGCATTAGCATTATTATGGGGGGCGCAGGATTGATATCCGTTCCGGGCGTGTCCGATGCCGATCGAAGGAAATGGTTTTTTTGATATAGTGCGGATGGGAGGTAATGCGTGCACAGTCAGCGAAAAAAAAGGGACTCGGGATGAGGAGAGCGGACGTACGTGTTGTGTCGTGCATGACGCTCGCCGAGAAGACGTAGTAGCAGAGGAAGACGGAGCAGCGCTCGATGGGGTACGCCTCTTGGTATAGCGATACTGCATTTCGCAATACAATTTAGCTTGTCGTAGTTGTACATCCAACAACAAAAAAACGCACCAATCGAGGTAATATGGTTCGCAGCGGCATTACACAGCTCGAACTTTTTCTCCGCCAGCGCGCGCACCTCAGCATCCTCGACCGGGGCAGGGGCAGGGGCAGGGGCAGGGGGTGCACCCATCGTCGCATCCTCGTCCCCGTCTTCTCGAGTTTCCGTTTGAGCCTGAGCCTGAGCCTGCTGCTGTGCCGCCGCGCGCTGGCGGACGACAGCCTGTATAAACGGGCGGTGCAGCAGCAGTACCGCGCACCAATACTGCATATGCAGCGTCAGCACATTCGGGTGCGGCACCACCACCGGCGCAGGTGGAGCGGCGTGCGCCTCGTCCGCCCTGCCAGTACCCGCCGCGCCGCCGCCGTCTTCGCCCACGTGCGAGCCGGACGGCGAGACGGGGGACGACGATGCGCTGGCGGCTGCAGCGGCTGTGGTGAGCGCGGGCAGCTGGGCGACGTCAAGGCGGAGGTGGTCCGGTAGAGTGAGGTACCACTTGTCCAGCAGGCCCTCGACCGCGGCGGCCTCGACGTGCCTGTTCGACAGCGGGCGCACGGCGTATATTGTTTGAACGATGATGCTCAAGATGCACGCTTCAGATCCGCATCAGCGACCTCCATCCACAAAATAAACAAAGCAAGGGGGGTAGCACTCACCCAGACCAGCACACGCATTGAAGCACGAGATGACGCGACCAGGACGCGCACCTGCGCCTTCTCCATTACCAACAACCTCATACTCCTCCTCCTCGCTCTCATCCGGACGCGCCGTATCAAAGTCCCACTCAAAGATCATCAACGGGCGTCCAATATAAGTGCTCACATACTTATCCATAACCACACACCCATACCACACCCTCCTCCTCTCGCTCAGCTCAGCGCCCGTGAACAACCTGCCCCCAAGCCCCGCGCGCGTCCAGCCCTCCGCCGCGCGGTGCATCCCCAGGTCCTGCGCCATCCGGATCGCGAGCCCGACGTAGGTCCACGCCGACGCCATTGCGCCGATCCCTACCTCGCGGAAGCCGAGCAGGAGGAGGGCCTGGACGGCACCGAGCGAGGCGCGCGCGCCGGCGCCCCCTGCGAGCAGCGCCTGGGCGGCCTCGAGGTGCTCGTCGCCTGCGCACCACATTTCGCGCGCGTCAGTCGGCGGCGCCGGCCCACGTGGGGAGTAGCGCGCGGCGACGGCGAACATGGCGAGCAGCAGGAGCGGTGCAGGAGCGCGCAGGGAGGGGGCAGCGCCGGATGAGGCGGAGGCGGTGCCGGTTGTAGTTGTAGTTGTATTAGTCGTGGACGACGTCTTGTCCTGCTGCGCGCCGCCATCAGCGGGCGCGGCGGCCTTGTAAGCATCCATGAACGCCTGCTTGTGTATGATAGGAAAAACGGGCTGGACGTGTGCGAAGTAGAGCTCGAGCAGATGATCCTGCACGTCCTGTGCGGGGAGCACGACGGGCGGCGCTGCGCCGCGCGCGTCAGCGCCCGGCAACGCAGGCCACACACGCGCCTTCGGGAAGCGCCTGCAAATGCCCAAATGAAGTCAGCCAACCAAGGTCTGAAACATGAGGAGGTAGAGCAAAAACGTACCAAATCCCACCCTCGTTCCGCCTCTCACCCCCACCCCGGCCGTCAAGGAGGTACAGCCCACTCGCAGTCCCATGGTACCGCACCTGCGCGTCCTCATTAAGGCTGAGCTGGCCAACAGCGCCTGCAACGAGCGCCTCGTCGTCCTCGTCCGAGCCACTACCCAGCGCGCCGAACGCGCCTTCCCTGTCGTACTCATGTTCATGTTCATGTCCGTGACCATGTCCACCTTCGCGCGCTTCATCCAATCCACCACGACCAAGCGAAACACTACTCCCGGGCGCACTACGGCTATACACCCCGCCGCCCTCAAGCTCGCCCATATCCAACCGACGGCGCGTACGCCGCGCCAGGCCATCATTCCCCCCGGGCGGGCCCAGAGCGGGCGGCGAGCGCGCAGCGCTGGCGCTGCTTTCCGACGCGCTCGCGCTCGTTCCGGGGCTGTACGCGTGCGCGCCGTCCCCGCGTGGAAGAGCAGATGCCGAGAGCGGGGATCGGGCGCTCGCACCCGCACCTACACCCACGCCGCCTGCGCCTGCGCCCCTCGATGCACTAGCGCTAGCGAGCGACGCACTGCTGCGCGCGTGGCGGAGGTTAGCCGCGCTCGCGGCGCGCGCGATGGTGTGTGCCAGCGCCGGGGTGTGCGTGTGTTGGTGCGTGTGTTGGTGCGCGTGCTGGGTGTGCGTCGGCGAGGCGTAGCCGAGCGTGGAAGAGCCGTGTGGGTGGGCAAGAGAGTGCGTTTGCGCACCATGTGGAGACCCATGGGCGAGAGAACCTCGAGCGGGGAGGTGCAAGCTCCTCGTATCCAGCCGCGCAAGACGCGCCGTCGGTTTACTCTTCCCACCGCTGTTCTTGCTCGCCATCCCCATCCCCATCGCCGCCGCCGCCGTTGTCGAAGTCGTAGTCGGAGCACCCAAGTTCCCCCGCGTACCTTTCCGCCCAGACACGCCCCGCTTCGCACCCCTCGCAGCGCTCCTCGCCCGTGTCCGTGTCTGTGTCCGTGTCCGCGCACGCTTACTGGCACCACCACCACTAACCCCAGCACCAGCACCAGCATCGCTGAGCCCATCCATATCCATATCCACATCCCCATCCCCATCCTCCTCACTGTCCCCATCCCCATCCCCATCCGCACTATCCTCGCTAGCCTCATCGGCTCGCACCTCGTCCGCAGCGTCATCGCTGAGCTCATCAAAGTCGATGTCCTCGTCCGCTTCCTCTTCGTCTTCATCGTCTTCCGCACCCGCGCCAGGGCGACGGGGCGCGAGGTATATATACGGGCGGGGCCTCTTCCCGCCGCGCCCCGGGCGCGCGGCCGGGCCTGCGTCAAGCATCGCCGCAACGCGGTCCTGCCACTCGTTCGACGGGCTACAAAGATAAAGACGGTCGTCAGTAAACGTGTCTTTCCCTTTCTTTTTTTTTCGGTTTTCAAACAGAAAAAGCGAAAGCGCTTCGAACAGCCGAAAAACCCCACAAGCCGAAAAAACCTCGCAAGAAAGAAGAAAGAAGAAAAGAAAGGAAAACAACTCACTGCGTCGAAGCTAACGCCATCTTCACTTTCTCCCTCTCCCTTTCCTTTTCCTTTTCCCTCTCCTTCGCCCCCCCTCCGCTTTTATTCGTCGCAGATCCGGCTCCGGCTCTCGCAGCACTTCCACTTCCACTTGCATTTGCAGCTCCACCTGCAGCGCCACTTGCATTTGCACTACCAGACGCGCCCGAGGTCGCCGCAGCACCAGAACCAGCACCAGAACCAGCACCAGCACCAGCACCGCGTTTCCGTCCAGAAACGCCATACGGCGAACTATCAACACGCGCAATAATCTCGCGCGCCAGCGCATCCTACAATTCGTAAAATCATGAATGTCAGTCAGCGTTGTGTTGTTTTTAAACCGAGAAGTAAGAACCGGATTTGCGGAATTCGTCGAATGGAACGGCTCGAAGGTGAGAGGTGCATGAGGTGCCTAAAGGCCAACGCACAACGCCCCAGCGCCTGATGCACAACGGCCCGACGCACAACGCACAACGGCCAAAGGCCAAAGGCTCGCAAGGCAGCGCGCTAAACTCGAATCACGCTCCAACCTTGAATTACGCTCCAACCCCCCCTCCAACCAGGATCAAAAACCCTCCAAAACCCAGAACCCAAAACCCCCACAACCCCCAAAACCCAGAACCCCTCCAAACACCTAACCCAGAACCCAACAAAAACCCCTCCCAAAACCCCTCCACCCCTCCAAACACCCACAACCCGCGAATCCCAAATCCCAAACCAAAACCCCCCAAAATCCCCCACACCAAAAAACCCAACCCCCGCCAACCCTCCAAACACCCCTCCAACCCCTCCAACCCCCCTCAAAAAAACCCAACAAAAAAACCCAAACCCAAAAAATATATAAACCAAAAAAAAAAAAAAAAAAAACCCACCTCCGCCATATCCCTCAACACCCCCTTCGCCCTCCTATCGCGTGTGGCGAGCAATATACCGAGGAGGGCTTCTGTCTGGTGGAGGCGCGCCTCGATGGCGTCGATGTAGCCCTTTGGCGGGCCGCGTTTGCGTGAGGGGCCGAGGAATGTGCAGGCTTTGAGGTTGAGTGGTGGGTGGGAGGGGGGGGGGAAGATAAAGAAGGTGTAAGTCAGCTTTCGGTTCTGAATGTAGGTGAAGAGGAGAGGAAAAGGAGAGGAGAGGAGAGGAGAGGATGGAGAGGAAAGGAATGGAGAGAGAGGAAAGGGAAAGGGGATGGGATGGGATAAGACAAAGGGCAAGAAAAAAGGAGGAAAAAGGAGAGAAGGAATGAGGAAAAGAGACGCACGGGTACCAAGCATGACGCAGTTCTTGCACGGCTCGTTTGCGCTGCTGCGCTCGCACTTGCATTTGCTCTTGCGGCATTGGTCGCATGCTGTTTTGGTTCATTACGATATGTGCAGTCGAAGACGAGGTCGAGGTCGAGGACGACGGCGAGGGTGACGGCGAGATCAGCGCGTAGATGGAACGTCGGGAAGGAATACATAGACAGATAGATATAACCAATCAGCCTCTCTTCATCGGCTCATAATTCCAAAGAAGAGATCCTACGTACCTTTACTGCTGCGTCGCCGGACGACCCTGTCCGCTGCACCACCACCACCACCACTTCCTGCTGCACCACCTGCGGGTGTAGCGGGGTGGGCGGAGGGGGGGAGGGAGAGGCCGAGGTCTGTGAGATCGTCGTAGTCGTCGGTGTATGACATGGCGCTGGGCCAGGCGGCACCGGCGGACGGGGAGGGCTCGTGCGTGCCGAAGCGGAATAGGGCGGGCGGGAGGGTGGGGGTGTGGGTGTGGGTTTGTGTGTGGGCAGTATGCGTATGCGTGTGCGCTGTACTATGCGCTGTATGCGACGCGTGTGGATGTGCGTGTTGGTTGTGATTGTGATTGTGATTATGATTATGAGACGCGTGCTGGCTGTGGTTCTGGCTCGTCGCAGACGGATCGAGTGCGAGAGCGAGCGCAAGTGGGTGGGTATGGGTGTGGGTATGGGTATGGGTATGGGGCTGAGAAGGGTAGGCGTCTGTAGGGCTGGAGCGGGGGTGGGTGTACTGGGTGGTATGCCCTTGTGCCCGTCCGTGGCCCTGGGTGTGGGCGTGGGCGTGGTAGGCTAAGGCAAAGGGCTGCCGCGCAGACGAGTCTGAAGCTGACCCCCCTGGCGTGCTCACAGTGCTCGTGGCGGTTCCTGCACGGGAACCCGGCACGCCCGGCCCTCCCTGTCCGCTCGTCTGTCCGTGCCCATGTCCATGCCCATTGCTGAGCCCGTGCCCGTGCCCGCCGCCGCCGCTGCCGTTGCCGCCGCCGAGTCCGTTTGCGAACCCGTTCAGTCCGAGGCCGAGCGCGAGCCCGTGCGGCGCTGCGAACTTGAACTCGAACGGGCTGTCGGACGCAGACCCGCTAAGGTCGGGCGACGCGCTCGCCTCTGTCTTCACGCTCGGCGCAGCGCTGCTCAGCGGCGTGCTCGGCAGGCCCATGTGGGTGTGGGTGTGGGTGTACGCGCTGCCGTTGGCGTGCGCGGTGGTACTGTGCGTGTGGGGGCTAGTGTGCCCGTTGGCCGCATGGCTGGTGGTGGTGTGGGCAGAGCTGGCGGCGTTGTTAGTGCTGTGCCCGTTGGAAGAGAGCGCGTACTGGTGGTGGTGCGCGAGAGGGACGGGGACGGGGTAGAGCACCGGTACAGCCATCGTCTCGTTTTCTTTCGTCGTCTTCAAAGTGATTTAACTGCGCGAGTGAGAGTGTCGGTCAAAAGTCGTAGGCGCCTATCTATCTATCGAAGGCGCACAGTGTCGGTGTCGGTGTCGATGCAGGTGCAGGTGGCGGTGGCGGTAGTAGTAGCGCTGCTGACAGTGCAAAACTGCGCAGTGCAAAGTAATACCCAAGGGTGAGTCCAATCGCAACACAAGCAGGGCAAGTAGTGCAAGCTAGTAAGGCGGCAACGACCAAGCGCGGAAGACCGGTCAGACGGGAGTACTTGTACCCCCAGCTATGAGACGAGGGTGATGGGTTATGTTATGTCAAAATCCGGTAAGAGGGGGTCCAGTTCCGAACGCCCGATCTCCGTCCCTTCCTCAAGTTTTTTTTTTTTTGGCCCGATCGTCTTTATTTCCGTTTTGGAAGATTTGTCCAGTTTCCTTTTCCGTCCTTTCCCTCTGTCCCTTTCCTGTCGTCCTTACCTCAGCCTGGTGGCCTTACCTGTTGGTTGCTTTTGCGTCATGACCAAGTCCTTTTGCGTCCTTCCCAAGTCCTCCTACTTGCTCTCCTCCTTTGCGTTAAACTTACCTCGGGCACACCCCAAGGCCACGTACCTACGTAGATACGATACGATACGCCTGTATCCGACCCAGTCCTCTCGCCTCTCGCCTCGCCTCGCCGCCCCGTCCAATCTCACCTCCAAATCTCACCCCATCACCCACCCACCCATCACCCACCCACCACCTCAAATCGAATCTCAATCTCACACCCAAATCTAATCTCTCCTTACGCGATGCACCTTCGCTGACGCTTACGCGATACACACACATAACCGAATATTAATAAACCTGCGCTACGCTACGCCCAGATTAGCATAACCTAACATAGCATAACCACATAACATAACATAACCGATACGTACCCATAACCGATACGTACCCATAACCGATACGTAGCATACCGATACGACACGAAGCATACCGATACGATACGTACCCAAACCCATAACGGATACGATACGTAGAGTACGTACCACACCACACCTTCCATCTTTCCATAGTACATACGCACCACACCCAACCACACACCCACCTGCCCACGCACTTGCCTAGCTACTTACCTGGTCCACGCACGCCTACCTATGTACCTGGTCCACACACGCCTACCTACCTAGTCCACAGTCCACGGTCCACAAACACAGGTCCACCGCGCGCATCAGATTGTGCACCCGTTATATCCCAGGTTGCATCGGAGTCCTTACTCATACTTAGCACTTACTCAAGCCAACTCTCACACCTAGCACGCACACCAAACGCGCACATTAATGGCACGCCGTGGCTGCACTGCACCGCACTGCACGCGCGTCTCCCTCCAGTTCACTGTTCCACTTGCGACGCGATGCGTGATGGGACGGGACGGCCGGCCAACTTCTGAGCTGGGCTGGGCTGGGCTGGGCTGAGTTGGGCTGAGCAGGCTTGAACTGCTTGAACAGTTCCATCGACCCGCGACCGCGTGCGTCCTCATCCTCGTCCTCGTCCGTGCCCCCGCCCGCCCGTCCGTCCCCCGTCCGTCCGACGAGCAAGTCCAACATAAAGTCTCACTGCAGCAGCACTCCTCCCTTTATTTGTCCTGAATACATAATCGTGCTCGTGCTCGTGCTCGCGCCTGCGGGCGGCGGGCGGTGGGCGGTGGGCGGCGGGCGGCGGGCGGCGGGCGTCTGAGCTCTATAACTAACTCAATAGACCAACTGCGGGCGGGGGGGCGGGCGCTTGGAGATTTAACATAGAAGGCGGGGAACACCTCGCATACTCGGTGGGGATATACGCGAGGAGATATATTTTATTTTCTGTGTACGGAAGGTTACTTGAGCGCATGTATACACCTGCCTAGCTATGTAGTATATACATAGCATATGCAGATACATAATATACCATACACAGCTACCACACACAGCATACATAAAAACACGAAAATCATACACAGCTACCGTACACGTACATGCATGCATGCAGGTACATAAATACCACAGGTACACAAGTAAGCGCACAGGTCCAGCCTTAGACTGGACCCACCCGGTTGCTCCTGGTTACTTACTAGGTACTAGTTACGCGTCAGCGCGGCTACACCCACTGATGCAAATGCAAATGGAGATGGAAATGCAGACGCGCAGGACGCTACGTAGACTCAGACTCAGAGCTCAGCAGTCATGTCCACAGCGCGGAACAGATAAGTATGCGGTAAGCTAGTACTGCTGTACGAGTCCCTGTTGAGTCTGACATCTATACTGTAAAGTACTACATATCTCGAGCTCGGAACAGCACTCTTCCTCCTCCTCCTCCCCCTCCTCCTCCTCCTCCTCCACACTCACGCTAAAGCTAAAGCTCACGCTCAGGGTCCCGTCCAGGTCCACTTTACCCATTTTTACCTTTACCTTTACCTTTAAGCACCGCACCGCACCGTGGCGCGGCGCATGGCGCTTGCATGGCGCTGAACCCTGTATGCTGTGCGCCAACATGGCTGACCGTGACGATGACGATGGCGCTGACGATGGCGTTGATGCTAACGCTGATGCGGCATGCAGCATGCCTCAGGGTATCCTCAGGGTGCAAGGTACGTACTACGCTTGGGTGCCTAATAGTAAAGTCCCCGCCCGCCCGCCGCCGCCGCCGCCGTTCGCCGTCCGGCCGGTCGGCATGGGCAGAGAGGTAGGGCGCGCAGGCTTTTCAGTGTGCCGGCGTGCGTGCTGATGTTTTGTGGGCGGGCGGGTAGGCGAGGGTTGTGGGATGGGATATGTTTTTTTGCGGGACAAGTCACAGAGTTTACTCGAAGGGCGTAGTAGTATCAGATAAGCTGCAAGTAGGAGATAAGCTTCAAGCATGAGTAAGTAGTAACTGGACTCGGAGACTTATATTACTTACGTTTGAGCGGTAATTGGGTACGTCTAGACTAGTACTCGTACTCGTACGAGCGCGTGAAAGGGTGAAAGGGTGAAAGGGTCTACATACATACGAGCGCGTGAAAAGGTCTATAGTACGAGCGCGTGAAAGGAAAGGAAAGGAAGGCAATCACTGACTGCCGCTGGCAGTCTGACCGCTGACGGCGGCGTTGATACATGCAGAACCGTTTCGTTGCGTTGCGTTGCGTTGCGTTTCGTTTCGTTTCGTTTCGTTACTCGACACCGCTCGAAGCCTCGAACACAGACCAGATACAGACATCATCGATTCATCACTCCACGCCGCTCGATCGACGCCACTGTCCGAGTCCGACGCTCTGTCCATGTCCCCCGAAGACGACGCTGGGTGACGCGGGGTGACGGTGACGTGCCAAGTGTGTAGGGACCCGAACGAGCTCTGGGGAGCCTCCAGCGAGGGAGCCGAAAAGGAGTCGACTCGGGCGAAGGGTGGCAGGCTCTCGTGTGCGTGGTATAGAACACGGCGGAGGGTCGGGGCGTGGCGGAGAGTCGGTGCGAAGGCGATGGGTCGGAGCGATGTCCATGGATTGGTGCGAAGTGGGTATGGTGGGGTGTCGGAGGGTCGGCGCGAAGTCACGTAGGAGGACCGGGGCGGGGAGGAGAAGGGGAGATGGAGTGTACGATTGGAGGGTCGGGGCGGTGGGCGTACGGGAGGGTCAGTGTGTGTGTGTGTGTGTGTGCGTGCGTGGGGTACGGAGCGGTGGGTCGGAGGGAGGGAGGGGACGACGTACAGGCTTTGAGCGCGCCGTCGCCGTACCGTAGCGCAGTGCGCGTCTAGGCTTTGGGTTCGTAGAACGTACATCTCCATCTCTGCAAACATAAGTCAAGGCCTATATATAATAGACTTGCACAGTCCATATGTACGGTAAGTATGTATGTATGTATGTAGGAGAACCAGACAGTACGGTTGCAGTATAGGTCCACAAGTGCACAGCCCATAACCATAGCAACATAACCAACCCCACGCAGACTCCTGTCCACATCCGCACACAAAGGCCTACAAACGCAACGTGTCCAAATATCTAAACGCAAGCAGTTCCTAGATATCGATATCGAGTGCGCGATATTTGCGCGAGCGCGCCGGAGCACCGGACAAGCGCGTTCAAGAGAGTCAAAGCGAACGACAGTATCGGTCAAGGACGAGTATAACCAGGCCCAGGGCCGCCGCGCGCGCGTGGCTTGGGCAGGTCTAAAGTAGGATCATTATCCATGGGCGCCGCGCACGAGGCAGACAACGCGGGCGCGGAGATGTAGGTATGTACATAACGCGAGCGAGGCGATGCACCACAGTGCAGTTCTCGAGGCCCGAGGTCTCAAGGGAAGGCAGGGCAACGTAGTGACGAGAGGCGAGGCGAGGCGAGCAGCAGAAACCACGCACTGGAGTCCAAAATAAATAATCACGCGCGTAGCCTTACTACAGTGGCGGGCAGATGTGGCACTGTTACTACATGCGCCGCAGCGGAAATCACGCACGCAGGCAGAAATCACGCCGAAGCGAGGCGAGGCGAACAAGGTCTGGCCCGACGAACGGCGCAAACCACGCAATACTAAGCGTTATAAGTATGGCTCCCGTCGTGGGTGCACAGCGTAGAGCCTATCAACGGACTGAGCAGAGTCGCTTACGGTGCCTATCACTACTTGGAGAGTCTATCAGCGATTATGTGTAGAGTTATCAGCGAGATGCCTGAGGCAAATACTGTGTGGCGATGCCGCCGCGTACTATGGGCGCTTGTTGTTGCGCTGTGGTGAGGCTTGGCGCTGCAGTGGGCGCAGGTGTTATTTACGGTTCTTGGCGCGGCGGCTACGTACTCGGGCTCGTTTGGATAGTAGCCTTGTCCTAGTATGCATACACCTAATAATCCCCTTAACGCGCAAGCACTTGCGCATTTACTCATACGGTACATCTTCAAACCGGTAGTACTTTCGTGTGGCGTACTTCACTAGTCATAAACATATTATTATTTTGATTCGATATATGTCTAAACCCCCTGTCTGCGAGCCAGGGTGTTGGTATTATACACTTATAATATCACAAGACTTAGGGGCTGCGGTGGATGGACCTTGGATGAGGACCTGCACAGTACGATATTACAGGAGTATCATTATTTACATCCATGGCAGACAGTCCGACAGCTCGCTGCTTCGCCCACGGACCAGGCTGGGGGCGGTACCGCAGATTGGCTACATAGTTAGTATGTAAAAGTGAGTGCCGCGGATACAGGTGCCTTGCTCAGCCCCAGAGCCAGCGCTCCCCTGTGACCGCTCTGCGTCCTACAATCGCATTGTATTTGAATGTATTCTAGTGTATTTAATTTCGTCCAGCGTCTAGTCACTGCTCTTGAGGCCAGAGGCCTAAGCTCATCTAGCGGCAAAACCCACGCACTGAAGGCTGACGTCGAGTACAATGGCGAAACCCACGCATTCACTCTGTATATTCTGGTTTGATCTACAATGTCTTCATGCGCACAGGCCTGGTGGTATTCTTGTCTGATCTATATAGGTATACAGCAGACAGGCGCAGGCGGTGCACTATCTATCTATTCCGAGTTGTGCATATATTGGTACAGGAATTCTAGTCTGCTCAGCGTCCAACCGGCATCTGGAGCCTAAGTGACGGCGAAGCGCTCGTGTACTTGAATGCTTGAAGGTTAAGTATTAAAATACGTATATACTTGATGCGCCACTGCTTCCTGGTCCGTGCCGTCGGTGCCATAGCATGCCACTCAGGCTCAGACTGAGCGGCCGCCATCAGCCGTCGGCCACCGCCACACGCGCGCGGATGCGCATCCGCGCTTCCCTGCGCGGCTCCTCTGAGCAGGTCTCGCGTCCACAGTTCATAGTCTATAGTGCTGTCGCCGTCCACCGTCTACCCGCTGCACCGCGGCGATACCCACATCATACCGCCGACACCGACGCCTGGCTCTCGGCCCCTCTGGTGGGATTAATTGTGCATCGGACACCGACCGTTTTCGTCAGGCCGCCTTATCCATCTTCTTAGTTTTTTTACGCCCCGCCGCCCATTCGCACCCCCGTTCCTGCTGCCTGGAGAAGCATGCGCATAATATTAACGTACGACGCACCACACGAAATTCATACCCATACCCAAGTACTCCGTCGCATCCCCGCTCCCGACGTCGGCCCCGCCCTGCGAACGCGCTCACGTCGTCCGGTTTCTTCAAGTATTTTTGCGCACTGACGCTGACGGTGGGACCGCCGATTCCCATCCTGGGCGCCAGCAATCTTCGGTAAACAGGCCCGCGCCCCGATGGCACTCACCGCCAACCACAAAATTCCCAGCTCCAGTCATCGCTCTCCTATGCACTGACATACACGTACAAATGCCAAGAATATTCCATGTACGCGGCTGCCGTGTCTCGGGACAGCAGCCTCCTCCCAGGCCGTCCAGTCTCCCCTGCGTCCCTGTCGTTCGCACCGTGCCTTCTCCGCGCTTCTCTATATCGGGTGGGTGCCCGGCAGGCTATTTTCGGCCTGGTGGTATATGTCATAATGTCAAGGTTATATTTCTCCGGCGCCTTCTGCTTCCTATGTCTTTCTTTTCGCGGAATATGTCGCACATCCGATGCTGCCCGCGGGGTATCATGCCACTGGGTATGCGCATATGGCTCCGACAGCGCGAATGGAAAAGGGCATTGGAAGTGGATTTTATCCCGTGCCTCGCTCGGCCGTGGGCCCAAAGCTCTTTCAGACATTTACAGGGGGACCGTGCAGGTACCGTATGCATTCAATTGCATACGCATATACGAAAAGAAAAAAACTGGAAAAAAAATCGGCCGCCGCAGTGCGGCGCACATACGCATGCATGCATGCATAATTCTTCCCCCATTTTTCAAATTATCACAAAAAAGCGACTTTAGTCCGACCTTCTGAATCTCTCGCACTGGCGACGTTCACGCTCACGCTCCGCGACCCAGAGCGCGGGGGGGACGCCACAAGTATAGTTAGACCCGCGGTGCGCTACGCCAGCGCGTGCGCTAGCGGTGCCCGCTGCCCAGTTCTAGCCCGGCGCGCGTGACACAGCGTCTGCGCCGCCGTCAGGCCCATGCGGGAAGAACCTGACGACGACGTCGGACAGCGGTCAGCCAGCGGGCTGGACAGGCAAAGTCCCGTCGCATCCCCACCGCCGCCGCCGCCACCGAGGCTCGTTTCGTGACGTCCAAGTTTCATGGCTCGCACGCATGCCTAGCCCAGGCCCTTCTTCTGCGCTCGAGGAAGCGCAGAGTCGGAACGCCAGGACCGTCCACCGGTCGGCGTTCACTGGAGGGTGAACTATGATTGTGTGTTGTTGTCAGATTTTGGCAGCTCATCTGCTCCTCTGGGCTGCAAATGCCATCCACGGAAATCGACAGATGATACTGAGGATATGATGTGCCAACACACACGCACACGATGATACGAAGGAACCGGGGTCACACAGTGCGCAGTAGAGTGCTGCTCTGTACTCTGCAGCACAGGTGGTGGTGATAGACCGAGGGGCACAGTGAATCGCTATGGACTTGTACGCAGTCACAGTTTTGAATTGTATGAAATGAAAATGAAAGCGGTGCGGCCGCATATGACTTGCTGGGAATCGGACAGAGCGCGACTTATCTCAAACGCACGCAAGGCGATTGAAGATGGGCAGGAGGTATACACGCTCTGCGCACCTGTCCTGCCTTGAAGCACACACGCGCAGGAACTCGGGAGTGGCACGCATGCGCGTGCGCCTTTCTGGCCCAACGCGGGCCGGAGGAGTCCCCTCTCCCAAGCCCGCCCGGAGGGCGCCGGGGGGAGTATGGACAAGCAGGGCCCGACGGCCGTGGCCGACTGCCAGTACGCACTGCGCAGCGGAAGGGATTGGAATCCCGCGACGATCACCGGAGCTGCACCGAGCCCAATTTCATTTCAATGTTCTTTCCACGCATCCACGATCGCCGATCCATGATCGGCAGGCCCAGCCGCAGCACCCATGCTAAATTGCTAATTTTCGACCACATATGTACATATGTACATACGTATGCACGCACGGTTTTTATCTGATATGTGAGATAAAAAATGTTTACATGGATATTTCAAAAGCTAAACACGACAAGGGGTGCTATGGGACGCCGAGGGGGTTGGAAAGCCAGGTGCTCTGAGCACGCTCAGCGAGGGTCCGATGTGTACAAGAACACATTGTAAAATTTATTCTAATGACGACGAGGTCCCAATAAACCAGCCATGCACGCTCCAAGAGCTCGGATTCCAGAAATTGCAATTTAGCACCGCAGGAATTTATTGATCGTCGTATGCATACGACGGGAAATGACAACGTCGTGTGCCTTGGGTGACACCGGACACCGGTCACTGTTCCGCTGCTTTAGTCAGATGCTGAGCCAAGTCACGCGTGGTCGAGTCTGGCCGACAGCAGGGATTTATAGAGTGGATACACATGGTTGGACTTGGACTGGATGTGCATATGAACTTTCCACTCAATGCGTTCGGGCGAGAAGAGGGTGTGTGCACACACATCAAAGGAGCTTACACGCTCTCGCAGCGGTCCAGAAGCGCCTTCATCATGATTGGACGGCGTGCCGCCCCAAAGATCCGGCGCGAGCTTGAAGCCAAAAACGCAACAAGGAAAAGGCGTACGGCCCCGACGCATATACATTGCACATATGTATGTATGTACATACATTTAGTCCATACATACAAATGGGCTCCCGCGCCGCGCAAAACGCGCAGCATGACAATGACATCGCGTGCAAACATCCGACGCGCCCTTATCATCTTACTTATCTGATTAAAATTTGACACACCGCCCTATCAGCACATGATCTGCGCACATACGCATACCGCATCACTTCCTCTCCGGCGCGTTGGGCGAACGACTGGTGCGGTTCCTGGATCGAGCCCACCACTTCTCCAGTGACATTGGGAGAAAATATATCATAAATATTGTATCGGGTAGCAGAGCTGAGAGTATGTGCACATCCGTGAAGAGCGGCTCCGCCAGTGGTGTGAGAACGACCCGCTTGCGTTACGATATTGGCCCGCTCGCCGAGGCGGCGGGTCTGTACCGCGTCGATGTGGTGTAATCCAGAGGGGTAGACACTTATACGTACATAAAGAAGGCGTATGTCGGGAGCGGAGCGACGTCTTCTCTGCCATACTATGGGGGCCGGGGTGCCAGTACAGCGGGCGCACAACCTTGGACTTACTTAACGGAAAGAAGCATTGGGCAGAAGCGGAAAGGTCTACGCGAAGGAACGGTTACATAGTGAAAAGTCAAACTCAATCGTCTGGGCGCACCACCGTACGGGATGCGTCTGCGCTTCCGAGTGCCGAGCGGCGACATACTGTAGGTTGTGCGGGTGCGCATCCGTCTCTCCGCCTTGTCAATTTACATTCATAGCTCCAGACTTAAGCTCAGGCTTAGAGTCATATGTCCTATTTTATTTATTTTATTCATGTGCTTGCGACAATCTATGCAATGAATCTAGAGTGGCGCTAGGAGTGGGATATAGAATGCCATTGGACGCTTTTCATGGGATAGTCCCAAGATCATATTGGAGCTGATTGAACAGCGAAAGTTGACTAGAAAATGATGGAAATTCTGCAGCTGAAAGATTGTAAGACATGAGCTTAAAGACCGTCTGGACTGGTCTGGATGCAGCCAATAATAAGTTTACAGTGTACTACGAAGTCATGGCTGCAATCTTACCGCGATGCTGTGTGCCTTAGCTTAGCTTGATCACTAGCAGTTTGGACTTGTGGAGCCATATCACGGTGGTACTTACATTACTAGCCTCAATTTTGAGGTTTCAGGTTGATAAATTACTCATGGCAGAAATGTAGAGAATCACAAGTATTTCTCTCTATAATCCCCAAGATTTTGCTCTGGTCTACACAGAATGGATAATTGAACAGGCGCCGAAGTACTACGGTCCGGATTATGCAAGCACTCAGCGCCGGCGAACTGCCCATTACCGACCCCGTCAACCAGGTTAGCCTTTAATGACGCCCGGTGAGAAAAGACATTTTGCAATCATACAATAAACTAAGAGACTCCCATCGCTTCGTTGATATCTGCGCTTCCATTCGCCCAGTTGTACTCTTCCAACATTCTTTTCTGTCATTCACAAGTTCGCAAAACCGGCTAAAAATACTTACTAGCACGAGAGCGCCAGCGCTTGACAAACACAAAAGCCTGCCCCCAAGTCCGCTGCTCGAAAAGTGCAAGAGCGGGCTTGGCAGCCTTGTACGGTCTAGTCAAGTGCTCTCATTTGGCTCCCGAGCGCTGTGCGCCACCGTCGCTGCGCCACCAGGTGACGCCGACGCGCGCCTACTGCCATCTGCGCATCTCACACGCCAGCGTACGGTCGGCGGTCGCACATAAACGGACCCACGACGGGGTTCGATAGCACCAAGTATGTACAAGCTCATCAGAACCCTCCCGAACCATACGCCAATACGGTGGAAAACACTTGCTCGCAGACATATCCCCATACGCGGCCTAGCAGCTCACTTGATGTACGCTTATCTGGGACTGGGAATCCGATCTGACTTCGTTCTATAATTAGAGCGGTGGGCACACACTGGGAGGACGGCTGCCTTGTTTTTTCAAAGTTCACACAGAGTACGTTTATACATACCTACCTACTGATGTACGGTTATTCTGGGCGTGCTCAGGTCAGTATGTCGTGATCCATCAACCTGGTGGACCCTGCGAGGACGGTTATCTGTGCTTTCCCAGCCACCATTAAATTCTAAATGCTCGTTCATGAAATACATGCAAAACGTATGAAAGACTTGCGGCGCGTCGTCGTGGTGAAGCTCCCATAGGAAATTAATAGCGAATTAAGGCCCGGACCCAGAAGTACCTCGGTCCATTTAAAGAAAAAGAAAAAGGAAAAGGACAGAAAAAAACTTGCTTCTCGACTTTCATATCGCCATGAACTGATTTCAAGTGTCTTGGTTTAGTGACAGCGGAATTGCGCCATACTAGAGTCTTTAGCGGCATGTGGTTTGTCGGCCCCTTTGCCGATTCATGCCCTTGTAGTGTGTACAGCAGTCCCTCGCGCGGTGGTACATCTGTCTTAGCACCTCAAGTGGGAAGTGATAGGCGAGACAGAAGAAGTCGTGCCAATACAGCTTGGGAACCCGTCTGTTTGCAATCGCCTAGATCATATCGCCTGTGCTCCTGAAGCACACCGTTAACGTACGCCGGCATGTCATCATGGATATAAGTAGGCAAACTG
The DNA here is from genome assembly GCA_028532985.1 of Stropharia rugosoannulata. Taxonomy (NCBI): domain Eukaryota; kingdom Fungi; phylum Basidiomycota; class Agaricomycetes; order Agaricales; family Strophariaceae; genus Stropharia; species Stropharia rugosoannulata. The sequence continues at coordinate 1,016,666 of JANCIK010000013.1, read as the reverse complement.
TGAAAGAATCAAGGGGTTCCATAAGACTTCTGACATGGCATCGTTATATTTGAACAAACACGGAAATGTCAATCGACGAACTAACTTCATAAGCATAACGAAAGAGCCCAAAAGACGAGAGATTGGTGGTTATTAACTTTGGGCTTCTGAGGTGTCTAATGTGCCGGAGCAGTAGAACCATCATATCAGATCTTAGATGGGTGTCATGGAGTCCTGATCAGACGCCGTACGACGTACATGATGGTGGGACACGCCAATTGGCAAATATCCGATAACCTACATGGAAGGGGAAACGGCTGGTTGCATCGTTTCGACGGTAGACCCCAAATTTACAAAAGGACCCAAGGATATGTACTTTGTACTATGTTTTCTAAATTTAAATGTGACAAAACTTTATTTGACGAAGTGACGGCATCAGTCTACTTGTTTACCACTCTTGTGGTTAGGGACAAAGTGATTCCACTGATTCTTTCGTCGAATTAAGACTATTTTTTTAGAGAGTCAATCGCATGATGTTGCACAAAATATAGGACGGTTTATTTAATAACAATACATGGCCGCCAGTTTTACATGCTTTTGTCTATAGCATATCCGATTTGACTTCTTTGTACATATTCTCGCATTCGTCAACCAATCGTTAACATCACACGATATCTTTGTTTTAATATTGGAGGTTAAACCTACTATTCTTTCCAACCTCGTTTGTTACCTAATTTCTCCGCAGAGTCCCATCGACCAACATCGTTGCTAAGAACCACATGTCCACCTTACAAGCCTGCCAGCCAGAGTAAATCAGGAAAAGACACCCAAATCACCAATAGGTACATACATATTTAGGAATCCAAAGGCGGCTTTTTCCCGTGATCGGCATTGTTATGTAGCGTCAATGACGGCGAAGTCAATAATCTACTGGTGCCATAATGGATAACTCCTATGTGACTCTATCAGCTTTCAGACACTACTCCGTCAACGTACAGACTACCGACGTCTGGGTAGATGCTTTCACCCGGCGCTGCTGCTTCAAGTTCTAACTACTAGCACCAGTTTTAAGACGGGGCCAACGGAGCCGACAGAAATATGCACCGGACGGAGGCGGAATGTGTAGTCATCCAGCGAACTTTGGCCGTCCTAAAATTGTCGAAGATCATAAACAGAGAAATAGCAGGCCGTACATGGGTATATTGAACTCTACATGTCCTTACTGCTTCTCAGGCAAACGTGATATCTGATAATTTAGGAATAATAATCAAGGTAGTGAACTGGAATCCAGCCCACACAAAATGCAGAAATTCTACTGCCCTGAGTATTCACTCAATGTTTTTACTAGTCTCCTCTCACCTCCAGGATATAGACACAAAGATTATAATATTCTCGATAGGCGCCCGCTGAGTTGGAGATCATCCGCCTCTGTATTCGCTGCCGAACTTACTTACCTCATCTTGTCATAAAACCGACATAAAACTTCCGGTATGTTTTCTGTTAATATACGCGCAGCACTGAGAAGCGCACCACTATTTCCTCCCCAACGGCTCCGGCGTCGCTGCACAGCAATTCATACATATACAGAGGAGAGCGGCGACATTTGCACAGTGGTGGTGCAGGGTGGTGCTCGCTTACACTATGCCGACTAATGCCGTAGAGCGCATCATTAAGTATTTCTCACGGAGCTGGAATCGTCAGCACTAACTTGCCAGCACTTCGGTTTCTCGTTCGAACGGGTTCGAACGGGTTCGAATCTGCTTTGGTTAACTCCTGGACAACGTACAGCTCCCTAATTCTAGTATCGGCGACATGAACATGCCATGCTCTTGGCTTGGAGCTGCGTCAATCAATGCAAAAGTGAATAAGCTTGCTTGAAGTTGCAAACTGTCTCGAAGCTGTCACTGCAAAAGATAGTCCACGGTGCGGATTATTCGGACGACAACTCCATAAATAATAACTGCTCTCTCTTGGCCGAGAAGAAGAAATACATGACGTTCCCATGTCACGTTCATCCGTGGTCGGCAGCCTTGGCCAGTGCTTCTTAAAAATTACTTGCCCCATGAAACCAATGACCGACTTTCAAGGCTTACCGGGCCGACCTGGGGCTCATATGATAATTCGCTTGCTTGCCCATGACCGTTTCTTGTATACTTCTCCGAAGGACTTGTCTTCTTCTCTCCGAATAATCTGATATAACAGTTGGGAGAATGATGTACTGTGGTGCATTAAGACAAAATGAAGCCCCTCTTTGTTTCCACCTTATGCGCGCTTTCATTAATCACCTCGGTACTTGCGAATCAACTGGGAAAGAAGTGCGAGCTCCATCCTTTGGGCGATGGAAGAGATGACACAGACCAAGTAAGTACATAACCCCGACGTCCGATATATGCTTGGCACTGACTAGAGTGTAGGTAGAAGCCGCTATTGCGAAATGTGGTCACTTTGGCACGACAACTTTTGCTACTGGATCATATAACATAACAAGGTCAGACCATGAACTAGATGGATTGACTCGTCATTCTGAGTTTTTTGCAATGTCTATATAGGAAGATGACGTGGGATCTGGTTTCGGCCAAAGTCGATTTGAAAGGCTACCTTAACGTGATTGAGTAAATACATTGTTGCAACGTCCGGGGGCTGATTGAAGAAAATACACAGTTTCCGCCTGACATCGACTACTGGCTCAATGCCAACAATACTTATAGAGTCGTGTTCATTCAGGTAAGCACCTTGTGATTCAGTAATATGCAAAGTTACAATTGAAGATATGATTATTATAACATAGGACCAAGCATCTTGGTTTGTTGTCACTGGATCAGACTTCGAAATTGACGCCCATAACACCGGTGGAATTCAAGGCAACGGCCAGGTAAAGGCTTGAATTTATGATCACGCAGTACAATACTCATGTATCCATTTCGCATACCACAGCCGTGGTGGTCATACTTTGCTACTCATACCAGGGAAGATGGAGACGGTCGTCCTATTTCTTTGACTCTATATAGAGTGGCTCGAGGTACAATCAAGGATTTCCGTATCGAATCTCCGCCGTTCTGGTCCAACGCAGTTGCGGAATCGACAGACGTGGTCTACAATGGGATGTTTATCAACGCGACTAACACGGACCCACTTTATGTTGGACAAAAGTGAGGGTTGCATATGTTCACTCGAATAAAAAACTTGAATTTGACTTCGCGTCTGGGCAGCATTGTGCCGAACACAGATGGCATTGATACTTATCGAAGCGACCGCGTTTCTCTGCTTAATTGGGATGTTACTTGTGGCGACGACTGCGTTGCAATCAAAGGGGTGAGCTAGATACTCATACATCTAGACCGGAAACTGATGAATAGCGTATATAGAACTCCACGAACCTCCTACTTCAGAATATAACCTGTCGTGGAGGAAATGGCATTGCCGTTGGATCCCTAGGCCAATATGTTAACATGGTCAGTGGTACCAAACTTTGGGTACAATATAATAATTGTTGTACTGCGCACAGCCCGACAACGTTATCAATGTCGAGATGGATACACTCCAAGTGCGTATTTTTCCCAGTGGTATAAACAATTAATCACATTTCTTTAGATGATAAGGCTTGATCCTAGCGTGCAGCCTAACATGGGCGCCGGGGTAACTTACCTTCTCTACCTCTGGTACCACAGTACTTAACGCTGCCTCTAGGTCTACATGAAGTCATGGGATGGCAGCGTGAATGGGTCACCGCCTACTGGAGGTGGAGGTGCGAATGGTAAACTGATCTGGCACGAAAAAATTATTTGGCTATGTGGTTAACGAGTATATATTTAAGGGACTGTGCGTAACATCGTGGCGCGCAATGTCAAGCTCGACCGGGTGACAAATCCGGTCCATGTATATCAAACCAACGGTGGAAAATCGTAGGTCTTTTGTTGAATACCTAGGTTGTTCAGTCGCTTGTGAACATACTGACAAATCTCCGTCACTATCACAGGGGTGACTTGCCATCCCAACTGCAGTTCGGCGACTTACACTTCTTTAATTGGACCGGGACAGCCACCACAAATGCGCGTAAGTGTACTGCTTGCAGTACCTACAGTATCAAGATTTCTAAAGGGTTTGGATGCTTGCTCCAGTCGTCGACCTTGCCTGCAGTCCCGCAGCAGTTTGCAGCAACATATCATTCGAAAATTTCGATGTTACTCCGCCATCTGGTCAAGCAGCCAGGCTGATTTGTCAAAACACCGCTGACGTTACTGGGTTGAATGGTTTGTCATCTCAAACTTTCCGGACAATTATATCTGACTTTACCTTTATATGTCAGCGCCCTGCAATTCCACGGGTGAGACATAAGGAGTAAACCTTTTACTTAACAAAATTCGGTGCAAGTAAATGAGCGCTAAAGTAATGGAAGTGAACGCGGCCGCCGGTGCAGCTCAGTGTAATAATATTGGATAATACTTAGTTACTTGATACGTAGTGTGAACTCAATGAATATGAGTATGGGCATCAAGGAAATTGCACCGAAGATTTCAAGCTTACAGTTATGTCTATAATCCCAAACACCATGAGCCAATTGCTGCCATGCCTCAAATCAACGTCGCAAACACAACGGGACACCGGTCTCACAATCGGGACATTCCGAAGTGATATTCCCGCGGTAAGCTAAATGTTAAAATTTAAAACGTTAATGAATCATTCTAGTTTCTCAACCGCGAACTTGTGTGTAGTCTTCAAGCTTCAAGCCTCACCTGTCAACGAGTTTGCTCCCTTTTGTACACTTCAAGATTCTATTCTCGAGGTCTCTGAACGCTGGTTCACTTGACTTAATAGATATTAACCCGTAAGTTTCCACATAACGCTGTGTATCAACTTTGTATGACTTGGTATTCACTCGCTAATTTGGAAGTTGCCAATATCTGAGTAGTTTTTTTGGCAGCATTAGTCCAACGTCATCTCTTGACTTTCTATGCATAACTGAGTGTACATTTATGCCGGCAAGACCGGTCTGGAATCTAGCGCAGTGTCATGGATGTATACGTACTGTGGTATGGGCAATCGATTTTCCTTGACGGAACCTGTTTCAACTTTATGTAAAGCCTTCACATTCCCGGATTTAGTTATCCCGAACTTCATATATATAATATAATCATATAGATACCTCATAGCGGTGGACTAACTCGTACACTGGTTCCCCGACAATCCCGTTGCCATCTTTTGCGCAGCAGTGCACGTACTGGACACTCATTCAATGGCCGACCTGCCGTCTGAGATATGGTACCACATCATCTCCTTCATGCCTCAGAAGGCTGTTCGGCGCCTCTTCGCGGTCAACCGTATATTCTTTAATGAAACCATGAACGAGAAATACCGCAAGGTGGTCGTCGACAGTAAGGACTGCAGACTGCTTCAAATACTTCAGGCTATTCGGTAAGATTCGTTGTGAGCACTCCGAATTCCGTGCATTGATTGGGAGTGTTCTTTCAGAAATCCTGCGATCGCTTGTCGCGTGGAGTCAGTACATATAATCCCCGACTTGTCAGATAGAGCCTGCTTCAATGGTTCAAATGATTCTGAAGAGAGATCACTCCCATGGGTTCAATCTTTCGATACAAATCAAGCTACCTCAACATCCTTCGATACCAAAGCTGCATGTCAACATAGAGAACGTGTCGCTCCGTCCTGTTATAATTCTCAACTTTTGAAGGCCCATACTCCCGAGTATGTCTTGGAGGCTATTCGAGGTCTTCACTGTCTTGAAGCCGTACATATCGAATGGAATCACTTCAAAGTGCTCCCTTCCACGTATGCCACCACGCTCTGGTCAGTCCTTACCTCACATCCATCTTTAAGAGCCGTCACTCTCACTACTACCACAACTGGACTTAATACACTCATCCCTTCGTCCCCTGCTATCCCAAACAATCTGACATCTTTTACCTTGACCGTAAAGCACAAGAGCAATGCGGCGCAGGAAGACGCTGATCTACAGGCCATTCAATCGTCCCTTGTTTGCTTCTTAAACTCCCTTCAAAGTTCTCTACAAGTTCTCCATGCTAGAGCGGAGCCATTTCACGATCTACCATTTTTCTGGGCAGCACTTGGATATTTTCCCTTTCTTAAAACTCTCATCATGGATCTCTGTACTCCTCCTGGCTTCTCTTTTAATCCCGACGAGCCACGTTCATTGCCCTGCCACGACTTTCTTACGCGCCACAGGGGACATGTTGAAAATTTGTCATGTAGGGGGTTGCGGTTTGGTCATGTTAACCCTGAGCAAAAAATGGTGGCAAAATTATCATTCCCCAAGCTTCAGTCTCTGTCTATCAATACCAGTATTCTTACGGCTCGTCGTCAACGGCTCGTAGCATTCTTAAAGAGACACAAGCACACTCTGAAATCTTTTGAAATCTTGGGGGAGATCTCGCCTGCTGAACTCGAAGAGACACTTGATGCCCTCGTGGTAACGCTTCGCTATTCAATGCTTACCGCGTTATCTATTTCGGTCTATAAGTTGGACATAAATTTACTCCGAAAGTTAGCCAGACAACTACCCGCCTTGCAAACGCTTAAGTTACGCATATCAAGCGTGGCAAATCAAAATTCAGCATCAGTTGTCCCTGGCCTATATTTTCCTTTACAACTGGTATGTCAAATGCCCTCTAGAGGTCTTCTGGCTTAAGCTTAAGTCACTTGATAGCTAACAAGTATCTGTAGGCGCCACACACCGATGCTCACGGATTCGTCACAGATATAATGGAGTGTCAGGAGATCGCACGATGGAACTTGCGTCATATAACCATCAGTCGGATATCTTGCTGCTCGGATCTAATCTTGTGGAACCTCATGCGCTTACTTTCCTTGAAGATCCCCACAATATGTCACTTTGCGGACAAAGAGTACTTGGACATTCCAGACCACGAGGACTTGGAAAAAACGAAGAAGGTTCCGCATTGCATACGAGTGGATTATTGCTGTTTTCATGGTCAAGACGGCTTTGACGCTTCTTTCAGCACAGTAAGTTTTATTTTTCTTCTTTACTGTCTTAATATCTGAATGCGCATACCCATTCGATCATTATAGAATCATTTTTGACTGAGCATCTGTTACTATCTTACAGCAACGCTATCTAAAATGTACACTTGCATTGATGTGCGCAGGCCAATTGTACGCCGGTGGATGAGCCCGTGGTTCATTATATTTATTTATACTCTATGTATATACTGCCTTCTCGGATTAAAATGTTATGCTCACAGACCCGTCTCATTCTGCAGTTTGGTACACATACATACAGCATCGACGACAGACTCTTACAGAACTCCCCAGCACTTCCAACAACAGATAAAAGTTCTCACGGCGGAGTTGGCGCCTAAAAGCACATATTTGAACACTTGAATGTTGCTTGCTTTCCCCCCACTGCGAGAGCGTGAAATTTCAAACATCATAAGTACTAGTGAGACACTCTGCTCACTACGGTAATACTTGTATTGATATACTTATCTCCATGAATCTCATACAGCTCTGTACCTACTCTAATCTCGATTCTCAACCACTGCCCCATGTAGGAAAAGCCCCGGCACGTCATTTAATGTTGACATTTTAATCATGAATCATGATTGACTGGTCCCCGCCGGCGGTAAGACTACAAGTCTACATAGTCTGGATTCTGGATTCTGTTCCATACGCGTGTATACGTACCGTGGTATGTATCTCCTTGACGGAACTTTATTCGGCTTCACGTTCCTGAATTTAGCAGTGTTAAAATTATATAAGTACGTCTAGTTAATTGGACTAGCTCACAATCTGCTCCCCAAGTCTTTTGCTGCCACCTTTCACGCTGCTCCGAACGGCCCACGCGCGCAATGGTCGACCTGCCTCCGGAGATATGGTACCACGTCATTTCCTTCATCCCCCCCAGAGTTGTTCGGCGATTCTTTGCGCTCAATCGTACCTTCTTCAATGAAGTTATGAGGGAGAAATATTGGGCTGTGGTCATCGACAGCAAGGACTACAAGCTGTATCAGGTACTTGAGACTATTCGGTACGAATCTTATGAGCAGCCTGCTGTCTGATTTATTGTTTTACTGTTAACATTCCTTCTGGCAGAAATCCGGCCGTTTCGCACCTCGTTGAGTCGGTCCATATTATACCAGACCTGTCCGACAGGTCCTACTTTAATGGTGCAAAGGACGATGCAGAAAAATCCCTCCCGACAGTTCCATGTGTCGATACCAGCCAATCTGGCTCAATTTTGTCGAATGTGAAAACTGCCTGTGGCCAACATTTGAAATGGTCATTGGCTCCGCTTTATTACGACCCTCGCCTTCTTCAGGCCTCAACCCCCGCTGATATCTTGGAGGCCATTCGAGGTCTTCATCGTCTTGAAAGCGTACATGTCGAGTGGAATTTCTTCGAAGTGTTTCCTACTGCATATGCCACATCGCTCTGGTCGGCTATTGCTTCACACCAAATAAAAACTGTTACTCTCACTGCTACGACAACTGGACTCGACACTCTTATCCCCTCGTCCTCTGTCACGTTAACCAAGCTCACATCTATTTTCTTGACCATCAAGCACAAGAGTAACGCGATGAAGGAAGACACGGAGTTACGGGACAAGCAACTAGCAGCTGCATCTTTCTTGAACTCCCTGCAAGGTTCTCTACAAGCTCTTCATGCTAAATCGGTGCCGTTTCATGGTCTAGAATTACTATGGGCGAACCTTGGACATTTCACTTGTCTTAAAACGGTCGACTTGGATATAACTACACCAGCTGGCGTCTCGCTCACTGAGCCGGACCAGCTATATGCCTTACCTTGTTACCTCTTTCTGACGCGCCACAAGACACAAATTGAAAGTATATTCTGTAAGACCTTGCGGGCTGGTTATCTAAATCCCGACCAGAAATTGGCGACAGACTTCAAGTTCGATAAATTGAAGTCTCTTTCCCTCGATACAAATATCCTTACGGGACGTCGTAAACGGGTTACCGAGTTTCTTAATCACCACAAACATGGCCTCAAATCCTTTGAAGTCCTTGGGGAAATATCACCAACTGAACTCGACGAGACACTTCATATCTTCACATATCGGCCCCGTGGTCCAATACTCACCTCGCTATCCATCTCAGTCTATAAACTAGACTTGAGCTTGCTTCAAAAGTTAGCCAGGTTTCTCCCCGCGTTGGAGACGCTCAAACTGTACGTGTCAACTGTAGCGAGCCAAAATTCGATGTCAATTGTCCCAGGACAATACTATCCGTTATTATTGGTATGTCAGGCTCGATCCTTGTCTGTCTTAAGTGCTAACAATCAATTGTAGCCACCGCATGATAATGTACATGGGTTTGTCTCGGATATATTGGCCTGGCAAGAGGGCGAGCACTGGAATCTGCGCCACATAACCGTTCGCCGGGTTTCTTGCTGCTCGGAACTGACGCTGTGGAACCTCATGCGCGTACTTGCTGTGAAGATCCCTACAGTAGTCTGCTTTGCGGGCAAACGGTATTTGGAAATTCCGGACCGGGAGGACCTAGAAGGTATGAAGAAAGTTGGACTGCGTTGCCCACGGGGAGTGCGTGAATGTTTGCATGGAAAAGATGGCTTAGACGCCTCTCCGTATTAGCATTGCACGAAAGGCTGTACCTACAGGAGTACGACGTATAGCAACTGCTTGTCATAATAGTAGCCTATTTGCTATGCAGACCCAATAATTCCGAGATGCTGGCATACCAGTTGTGCAGTAGTAGCGTGGATTGCCAAGGATTTGCTACTTTCTAAAAACAATTATAGCTACATGCAGTGAAGCATATACATAAGTACCCCAGGCATACTGACATCAGAACTGTTGTCAGTTCGGTAGGGAAGAAGTCCAAAAGAGGGGCAAAGAAAACTTTCATCCGGTAGTAGTGGACAGACCTTTCTGCTCTAAAAGCTGTGAAAAAATAGGCAAAGATAGGGGCGGAAATTTAATTTACGTCGATCATAAAGTTAGAGCTAAGTGGATGAAGTCGTCAACAACAACCCCCCACGTTGAAACGGGGCTTTGACCACAACTCCAACAGGCACTGACGGCAGCGTCCTACCAGATTACTCGGTGAAGCAGTCTTGTATAGACAGTTGGAGTGGGTCTAAATAGAGTGCGTGACAGGGGTTAGGGTCATCGACGAGTGGCATTTGAATCTGTCCAACAGATCTCTACCTGGACAACGCTCACTGCGTCGCTCACTGCATCACCAGCTCACCAGTTTACTCTATGGGACCATGCACAACGTCGCTCACATCGATTCCGACAGCCCCGTCCTCGGTATGCAAGACGATCTGGGTATTGTCTACCTCATAAACTCGGCTCAGCAATTTTGGTCTGGTGGGTGCTTCTTTGGGCGGGAAGCCGACGCAGGCTCACGCCCGACATCATACAGAGCTCGACGACATTCTACACCTCCCCCATGATCCACCGACACTGTCTCTCCTGGATGCGACCCTCCGCCGTTTCATGGCGCTTTGTGCGACCTACCATGGTAGGTCTTCCATGACAAGTCTAGCCGCCGCCTTTCTCACTACTTCATAGAGCAATACTTGCAAAGCCCGCTGCAGCTGGAACATGCTTGCGACCTCCTTTTGTTGTCTGAACTCTTCGAATTTCATTCGGAACGGATGCTGGATATCATCATTGACGATGCCCAAACGGTGCGTGCTCTCCATCTCGGTCTTATCGCGGGAGCTAACTGCCATGGACCAGATTACGGACCCCCACTCCATATTCGTCTTCTACGAGGTACTCTTTTGCTATGGACAACGTAGAGCAGACTTTTTCCGGTCCCACAAACGATGGCAGCCGTTACTCCCGTTCCTCATGGATCACATACTTGTGGAGATAGACCCGAGCATAGAAGACACCTACGCTGGAACGGCTGTCGGACGCAGTGCGAGCTACAGCTCTGTCCCTATTCCCATTGAAGCCAAATTGAGGAGTCTCAGTGTCAAGTTGCTCTATGAAGTGTGCAAAGTCCAAACGCTGAATGCACAGGACCTGAGTGAGTTTTGCATCATTTCTAAAACAGTCTTCTGAACGTGCCCCCAGAGATATTCGACGATCACTTCATAGACTACCTCTTTGATTTGGTGGAGCAGACGAGTGAGATGCAGGACGACACATTCAACTACTCTGTGATTAAATTGATTGTCAGTTGCTTCCTTTCTCATAGCTACTGATGTGTCTGATCATTCACACAGATAGCACTAAACGAGCAATTCATGGTACTGGGTCTGGGTGATGGTGATGGACACAAGAACCGGGTCATCAAAGTGTTGACCAGACGGATGGGAAGTTGCAAAACATTCTCTATGAATTTGATATTCATGTTGAATCGAGCCCGTAAGTGGATTGTAATACTGAATCATACGGTGCTAATATTGACCATAGAGCGTACCCCCGAAGACTTTTGCATGACCCTACTAATTCTCAAAATTCTATACGTACTCTTCACCAACAGAGCGACATGCGAATTCTTCTATACTAATGACCTCAAGGTGATAGTGGACGTCTTTGTACGAGAGCTGAATGATCTTAACGAAGAAAGCGAGTCTGTGGGTGGCGACTCGGTGAATTTGTTCCGTATATCTTATTATTTTTGTTATTAATCTCGTTCCACCTATAGCTGCGACATACTTTCCTCCGCGTGTTACATCCTCTTTTAACCAAAAGCCAACTGAAAGATCACCCATATAAGCGCGTAGAGATTCTCAAAGTGCTAGAAAAACAACTCAGCAATTCGAGAATTAGAGAAATCAACCCTACCACAAAACGACTCGTTGAGCGATGTCTGTCGGGTGATTGGTGTGTTTCTCTGATGGAACTGCGAAGAGACGCCGGGTACGGGATCAAGCGCGCTGAAAGCCCATACAGCGACACATCCACTATCGTTAGCCCACCCGGAGATACGGCATTGTCGATGGCTGCCGTCCAGCACCCGCAGACGTCTGGAAGTGGATCCAACAATGTGATGATGTCAATGAGGTTCAGCAAGAGCGTGGAGCACTTCGGTCGGTCTGACCATCATCCCAGCACAAGCAGTCAAGCGCGTTCCGGTCCTCAGGAGCGCCGCACAAGCAATGGAAGCATATATAGTCTCCCTGGACTTGGGTCACCGACGGCCAGTTCATCATTGAAGGTACCCACGACGAGTGGCAGGAGAACCATCGGCGGGACAGCAGACAGTGGGCACCCTTTCCGACATAACTCTCTTCCTATGCCTAACACCTTAGAAGGGACACCCTCCCACCATGTTCACGGCCATGGTTCATCTTCCTCCCTGAATCATCTGCGTACAGATTCTCTTGGCAGAGCCACCAGCCTTGACACAGACAGCATCACGACGGCAACTGAATCTATGTCGTTGCATGAACATCACCCACGGCGAAAGCCGCCTCCTCCTCCGCAGACGAACTTTCTGACCCCTGCCCCGACAAGCACTGCAAAACGGAGAAGACCACCAGCTATTCCAACTCGTGCCAACGGAGGTGTGACGATAACGACTATTCGTTCATCAGAACCCAGTCCGCTTTCGCAGGTCCACAATCATCAGATAGGCGTGCAGCAAACATCCTAGAGATACCGTTAGATGCTTGCGTATTAACATGTTCCTCAGGAACATCGAACACGCACTTTCCGCCGACATCTACGGACAGTCGAGATTCATTGGCAAGATGTCCCTTCTTTTTGTTTTGTATCATATTATTACATACTCTCAAACGACACATGGATCCTGCGTTCCTCTTTTGCATACTCACACAATTTTCGTTCATAACTACCTCTTATATTTAATTTTGGTTACCTCTAAGCAAATAATACACCCCCCTTTCGATTACCTCCGGATTTTCCGTACTTATGTTGCCAGACGTTGCCTCCATGCTGGATTGGAATGGAGTCCAGTCCAGAGTTTTCAGCTAAAAATAGGACCGAGTGTATGGGCCACCTTACAAGATCAAGCGGGCCACGGGTACAAATGCCCTTGGAATTGAATGGCCGATTCTCCCCCTCAAAGCTGTGCGAGGTTATGCACTGCGTTGTGCTTCGATCGCTTTGACCTGTGCCACTCGAGTGCGCCCGCATTTATAAGACTATAAGGTGAGTTATTTATTTTTATTGCTCTTTGTTCCCGTCCGCATTCTGTACCGAGCTTCTCCTTTCCTTTGTGCTTAGACCAACTTGCAGGCTGATTCAATTGATTTGTCGCCTCATTCTCTCTCTTGATTTCACGCTCTCTCCTCTTACTGAAGCCATTGCATACCGCGTCAGATCAGAATGCCCCAGGCGACGCAAACGAAAAAGGTGATCCTATATCCGGATATGCTTAGTATTATTCGTCTAATCTCATCTTTCAAACAGAACGCATATCAGCGCCTCCCAGAAGGGATGACCCGAATCAGCTATAATGAACAGACCGGCGAACATATCTTCAAAGATGTAAATGGGTCGATATACCACCATAGCGAGCCGGGGAAGAAAGGAGGTCCTTTGGCCCCGGTAGGGATCAAGTCTGCATTAAAGCCAGAAAGTGCCAAACCAAGAGCCCCGCGTGTGTACAGTCTTTTTTGTCTCTTTGTTCCGCGGTTTCTCTGACATCTGGTACTCAGCGGCGCATAGCAGGGAAGAACCATCAAAGGCTCGCGCTCCTGTGAACTATGCACCGCAAACCTTCCAAGATATCCTGCCCCCCGAATATATCACTAATTCCACTCTCTCTGCGAATGACTACTACAAGCGCAGCTCTAGCAAACAGAAGGAGCAGAAGGCTCGAGGAGAGGGCAGCGGCAAGTCTGAGGACGCCCTCGGCCGGTCGTCGACTATGAAGGGCGTCTTGGGCAACATTCGTCGGTCTGTGACCAAAACACTGAAGAAGCCACCGCACGTCGCGTCGAAGCCATGAACACCTTGGGAGTGACGCGCGCTTTCGAAAGTTGGTTGAATTAATACTTGTTCGACATAATTATGTTATTTAGTACGGTGAAGTCCCTCGCTCGGGGGGACATATTCCTCTTTTCTGTATACTACTCTACATTACTTTTCGTTCTGAGCAAGCAAATCCCTGGCGTACTGGCTGTGCGCTCGGTTGACCTTGGCATTGGAGCTATGTATGTACTCTCGATGTTACCATATGTCACCATGCGACCATAATTTAATGATCCCCTCGACCACTGGCCAAGGACCCACAACTTCCTATTCAGGTATGTGCGATAATCATGATGCTTTCAAGATGCGTATTGAAAGGACTGGGCTGAGGCGCAACCAAAATCTATCAACGGCGCTGTATTTTCTACCATAACATGGCGTATAACTATGTAGATTATTCTTTTGTTGCATCTGGTAAGAATCAATTAAGTACCTCCGTACAATAGTAATGCCAGCGAATTTCATAAAGTGACATAGCCGCGGGCCACATGCCAGCAGATGCCAGCCTATAGTAGCAGCGCGGACAGCATTTTGAGTTCAAAATTTCAGCTACATTTGCTAATATTGAGCTCAACATCTTGCGCTAAACCCCTATGTTTGTTGACACCGGTGCACACACGGGTTTTGTTTTTGTTTCAACGCAGTAATAACGCATTGCGGACCAATTGCGGACGCTGGAATTTGATGCGGAAGATTGGCGGGAGATACTAAGTAAATAATTAAATACTGCTCAGTAAACTCCCTTAGCTGGCCCTCAACTGTGTATTGACATCCTCTATACAAAGAGGGGATTACCGACTTTATTTTCTTGGTATACTAGAATTTCTCCCTTCAACTACGTGTAGTTCACTTTGAGTGCGATCCCGAAGTCCACTCGCTTTCTAAAGCGGGCGGCCATTCGGCCGGTCGGCATCTCACCCGGTCACAACCGGGGAGACAAAAGCATCAACTCTCATACTTTACTTCAAGCATGATCCCCATGTTCATCTACTGTCTCAACATGTATTGCCAGCTCGCATGCGTAACTGTAGGCGGATTGTGTTCTGAAGCAGTCTGCGGCTGTAGGAAATGATAACAGATCATTACTCGGCAATCGTTTCGATCACGTTGGTCAACTTGGGGTTATCTATAATCTCTCGCCAAGTCCGGCTCTATCCTCCTGCTACTTATCGCGCGGAACGATTATAAGGGAGGGTGCGAGATACTCAGACCTTGACAGACTTCACACAAGATATTCCATCCAGCCGAGTGAACCAGAACACCGACGACAATGACCGACTTTGCATCCACCATTGACGCGATTAGATCCGTCCTCCCAGTGAGGTTTCAGACTCCTCGAGTCGCCATTATTTGCGGGTCAGGCCTAAGTGGCATCGTAAACGCTCTCAGAGAGGTTGTCCTCGTGCCATATGAGACTATCCCAGGGTTTGCTACCAGTACAGGTAAGATTTCACAACGCTCACTTCGCCTACCCTATGTACGTGTTGAATTGTCGATCTCTAGTTCCGGGGCACAAAAGTTCGCTTGCGTTCGGCTTTCTTGGGGACGGAGAGGGTGTTCCCATCGTGGCCATGCTGGGAAGGGTATGTGCACATACAAGGGTCGCTTCGAGGTAGCATCTGACAGTGCTTCTAGTTTCACCCATATGAAGGGCATTCTCTGTCGTCAGTCGTGTACCCCATCCGAGTCATGGCGAAGTTAGGTGTGAAGGATATCATTAGTGTGTCTTTTTACGCACTCGATCATGCATTAAATTTGACACCTTTCACAGTCACTAATGCTGCAGGATCGCTGAACCCAGAAATTCCTGTCGGAACGAGTAAACTATTAACTTCATGTGTTTTATGAGCGACAAGCTGACGTTTTTCATTAGTTGTTGTCGTGCATGATCATCTGGCGATTCCCAACCTTGCTGGAATGAACCCCCTCCTTGGTCCCCAAACATCTTCGGATCTTCCCCGCTTCCTGCCACTTTCAGATGCATATTCCCCAGCGCTACGCCGCCTCCTATTCCTCGCAGCGCACAAGCTCCAACTACCTGAATCTGCATTGGCGGAGGGAATCTACGCATGGGTCAGTGGGCCCACGTACGAAACCCCCGCCGAGGGTCGCTTTTTGAGACGCGTTGGGGCTGATGTGGTAGGAATGAGCACCGTACCGGAGGTGCTCGCTGCACGGGAAGAAGGTCTGAATGTGATGGTACTGAGTCTAGTGACCAACTTTGTGGTCATTCCGGAAAGGTACCCGAGCATCCGAGAGGAGGTCGCCGCCGAGGTGAGCTCTACCCTGCAGAAGTCATATTTTTCTTTATATTTCTCATACCGCTTTGCAAAAGCTTGCCGGGAAGAAGCTAGAAGTGCCGCCGCCGCAGGTCGTGTCCCACGAAGAGGTGCTGGCTATCGGGAAAGAGAAAGCGGAGGTACTCATGAAGCTAGTGGAGAACGTCGTTAATTCTCTATAAGCGATACCCTATCCTTATCGACAATATCTATACACTGTATTCATTTTTTTTAAGGTAATGGAAATTGCGCATAATGCCAATCGAACTGTCACATCGTCTGCGTAGCTCATCTCACCATAATACATCAAGGGATTCTTAACTACCGCGCCAATCTTTCCGGGCCTTGGAATTCAAGCTAGTAGCAGTTCTGAGAATGATCGCTACAATGCCCTAAGGAGTATATACCGTTTCTAAATTCCTATTGCATCCTACGGCGAGCGTTGCAGTGTTTCCTGGGCCATTACTTCCGCACTTTCCGAGAAATGAAGCATTGCTACCTACTAGGAAGGGTGGAAGATATCCAACTACTAGAATTCGAATTGACCGATCAGAGTAATGAGCACTGGAAGAATCTCTAAGCACAAGATTAATCAACCCGAGGATATTCTCCGTATAATCAAAATGATAGGGATAAATGGAGTACCCTGCCCCAGGATATTTCCTCCCACAAAGATTGCAGAGCCACAGAAGGCCATAGTTCCTGCGGAATGTCGGCGGTGGACGTTAGCCTTATCTAAAAACTAGAGTACGTCATCGCGAGTGAACGACATCTACTCTATTTATAGTACATATCCATATGCGGAAGGTGAGACTACCTTTTATATCCATTCAGCGGCACGACTACTCTATTACATTTTTGTGGAGGTTGAAACACGCTATTTCTCTGGTTAAAATAATGAAGTGCTCCAGGCTGCTTGCAAGTAGCCACTAGAAGAGATGCTTCTTTGGTGATTCCAACGCCAACTGGTGGCTCTAGTAGGCCCGATGACATAAGACATAGCGTATTGGAGACGCCCGGCGCCACATGGCTGGATACAAATGCAAATGTCGCACCTTACTTCAGATCAATTGTAGACACCATTCACATCCACATACTCAGACTATTCAGCTTCGCACTTGCTACCACTTACACCATGTCACAAGGAGGTATGTACACTATTGAAATTGCCAGTAAAATGGCATCGCTGACTCGTGTCCGTCCTCTTTCGCCGTTCATACAGAATACCGGTTCACAGCAAAGGAGAAAACCAAGTTCAATGATCTCCAAGATAAGATCAACAGCAATGCGTCGTCTATGCTAGAGAAGCAGATTGCACAGGCTGAGATTGACGACTTGAAGAGGTCCAAAGGTGCGTCGCACATAGCAAGCCCCGTTCATGAGCGGCTATAGTCTCATGTCGTTCTCCCTCAGAACCAGCACCTAAGAATCACAGACACCATATCGATAATCCTGACGCTGCGTCAGCCGGACATAATAGCAACATCTTGCACGACGACGAAGCGTTCGAGAAGTTCGACATGGGTGTAGACACTTCGCACCATCCGGGGTCGAAGAACGCCAATCAGGCTACATCGGACAGGCAGAGTATTAAATTCAGTGCGTACCCTTCCTTATTCTCTTACACAAGCATCGGCTGATATATTTCTTTTAGACCATAAAGTCCGGGGAACGGTGAAGGAGAAGGGCGAAGAAATCGATAACCCCATTGTGCTGCCGGAGCACTAGTCGGACAGACATTCTTCATGTAATCATCGCGTACCACGTATCGCTGCATCTATAATAATTTGTACAAGTACCTAAATGGTCTGAATAAATATTCGACGTTGCTACAATTGAACGAAGATCCAAACGCTAGAGTAGAGCAGCGATTTGAGGAATATTTCCAAACATGCGCTCCAACTGAGTACAGTCTAGTACAGTCCACCCGGCAGAAATATCGGTGGGCATTAGGAACGCCATGTCTCGTACAGCGCCCCACCATGAAATAACATCCGATACATGTCTCTTCATGTATTCGAAACCCCCGATCTTGGTTAAATACCCTCCCCAGCGCTTTTCCCCATCTCAAACCTGCCGAGTATCAGACACGTTCACCCCATCTGCCCACCCATCCAGCCAGAGCAGCGCTCACGCCAGCACTATTACTATGTCCGGTACAGTCTTCCGCGCTCCCTCAGCATACCGCTGCTTACGCCCCTCTGTATCTCCTACCGTATCCACTGCGCTCCGCCAAATACATGCAAATGCACATGCAGGAAAGAACCCAGAGCGCGTCGCTGCTGGCCTTAAGGCTGCTTCCAACAACCCCAACCTCGCGGAAAGCAAGCGTGACGACGCGCGCCAGCGCTTGGAGGAGATGAGCGGAAAGGGCCAGCGCACATCCAGGCAAACGGCAGGCGGCGCTGGAGGCGTCGCAGCGCAGGACGATGACACTGGCGACCAGCACCAGCACCACGTCATGGGCGGGTACAAGGCGACGCTCAAAAGTGCGTTGGCTGACTTGATTGTGTGGGATTGGCTCGCGTACTGACTGGGTTCGGTTTGATTACATGGTTAGATCCTAATGTTTCGGATGCGGCAAAGCAACATGCTGAACAGGTTTTAAAGGGGAAAGAGTAAATGATCATGAGGCGTGGTCATGAGCTTCCAATTATTTGCGACTCGTTTCTGTCGTTCTTAGTTTTCTAGTAGTGTGACCCTCCTGGCAAATATACTTGCGTATGTGGCACAAAAATATCTAGTGACCGCTTTCCGAAAAACACAGTTCCTTGTACTTGTAAACGCGGGGTACTTCCATTTTCTCGGGTTTGGACGTGATCCAGTGGTAACCGGTAAGCACCTGGTGGTGTGCAAAAGAGTGTGCATTTTTTAACCCCACCGACAAACTCTCATCCCACCTCCCCAGTCTGCCCTTCATTACCAAATTCGGAATGTAATGGCTTGAAAAGTAAAGTATTTTAATTATTTGGCCAAATTTTATTCAAGAAGTATGAGCTGTTTGAGTGACGCCCAGTTTACATGGAATATTAGAGTTAGAGCGGGTTGATGCAATCATATGCTGTGGCTCGGCGGCGGCGATGAAGTTTTATGTTTGTCTAAACCTACGGCGTCTTACTGTTCACTGTATTGATTGTGGTATTTACCGTGCTCTCAGGCGGCATCATTAATCCAAACATCTGTACTATTGATACCCAAAAAGCAGGCACAGTTGATACACCTGTGGCAGCCCGTGGCTCACTGCATGGGGCATGTGCGCAGCGGCGCGCAAGTACGCCGCTCTCTAGCAAAGCATTGGGTGGGTGGCACTTTCAGTGACATAAACTGGGCACGCAATCCCACCGATTTGCGCTTGTGTCACACCAGGCCAGGCCCTAGTATCCCACCCATCATCTCACCAACTTGGCCTACACTCGCAAAAGGGTGTGCATTTAGACTATTGTCCATCCATCCTTATACCCATTCATCCTCATTATTTATGGCCCTGATACTCGTCTTTGCATATGCTCAGGAGTCGGAATAATTATTCTCCAGTCTCGCTAGTATACGGTATTCACGCAATTTTTATCAGCATTAGAAAAGCACAGCAACTATGTAAAAAGGGTCTAGATATTATGATGTTTATTATCCGACCGTTAAAGCAGGCTGGTATAAAAGGACACCATCGGTCAAATTTGCTTTGCAACCAACCTTCTCGGATCCATTCTGTTGGAAATGCACCACCAATGCTAACGCTTTGGTGCTTATCATCAGCTTTTGACACGGTAGCCACGGACTTCAGAACACTTATGTATATACTACATATAGTACGGAACACTGGGTATTTTATGGCCACATATTAAATAGATTTGCTTTAAAAGTGGCTTTCTTTCGATGCCACTCACGAAACACTTAAATACGCTGAGTACCCACAGGACACCCCATCCGTTGTATTGTATCCGCTCGAGGTGTGCAAATTTCATATCAATTCTACACTACACTAGTGGGATCCCAGCTAAATTACGGTTAAACTAGGTATACGATTCAAGACTGTGACAATCCAGAATTTGAACTACGTCAGCCAACAGTGACCAGCCATAATGCCTGTGCATTTTAAAATTGCTAGCCATGAGGCAAACAGCATGGAACGGATGTCAAATATAGAGGATGCCGATGACCTCCTTTCAAGCACATGGGGCGAAGGAGTAATGTCCAATAAAGGTGGGCACACAGAACTTCTACAAAGTTCTTTACCTTGGCAAGAGGACTGGTCTGGAATTTACCCTCGCCGCAATGGGTTCGTGGATACTGTCGTATGTGCCTACAACCAGCACTACAACTTGGTCATCCGGTGAGAATTAAGCATGTCATGAAATTAGCTATCCAGGACTCAAATATTTACTTCTTACATAGACCCGACGATGTCTGGATGGCGATCCTTTCTCAATTCAATATATAGTAAGTCATTAGAGACACTGTATCAAGGATGACCGCTCATTTCTTTGAAGTGTTAATGCTCACGCCGAAGAGCTCCGGAGCCACTTCGTGCAACATGAAGGTCAGAAGCACCTAACCGTCTTCGCCAGCGGAACCCGCTACACGGTCGACTTCGGCGGCCTTGCGAAACAAATGACGGCATTGGTTGACGAAAATGTTCGTATACCCAACCCATACCGTCATCGTCTTTGACTTATTTGTCCTGTAGATCGTCGACCAAGAACTGAAGTCGTGGATTATGCCGAACTTCAGTACGACGACACCCAACGACACGGTGACATGTGCGGTGTATATGATGTCAATGCTGAAATCGTAAGTCTAAATATGTACCTTAGAATCGATCATAACATTCAGATTATTTTTCCAGTTACTTCACGTACGAGTTTGCGCTGCGGTGTGGCATCCCGGCCGTTACGCTAGAAGGAAGCAAAGAAGACTGGGAGAACTTACTATCTAGGATTGACAAAATGGCAGAGTTCGGAGCAGAACCGGAAGCATGGGCTCAACTCTTGCGCCCCATCCTGAAAAGATTTGTTCAAGCCTTTGACGGAAACCCAGACGTAGACTTCTGGCAGAAGATTTGCCACTATAAGGATCGCGGCTCGGGATCGATATCTTTATGCGGATGGGTCACTGCGTTTTGTGTGTGGGATGCTGATGGGGAATGGCAAGGGCCCAGCCTGACCGCACCACCACCCACAGTCAATTCGAACGACGATGTTACTAGTTTAATCATCGACGGTGTCCGCTACGCGATGATTGGATCAAGGGATGTTCCGCCTGGATTCTGCGAAGTGCCTGTTAAGTTGGACGACAACGGGGTGATATTTGACTGCATGATGGTGTCTGGACATGTCGCAATGTCTGTGGATGGGCAAGCTCGCGATACTGTACGGCCGTTACCTGCCTGGTTCATGTACATTAAATAAGCTTTGACTCACGTACCCATCAAGGTTTTGTAAACTTGTAGTGATACTCTGGATGACCTGTGTTTTCCTCTCTAGTATCTAACTTGTAATCCAACTATGATTTAGAGCTTAAGGGGACTGTGTCAGGAGTGAAGTGCCGACGTAAGACAAGGCAAAGGCATGAATGCATGAATGAAATGACATTCTCCGGAATCGACTTTGGTGTATGTATTTGAGAACGTTCGTCGAATTAGAGTGGTATATACCTCTGGTATTTCATCATTTCCCCCCTTATCATCCCTCAACAAACCCAATCCTAGCGGCCTTCGCCTCAAACCCTCCTGCATTGCCAGGCGTCGACCCGCCCTCCCCCTCGCCCGGCCTTTCATTATCAAACCCGCGAGCCCACTCCCCAACAGCGCCCCATATTTCCTCGAGCACCGTGCGGTCCCACCAGAACGCACTCAGCATCAGCGGATCGTGGCACGCGTCGCGCGCCCAGTGCACACTCAGATCCACGCCATCGCTCTCCATCGCCGCCGTGAGACTGCGCACTTCGCGCACGAGCCGCTCCGCATCACCGCACACGATGAGCGTGCGCGGGAAGTCGCCGAAGAGCTTCGGGAAGCGGCACGACTTGTGGTACGGGTTGTCGAACTCGACCCCGGGGCGCGGGACGCTGTTGCCGCTGTCGTCGCTGGTGTCCGTTCCCGACCCTGCTGCAGGGGTGAGCCCGACTTCAATAGGAGCGCCCGGGACTGGGGGCGCAGCGAGTGCAGCCACCGCCGGGGGGAGCGATATCTCGCTGGCAGCAGCAGCGACAGTCGCAGCAAGCGTCGCCGCAGCCGCCACGGGATCCTGTTTGGGTGAGACGGGCACGGGGGCGAGGTTCTCCGGGGCCCTCGTATTCCTCAAGTCAGTAGGCAACCGGCGGAAGATATGCTTGACGAAGTGCGCTTCATGCGTGCCCTCGGGGTCCTGCTTCGCATCATGGCCCCAGCGCTTGAGCACGATAGGCGAACAGGGGGAGATGTACTCAGAGTGGACGACCTCCATGAGCCGCCGCTCCTCGTCCTTGGTCGTCGGGCCAGACTTGAAGCCCAGGAAGGTGCGCTGGAGGAGCGCGCGGGGCTCGGGCGTGTCGACAAGGTAGTCCGTATATCGGTTCGGGCGCGGGATGTAGGAAGACAGGGTTTCGGGTAGGGCATGAGAGGTATCGCAGGATGGCTGCGGAGAAGTCAAATGGTCGTCAGCGAAATATCGGCTGAGTGAGAGGCGGGGTACGCACAGATAGAAGGAGGAGGCCGTGGGGCAAAGGGAGATGACCCTCGTCTCTAAGCCAACGCGCGAGGGACAGCACGAGGTTGCCGCCTGAGCTGTCCCCGATGAGGATAAGTTTACACTTGGATTTCTTGATACCGTATTCCTCGACTACATGAGCGTAAACTGCAGCTGCATCTTGCACGACCGCAGGGAACGGTGCGTGCTGAAGTAGACGGTATTCCACTGAGTAGACTTCTTGTAAGATTTTGCGCTGAACCACATGTTAATGCACACGGAGGGCGTTCACAGGACAACGAACATACTTTTATTAAGTTCCTGGGTATTTTCGAAGTGCGACTACTCTCATGTGCCGACATATGACAATATCCACCTCCATGCATGAAAATGCCTACCAAAGGCACATTTTCCGCCCCCTCCTCAAGATCAACTGACGCTGCTAGGTGCTGCGCATCTTCTTCAGTGGCCTTCCGAGCCTTCTTAATGGATTTATGCGCTTTCTTGGGCCACACATAACAGCCCACTTTCTTGAATGGAACACCGCCGTCAATGATGCCAGTGCGGTAGCGTTCAGGTAGCGGATCAACCCACTCAAACCGCGTCTCTTTGAGGGACTTATCGTTCGGGGCAACATTCGGATCGCGCGTGCCCCAAGTGACACCTGCGACTTCAGTCACTTTGTATATGCGACGCGTGAAATTGACATTGACGATCTGCCGCAGATTCCAAGATGCTCGGGGGCGGTAGGTCCGCGGTACAACGGTGTAGTATACGACCCAGAACGGCACTAGAGCGAGTGTGGTAAACAGGCGCTGGAAGACATATAACGATTTCCAAGGCTCTTTTGCGTATGGTAAATGATCGTAGTGCGGGTATGGCGGATTTTTGTCGTAAAGCATGACACGGTTATAGGAAGTCGAGAAGATATTGAACGAAGGGCCTATTGGGTTCAAAAGGACTTGCGATTCGTGGTGTACTCCACTACATCGTTTCGTCATTGACGTCAGAGGCGGTCGTGGGCATTGCTTGAACCAAAATAGTCTCATCAGCCTCTTTGAAATAGGTGTATATATAATAGATCAATGCAAAGCACACACCGAGCAGATATTGTTCAATACGAGTCAACCATGCGTTGAAACCAAGTTGGAACGCCATATTACATGGCGTTACAGAACGATTTGGAATAGTTGATGTCCTCTTCGGAAGGTTCCACCAACGTTGCAGCTGTTCAGATGCGACAAGAGCTTTTTCCGTGTTGGAAACCTTTGGGCTGTACCAGTAGTCGTTCGTTTACAGCCTCTTGACTTGGCCCTTCCCTCTGTCATAACTCTTCATTTCTTCGAGGCCTGGACGTCGTTATGTCTATCCTTGGCTGATCATCAGATCTTCAACCTGTCGTAAGCGCTGTGGCATGTCGGCAATATCTCATAAGTGCAGCGACGGGCATAGACGATGATAGCGAATATTAAAGGTTAAAGGGTATGGCGCTTTTGTAAAGGTTCGAAGTGTAAATTGACGACTCGCTCGCCAATGCTCCCCAAGCCCGCCCTGAAGTCTATGAGGATTGCTCATGTGATGCCCGCGCGACCAACACGCGTCTGCAACAGGTCGAACTCAAGTCGGACTTTCATTCCTTCCTTCTCCTGTAGACTTTCTTTTAAACTTCGAGGCTCTCTTCGCTCTCTTTTCCGCGTCTTATTGCCTCCTCTCCTGGAAGTGGTCTTCATAGACACATTTCTCACATAACTTCAGCCAAACACTTCGTGCAGTTCTGGACGGACACTGCATCGGTCACCGGTGCATATATGCACCCTGACTCGATGCTTCTGAAAGCAACTAGGCAATGTCAAGGGGTATATAATAACTCTATATGTTCTTATCTCGTGGACTTAAACTGAAGACCTTTTTTCTGGCTTTGAATCCTGGAGCTTTCACCGACGTTTGCATACCACTGAGGTAGCGAAGGTCTGAAGATTCAAGACGTCGATGTTGCACTCCGTATTGTGCATATCTCCATCTAGTCAAATGTAAGGTGCCTATGAGCACTTCACTCTACTCAGTTGGTATCTTGCCTAGTCTCCGTCTTTGTCCGAGTTATCTTCTGCCACGATATCAATGCACTGCTCGGCCGTGCCTCTACTCTTCTTCATCTGACTCCTCTCTCGTTTCGATCTTACTTCCGGTTGGGCTACTGTTAATAAGGCTTACATGTACATTGGGTATTTATCCACCGCGAAATCTGGCTTAGCAGACGCCAAATGTTCAGTGGTTAAAGCATTGGAAGCGACGCGCAAGTATTTGTCACCTCCGGACTTGTAACTTCTAACCAAAAGTGAACAGTTGACTGCCTGTATGTCTGACACGACACCGTTGAAGACCGAGGCATAACGTCCGCATCTCGACTGTCAATAGGACACTGGAGAGCCGCAGCTTAACCGCTGGATTAACCACCTATGTATGTATAGGCTATTCAGCGTCAGTCGTGGATGGCCCCGAGTTACAGTTCAAATGCGGAGACTTCCAAGCGTTCCTTTGAAGCGTCTGCTTTTGTCTTCGGGCCCTCGTCGACAAGTTTGCGGTCTGGCGAAAGGCTGTAAAGGCTTGTAAAGGTCGACGCAATCCGTGCACACGCTCCTGTTTCATGTTTCTCATGATCATTCTAGTTGCTGTTCCGCCTTCTTTTGTGCTGGGTTTTCTGGCTTGTTTAATGTGCCTCCCGTGATTCGAGCCAAGCGTAACAAAAAAAAAATTGCAGCATGGCGTACGGCTAAGGAATCGCTCACACCTGCAAAACAAGAAGCGTGGTTGCAACTATTGTCGAGTCCCAAATATCATTTGAAGCTCAAATTTGAAGACACAACGCCGGCAACTCTGATAGGTGACTTTCCACGATCCGAGACCCGAGCAGCATCAAAAAAGTGTGTACGCGAAAATATTCTTGGAACCAAGTATATTTCAAGTTTAGCAGGTGAAGAAGCTAATCGGAGAACGACAGATGGATGATGCAGTATAAGGTATTCGCCATGACGGATGATGAAAAATCATGAAAGAAGAGTGATGTAACCGTGAGAAGGGGGGCCGAGTTGGGCCGTGAGGAGGCCGTTGCATGCCGCAGTGCTTGACTTGCTACTAATACTATTATAAGTTTTGTAGAACGAACATAATCACTTCCGGATGGAGTGATGCTCAGAGCCGGACAGTCTGGACGTGGCCGAGACTGCCAACAAAAGCGACAAATGGTCAATGCTATGGTTACGACGGCACGCGGGAGGCCGACCATCGCTGTTTGCCATCAATCTGTTGTGAAGTGCCACCCAGCACATACATACGCCCTCCCACTCTCCCTTCCTGCCATTCTCTTTCTTCTCCCTCTTTTCTTACCAGCAGGCCGGTACTTTACGCACATTCTTTTCCAAAGCGCAGGGCGTCTTGATTCATACGCACACCATGGCCAATCGTTCCTCCGGGCTCGACTTCTCCGATGGAGCAGGTCCCAACAGATTCATCGAGCAGCACCCCGACTTGCAGGGCAAAGGGAATGGCGCACACCTCCAACGCAACAAGACTGAACGGCGCAGGCTCCAGGGGCTCCAGCGCACCCTGACCACCACGTCCATGTCGTCACGGCCGCAGGAGCCCCTCTCAGGCCTAGCAAAATTCCGCATCTGGATGATCAACGAGGGAGGCCGGCGCATCTTCTTTGGCACCTGGATCTTCCTCCACATCCTCGTCGCCGTCCTAGGCTTTTTCCACTACTCGCGCAAGGACAACCTTGTCACCGCCCGGGCGACCTTTGGTGTCACTTTCGGTAAGTACAATGTCATGATGTGATCAAAATGCTAATTATGCCCCGCCCGTAGCGATTGCCAGGACGGCCGCGCTCGTGCTGCACGTCGATGTTATCTTCATCCTACTCCCCGTCTGCCGCAACTTCATCTCCTTCCTCCGCCGCACTGCCCTCAATGATATCATCCCCTTTGACAAGAACATCACTTTCCACAAGGCCACCGCCTGGTCCATTGTTATCGGCAGCGCGGTGCACATCCTCGCACACATGGTCAACTTCTACAAGCTCGCGCTCGTCGCTTCACCAACGACAAGCGGCCGCGTCAGTGCGTTCCTGTTGGCCAACTTTGTCACTGGGCCAGGTGTGACGGGTTGGATCATGACCGCTGCGCTCGGGATCATGGTGTACTTTGCCATCGAGAAGCGTCGTCGTGCCCACTTCGAACGCTTCTGGTACTCTCACCATTTGTTCATCGTCTTCTTCATCAACTGGCAGCTCCACGGCATGTTCTGCATGATCAAGCCTGACAGGCCTCCTTACTGCTCCTTCAACACCATTGGAGTCTTCTGGGTGAGTGCTTTTTTAACAAGCATTTGTTTTCTCTATTTACAGGTAAATTAGCGCTACTGGCTTGTCGGCGGTGTTATCTGGATCTATGAGCGTATCCTCCGTGAAATCCGCTCCCGTCATGTCACGTACATTTCCAAAGTCATTCAGCACCCCTCGAATGTCATGGAGGTTCAGATCAAGAAAGAGAAGACGACCACTCGCGCAGGACAGTACATCTTCCTCTCCTGCCCAGAGATCTCCTACTTCCAGTGGCACCCTTTCACATTGACCAGGTAAGTTCTACCTCCCAGGTACTGCCACACGCTGACACGTTACCCCTAAAACAGCGCGCCAGAGGAGGATTACATCTCGGTTCACATTCGTGTTGTCGGCGACTTTACCACCGCGTTTGCCAAGGCGCTCGGCTGTGACTTCCCCCAGAAGGGCGGCAAGGGTGACAAGGGTGACTCCCCAGCGGGCGGCAAGGTCGTCGGTACGAACTTCAACCCGCCGATGAACCGTACGCTCCCCCGTGTCATGGTTGACGGACCGTTCGGTAGTGCCAGTGAGGACTTCTTGAACTACGAGACGGTCCTACTGGTCGGTGCCGGTATTGGTGTTACTCCCTTCGCCTCGTGAGTCCCCTGAGTTTGGTGGTGCTTTCTTACACTGATCCCGCAATGCAGGATCCTCAAGTCGATCTGGTACCGAATGAACAACCTGAACAACTCAAAGCCGACACGCCTCTCTAAGGTATACTTCACGTGGGTGATCCGCGACTACGGCACGGCGGAATGGTTCCACTCTCTGTTGCACGCGATTGAGGAGCAGGACACACAGGGCCGCATTGAGATCAACATCTACCTCACCGCAAAGATCAAGGAGGACGAGATGAACAACATCATCGTGCAGGACGTCGGCGCCGAGAAGGACGCAATCACCTCCCTCCGTGCCCCGACGCACTTTGGCCGCCCGAACTGGGACCGTGTGTTCCCGTCGATTGTGGAGAAACATCCTGATACGGATGTTGGTGTGGTACGTCCCCCTTTACCTAACTTTACCTGCTGTGCAAGCACTGACGTCATTCCTCCGCAGTTCTTCTGTGGCCCGCCCGTCCTTTCCAGGCAGCTTCACCAGATGTCGAACAAGTACTCGCAGCCCAAGGGCACGCGCTTCTTCTTTGGGAAGGGTATGTCGCTCCGTTCCCCTCTACATCTCCCACTAACCATTTTATCCCCTTCTCACAGAGAACTTCTAAGCGCTCCCCTCCCTGCCCTTCGCCGCTGTACATACCCCACCTCTCCTGCTTCATCCCTCCCGCCGTCCCCAACCCTCTCTCTCTACGAGGCGCCCGCTATGGTCTTCGCGCAGTTTCAAAATCTCACTTTGGTTAATAATGTTGTATGGTAGTACTACTTACTCTCGCTATCAATGCAATGAACCGTAGCTGCTGTCTGGTTACCAGCGCTACCTTTGTTGCTCTTATTTACCTTTGTTGCTCTTATTTAGCTCGGCTGCCCTTCTCTGATGATAATGTATATATCTGCCATGCTCACGTAGCCCGTAACCCGGCACCTGACCCCAGTCTGTTTATTTAGACATTATCTATGTACTTTGCATCATCTTTCGAATTCGTCCACTGCATTATACGTTTGGATCCTTTATTTTTGTGCATAGATTCGGCTTGTCCTCGCTTACTATGATATTGGAAACGATGCGATAATATTTCAAGAAGGATCGTTACTGTGAGATTGTTGGTGTAGCAACTCGCATGATTATTTCGAGAAGCCGTGTTATGATCTAGTAAATGTACCATAACAGAAGCCTTCGAACGTATAACATTGTCATGAACACAGCATACCCGCAAGAGATAAGGTCAAGCTAGGGAGATATGAAGACGACCATTTCCTTGCCATTATCCCAGTGGGATAGAACTTGGTTCAATACAGATTCTGTTTCGACAAACAAGTGTTGATCGATTGATTCCCTAAGTTCCGTTGAACAGAAGGTTTATTACCGCTTCTAATGTTATCTGATATGTTTTCTATTCCATTTATAGCTATGCTGGCTCGAAAACGGTGTTTTCTGCTCTTTTGGGACGACCCAGCTCCTGTAAAATAGGATTTGCCCGTTATAGTAAGGATCCTTCCTAAATTAGGCAATAGTAACACATCAGTTAAAAACCTTGACAGTACTTGCAAGTAACACCTGTGCGTCTGTGTGCGATCGCCGGCCCCTTGCGCGCCACCCATACACCAGCCGTACGAGGCATCCACGCGTACGCGCCAGTCCCAACCCTACTAGCACGGGCACTGTCTTTGACGCGTGCCGCAGCATTTATAGCAGGAACGAAGCGGAACGCGCATGGGCGCGCGGCGTCTACTGAAACGTACCGCAGCCTGCAGGCTGCAGAGCGCGCATTGCCACTGAAGTTCGTTGCCTATTTGGCTCGGACGGACGCGTCCCGCCGTCGTACTGCCCATCGCGGGTGTACGTAATGCTACATTTAATTGAATTCGCTCGTGGCTGTGGATGCGCAGGTGGGCGAGTGGAGCATTCTCTGTGAGTGGGTTATATGAGGTACTGGACCATCTAAACTTACACATGATACACGTTGAATAGTCAGAAGGACTGGGATACCTGTGAGCGGAATGCGGCAGTGCTCACGTTAGACCAATTATAAAGCATTTCACAACTGTACATAACTTGTTCATGTGAGCAGTGACGGCGACATATCCTAATATCATTAGACACGCTGAGCGCTCGCAAATTGAAAACACGTTGCTGGTGCGTGCACTGCGGGATATGGTTTAATACCTTAGGGTGTACAGCCCCTCTTCGTTCATGTACATACATCGCTTTGAAATTTTACTAAGTACTGCAGGCCACTGCCCTGCCTCATTGTTGCAACGTGCCATACAATGAATCACACATTAGACAGCAAACCCGTTCGACTGGACATTTGTGTTTGTATAGGCTGTGCTTGCAGTGCACTGATTAATATAAAGGCCATGCAACACTTTCAAAAGTTCTACACAGAGCGTTTCCCATCCTTCACTAGCTTGCAAAAACTTCTATCCAAGAAGACATGCCCCCTCTCTGTTGTCGCAGATTGGATCCTGACGAAGATTCACCATGTTCCCTTCAGAGTGACATCGAGCTTCGGTTGACCTCCTTGCTCGATCTGCTCAAGAAGATTGCCACCCTGGAACAGCGTATCTATTCAAACCCCGTATACATGAACCTTGCTCAAAATACATCCGAATTTTCTATCCGATTGTCTCACCTTGCCTCTCAAGTCTGGCGTGCTGTAGATATGGCATCCATCTGCAACTACGACAGTGAACTTGCCGTCCTTCTACACTCATATCATTTGTGGGTATTCATAAAATATGATCACATTTCTTAAGGGTTTTGACTTCGTAGTACAATGACAGTTTATTATCATCAATTAATACGGTATTACATGAATCCGTCGAGGTGGACATCGCATCCATCGATACAGATTATTTGGAGCCTTTCTATAACGATCATAAAGTAGGTTAATTATTGTTGGGGGTTTGAACGCGAGAACTAACTGGTATGATGCCTATAGCGTATTTTAGAAAAACAATTAAAGAAAATACCAGACGTAGTCACCACATATCGTAAGGCCATAGTATATCTTAAATTGGGCATCATCTCAACCAATCTGCCACATAAAGATATGTTTCAAGGAGCGAGCAATTTTGTTGTTTCTGGAAACCAATTTATTCACCAATCTAATACAAATCAAGATCAATTAGTATGTCGAACTAATTTTTTAGCTACAGAATGACTATACTAATGCTGGAAACAGAATAAGATCCTGCAACGACAAAATTATCTTATAGCTGTCGTTTTATTTTGATCAGCAGGACACATCTAGAGCTCAAGTGATTATTGACTGACGGTTTTTGAACTCACTATACTACCCTCCCCACGTAGTGCAGTTCACAAAATTTGAAAGCTCATAATCCATCTTGGTTACAGCTCTATATGTGCTTCTGCGTCAGCTAAAACAAATATGCAGCTCACAGTAATATTGAAGATCAAGGACTACACAAGGACTTCACTACTACATTATACTATGACATATTCACGTGGTTGTCTCTAATTGACTCTATGCAGAGCTCGATTAGACGATAGTGGGGACATATATTATTAAATGGACACAAGTTCCGCCTCGCTACGCTGTGGCTTAGGGCGTACACAGTAAACAAAGTAGTATGTAAGTAATGTTGTAAAGCATTTGTAAATAGTATAACATGAAGCGTCACGGCACTGTTAACGCGCCGCGCAATCAGCGCGCATTGGGCGCGCTGGCGCGCGCGGTGCTTATAGACTCATAAAGTGCCAGCCGCCGATTGGCCGCTGATGCAAAAGTTTGGCAAAAGTACGATAGTAGTGCTACACACATAGCGTACTATATGTGATTGGTTTGGTTGGCGGTATCAGACCATTGCATTGCATTTAACCTCCTTTTGTCACTCCATAACCAGCTCAAACCCAGGTCTGCATGCCGCGACTCCGTCAGCCAAACACCTACATACAAAAGCGTGTCATAATTATAAAGATATGGGGTATCTGTTATACCTTCTTGTACCCGATGAATCTATGAGGACCACATACGCCCACGGAACTTGCACATTTGGCACAAGGATACGAATATATACTATGTGCACAATGGGGGTCTGATGAGTATGTGTCCGCACAGGCCTTGCCAGTGGTCGGTGTCCACCGCCACTTAACTCACCGCACAAAATATGTATCTCCGCTGCTTGCGACTTCATCCCCAAGTCGAATCGGTCTAGTAGGGCGGATGCGGCGTCATGGCGGGTGCACGTAAGCTGGAGTCCATGACCCGTAGGAGGCATCCCTGAAGTCCATCCGAGTAGGAGTGAATCAGCCAAGAGAGAAACTTTAACATTTATTATAGTTAGTATTAGGTCGCTTCCTCTGAGAAGAAAGATTGTTTTTCAAACAGCGCGATGGGATTTCCAACGCAAACGTACATCTTTTTTTCGAAATGACAAGACATGTTTTATTTACAGTGCGTATTATGTACTACTAACGCACAATAGCGGTCTACTACCTATGGACAAACAATCTGATATACAGGCTGAATACCTATGTTTAAGCTCCCAGTTGCTCAGGACCCAAAGCCAAAACGTAACTTTCATAGTCCTTCAATGGTTCAGCATGGTAGCGGGCGTCTTGCAGCCTTGCGTCATGGAGTTCTGGCTTTCCCAAATCTATGAACTAGTATTAGTAAAAGAATTAGCCTGAGACGTCTTAAAATAGGCATACCGTGCTCGAGCATCTCGAATTCTGAGGTAGAGCTAGAAATTTATTTATGAGCATCATGAAGTTTCCAAGTGACGAGAAATGCAATTACTCGTCTCTGAGAAAGTAAGTATGGCTTAATAAGTCTTCGATCGAGGATCGAGATTGGCGCAAGGGCGAAAGAAGCTAACATGCACATGAGTATTTTGCAAAGTACCTTTCTCAAGAGCACTCACCCCTGCAAGTAGAGAGAGCGAGACTTCGTCGAGATTTTTTCCCGCATCTGGCAACATCTTCCTGAAAGCATCCCAGTCCATTGCTTGGCTCAAGTAAAAAGGGTGTTTAGTCAACCACAGCTTCATCATCTTTCGATCAAACAACACCTAGCAAGGACGCGTCAACTTTTAAGTAATAATATCCAGACTAAATCGACCTACGTTATTACCGCGCTGTTCCTCCGTGAGCTCAGTCTGCACGGCGGTTTCCAACTCATAGGCCATGCAGCCCAGCGCCCAGTAGTCGCTTGCAGGCCCGACGCTATGTCCAGGAAGCTGTCGGAGTAGAGCAGAATCTTCTTATACTCGTCGTCAAACTCAGCGACGGGCATAACCAAGGCCTTTTCTGTCAGCGGCGTGCCAGCTTTAAGGATGCACGACCCGAAATCGACCAGCTTGACGTTCTCTTTGTAGTCAATCAGGACATTTCCTGGCTTGAGATCACCGTGGACGATTCCGATACTGTGTAAGGTGGCGATCGCCAGAGCCTGCAAAATAAATTTGGTTATTGACTTGATGGAACTCCAAGGAAAAAAGTAGTTGTCTTACGATTTGCGCAATGAACCTACGCGCGCGGTCGCGGTATTCACCGTCAACGCGGCGCAGGTAATCCCTTAGATCGACCATCGCTAGAGGCTACACGAAACGCAATATTCAATAATAAACACCAAGCGCCTCACGCAGAAGACTCCAGCCACACATACCATGAGAAGAGCCAAAGTGTCGTCTAGACAAATACACGTCGCGTCCATCAAGAACGCATACCCCAGCTGGTGCTCGGCCCTCCGCGTGCGTATGATGTGCAGGTGTGCGTTCATGTCCCGGCTCATCTTCGCGCTCGCTCTGCTCGACAGCTTCACGACCCACAGCCGGTGCGCGTGTACGTCCGCATCCGCGTCGTCGTGCGCGTCTGCGTAGGTGAGAGCGCGCACGACCTCGATTGACGCGGGGACGTTATTCCTGCCACCCTCGCGGATGACGTGCACGGGCACGAACTCGACACAGCGCACGCCGTCCGCTTCGCGGCGGCCGAACTGGCGGAACGGCTGGGCCTGCGCCTGGACCACAGAGTCAACGCGCCCGCCCTGCTGAAGCTCGGCGAGACTGGTGTGCGTGGTGTGTTTGTGCGCGAAGGGGTCATCGAATGGGAGCGCCGCGCCGGTCAAGCTGAAAAATGACATGGCAGAAACAAGAGATATGCAAGTCGGATACTTTGGTACTTAGCAAGGAGAGAAGCGCCGAAGAAAATATTTGCCACTGCTTTACAGGTTTTATAGGATTTTCTAGAGTATCAACTGTCAAGTTCAGTGGACAAAGGGCCTGTGGCCATCGTCAGCTTGCATCCGGGCCACAATTCCCATCAGTCAAGTTGCTTTGGTGGTTCGACCGACGTTACAGGAATGCCACTGCCAGCGTGGGATTGGGCCAGTCAGTATAGTACAGAGAGGAGGTCAAAGCACACACGACATGATGGGGAGGTCGTTATTAGGTGACCACTGTGGTGCAATCAGTAAATGAACCGACTCGAGTGGCACCTCCACTGGATGACACGATAAGCGCCCGGCAACTTATGTATTGATGAAATCTGCACTTCCTCTCGACTGTAAAAGTGGTACAAAGACGCACATCCATCAACACCAAGACTCGTACTTGACGCCTTACCGTGGTAGCTCAACCACACACTTTCAATCAACGCCAAAGCCAAGCCAACCAGACATGAAATATCCATCTATACCCGTACAAAAGACTAGCGTAGCGCCGTGGGTATACACAATTTGCAATCTGCGATAATTAGTTTCTAGATGAGCAATAAGATTATAATCATCAAAACACAGCGACCAAGAGGCGAATCGAGGGGGCAGCGAAGATAACGAAGGCGTGGGAAGTCGAGCCAGTACAGCGGCAAAGTGCGCCGCCTACCGCTTCTTCCCGAGCACCTTGATGAGTACCGTCTTAAGCGTGCCCACGGCCTTCTCCACCTCCTTCTTGCTGAGGGCGCTGGTCAGCGCGAGCCGTATACTCGGGCGCCTCTCGACCATCTCCAGGCCCTTGAGGCGCTTCGCCCGCGTGACGAGCACGCCGTGCGCGAGTGCCTCCTCAACGACCTCCTGCAGCAATCGCTCCTCCGCGTCATACTCCGCCACGCCGTACCCGACCAACACGCCTCCGTCGCGCGCCGAGTGGATCGACGTCGGGTGCGAGTGGTGATGATGGCTCTTGGCTGACGCCGCCGAAGCGGGGGAAAGCAGGGCGGATGCCGGCGGCGGTGGCACCTGCGAGGCATGGCGAATGAAGATGTGGATGACGGGTGACGCGGGGTGGCTTGGAATGGATATGCAGTCGACTTTGTCGAGGACTGCGCGGGCTGCGCGTACGTTCTCCTGGAGGGACTCGAATATCGAGGGAGTGTTGCGGATGATATTGATCCCTTCCGATGCGGCGACTGCAAGGAGGGCGGGCATAGATGCTGAGAAGACGAATGATGGGCCGTTGATACGTTGGTGGTCGACGACGATACGTGACCCCGCGCAGAAACCGCCGGCAGAGGCAAGTCCTGTTGCGCAAGAACCCAAGAGCATATCGACTTTAGAGGCGGGAACGTTGTACAATTCGGTCAGACCGCGGCCGGTACGTCCAACACTGCCGAAGGAGTAGGTTTCATCGAGGATCAGGCGATATTTGTATTTGTACTTAAGTTCAATCTATCCAATTGATAGACAATCTTCAGAAAATTGCCCTCACATAGACAAGCGTAGATTTAACGTACCAATTTAGGGAGGTCGGCCATAACACCGTCTTTCTGGAAAATGCCTTCCGTGATGATGAATCGGCGCGTGAGGGGTGCACGGCGCTTTTTCCTCTCCTTTTCAATGGACAGCAGGACTTCCTCGAGGCTCCCCAGATCATTATGATCATACCAGCGCACGGTGGAGCGGGAGATTTGGATACCCTTCTGAAGAGCAAAGTTCACAGCACGGTCTGCGACAATAATGTCGCCACGCTTGCAGAACGCCGGGATGACGGATGAGACGGTCGAAAAGCCTTGAGAGTACAGAATCGCAGCCTCCGTGCCCAGGAAGTCGGCGATATCGTGTTCCAATTGCATGTGTACATCTACTAGAGCGTCAATCCATGCCCCGCACAAGATGGAAGAAGACTGACTGACCTAGTGTGCCGTAGAACCCTGGCGGGCCGCAGCTGCCCAGTCCGTATTTGCGGAGTGTTTCTATCGCACGCTGTTTGATGTATTCGTTGCCCGCGAGCCCGGTGAAGTTGAAGCTGGCGAGGTTGATGGCCGTTTTGCCTGTGGACAGAAGTTTGGGCTTGGGTCCGTTCGAGCCAGCGATGATGGGGACGGCAGCCAGGTCGGCCTCTTCCGTCGTGGTCAGGGGCTGCGCCAACGGCTCAGGAACCCACTCATCAACGAGCTCATCGACCTCCTGCACATCCAAAACGGCATGAGTACGCCTTGTTTCACGTAGCACCAAGCCAATCTAACGAAAGCGCGCACCTTGTCGCTGAACTTGATGAAATGTGAGCCGTTGCTGTCTGACTGTGTGCGCGACTGCAAAAGGGTGCGGATGGCGAAGATGATGAGAATAAGCTCGAGCAGGGTGCGGCCGGGGTCGTTCTGGTGGGAGCTCTTGACATAGCGTAGGATGACGGCGGAGCCGGGGAGCTTGTCGAAGGTCGTCTGGGCGGTCGTTAATGAGCTCTCAAGAAATTCGAAGAGCGGGGCCAGGGAGGCCGCTGTGGAATTCATGGTCGTCGTAAAGACCTCTGGGAGGAGGGGAGGTGGTGAGAATGTGCTGCGAGCCAGCGACAAAGCTGCGCCGCTACTGCTTATGTAATTTGTTTCGCCGCCCGCAATTACTCACGACAAATTGGTCACGGCGTGCTGATCCTTACAGAGCTTCTAGACGGGCGCCTGTCGCTTAACAGTTACTTATCACGTCTTCTTTCCTTCCAAGTCGACCAGCGTGAGCTGTGAATGCAGAAAAATGAAAACCACGATGGGACAGCGGATTTTATTAGACAACCATAACTACTATCCAAGTGATCCATAAATAAACCAATGAATGAGAGTACTGCGGGTCTGCATTCTACTACTTAAATACTATGTACTTTGCAAAGCAATTGACAAAGCGAGGGTGTATGCATCTCCAAGTGCGTAAGCCAATTGCCACTAGAAAGCCGCTACATTTCGGCCAAGGTATATACGTACAGGGTCAGGACGAAGGAGGGAAGAGGAGAGAGGGAGGGGAGAGGGAGGGAGGATATGTACCGCGAAAAAAGCAAACAACAGGCGTGGTATATACATAATTTTCACAGAGCGGGGAATATACAGCCCCAGCATTACGCGGTATAAACTGGTGGGTAGTCGCAGGGTAAATTTGGGGAGGGAATAAGTATGCCTTGGCTGTGAGGTCTAGCGCAGCGTATCCTTCACGCCGCGTTCCTAGCCAAGAGTTGACTGGAAGCACTTTGAGTAGCTCTATTGTAACAGGGTTGCCGGGCGAGCCTAGTCCATGCGTTCGATCATGTCGTCCGCGGGCAGCTCGCGCTTGCCTATCTGACCGATATTCACTGACAGACCTGCCCCCGTGCGAGCTGCAGTCTGGTATATGACCACTGCGGCTGCCGTTGCTATAGTTCCATTAATGAAGTCGCATGGAGCGACGGAAGGCAAAGGAAGTAAAGAAGGGAAGGCGTCAGTGCTGCTTCTTTAATTTGGAGACACGTAACGCAGAAAGCCTCGTTGCACGCGAGGCTCGAGCGGTACTTACATGCGAAGCTGGTGCAGAACGCGAGGGCGCTAGAGAAGCTGTCGGCGGCGCACCAGAGGGTCTTGTTCGCGCCGCACTCCCAGGGCATCTGCGAAGCAAGCATTATGCCCACCGCTGTTACACAAACGAAACAGAATTGTGAATGAGTAGGTATATGCGTTGGTTCAAGGCGTAAACCCATACCTAGCCAGACGACGGCGAGAAAGACAAAGGAGATAAAATGCGCATATGCGCGACACAACGGGCTGCTCGACTCTGGTCGATGGTTAAATCTGAACCTATGCACCAGTTAGGTCATTGAACGAACTCATATATATGGTTCACTCACAAAATTGATATCCACATCCACGTTGCCACAGACAGGCCACTAGCGAGCTTTCCAAAGATATCTGCAGCATTAAAACCCAACAACGTTAGTCTCTGGGGGCTAGATCCAGCTTCAAGCTTGTCCAAGCACTCACATAGGTATGGCGACCGTCCATTAACGAACCCCGCCACAATGCCAAAGACACTCTGCAGTACCGCAGTAAACAGAGCAATACCTGTATGATCATGTAGTGGATACACACGCATGCATAAGCGCCCGACTCTGACTCTCAAGGAGATAAGCAGCGGGCGTACTGTAGAAAGGGGTCCGATTGACAGTCATAGTTCGAATAGCTGCGGGGTCTGCGATATCAGCACAGTCGAGTTGGATTCAAGGAGAAAGGACGGGGGCTCGAGGAGAAAAGCGAAAAGGCGAAAAAAGGACCAGGGCGAGAGAGGAGGTTAGACAGCAAAACAGAACCAGGCTCCCATAATTTCGATGACAACTTGGGGAGTTTACGTTACGTCGCGAACTGTTAAGAAGCCGTAGCCGAGCAGCATGTGACAGGGTCCAGGGTATACTGCACTCCAGCCTCAATATGGGCTCATGCTGAGCCATTTTCTGTTGCGCCAGTTCTTCCGTGCAATGGGGCAGCTGTATCAGAGCAGAGCTGCCTTGGAGTAGCTTGTTCATTTTTATGTTTTCGGTGATAACTCGTCCCAGGCGGAATTTATGAGCGGACACCGTAAATGGATAGTACTATTACTAACGGCGCAGCGGACCAGTGGCGGAAAAGCATCTATAAACTCAAACTTAAATGCGCCACCACGGGTCTTGATCAGAATGGTCGTACGACCCAGTTCACCTTATGGTCGCCTTGTACCGCCTTTCAAGTTATTGGAATGAAATGTTAGCAGTTGTGTACATACACTCCTGCGACAAATATAGCAATTTCCATATGTCTTAGTTACAAGTCTAAAATTAGACCTGTATGTATACCTAAGGGCGCTTAATTTACCATTCATAGCATTCTGCGACTCGATCGAGTGCCTTGCCTTGCGTTATGACAGTAATAAGCTATTAGACAAAGTGATAGATCATATTGAAGAAGAGAAGCTTGACACTCCGTGAATCCGTGGTGCATGTGGGTTAACGCATGCAAGTACGTACACCACAAGATCGAATTCGATATTTTTGGCTCACTGGACATGTTACTTTTGTATCTCCGCGGAAAACATCACAGCAGAACGCGTGTCAGGGCCATAGAAACAAAAAGGCAACATTGCGCAATGTAATATTTTACTACAGCAGCTTCTTGACTCTGTCATGATAATTCAGGCACCCTCATCGAATCATACCCATTCCATGCGTATCTGTAGTCCACAAAGAACAGGAACATATGCATATGTCAGATAGTCAGAACCTGCACCGTAAGTGTTTTCTTCAAGTACAGGAAATTGGCATGAAGCACATGTCGATCATAAACTGACGACGCGGGCCCTGTCTTGAATTCAATAGTTAAGCGTCACCAACCTTACATTCCCACCTACCATCGGTACCTTCAGAACACCCTGCACCCTTCAACGTAACGCAATTGGAACAACCAAGAAAATAAACTTCAAATTATTACACGGGGTTTCCTGCCCAGCGACACGGCCACTACCAGCGCCTATGACTTTCCACCCTTCTTTTTGGCCGCAGCCTTTGCCTCCTTCTCTTTCTTCGCCTTCTCCTTGATCGCCTCCGCCACCGCGATCTCGTGCGCCTTCTCGTTCAGCCCGAGCCTGTTCCGCGCAATCTAGCGATAAAATAAAATGCGCAGTCAGCGCGTGTACAATGGCAGTGGAAGCCTGCTTCGCTTCACGAAGGAAGCCGAAGAGGAGACGTACTTCGAAGGCGTAGAACTGGACAAGGAAGCGGTGTTAGCCAGATGATAGCCAATTTATTGGGGTATAGACGAACCTGTATCCGTGTAACTAAAGGTTATTAAAACAATGTTAGCATACGTTCCGCATGAGTTGGGACATGGAGCAGCATTGCATATGGCAGGAATGACAGGAATAGACAGGAAAAAGAAAGCGACAGGTGAACGTACCGAATATCGTGTTGGTCTCGCCGTACTCGTCGCGCGCGTCCGTGCGGATGAGGGAGCCAAAGTTGTAGTCCTTGATCTTCTCCTTATAGCTGCGTAACATCGACCAAAAAGAGGAAGTGCAGCCGTCCGTCAGTAACGAAACTCCATTATAATGAGGAGCGCAGAGCGAGTGCACCTCTCGATGAAATCGCGCCAGCGTTTCTTGCCGTCCGCGCTCTTCATCCAGTCTTCGTCGATCTTGGTGATCTTCTCGTACGGCTCCGTCGCAAGTTCCGGGAACGTCTTCATCAAGTGGTCGAAAATCTCATCGTCATACCTGAGTGTCACAGATACCACAGCGGCACGGAACGACAGGGAAGAGGACAGGTGGGCAAGGGAGAGGCGCAGAAGATTCAGTCAGTCAGACCCTAGCCCTGGGGGCGGTACGGGATGGGGTCTCACTTGGTCAATTTCAGCTCTTTCGGGTTGACCTTCTCCAAGAGGTTCCAGTACGTCTGT
This sequence comes from Stropharia rugosoannulata, assembly GCA_028532985.1. Taxonomy (NCBI): domain Eukaryota; kingdom Fungi; phylum Basidiomycota; class Agaricomycetes; order Agaricales; family Strophariaceae; genus Stropharia; species Stropharia rugosoannulata. The sequence goes on along the minus strand of JANCIK010000013.1, from coordinate 976,205 downwards.
GCGGGGCAAAAAACGCCGTCAACACCACATTCAAAATGCCGCATATAGAACTTGGAGGATGAAGTACCTGCGCCTGCTCGACGGCTTTCACAGCGAACCTGAAGTATTGAAAAGAGCGCTCAGCCGATGCCCTGCCCGGTGCGCAGCTGACTGCGGGTGAGCGTCACTCACTGTTTCTCGATCTAGGCGCCGGAGAAGTGTCAATCAGTGGCTAATCACACAGGGCCGGCCAGATGCCCACCAGGGACCGCGACGCACCTCCATGAGATTCTGAGCGTTCGCAGGGTCGAATTGGGTCGCCATGGTGGGTGATAACGGTAGTTGAGGAGGACTGGGGAGTAGAGACGGTGTGAGTAAACACTGGGAGGTGTTGGACGGGGGATAAGTAGTGCTGCCGACGTGGACGATTGATGTGATGTGGCAGACGGCAGTGATTGTTTTCGGGCGTCGCTCAACTCAGCTCAGCTGGCAACGGGGCGCGCGGAAATTCACACCACGCGCGCACGCCCATGTGACAGCGTTATGGCAGGCTTATGGGGTTAGGGTTCGGTTTATCGAGTAACAGTGAAAGCTAATGACTATATCACAAGAGACTGAACTTCTTCAGTTTCTCAAAATATTTTTGTACCCTACTGGCCACCTGCCGGGGCGTGCGTCGCCCACCCATCGCCTGCGAGATCTGTTGCCACCGGAACTTCTGGCCCTCGGGTATCTCTTCCAGCAGCTGCTCCAGCAGGTTTTGCTCCGATGTCGTCCACGCCTGCTTGTACGTTTCAGGTTTAGGTTTCGTGCTTCTGCCGCCGCCGCGCGCCTTCGCAGACGCCTTCGGGGTCTCCTCCTCGTCTGACTCGGGCGAGCCTTTACGCTGAGCAGCTCCCGCTTTTGCCTTTTTTCGCGGCGCATATGAGTCCTCATCGACTGCCTTGGTTCGGGTGGACGACTTGATTTTTGTTGTAGTCGGCGGGGGCGGCGACGGTGAGGGCTCGATGATCGGAATAGATTTTGTAGCATATGGTCGCGGCTGCGGTAGAGCGTCGGGCTGTGCTACATCCTTTACTGGGGGACGCATATCCTCAGTATCGTCAATCGAGACGTCGACATCCATAGCTTCGTCATCTACGTCATGCCGGATGAACACACCCATCGAGCCCGACTTCCGCGACAGCGGCAGACTCAGCCCGCCGCGGATTTGGCGCTGCTTCAGCTCGCGTATTTTCTGCCGCTCAGCCTCTCGCCGCTGCTCGATAGGGTCGACCTCGTCTTCACTTTCTGGCTCGGGCTCAGACATATGCTCGAAGCGAATGAGGATGGGGTCAACTATGGTAATCCGCGCGCGTTTGACGAGCTTCTGCAGGTCTGAGAGGTCGGAGCGCTGCGTTGCCCATGGCTCTCTCGATTGTCGACACTCATCTTTGGTGCGTCGTGCGTAGTCTTCCAAGGGCTTGATGTCTGCGTATAGAGTCAGAAGGGACTACAGAAGACATTGGGGGACAATTTAACCAGAGTTTTGGAAGGCAGACCAATCCAAGGTTTGGGGTAGCTTCAGTCTGCAGTCGACGTGCTCACTTATGCGGAAAGCCTTATCATTCAGCTACAAGTCCATCCAAATAAGAGTGTGGAGTCGTTTGAGTAGGGAAGAGCGCACCGCCTCGGACAAGTTGTTCACAATTTGCGAGGGTCGTTGAACTAGATCAGTCTTGAGCTTCTGGAGCGTTTCTATGTCTGCCCGTTGTCGAGCAAGGAGCTGTTTCTGAGTCTCAATGAAGACCTCAAGAGCCTGCATGCTGTTCGGGACGGTGTGAGGGACATCTGCGAAGCGGGACGGCAGACAACGTACGTTTTGGCGCGGTGATCGTCCATGATGCTTGGTTATGGGAAACCATTGAAATGGATAGCAAATTTTTTTTGAGTTCAAAAGCAGCCTTCAGCATGGGTTTCGCTATCTGCTGCCGCGCAAATTTCTCACGGGTCACTGTCTCTCATCTTCTCCCAACAACAGACCTGCTGCGTTGATTTGGACTCGGGGTGCTGGCAAGGGCCATCGATAGAGGCTGCTGTTCTATATCAATCTCGTGGGCGACTACCGAGTAGACGAGGACCAGAGACGCTGTGGTGTTGATGGAGCGAAGCATTTGTAGACCGACCGCATATTCACCGTAGCCTCGGGCAAGTTATGATCTGACTTGGAAGTTACGCTTTTGAGAGACATGGGCAATAGAAGAGGAGTGTGAGTGATTTCCATGGTTCTAACCAAGTTCTATTGTCAGTGCCCACCACGAGGTCTGATTCTGATATCCTGAACATTACAGCCACAATGAAACGCCGCAATAGAAAAAAATTCTGTCTTGGACCTTGGTCCTGTCCGAACGCGAGCGGCGTGGACGTTTGGCTGGCGCTCTTCTTGCCCTCCCTGCATCAAACTCGTTGCCGCCCTTGACGCCCTTGACTGACTTACTGGGTAAAGCCTCGGGATGCTCCCCGCCGCCTGTCATCTCCTAGCCTTGAAACTCGACGTACCTACGTACCACGTATCGCATTTCGCGGCGGCTGGCCGCTGGCCGAGCGCGTTCGCATCGAACGGCGGCAACGTTCTCCGGTCATACAGGCGTTTTGTCAGCGCAGTCTAAGGCGCAGCTATTTTGGCACGAGGAGGAAGCTGCTTCCTTATCATCGCACGAATCCTACATTCGGGTTGGGCGTTTGTGCGTCCTTCTGATCCCCAGCTCCATTTTACCATTCGCTGCGCGCAGCTTAACATAGACGACTCTTCGGTAACCTACTAGAATGGCAGAACCTTCTCTCCATCCTCCCCGTGTGTCTGGGAATTACCACGTTCATTCGGGTACTCGCTGTGGATATCTCTTTCTCAGTGTACGTGCGGACATGGAAATATAGATGTGGAGGCTCCATCTCTGAACAACCTGATCGGAGATATTCCGTCGTTGTTTGCAGAGCTTTGACAAAGTGACTTCGCCTAAAATATGCGGCTCCGACTGTGTTGTTCCTCTTCTGATGCTCGAGCATTGGAGCGTGCAGCCCTGAGTTCACCGTCTGGGCGGCGGCTTGTGTGCTGCAATACACACCTCTAGACCTTCCAGGCCCTTTGAGCTTGGAAGGGACAACGCCTCTGTCACTTGTGGCACACAGGACCCGCCACACATTTCGGGATTTGCCACGGGCAAGTCGCTTCCTTTACTCGGAGCACACAAGCCATCTTAATCGTATCACAGAGGTTCAACGTTCACACCTTCCGGTCCGGAGATTTAATGGAACAACGCCCTTTGTTGGATAGTTCCATCCAGTTACCATTGTCCTGCACAACGGTCTGTAGTTCGTTGACAGTGTCGTCGGCGTTAATAACCCGACTATCGACAAAAGAAGAACTTTGTGGTCGGCCTTTTCTTCCTCGTTGTATTCTAGCGAGTTCTCCAGTCTTCTTTCAGGGGCCCAAAGTAAAAGGAGGAAACTTCATCTCTGCGATTCACTGACAAGCAAGTACGGCAAAAATGGCATACGGATGGAATTCTGAGATTCTCCGAATACAAAACCCGAAGTTCTCACTCCGTTTCCCACTGGCCTCCTTAAATCCCCGAAAATGTCAAAAAAATCAGAATATATCCCCCTATTTTCCTTCTCAATTTGTATCCAGCTGACCACCCGGGTCATCGTGCGTATTCACCACCCAAATAGTGTCAACGCGAGTTATGTAGGGGAGCCTGTTTTCAGATTCATTGCAGTGTATACCTCCTTAAATTGTGGAACATAGACCCTGTGGCGTAGTATGTAGAACCCCTTGTGGCGATTTAAATTGTACATCTTCACAATGCAGATGATGCAGGCAGACCTTGCGACCGGCCGCTTGTTGCGGGCGGCGTTGTTGCCAGTGACTGTGCTGGACTCGTGCTTCTCAGTGAACATAGCAAGTGCAGCCCAACTATCTGGCCCATCATTTTAAGAGATAAATTGGACAGGTGACTCGCGTCAGATTAGTGCCGAGCATGTTATCCGAAGGGCTTTGCAGCGCCTCCTCGCAAGGTGATCCTGGGGCTAATGCGTTTCGCACTAGGCCAGGATTAAACATACTGGGAGGGCTCGACGGAGGCCCGCGCGTCCATCTGCGGATTCGGACATGACTGCTGTCACCGTGACACATTGTCTTGGGATTTCGTACATCCAACGAAAATAGACGACGTTACGAGAATTGTGTATGGAAAGGAGAGTTTCGTGCTGTGATTTTTGGGCGTTCTCATGACATTGACACTGGATAACGGAATATGTGCTATATTTAGAACAACGCACTTTTAGATGATAAGATTAGATGTCACTTATGCGGTTCGTCACGTCATGCTCTGTGTGACTGGAAGTTGTAATGATTTCCATGATGCTGAGTGCGGCGGTCGTTATTGCTCGGTCTCGCCGTCATTGCCACTGGGCAGACTTTCTACATCCTAACTAGCGGTTGCCAATCGCACTCCCAAGAATGGCCCAAGAAATTATCGAAATCACATCCGATGAAGAGTCTGGAGCGGAGAACGTGAACGACTTCGACAGACGCGCGATCCTACAGCCGGTGGTGGGACGCGTAGTGGATGCCCTTGGTGGCCATGAAGGCGACGTATATGTTATGGGAGACGAAGTGCATGGATGTCTAAAAGATCTTAAGAAACTTTGGCGAAAAGACGAGTCAGACGACGAACGCACTGTAGCACGACTATTCTGGGAGACGCGGGTTCTCCCCAATGACCTTGTGCCGATCCTGCTCGAGACAGCGGGCAAGGGACTGGTGGAAGACAAGCGCGCGATATCATGTGTAGACCTGATGACCGCCATGACATGGCCAATCAACATGGCCGAGGAGCTGAAAGAACTCGACGACGAGCTCGACAAAGGCACCGACTATACCCAGCTGCTAGCCAGTCACCTCCATTACAAGCTCGCTCTTCTGAAGCCTGGTGTTATTCAGGCGCTTTTTGGCATTATGCTTCCCCCTTTGGCGAAGGGAGTAAAGGAACGGGTACCTCGCGACGGTCAGGTTATAAACGTGGTGCTCCATCTCATTCGAAACCTTGCATTTATTAGGGACCTGCCCGTCAGCTCCTCGCGCAGCTCTGATCAAGCGGAACTATCTAACCTTCAATCGAAGTTTATTCGCAGCTTGGCGGAGACACATATGACGGAACTGCTTCTAACCATTGCTTCGAATGCCGACAACGATCCTCTTTTCAACGGCTGGAACACCCTTGTACTTGAAATAATCTACCTGCTGTACCGCGGAGCAAAACCGGGCTCTCTCACACTTGATCAAGCAAAGGTATTATGATGCGCCACATTTATATCGTATACGTTATGATTACTAACTCAATCGACAGCAACCTGCGGAAAACCTGCAACGGCTTCTGGCTGTAGAGGATCGCACCCGTCGTGATTTTGCACGAAAGGCTACCTCGCGTCATTCCCGCTTCGGGACGACTATTTCCGTCAAACTCAAGACTGATAAACAGCCTCCCGCGGCGAACACCGATGACGCACCCAATGGTCCTCCACCTGCCTCACAGACTACGCGCTCTGTTATCCTTCACCGCCAACAGGCGATTCACGCGGACGCTGGGACTGTCATGGACCTTGCCAAACGCCAACGGACCAAGAAGATTAACAAATTGGACGAACTGGGGACCCTTGATAATCTTTCTCTCGAAGCTCGAGGCGTCCTACAGAACTTTGCCATCGAGTTCGTGGAGTCTTGCTACAATCGTGAGTTACAGTTATCCCCTTTAATTCCTCGCCGTTGCCCATGCTGCCTGTAGCTTTCCTGGCGGCCCTACTGAAGGACATCAAATCGGAACGTCCAAAGATTACGGAGAAAGATCATCTCCGTCTACTCTATGTGACAAAGTGGTTCCTCGAGTTCTTTCTCGCCATGCGATCCAAGGAGCAGCAAACGAAGCCTGCACAGGAACGGTGGGGTTTGGGGCTCATTGCTGAGGTCACAGAGCGGTCCTGGATTATTTGGGTTTTGAAGCGCATGCGAGAGGCAGTCGAAGACAAAGTAAGTTACTTTCTCATGCATGAGATGAATCACCATTTTGGCTTCTTCTCAATTCTGACGCTCCCTTCATCCAGCCCAAGCTATGGGTAGAGCTTCAGGCGGGAATAGAATGTTTAACGCAACTCCTTCTCCTCATTGATAATATGACCTCTTCCGATATAGTCGACCCATCACTGAAAGAAGCCGCGGAGGTCCTTCAGCAACAACTAATTTACAACGGTGAAGTATTAGATGTTGCACTGGAAAGTTTGCGATCGTACAAGCCTGGAACCCAATCACTTGCATACCTTGATTCCAGTGTTTACCTCGCGTATGCGCTCCTGCGCATGCTCGAAAAATGGGGTAAAGAAAAGGGAAATGAAACCTATGTGAGGCAGAAGGTCGGGAGAAAGAAAAAGAAGAGCAGAGGTAGGTACTAATTTGTTTCTGCCCGAATTTCCCTTATTCTTCTTATCCGTAGGTATAACAGAAGAAGAGGGTATACCCGACGTGGAAGAGGAGGATGAACCGGACGATGTTATTCACGAGACCATGTTTACCTTCGAAGCCTTTCAAAACGTGCGTTTTTTTAAAGTCACCATTCACGCGAATACTGAAGTGACTGCAGAAATTCGCTCAAGCCGAAATTACGCAGACCCTCTTGACATATCTGGCACGCTACCATGAGTTCGCTTCATCCGAAAACATGCGTCGGGTGGTGAACTTGCTTCACAGGCAAGCTGTCAAAGCCAAAGCAGAGGGTCTCTTTTTCAAGGTTCGTCTTCGTTGACCTGCGGCGTTAGAGGGCAGAAACTGATTGCAGCTTTCTGGTCCGCACTTTTTACGTAGGTGTCAACGTTAGACCTGTTCAAGACAATCCTGGCAGATCAGAAGCAGTTGCCACGAGAGCAGCCTTACAAGGACCTCATAAATCTCATTAATTTCATCTTGCGGCAGTTCTTCAAGGCGTTGTCCGCCAATCCCTTTTTGGCAGTTGAGGTGCGAACTCTTCATCCATCAAAATAAGACCTTCTTTGGTTAATCTATCACTGGACAGGCATTCTTCCCAAAGAATCGTGGGCACTGGAAACAATACTCAAGTTGGGAGCCTGAAGGGAAGTCCAGAAAGGAGAAGCAAACAGTGGAAGACACGCGTTTCCCACCTGATGTCCAGGTTAAGAAGGGCTATTCTTGGAGCGACCAACTTGGGATTGCTATCGCTAGCTTGGTGGAGGCTAACCAGACGGCACTCGTGCGCTGGACAACTGAGGTAAGTATTGCGGACCATTAAGTTACTGCGTGACTGACACTTTTGGTAGATTTTAGAACTGGTGATAGCCCAGCGACTCCGCATTATCGAAGAGACCGATAAGAAAGACCAAGATGGGGACAACGCTGAGGAAGACACAGCACACTCCCTCATGGAGCCGTCAGCCGAAGCAGCGTCTAAATTTAGAGACTACTGTAACCAGCCTTTCATTCCCCTTCGCTCTCTACAAAATTTCTGACCAAGCATCTACAGTGGTTCCCTACACAGACGACGAGCAAGCTGACGCTGCCACCAAAAACCCCCGCTTAAAATTGCTATTCCGCCTATCTAAATTGTACATTTTAGATGAAGGTAACACATTTATAAACTTGCAGATCCATCGAAAAGCGGCTTAAGTATTTCGTCATACAGATGCCGATGAGTTGGAATGGTATATCCCATCAACGATTGCAGTCGCGGAGTTGCAACGAACCCTCAACGTCATCAATCAGTTCCTCGAGACCCCATATGATCTGGATGGAAAACAAGCAGCAGCACTCTTGAACCGCAAGCGCCGTCGTCGGCGGCGCCGTTCGCCCTCTCCTGCTTCTGATGCAGATGGCAATCTCTCCGAGAATGAGCCGCGGCGGAGAAAACGAAAGGAGAAGAAGAAGGAAGAGAAGGAGCAGTACAAATCGGCACAATTTATTCAAGATAGTGACGAGGAGTACGGCGACATGGATGTATTCCTAGAAAAGGAACGAGCTAAACGCGAACAGGCGGTACTAGCAGCGGCCGCGGCAGGCTTGACTGATCGTCCGATTAATATGAAGTCCACAGGCACGAAAAAACGACGCAGGAAAGGCGGAGACGATGGCTCCAAATCCAAAAAACGAAGGGGGGGTTCGCCATTGCTCGCAAGCCGGGCGAACGATAGTGATGATGAAGTGGAATTTGTGGGCGGGTTCTCCAGCCCCGCCGCGTCCGAGAAGTCCTCAGAGCGGGAGAAATCCACAGTTCCCCGGCCCCGACCGCGTCCTCGTCCAAAAGTGCAATCCAGGCCTTCATCCACACCCGCGTCTGATTCCGATGAGAGTCTTCCTACGCGCAGTAAGGATGCGGCCTCAGAGCCAGAGCCATCGGTATCGCACACACGAGCTAAACGGCTCATCATCTCCGATGACGAAGATTAGAAGATTATTCGTCACACTCTCATGCCACGGAGGCTTTTGGGCATGCTTGACCAACGGTCGCGCTCCTTGACCTCAAAATATGATTTGGATTGCTCTATGTATGTATGTATGTACAGTCGAACCTGCCGTAGTCCATACATGTGATAGGCCATAACCCCTTATACCCCATAGAAAAACCGGTCCACCGAGTTGGTTCGCAGGGAAATTGGGCCCAAATCCCATAACCCTCTGATACTCCATACCCCATACCTTTTTTGAGGAAAATTCGGGGTAAATCCCATAGGTTCCCACGGTTCTGGGCCTTAATCTAGGCATCATTCAGTACAAAAAAAATATTACGCCCTGTTTCTGTGTGCAGCATCATCATATAGTGATTTATTTGACAATTTTAGTGATTATACACATTTCTCGAGGTAGTTTGGGCGCCATTTCGCGAGGTAATCCAGTCACGTGAGACATTTACATTTTCTTATGGGCAACGGCATCGAAGATCAGTTAATAATAATCAATCTTTATATGTGGCTCATAGCGTACGGTAGTGTCCTCAATGTATATAAGACATTATTATGCTAAAATCTACACTTTATGTATAGTAAATGTGAAGGCAAAAATACGGTCTATTTTTAGCCCATTTCTGGTATCCCATACCCTGTAAAATCCCATACCTGGACGCGTCCACCGACAGGTATGGGCTTTGACAGGTTCGACTGTATGTATAATTATTTTCTTGGTTTACTATGCATGTACTGGTGTATAGTTTAATATAATTCACAGTGGTCGAGGCACAATCTAGGGTCGGGTTGCCCCCTAGTTTTTCGTACCGGTGGTACGTTTGACCACGGAACCTTAGTTACAACTCCGCGAATACTTGCTGCTTAGCTATAGTAGGTATTGTATTTCAGCTCCGTATCAGGAGATGTCCATAGGAAAAAAGGAACGGCGCCGGTAGCCATTGGTAGCCAACCAGCCAATGACTCTGGCTACGCAGCATTGGTCACATTAAGCGCAAAATCAATAGCATTATGCTCCATAGTATCACAATCATTTCACACCGACCTGTCGATTCGTCTGAACTTTCAAGCGCCATTAGACGTAAATCAATGTAGGGTTAAATCATGAGACCGCATTGATCAAGCAAAAATGCAGCTTCCTCAGAAACTCTATTGCAACGGTAAAATGGATCCAAGGTAGGGCACCCATCGCTCCACCCGCCCTGCCCACAATTGCTCCTACCTGTCCCCAAGCCGTTTGCCAAGAAACCGATGGATGACAGCTTTGTGTAGCTGAGGGATTGATGCTATGTACTGTGGACCCTGCTCTGGGTAAGTTGAAGTGATTCTAACAAAGCACCATCTGCTATTCGTAGCAGATGTTTAATTCTGGAGCCTGCGCGGTGGTGTGTAGCTTCGGCAGGACAGAGGACCGACTTTACGTCACGCAGACTTCAAAGGCTTGTCGACAACTTCCGGAAGGGCGCCGAAAGTTACGGGTCCCGCCTCCCTGTGGCTGTTCTGCAAAACCACGCCCTGCGTTGCCTGCGCATCTTGAGAAGGACCGTGAGCACGCTTTCCGACCCCTTCGCATGTTTGAGAGTCATCATTGGGTAGATTGACACACCGGTTGTTAAAGTCATGGCCGCGCTGCGGCGACGGGATGAGTTTTCAGCATTCAATCGGTTCGTGGATGGAATGACTCAGGACCGGGACCTGTGTGCTATGGCGCATAACCATAGCTTATCCCAAGGACAGGTTTAGCACTCACATTAGACTTGAACTTACTTCTGTACATAACTAAAAAGACGGAACAACGGAACGATCTCGGGGGATGCCGAAGATGGGCGCTTCTCCACCATTGCTACATTGCAGGTGCTTTTATTCAAACCTTCCATATTGAATAATTCTCCCACAAAACCAACACAAAACAATCAATAAATTGTAAAGGGTCTGCACTGCACATGCTAGTTACCCGCCATGGCCGAAAGGCAGTAGAACATAGACATACTGCAGTACTGGAGCGTCGGTGGGGAGAGAGAATGCTGGTCTTATTGAAGTATTCTTAGTGATTGCATTCACGAGCCTCACGGCATGCGTTTGTAAATTTGGGTTTACCTATAACACTGACGCCCAATAACGAAATCTGGGGAGATGACAATGTTTTATTTAGAGGATCATCATATAACTGTTGAAACTGGAGAAACCGTCATCCAAATATGACATATATGCGGGGCAGCTATACAATCACTCTGATCTCTGCCATAATACGCATCAAGCTGCTCCTACAGGACTGACAAGTATTGCAGAACATGCCATAGTCTACTCGCTTCGATCAGATACCACAAGACTCTGTGCTCGCAAGATAAGGATGGGGCCCCCTGCCTCACATGATGGTCAGTGCATCCCTCTTCCCATGGTATCCGAGGATGAACACTGATGACGGCCAGTGTTGATTATACTCAGAGGGCGATTGAAGTCATCGCAAGTTATTTTGAGAAAGATGCACGCCACAAAACCATTAGGATAAGCGTTCTTCACGGCTGGAAGAAAGGAGAAGACGCTGAGAATGGGGCGTCGCGGAGTATTAAATTACACGACCATCCAGGTGGGATTCCTCTTTTGTGTAAACCCTTATAATCCTCAGCACTTTTGCGGAAGTATTACTTGGTTGATCCCCGATCACAGATGTCAGAAGTCTCCTTAAACCAGCTTGGGCCTCAGGCACGATGGTCGTGAGTCTGAGGCCGCAAGTTGCCGATGCCGAGGACAGGCCTTGGCAAAGTGGTTTGTTCCAGCCAATGCAGAAAGGGATAAGGGAGCCTGAACGGCGAAAACAGAGTTGATTTAAATTTTACTCCAGGGAAATGGGTGATTGAGATGTGTTCTGGGAGATAGATAGCACCAGACTGCTGCAATATGTTCAGAAAACAAGATTTACAGAGACCCGGAGCAGTGGTACCATAAGCTGCAGGGTCACACTAATTCAGAGTTGTAACCAGAATCCAGATCGAGGCGAGCTGCTCGGCTAGGGTTCTCCTTCGAAACAGCATGGAATTCATAAAACCCAACAACGGCCTTTGGAGAGAGCGCACACAATATAAGATTGTGTCTTATTCCACTTATCTCTTTTCCATCCCCGATCCCCATTCCCCAACCACTTTTACGTTATGTCTTCGGTTACATCTCATACGGCACACTCAGAGCGTCCTCAGGAACGGAGCCGTAATGCTAAAGCCCAGGCGAGGCATAGAGCAAAGAGAAAGGCTTACATTGACCAGGTATGCTTTATCTCGTCGTCAGCAATGAACGACAGGTTGCCTTCAGTCCTGACACGCAATAACAGCTGGAGCAGACGGTGACCAAGCTTCAACTTGCCGTTGGATATTCTACGGAACAAGTCTCTGCACTACCCCCACCACTATTGAAGATTCGTGAACTCGAGCAGGAGAATTCCCGTTTGCTGAAAGAGAACGACGAGTTGCGCCGTCTGCTAGACCCGAATGCGCGGTCGCTGTCTGGAGACTCATCTCGTCGGTCAACACTTGCACCATACCAGGACTCCAGGGCATGCGACCGCGACTACAGTCTTAAACGGCGCAAAGCCGATGGTGTGTACATGGTACGCAGGCTTTCTTTACGTGGTGATTCTATCCATTCATTCTTTTCTTCCGTATACCTTCAGAGCCCAAGCGATACCCCACCTCACGGCCTCGACAATGCCAGCAGGCCGCCTCCACCGTTAACTATCCCTCAGTCCTCTGGTCATCCTCATCATTATACTGGCCTGGGCTCGCATTCACACTCGGCCAACAGCCAAGGCAGCACGTCACTATTCACCATACACGGAGCGCCCTCTTTCCAAATGCCCAATACTCCGTCGGGATCAAGTGCAACGTCAAGTCCACCTTTTTCGGCAAGTCTTTTTCCTGTACCTCCCATAGCTATTCCTATGAGGATTGGAAGGGTTGAATCCTAGTATTCACATTCTTTGTTATACAGCCCGTCCAAATACAAGGATCGTCACATCTCCCGATGGACCATCGGCAGCACATATCTGACCACCACACGATGTCGAGCTACTCTCAGCAGTCGCCACACTATGGCACGGCAGTCAAGGTCGAAGACGACCACTACAATGTAATAGTTTCTAGCTTTGAAAGTGTGGACGTTTTCCAACTTATTCATTGTCCATAGGCACCAAGTCACAGTGGGCATCACTCGTCGATGCAGTACTCGTACTCTGGCAGTCAGAGCCAGAACCACAGCAACATGGATTGGCACAGCACGGGGTACTCTACAGAAAGAGGTGGCTCCGCTTTGCATCGGTAAAATATTTGTCAGTGCTTCCATTTTCCCCCATCCATCAATTTTGGTTCCGTCTATAATATAAACCTGTATACTCCCATCACAACTTGCCAATTAGTAGAATATTCAGTGACTCCTGTATCTACATGCTTTCGTCTTGCTTTCACCTATAAATTTGCTTTCCATCCATCAATTGCAACCTCTCGTAACTTCATTTACGAGAAACATGGCAACTTTATTTGATCGTGAGACAGCGCAGATCAGAATCAGCTTTCAGATCTACATTGACGGCAACGAAGGACGAAAGAAGGATACTCAGTATTCAGACTGAAATACTTCTTAGACATGTGGTTAACAGAGTCGTTAGGCAGTAGTACGCTAAGTAGGTACTAAGCGGGTGTAGTAGGATTATATCGCCCCTTTTGTCGTGCTGTGACTCCTGTGGGTAAAGCGCTGATGCGAAGCTCCAAGCCACGTTTTCTTTTGCAAAAATACAAGGAATTTTATTTAACTAACCTTTCTGCGCTTTCCTTTCGTGCTGAATTAAGATAAATGCTATTTATAGTTTTGTGGCCTTTGAGGCGTAGGTCTCTAGTATGAAGCACGCAACTAGTAACGCAGAGGCCACTACTGTTATGCCACTCAAAGCCTTTGTTGCATTATAACCGCCACCAAAGTCCACTGACAGCCTTCATATCACTCATTAGATTTTCTATTCCACTGGTTCTATTCATTATGCCAAGTGAAGTTCTAGTCCAGTCATGTCCTGACACTGACAGGACCTCCCTCGCACAACGGTCACAGAGACGTCGCACAGCCTTGATCGCGGATTACCCAGTAATAGGTTACGAAAGTAAGCTCTTATTACAAACCTCACCGACAGAGGTTAAATACAACAGATCGCATGTCTAATAATCTCGTTTAATTTTAGCCCCGTCACGACAGGTCTTCTCTGGCTCGGTCTTGACGCCAGCTAGGGTTTGTGAGGCATTCTTATCAGGCAAACTTGACTATGACATCTGGGAAGCCATTCGAAAAGCTATGATGGGGAGGACGGAGTAAGTTACTTTGCCAGATAAGTTTAAAGGGGCACCTTACAATTAGTCCGCGTAGGGCTGAGACGGCAGAGGAGACCCGCCCTGCTCTGGTGCAGAGAGTCTTTGAACAGCTCGTGAGTACCCGGTCCGAGCTTTCCTGCGGCGGACGACGCGTGTTGTTTATACTACCTCGTTTTGCCTATTTACACAGCTCCTCGAGTTGGCGTCTCATATCGGCGATCTCCTACCCGGTCCGTGCAGTATCTTTATCCATGCAGAAAAAGGCGACGACATGTCGTCAATCATAGAGACTGCGCAGCGAATGCAGCGAACATGCGCAGAACAGGGTGTGCCACGGGAATCTATCATTCTGAGCGTGGGTATCGGAACCTTCTATATATTCAGTTCTTGTCATCACGCGCGTGCTCACAATATTTTTGACAGATTCCAGCCACAAAGGCAGGCGTTTTGGCGGCACAGCGGCTTACTCAGGAAGGTGCGTTGACGAGTCTGCACTTTGTCACTAGCTTGTTGCATGCACAAGCATGCGTCGAAGCCGGCGTTTCCGCGATATCGATCTCAGTGGGTCCCGTGAGTGGCTTATTTCCTTACAAACGCACATATCCAAATTTAGGTTATTTTTCTATGTCAGCTGCTCGACATCTACGAGAAAGAAAGAAAGAGAAAGTACAAAAAAATATGCGAAAATCCAGGCTTCAACGAAATCGAGTCGATCATTGCATATGTCAAGCACCACAAAATTAAGACCAAGGTATATGGAATACATTTTCGAAATGTGAGCTCGCACCCGTCCGCTTCTATTTTTGCAAAGAACTGTGTAGTTGACACGATGTAGGCAGAGGAATTAGGTTTGCTCAGTGGATTTGATGCCGTCTGCCTTTCGGCAGAGCAAGCTAATAAGGGTTGGTGGAGTCATGCTCCCGTTACCCCAATTTGCGAAGATTTACGAGCGGCAGTGGCTCTCCGCGTTGAGCAGACAAAATTTCCTACTGATCTGCTGTCCGGGAATACGGAATCTGTGAAGTGGTTCCCCTCGGGGAGACGGGCTCTGATCGACCGCCTTCTTGATGATTCTTTAGAAACAGCGCGCCTCGCCATGGTTCCTTTGAGGCATGCGGTCGCAGAACAAATACAGCTCCGTGTCGCCTTACAAATGCCGTATGATCTTTTTATACTAGCGACCAAAAATAGCCGTTCAGTATGCTGGCGCTGGAGTGACTTACCGGAAGTATATTCGGCCGATGTCGACGAGGACACCCACACGTACAGTTTACAGGAGCTAAACGATGTCATGGACGAGGTTTTCTAGCACAGGGCTGGCAGCGCTTTCTTCACTGCCGAACACGCCTCCGCGCTTGAAACGATGAGTAGTTGTCCATTCCTTTGTATTTTTGGGAACAAAGAAAATATATCCGTGTAGACCGATTTTGTATCATATTCCCATGTACTCTTTCCTTCGGACATGAGCAGTAGATGTATATATTAATGTCTACGTTGGAGATACATTCATACTTCTAGGCCGCCATATATTTTTAACGGACTCGGACGCTGTTTATCAAGCCTCGTGCATCATATTACAGAAGGGCTGCTACTTCAAGTGGAGTAAGCTGAAAAAAGTTTAACACCTCCGCACTCAGCTGTCTGATATGTATACATAGATTAAGTAGAGGCCGCTCTATCAATTCCTAAGGCTAACTGTAACAACATAAGTATCATCACATATATATTGAATTGAATCATATGTACTCCATATCTGATGAAGTGAATTAGATGATTCAAATCATGAAGCTGCCTAACAGATACTTAAACACTAAAGCTCCCGAGTGAAGACTCCCATCCGTTCCTCGTTAGCTTGATTTCTGAATTGGATGGTTGATGTATTTCGACCATTCACTATTCTATTAGGACTCTGCTCACCGTTTAGCCGGCTATAGGCAGAATGTCACTATGATTGACAGCCTCTATATCGTATACCGGAATTAAGGAGGTATAGGACTTCGAATGTCATGAGCCACTGGAGTTCGGTAAACCCGTGCAGCCCGTACTAGGGAGTCCTGACCATGGCATATACATATTCACTCTACAGCCAGGAGTTTGAGCGGATGTACTTCTCAAGCAAGTGTTCAGTCCTTGCCAGTAGTTACGTTACTTTATCTGTAGCTAAAGATTTCAATATTAAAGTGGGTTGGAGCTTGAAAGTTGGTTTATTGAAGGTGAGGCAATTGCGAGGCAAGGTGCAAGATATGAGTTTGTATGAAGGAAAATTAAATTAGATAGAGTTACTAACAGTTACTACCTCGGTGGAGTATTTTATACCACATCTTCATATTCTATATAAACAAGCTGTATGAGAGAACTATAACTATTAGGCGTCGAATATCATGAAAACACCAAAGCTTCAGACGGTTGGCAGTCAATTGGCAGTTGACTAAATATAGGAACTCTACTTATGTAATGCGTAGGCACAGCACCGGAGCCGCATGGAGGCAATGATCGCTAGCGATCTCGGCGCGCGATAAGATGGGCGGGGAACTCTGAACTCCGACACTTACCATCCCACTCTGATGAGCACCCGGCTTTCCTCTCCCAAAGACTACGAAAACCTCTTAGACAAGTACGATACATGGCTATTTGACTGCGACGGCGTTCTGTGGAGAGGAGACCACATAATTGATGGTGTCATTGAGGTGTTGGATATACTGAGGCGGCGAAGTACGTCGCGAATGTCAATTTCAGTTCTACACGACTCATTGATTTTTGCAAAGATAAGAAAGTCGTATTTGTTACAAACAATGCCACCAAGTCAAGAAAAAGCTATAAGACCAAATTTGATCAGCTAGGGATAGAAGCACATGTGGTGAGCGTGGGAGATGACATGATACTATGAGCAAAGAACAAATAAGGAGCATTGCAGGATGAGATCTACGGGTCGGCTTATGCTGCTGCCGTGTACATATCAACTGTCTTGCAAATACCCAAAACAAAGAAGGTTTATGTCATTGGTCAAGGAGGCTTAGAAGAAGAACTGCGCGGGGAGGGCATTCAGTTTATCGGTGGGACGGTACGGAAAAATTCTGCCTGAAGACGGGGACCTTTCTTGCTCACTCTAATCTCTCCAGGACCCCGCGGATAACACTGTACAGCCTTTCGATTTAGCTCAATTCACTCCAGACCCGGACGTCGCCGCAGTGGTCTGTGGGCTCGACACGCAGATTAATTATACCAAATTGTCCAAAGCCTTCCAATACCTGATCAAGGACCCAGGCTGTCACTTCATCGCCACCAATGAAGATAGCACCTACCCAACCGCAGCCGGTTTGTTGCCAGGTGCAGGTGCCATTAGTGCCCCACTTCGATATGCACTCGGCAAATCCCCTGTATGCACCGGAAAGCCAGCAAGCACCATGTTAGACTGTGTTAAAGCGAAGTTCGTTTCATCCCTGTCCAAACGCAAAGAGACTAAACCAGCCTATTAGAGTGCACTTTGATCCCCAGAGAACGATTATGGTCGGTGATAGATTGAATACAGACATACTGTTCGGAAAGAATGGTGGATTGGCAACCTTGCTTGTCCTCACTGGTTCGTCCTTCGCACTAACAGTAGTACCATCGCCCACTTACATCGATCGGTCAGGAATTACAACCGAGGAGGAAATTACGGGCCCTAATGCATCCTCAATCGTGCCGGACTTCTTTACCCAAGGACTAGGTGATTTCCGAGCTGTAGCATGAGCACTATAGACAACTTGACAGTGGAGGGAAAGCGGAGATTATGCCAGGACCTAGAAATTTAAATGCAGTAGATTTTTCAACATATGGTTTATTTAGATTTTGCAAGCTGTTGCGCGCGGGAATATTCCTGTGCCATATGTACGACGACATTGACACTCAGGGCAGCAAATGAGAAAAGGATGTATCCCGCAATTGCGCCAAATGCAGGGGTTAAAGGCCAAGCCTGGATAGATGTTATTTGCGAAAAGACGCTTAATAGTGGTGAAATTGCCACGCACCTGCCACGGTCGATCCCAATCGAGAGCAATAGGAATTATACCAAGCCAGCAACCCACAACCGTTCCTATCGTAGGAAACACGAGAGCGCGCTCAACGCCGTTCCGGGAGCTGTGTGTATCATGAACATCCCATGACACAGGAAGCAATAAAGCACGTACGAAAGCTCAGCAAATAGTCTAATCCATGTCCACTTTCTGATGATATGGGTAGAATTGGAACCTCCCCAAGGCACGCCGATAGTGTACGCCGGTGAGTAAACTGTCAGCACGGATATCAAAAGTGCAAGAAGATATGTTTTCCCTGTGAGACTGTAGGCACAAAGTCCGCGGGTTAGTCACGACCAGACAATAAATCGAGCTGAGAACCTTGTGAAAGGAGCCCCGAAGAGTACTAGAATAGCGTGAATCACCATGGATGCGCCGAACGTGGCTATGCATGCATTCCAAAATGTCTATGCCAGATCTAATGAGTCCATACCAGGCCTCGTACTTGAAGTGCGAACTACGCACTGTTATCTTATGCCGGTCATGCAATGCCTTTTCTGTTCTTCGCTCTTCCTCCGTTCCCTGGATACCGAGCTGGAGCCACCAGTCGCGCATCCATCCAGCCCACCAGATTTGTAGTATTAGCCCGCCAGCGCAGATGTAGAGCAATGTGGCGGCAGGTCGGGCAGTCAACGGAACAAGAAACTCGTGCTGTGGGCGATCTCGTGAAGATGTCTGACTCTCGTCCCATAGCGCGTTCGCAGAGTTTGTCACAAGAGTTGTCCGGGGAAGATAGAAGGTGACAAACATCCAGAGCGTCGTGTGGACGCCCAGTATGGAAAAATAACCAGTCAGTGATAGCAGAGTGCCGAACATGGGTGTCTGGGGTATGGCAGAAGGCGGCTGCGGAACAGTTGTAGCTGTAGCATCTTTGGGCGAGTCTCGCCCTTTCAGCTTACTTCTCTTCTGAGTCACCATGATGAAAGAGTTGTATGGTGACGGATGGGTGTTCGGTTTTTGGCATTTCACATTAGCAAGTAGCGTGACTACTATTTCTCACGAAACGCTTAAATACAATTTGCATTGATCGAGAGTCGTGAAGGTCGAGGTGGGCAAAAGGACAGCCGCCAGGCTGGACGTCCTTGGTCAACTCAACTGTAATATATATCCAAACATCTAACTAACGGTCAGCGGAAGGTAAACTTTCATTTCAACGACAGCGTGCAGTGTGCCATGACGGAAAATGAACGTCTTTAAAAAACCTTATCAAGTACACAGTATAGGTGGAATATCGCTGTTGAGTAAATTTGGATATAATGTGATCAGCACATGGGGTCCGACGGCGAGGGATAGAACGATCACGCTGAGCTCTCGCGGACGGCATAAGACCTCCTCGGCCAGATGTTTTGTGATCATCATGAAATACATGCGTGCATGGGATAAAAGCATAAAATTGAAGACGAGATCTACTTGCGGGAGGCAGTCTGCGACTTGATAACCTTCTTCACAATCTTGGCCTCCTCAACAAGGAAAGCCCGGAGGATACTGGATGTGCAAACTCATAAATATTTTAACGATTGCGATGACGGATAAATCACGCACCGAGACCTGACGCAGTCACCGCATCTTGAACCACCGTACGCACGCTGAACAGTCTTCTGGCGCTTGGAGATGGTGGCGTACTGGCGGGGGCGGAGGGCAGGGACCTAAACCAACGTTGTAAGAACAAAGTCCTCCTTCACAAGTTTCCGAACGTACACCAGCGAGGGCGGAGCCGCAGTCACCGCACTTGGGGGCGGTTCCAAGCTTTTTGAGGTGGTGGTAGACAAGCTTTCCTCCAGGGGTCTTCACAACGCGTCTGCGGTTGGAGGTGGTGTTATACGGCTGGCGCTTGCGGAGAGTGACACGTTGGGCCATGGCTGAAGCTAAACAGAGGTTTATTAATCAGTATCAAAGTATTTGACTCATCATTTCAGCCCCAAGCGATTCAGCTATAGTCTCCCCATGCTCATTCAAACGTCCCAAATTCCAACTTCCAATTCTGACCCATTTCGACAGTACGCGTTTCAAATATGCCACAAAATCGCCCAGTGCATCGTTTTTCTTCAAAATTGCGCGAATTTACTCACATTGACCGGCGAAAGAAGGTGTCTACAGCTCATTGTTAGCGCGCTTTCATATTCTGGACCAGCATAAATTCGCACCTTGTCTTGAGGATGTCGATGGCGATGACCAGCCGCTAATTCGAGACGATCGTGTGGCTGCTAAACTGTATAGTAGCACCGGACAACTCCGGTCGCGGCATATCATGTGACTAATCGCGTCAATCCTTTCCAATCAGGTGCACTCCTACTACTTCAACTATACACCCCGGGCCCCAACAGCCATTGGAAACGACTCGACAGATGAACATGTTTGACTACTTGCCGGATTCCTCTGGACATTTTACTTTGACTTCTGCTATCGGTTTCGTAACCTCTCCTTGTTGTCACCCGTCCAACGACATCGCAACCGCGTCACAGACCACAACTCTGGATCGAATCTTCTCAGCGTCATAAAGATCACCCTTATACGAGTGTTCGGGAGTGACATGAAATATAGCACAGTGAAAATTTCAATATTGGGCCTCCGCTACTCCTCTGATGCTTTAGAGGGGTTACGTGGTTGATAAATGCTCTTACAGACTCCTAACTGCTCCTCCGTTATGCACGACGCTTCTCTCAGCAGGTTCATGATTCATTTATCAGATTACTTCTGACTTGGGTTAATTATGATGCAAATGGCGACCTGCGTTAAGGACTTAGATCGCAGAAGGCGGCACGGGGTTAGTTATTTTGTCGTAGAAGGCTGTACGCAGCTCACGCAAGTTGGTCTTCCCCAATTGTTTTGTGCGTCGAAGTAGGAGAACAAATAACAACTTCTGCACATGGATTTTGGCTCCACGGGGCTGTACTCCATTGACACGATCATACCGGCCCAACTCCATATATTCCAGCTTTCTTGCATACGCATCCGTGCCCGTTGCTCCCGTTTCGTGCATGCCTGACGTCAGTGCATATCTACCCCTCACTTCAGATATCTTATTAAAGCCAATAAAACTTCAAGAAGACTGGTTTTGACCTTAATATCCATCGAACCACTCCTGTTACCTGTTTGTACTCTTCGTCCCGGACAGGAGACATGGGGAGCCTCTCAACGGCCGTATTCTACTGGTTAAATACATCTGCAAGAATTTGCTGACCACTTTTCTCAAAATTTTCTCAAAAATAGAAACGATTGCATGTGCTGTTACTAATCTGAAAGAATCACGTTTTAGAAATCTATGTACAGATTGACTGTTGCAACTCAAAGAAGGAGTTTCATCCCAGAGTTAATGTTTTACCAATCATCTCTAGCTGCTTGACTTGAATCAAACTTATGGAGATAAGCCTCAGGAGGAAGAGAATATGGGTTAATATCCGTCGAACTTCTATGTATATAATTATTACTACTTCTTTGTGATGCTCCAGCTTGAATACTCCAAGGCACAATGAGATAAAGAAACCAAAACAAGTCCAAAAGGTATGTGAGGTCCAGCACACGGTGTCTTCGATTTATAAGTTCTGACATCAAGATTGACTAGGCTGCGCAGGTAGTGAGGTGGTCAGACGTAATAAAAGCTATCTGGGAGAGCAAGTAAGAGCGCCCATGTAGTGGATATGAACAATGGATATAGATTTTGGAGTCAAGCTGGAAGAGAGACACTACTTGTGACCGAGAACTGCCATTGTAAATGAATATTACAACAACTTTTTCCTGATGAAGGCTAGTACCGGCCCTTTAATAGAGCTAAGAAGTATCACCCTTGATATGTTCTGTTCCATAGAGATCCTGAGGATATAACCTATATTATTTTGATATTTTCGAGCAGCGCGCACTGCTGGCACTGGTAAGCAGAATAGTAGGAGCCGCTGGTCATGAGCAGTGTTACCCTTACGTAGACCTGAGCGCTAACAGGCGACAACAAGCGCCGGACTGGTCATGGCCTCGGAATGAATCACTTTCATGATTAGAATTTATATGCTTATTTATTTTCAGCGAGCTGATCTGCGAGTTCAAAGCTTGATTCTCACGTTTGAGTCAACACGCGGTTCTGGACAAAATAGTAAGCCTGATGTGGATCCTAAGTGCAGTAGCTTTTATTTTAGTACTAGGACTATGCTGCGCAGGTGAGCAATCTATTTACCTTGACATAAACACCCCTAAGGTGGATGATACGCTGTTTCAATTACACAGTAACCAGTCTCTGTCGGTCGGTCGGACTATCCCAGAAGACTATAAGCGCACTGTCCAGCTAGTGCGGCGGAAAGGGGAACCTCATCAAAAAGAAATCGCGCATTATGCTAATAAAGCAGGTCACGTTGGTAAAACAAGAGACATAGAACACAGCAAAGACTCACCCGTCCGCCATCAGCTCGAGGAAGAAGCAGGATAATCCAAGCTCGAAGGTCACGCTGCACGAAAAAAAAATGATGAATGGACTGCGGGTCGCAGTGGGCGAGCCAGCGGTAACATATAGTCAAAAAGATATGATACATTGTAATCCGGTACAAGGGGTAAGTAAGCCATGGTAATCATACATCACACACAAGCACACATCGCAACGCAGTCCGTAGTCAGTCAGTCAGTCAGTCAGTCCATCAATACTCTACTTCACTGCAACTTGCAACTTCAGCTTCCAAGAGGCAAGTGGCTGTGAAACTCCCCTCCTTAGATGAACGGATTCCTCCCCGCCCGGCTCGTCACATCGCGCTCGCTCGGTCCGCCCTCGACATCCTCGCTGTCTCCCCATCCATACCCCTTCTTTGTGCCGTCCCCAAAGTCGTCCTTGACGTCGTCACCGCGGACGTACCCCGGCGGCTTGCCGTCGGCGTCGTACGGGGGAGCGACGAATGCGTCCTGCCCGGGAGGCGGGCCCGCGGGCGGCTGGTACGCCGGATAGCCACCGGCACCTGTCGGGGGAGGCCCGTACGGTGGGTTGTAGCGCGTCGGGAAGCCCGCGGTGCGTGGGGTGCGAATGAAGTTGGCGGGGGACGTCGGGTCGAGGACCTGTCTCAAGAAACTAAACGCGATTGCGGCGAAGAGACCTGCGAGTAAGGTGGTGAAGAGGAACGAGACGATCTCTGACCAGGAACCGCGACTAAATTGGCTTTGGCACCCTTGAGAACAAGTATATTAGCGCGTGTGTGAGGGAAGGGACCGGGAATGAGTGGCGGTTATCTCCGAGACTTACAAGAGGCTGCATCTGCTGCAGAAATGTTTTCGGTGTGAGATGGTCCAAAAAATCCGGGCTAATGCACAGAGTAAGTTAACATGTACTGTGAATATGGGGATCGAACATACGAATACAAGAGTTGACCCCTCGGTTGCGTTCGTGCATACTCTGATGATATCATTCTACAGATAATGTTACACGGGGGCGTCATAGTGAACGTTGGCGAGGCTCACTTTGAACGAGAAATGGGCTATGATTTGAATAAGACCGGTGGCGGCGATGATAAGAACTACGAGCCCCGACAGATATGCGAATATCCTAACGAAAGGTACTTTTTGCTAAAGAAGATTCAGCACAAGCTATTTCAACAAAACTAATGAACCCACCGTAAATGCAGCAAACATGCCAAAAAGCTGTAAAGCGAATGAGATCGTGAAGCCACCCGTAGACAACATACGCACCTCTATCGCAAAGACACCCATAAACAAAGCTCCAAGGATTATGGAATATAGTTGTAGTTTGCTCTCGTTATCTGTAGGTCGAGTTGAATTTGCATAACAAACGCTTGTAGACGCTTTGAATACATACTATCGCCCCATAGGGAGGCATTTCGGAAGAACCCAATCTAAACGGGATGAGAATAGTCCAAGTAATGACAAAGATCTAGAGGGCACATACTCCACTAATCAAGGTTATTGAACAGCTTATGTCATTAAATATAATCCTACTTACGAGAATAGCGTCCATAGTCCTCCAAGAAATGCGCCTATGACAACGGTTGGCAAACTTGATGCATGTATATCCTAATGCTACTCCACTCACAGACCATGACGACAGGACGCAGATTCTTGGTGTATACTCTGGTCACGAATGCATATGTTGGTGGGGCACCTGAGGAAGGTCAGAAAGGGTGTTCCAATGTGTGTTATGTAGTAAGCTTGCCTGCAGGAACAATGAATATGGACTGTCAGCGTTGAAAAATCCTACAGAACCCGACATACCTTGCGGTGGCGGAAGTCTTGTATCCATATTATACAGGTATTAGAGGTAAAAACGCACACAGTGCGATAAGAGAAGGATGGAGGTGAATGTCTTAAAGAAAGAAGGCAGACACAGCCCTCGGGACTGCTGATCACTGCCGTTGTTGTGGCTTATTTACACGCTGTTCCCTCGTGCAGCGTCATCGTCGCCACTGGCTCAGCCATCCGCAGCCAATAATCTTGATATAAATTACAAAGGTATGCATGTACTACTAGCCCGCGATGCGTCCGTATATGTAATAGCATTCAGGCACTTGCCGCGGAAGTGAACGATTATCAGGAAAAGACAATAATGATCGAAATAAATTTCCGCTACACTGCAGTATGCAAACTTGGTTTCTATCTGCCTTCCGGTACAAAAATCCTTCCTGTATACATATTTTATAACAAAATAACTGAAAGAGACAGGGAATATTGCATGGGCTTATACGGAGTGTTCGTAGCTCTGCGCAAAGCCAAGCGGGCGCGCCTGGACATGAAACCCGGATCAGCCGGCAAGGACGCACCGCCAGCGTTTATGAGTTCCCATCAGGCTTTTCCTTTCTTTGTCCGGTACCACCACGAGCACATCAACTGCCAGCCAGTATGATTCGCCCTCCTCCTCTCCAGCTAAAGCGTCAGCCTGTTATCTACAAGTTATCGTATCATATACTAATCAAGTCTATTCTTATAGTTGACAACAGGTTTCCACGTGAGTGACTTTGGCTGCGACAGCGGATCCATATACTCACCGCCTTCGGTCATAGACCCCGTACGGACTCCGAGTCAGACGAAGTCACAGTCGTTTATCTCGCAGCTGTACAAAGCCAACTGGAAGAACCCCGTCATCGCCGGTATGCGTCCATTGCCCATGACCCCGACCCCTCGTACTGAACTCGCATTGTTACAGTTGCTGGACTCAACGGTCTGCGGTTTGCATATGCGTAAGTCCCTAGGCTACCACTGACATTCACATCTTACTCACATGTTGTATGTTGTTGCAGATGTGTAAATATCGTTTACGTTGGTAGATGTTGACAACCACTGACGGTAACATGCCCCTAGTACAACGCTTGTGCAGATGTTATCGTAGATGACGGAGGTATGTTGCCTGGAATTGGATATAAATTTTAGTAATGCTCATCGTATTCTGCAGAGGCCGCCGAAAACCTAACCAAGGTTTCCATCGCGCTGGCCGTGATGTACTTGACGGCCTTCCTGATTGAAATGTATGGTATCATCGGTGTTTCAATAGTGCGTCGCTCTTTTTACGCCATTGGCGCTTATGCTTACCATAGGCGACAGCAACGTCTCGGTCTTGTCCGTGCGTATCTGTACCTCACATTCTTTTCGACCATCCTTGTTTCCGCTGCGGCCATCCTCAAAGGCGTCTCCTATTTCGCGTTCGCGGTACGCTGGACGTCTTTTTGTAGCCTTACGTTAAAGCTCATTAGGCAATACAGGAAGAAATAGTAGGTGAATGTATCGTTCTAGCCATGGATGGTCGTACCGCCGAGAAGGCTCTATTCGTATGCTCTTTCTACGTTTCCATCTCGCCTGCTGCTTACCGAGCCCCTTGCAGCGCTCGCACCCCTGGCCGTCGGCAACATACGGCATGCGGCATATCACCGCGCGGAAACGTATGTACACTACCGACCGCTTCACGCGTACTAACTAACCCCATCTTGTCGGTAGTATGCATCTATGGATGGGTGCAACACTCCTGGGCAGAGGTCGCCGCCGTCTTCCTTTTCGGTGTCGTCCCAGCAGTCGTCTACTGCGCCCTGGTGTTTGCATACTACCGCCAGGCGACCGACTCAACCCACGCAGCGTGCCTCGTATCCGACTCTCCAGAGCGCGCTCCGGGTAGACGCTACGGCGGAGGCGGCAATGCGCGCCCCCCGCGGGGCTACGAACAGGTTGGCATGCACTCAGGGCGCACCACGGCCACAACGGCCGGACAGGGCATCGCTGGCCCCTCACGGCGACGCACGCACATGAACTCGCGCGCGCCACCCATGCGCGAGCGCTCCGTGCGAGGCGTCGATGCATACGCCCCGGCACCCAACCCGACCAGCACGAGCACTGCCAGCACACTCTCATCGACGCGCGGCGGGGCACTGATCGCGGGCACGAAGCGGGGCGCGCACGGGCCTGGGTCAGTATCCGCTGCGACGTATCGCAGCCTGCAGCGCGCGCATCGCCCACCGCCGCTCCTCGGAAGCCCGTCGCCTGTTGGGTTCGGGCGGACACCTGGCCCACCGTCGTACCGCCCCTCCCGGGTGTACGCTGCGTTCGCAGCGCCTGTGGCTATGGATGCGCAGGTGGGCGAGTGGGGCACTTTCGCGTGAGTTGGGTATATGTGAGGTA
The DNA here is from genome assembly GCA_028532985.1 of Stropharia rugosoannulata. NCBI lineage: Eukaryota > Fungi > Basidiomycota > Agaricomycetes > Agaricales > Strophariaceae > Stropharia > Stropharia rugosoannulata. The sequence continues at coordinate 949,744 of JANCIK010000013.1, read as the reverse complement.
CTGGACCATCTTAGCATACACATGGATACAGATAGACGTTAAATGGACATCTTTTGATATGTACCCTTGCCTGTTCGTAAGCTATGGACAGGACTAAGATGCATGTGAAAGTGTGTAGTTTTGAGTGTAAAAATAATATGTACAGTTTGCACTGCAAGCATTACAATGTAAAGACGCTGCACGCTGTACGGAAATGGCGGCATCGCTGTGGCACAGTACATTCTAGGTAAGCCTGAGGTTGTAATTTTGTAACCCAGATACGGACCAAATAAAACCTGACATGAAGCTCGAAGCTTGACCGGTTGACCCATCATCGTTTTATCGATCCTCGCTCACCCGCCCCACCACGGTTGCACTCCCCTCTCTCCTTCGCACTCTATCAGCTTGTGACGACCCCAAGACGATCCCTACTGTACTTGTCTAAGACTGTGGAAAGGGACTGAACGTGTCTCACCGGGGTAATCCCATTTGACCTCGGGAGTCAGCAGACAGGGACGGCAAGACAACTGCTCGCAAGCTATTCGCCTCGAGTCTGAGTCTATGGTATTGATGTGGGCTGTACCACGGTATAGTCAAACACTTGGCACAAGGACAACTCAGTGTGAACTTCAAGGGCTCAAGCCGTGTTACAAGTTCTCTCTTTTCGACCATGCGAAGGTTTTACTGTCTACCTTGGACATACCTTCAACTACTGCTTTCGAAACTAGGAGACTCGCATACGTTGGGCATACGAAATCCTTTATGACGAATCTATGAATTGAGCCTTTTCTGATACTGATGAATGACTTGTCCTTGGAGTCATCATTTGCATCACCCGCTAGCCTTCTGCATCATTGTCTATTCTCTCATCTGACAACGTAAAACCCTTAAGACATTGTTTATTCGGTCCACTGGGTATCACTATTTCCTCCTTTTACTAGATACAATTTTCTGCCTAGAACATGGAGCCAACTGAATGGGTCATAGTGGATGATACCGATCCCAACCTCAACTACACCGGAAATTGGTTTTTTGAAAACGGATATCTCGACTCTTCTGGAAGCTGGGGTCCGCCGTATCTGAGTACTGTGCATGGCATCCAAGCTAACGGGAGTGTTACGTACCACTTCTCTGGTGAGCACTTCCTCCATTATATATTTCAGTGCTTCACACTAAGGCCATGCATAGGAACGGGGGTTCTTGTGACAGGCGCCATTAGCAACTTGCCTGCAGCGACCTCTGAAAGAATGACTTGGCAGTGTGTAGTCGACGGTTCCCCCATCCCTGTCACAACATATAGCGTCATAGAGAATTGGCTTGACATGTGTCAGTCTGACTTGACTGACGGGGTGCATACACTCGTGGTGAACGTTGTTGCAAGTCCGAAACAAACGTTCTGGCTTGATTCCGTCCAGTATATTCCATCCAGAGGAGCTTTGTTGGCCGAAGAAGCTTTGACAATTGACTGCCACGACCCCTCCTTTCAATACAGCCCTGATTGGATTGCTTACTCTCCAGGTTTTATAACCAACACCACGGGCGCCAAAATCAGCTTCTCGTTTAATGGTGCGTTCACTTAGCTCGCTTTCTAGCTGGATTTGGGCTTACCACTACCTGTTGGGTCAAGGCATGTCCCTCATTTGGTATGGCTTTTACGACTCGATCACCTACCCATTCGCGGAAACGTCAGCGACGTATTCCATTGACGGGAGTTCACCAACTTCGTTTCCGCTAAACGGCGTCATCGCGACTGAGACTGCTCAGCATTACCAAGTTATTTTCCAAATTAACGGCCTTCCAGCCGGTCATCATAATCTTGAGGTCGTCTATCAAGGAAATGCAAGCCTGACTCCTCTGAGTCTTGAGAACGTAGTATATGCAGGCAAGGACTTGTCCTCACAAGCCTCTTCTGGGCCTGTATTATCTCCCACGACTAGTACTGGACCAACAGGACCTGCGGTAGCCGTGCCATCCAGTAATAGCATGTCGGCACCAGACAGCAGTACCACTGCTCACATGCAGAAGCAAAAACACGGTTTTAAAGACCTGGGAATCATTCTGGGACTCAGTATAACAGCCTTGCTTCTGCTCCTGGGTGGTGTGATAGTTTGGCGGCGCAGACGCAGATTGCTGCCACATCTAAATAATAGTTCCCGCCTGGAAGTTTCCCCATTCTACATCAACTCCCAGCCTGGTCCCATTGCATCTGGGCTCCGAACTGGTAAAGGAGAAAGTCGGCAAAGGGAACGAGAACCGGGGTGCAGGAGTGAATCGGTGCAACCACCACCTTATTGCAACAGTGACGCCCAATTCTACAGCTCCTGAGTAGACATATAGTATGATTATTAATACTAGGAAACACTTTAACTAGTTATTTTTTGTTTTCAGTGTATACACAGGCCGTGCTTGTCAATGTGCTATTTACATTTTCTTACGCAGAGTAGTCCGGGTCGAAGATCCTCAGTAATCCAAATACGTGGCTTCGTTATAGTGTACGCATAAACACCCACAGATACGCACACTGGCCATGAGAAGGTGCTCCTACGTCGATGCATATTCAGCGGTCTACGACGCTAGCAAGCACGAGCACGGCACTCTCTTCGACGCGCAGCACGCGAACACTAATTGTGGGCATGAAGTGAGGACGTACGGGCCCCGTACGGCGTCCTCTGCTATTAAACTAGCCTTCTGTGTGGCCCATACCTCATTGGTCACATAGGGGTGTATGCTGTGAACAAAGCGGCACCGAATGGGTGTGGACAATGATATTGAATGAATGTGAACTTCTACTAACGCGTGCGTAGTTTTCAGCTTGTAAAAATTTTCCCACCCTCTCACCTCTCCTACAGCCCCAATACTCACTGAGCCCTGGACCCTACTACTGCATTTTTCGAAGCACTACAGCCTCTATCCCTCCTTCGTTGCTTCTCTCTATTGCCGAATATCCACCCCGGCTCAGCCGCTGCTGCATATACATCTCCGTTTCAAAACGCCCGCCCTAATAACGGATACCGGTCATCTCGTCTCATATTGACGCTAGTGTACTGCTCGGGGCTGCACTATACTTGTGTATCGTCGTGGAGCTATCACACAAGATCATGTATCTTGCACGATCAAGGAAACGCTCACTATGTGTCTGGTCGCGATGGCGTCGAGTCATGTTTCTCGGGCTGTCCCCCGCACTACATGGAATCATGCTTCCACCTGCTGCTCAGGCTATCGAAGCTACGAGACTCGCGTACAACAATGTCTAACAATTGATGTTATCAGTTGATGAATGACTTGCCCTGGAAAACATCATTAAGAGATTCTTTGTTCGGTATACTGGTATTCCTTCCTTTTGTTGGATATACATTCTTATGCGCAGGAAATGTCAGTCGCCGAGTGGGCCATAGCGGACGATACCGATTCCAGCGTTAGCTACGACGGAGCATGATTTTTGACTAAAGGCAACCTCGACTCTTCTGGAAGTTATGGTCCACCGTATCTGAGCACTCTGCATGGAATTCAAGGGAATGGGAGTCTTACATACCAATTTTCTGGTGAGCATGTCTTCGCAGTATGTTCTATAGCATACCACATTGAAGAAGTGGACAGGAACGGGAGTTATTCTCGCAGGAGCCATCGACAGTTTGCCTTCGCCAAGCTCTGAGCGCATGACCCGGCAATGTGCAGTGGACGGCTCTCCTATCCAGGTTAAGACATACAACATTATAGAGAATCGACTTGCAATTTGTGAAGGGGACAACTTGGCTGACAGCACGCATACGCTCGTGGTTAACGTTGTTGCAACTGCTGAACAGACATTCTGGTTTGACTATGTGCAGTATAGGTTTTGCCAGTGGACACTAAATAGATAGATGTGAAATGAACATCTCAAGCGCGCGTCCGTAAGTCATCTTCTGGACTGGCCTAACTGAGATATCTGATACAACTTATGGTTGCAAGTCAGCGTTCAGTTGACTTAACAGGATATGTCCACGTGACTCCGCTAATAGCTCGCTCACGGAGAAAGCCGAACCGTCCCGGCCATCTGGCATCCATGGCCGCCAGTGATTTTCTGCTCATTATTCTCTACCAAACACTGATGTATGACTCTGAGTCTACGGGCAATCCTGCAGCAGGCAAGTATCCATACGATGACGGACCCATCAGATGCAATCTGGAGGACTCTAATCTACCGTTCTTGTCCGTTCTCAAGATACTTATAGAACTCTGAAAGACGGTCAGCAAGACACAGCGAGGCCACATGTACATTATATTTGCCATGCCCATTTGTCGCAAGGCCCCCATGGAGCTCTGAAAGATGGTCGACCCCTGTTCAACTCAGCAGATCGGAAGGTCAACATGACAGTTACTCCGTTAGAACGGGTATTGACACGGCCTGTACAGCTATTTTCGAGTAAAATGTCAAGCCGCCGGGGGTGTACGCTTCAAGCTTCAAGCTTCAAGCCTCAGTCATTTCAAGGTTCAAGGTTCAACCGTAACGCGTAAAGTTTGACGTTTTCGTACTTGTGAAGAGTCCACCGTCTGACGCAATGCTTTGAGCTCCCACGACGCTGGATTCGCCATTGGAGGTACAAGAACTCTAACAATCCGGGTATTGTCATTCCACGATCAGTTTGATATTGATGATGCCTTGTACATCACAGGTTACAGGGCCTCGACAAGATCAATCACTCGCCAGCATCAGCGCTGTTCTCCATCAGATCCTATTTTATAACGCTTAAGACAATGTTTTTTTGCTACCCGAGTGATATTCTTCCTTTGCCTTTGTTTCACACAACCTCTTGTCTGGGAAATGTCACTAGAATGGATCATAGTGGACGATACCGACCCCAACATCAGCTACAACGGAGACTGGTTTGCGACTCAAGACAATCTTGACTCTTCTGGAAGTTTTGGTCCGCCATATCTGAGCACTTTGCATGGAATTCAGGGGAATGGAAGTATTACATACCGCTTTACTGGTGAGCATGTCATCCCACATAATACGAAATTCGACATTGATGGAGTAATGGATCTGTAGGAACGGAAGTTATTCTGACGGGCGCTATCGACAGTTTGCCTCCATCAAGCTCTGAAGGCATGACTTGGCAGTGTGTAGTTGACGGCTCGCTCATCCAGGTCAACACATACAACTCTGTTGACAATCGCCTTGACATGTGTGAGTCGGACAACTTGGCCGACAGCGCACATACCCTTGTGGTGAATGTTATTGCAAGTGCTGAGCAAACGTTCTGGTTTGATTACGTGCAATACGTTCCGTCCCCAACTACCTCGCTAACTGACGAGGCCATGATGGTTGACTCTCATGACTCCCGGGTTCAATACAGCTCTGACTGGACTGAACATTTCCCGGGATTTGCTTCTAATAACCCAGGCGCCAAAATTAATTTTTCATTCATCGGTACGCTGTCTCAGCACGTTATCATTAGCTGGACCTGGACTCACACTACCACTGGCGAAAAGGCACATCTCTCATCTGGTACGGGTTTTACGACTCAATCACATTCCCGTCTACGCAAACATCAGCAACTTACTCCGTTGATGGGGGTGCGCCGACTTCGTTTCCTCTGAATGGCGTAACCGCCACAGAAACTGCTCAGTGGTTCCAAGTTCTGTTTGAAATCAATGGTATCCCTGCGGGGAGCCATACTCTTGAGGTCGTCTATCAAGGAAATACAAACACAGCTCCTCTTAGCGTTGAGAGCGTTGTATTTTCGGGCAAGGACCTGCTTGCTAGTATACCTGCTGGTGGTTCTCCGCCTACTACTTCAACCCCTTTCTCCTCCCCAACGTCTTCGACGATAACGTCGGCTACATCTTCCCAAGTTTCTTTATCACCGTCTTCACCATCTTCTCTGCCACTATCTATACCGACCTTGTCTCAAACGACGCAGCCTCCCGCGACTAGTACTGGATTAACAGCACCTGGTACAACAGTCCCGTCTAATAATAATGTCTCCCATGACATATCAGCAATGTCGACATCAATGACGTCTACAAGCACCAGTGCCGCTGCGCAAAAGCACGGCCCTGGTAATACTAACCTAGGCATTATTCTAGGACTCTCCGTAGCAGCCTTACTTCTTCTCCTGGGCGGTGTACTAGTGTGGCGTCGCAGACGCAAATCCTATCCTACTAATAACTCGCGTCTGGAAGTTTCCCCATTCTGGATTACCCCCCAGTCTGACTCCTACGATATCGAACAGTCATCCAGTGATGCGGAACAGCTAGTATCTGGTCCTGAGAGCGATGTATCTACAGCCGAGGAAAAAGGTGCAATAGAGCAGAGGGAACAAAATTCTGAGGGCGTAGATGGAGTGTCTTTTACCACGCGGATTGGTTCCATCCCACCGCCTTATTATAAATAGTCCGGTTTACATAGCTAGAGGTGTCCCCGTGAGATAAAGGATAGATCCGAGTCTTATGATATGGTGCTATCCCTCACGCACGGGCACAAAAAGATATTAATCAGATGTGGTAGCGGGCCTTGTTACAGGATGCCAATATTTGTAGGGCATACACAACTTCCGATTGCGAGTAATCGATCTGTTCTGCACACCTTCGGATGGTGTATTTAAACGGGGCGGGGATCATGGCACGACGGTCTCGTCGTAACAACTTTTATACTCCCCTTGGCCGGCCTAATAACATGGCGGCGCAAATTATTTTATTCTGGCAGTAGTAATGCTACCGCTACTAGCTCCCGCCTGGAAGTTTCCCCTTCTTGGCAGAGTCACAGCCTGGTGCAGGAAATTTGGAACGACTACCTGTTTTCCAAAGTAGTAAAAGAGAAACCAGGCAAACGGAGGAAGACCCTCAATCCAGGGATACTATGTCTCTGACAAGACAGCACAGATCAGTGCAGCCACCGCCTTATTGTACATAGGTGGTATGACGTGATTAGCTTTACTGCCGCCCTGAAGTACAGGCCGTGAAATGAACTAACGGACCACCCTATTACTGAGATGTTAATAATGATATTCGACGTTGCTCAGTGATCCAAATTGTTACTTCGTTATATTACTTCTGTGGTGTACGAGTAGGAACGAATACAAACTCGCGCAGCCATGCACACCGCCTGTGCTCGACCGCTCAGTGCGCGCAGCCCGCGCAGACGCACAGGTAGACAATCCAAACGAGAAAGAGTACCACGAGCAAGCTATAGACTCTTCTCGAGTTCTCGAAACGCGATAGAGCACTGACTGGGGGAGTGAAGCGGGGTTTTTCCAGTCCAATAGAACATCTCAAGTGCACGTCCGTAAGTCATCTTCAGGTCTGGCATAACTGAAATATCTGATACGATCTATGGTTGTAAGTTAGCGTTCGCCATTGACCTCAGTTGACTTAGCAGGATCTGTCCACAACGTGACTCCGCTGATAGCTTGCTCACGGAGAAAGCCGAACCGTCCCGGCCATCTGGCATCCATGGCCGCCAGTGATTTTCTGCTCATTATTCTCTACCAACTTACACTGATGTATGACTCTGAGTCTACGGGCAATCCTGCAGCAGGCAAGTATCCATACAATGACGGACCCATCAGATGCAACCTGGAGGACTCTGATCTTGCTCTGGTCTACCGTTCTTGTCCGTTCTCAAGATACTTATGTATAGAGCTCTGAAAAACGGTCAGCATATTATCAGACACAGCGAGGCCACATGTACATTATATTTGCCATGCCCATTCGTCGCAAGGCCCCCATGGAGCTCTGAAAGATGGATATATGACGTTTCCGAGGAAAGAGGTTTCCAGTTTTTTGCGGTTTTATTGCTGTTTCCAGGGTGAGAAACCAGAAAAAACTGGTTAAATTTCTGATGGAAGGTCAACATGACAGTTACTCGGTTAGAACGGGTATTGACACGGCTGGTACAGCTATTTTCGAGTAAAATGTCAGGCCGGTGTACTACGCTTCAAGCTTCAAGCCTCAGTCATTTCAAGGTTCAACCGTAACGCGTAAAGTTTGACGTTTTCGTACTTGCGAAAAGTCCACCGTCTAACGCAATTAATGCTTTGAGCTCCCGCGACGCTGGATTCGCCATTGGAGGACAAGAACTCTAATATTGACCTTTTACGATCAGTTTGATATTGATAAATGCCTTGTACATCGCAGGTTACAGGCCTCGACTAATAGATCATTTCTATCACTCGCCAGAATCAGCGCTGTTCTCTCATCAGTTCCTATTTTATAATATTTAAGACAATGTTTTTTGCTACCCTGAGTGATATTCTTCCTTTGCCTTTGTTCCACACAACTTCTTGTTTGGGAAATGTCACTAGAATGGGTCATAGTGGACGATACCGACCCCAACATCAGCTACAACGGAGACTGGTTTGCGACTCAAGGCAATCTTGACTCTTCTGGAAGTTTTGGTCCGCCATATCTAAGCACTTTGCATGGAATTCAGGGGAATGGAAGTATTACATACCGCTTTACTGGTGAGCATGTCATCCCACATAATACGAAATTCGACATTGATGGAGTAATGGATCTGTAGGAACAGAAGTTATTCTGACGGGCGCTATTGACAGTTTGCCTCCATCAAGCTCTGAAGGCATGACTTGGCAGTGTGTGGTTGACGGCTCGCCCATCCAGGTCAACACATACAACTCTATTGACAATCGCCTTGACATGTGCGAGTTGGACAACTTGGCCGACAGCGCACATACTGTAAGGGCGACTCTGCGCAGTGTCGAGCTCACACGAGACCTAGCAGAGGGATTCCGAAGTTTATTAAGCTGTAAACTATAAATACAATAGAAGCGCACCTAGCAGAGGGATTCCGAAGACAAAAGCCTAAGGAAACCCGCTGCTGGACGCCACAGTACATAATAGAAGCGTTGATTGATGCGTGAGAATAAACTATACAGTTGATCCGCCACAAGAAGCCACCACATCACGTCCTCATGTGATGTGCATCATACATCATATGCACAACACATGATGGACGTGTCCCATCAGTACGTCACATGATGTAAACCGCGCGCGCCTGTGCACAGTACACACTGCAGAGCATAGTGTACACTGCACGGGCTGCGCGCGGCGTAAGAAATAAAAATAAAATAAAATAAAAGAAAGTGAAGGAAGACGAAATGAAATAAAATAAAGGGTGACGCTGGCGTCCCCTTACATCACCCCCCCTTCAAGACACGGCGTCCCGGCGTGGCAAGGTGATCCACTCGCCACCATTGACTGTTCTATACTGTCCAGGCTCAATTGCCAGGGAGCCAATAACCCGCGGAGCATCAGGATGTTCCCGGTAGAACTTGGCCACCAGCTGAGGTGAGAAGACGTCTTCCGCATGCTCCCAGGAGTTCTCCTCATACCCATACCCCTTCCATTTGACGAGGAACTGAAGCCTGTTTCGATGGATGCGGCTGTTGAGGATGGCCTCAACCTCGTACTCCAGCTCGTTATCCACCAGCTCAGGTTCCGGAGGAGGCGCTGCAATGCGGCCCAGAATAGGGTCAGGGAGACAGGGCGTGAGCTTGACAACAGGGAAGACAGGGTGGAGACGCTTGAGAGAAACCGGGAGTTTGAGACGGTAGGCATGAGATCCAACAGCAGCCTCGACCGTATACGGGCCCAGGAGATGGTGGGACAACTTCTTGGAGGGACGGGAGGTACGGATGTCTGACGCATCCAGGTAGACCTTGTCACCTGGTTTGTACACCGGGAGAGGGTCACGTCGCCGGTTGTAGAAGCGAGCCATGTCATCTTTGGCCTTAGCCAGCGCTGACTTGGCTTCTTCCAACGTACTAGCCATCTGCTCCTTGAACTCATTCACAGTCTCCAGAGACGATGGAGCTTCATGAGGTTCAAAGCCCATCCGAGGGTGTCGTCCAGTGTCGAGCATGAAAGGCGTATGCTGGGTGGAGGCATGGACATGGTTGTTGTACTGGAACTCGGCCAGAGGCAAGAGATCCTCCCAGTCGTCCTGACGCTCATTCACAAAGGTCCGCAAGTACTGTTCCAACTCCATGTTAACGCGCTCTGTCTGACCATCAGACTGGGGGTGGTAGGCAGTGGACGTCGCCAGGCGGATTCCCAACAACCGGTAAAGCTCTCTAGTGAACTCGGCAATGAACTGAGGCCCACGATCCGAGAGGACTATCCGAGGGAGACCATGGTGGCGCCAGACATAACGGAGATAGAGCCGGGCCGCTCCAAGTGCACTAACAGTGGTAGTCGTTGGGATAAAGTGACCGCGCTTGGAGACTGAGTCTATCACGTTCATGATGGCGTCATGTCCATTAGAGAGAGGGAGTTCCACGATGAAGTCCACACTGATAACCGCCCAGCGCTGCTCAGGGATAGGGAGAGGATGAAGCTCACCAACCGGGCGGTGACGCTGGATCTTGGTGCGAATACAGAGGTCACAGGTCTTGCAGTACTGTCCAATGTACTGAGACATCTGGGGCCACCAGTAGTTGCGCGATACTAACTCCAGTGTCTTCCAACGTCCAGCATGACCAGCCACCTTGGTGTTGTGGTGTAAGGAGACAATACGGCGGCGGAGATCAGGGTCGTTGGGGACATAGATCTTATCCCGGAAGCTGAGGAGACCATCTTGCATCCTCCACTCCGAGGATCGCACAGAACGCATCAGAAAATCCTGATTTTCTTTGAAGCACATTGTAGTACCCAAGGCAAAGACATGTAGCTGGCTGTAGAGCTGTAGTAGGCTGTAGTAGACCATAGACTCGTCTAGGTGCTACGCAGTCCTGAATAATTATTGCCGTTCTACAGAGTGCTCTCAAGGCTGGCATGGTACCTACAAAGCGTTAGAGTGAGTCTACACCGCGATGTAAACAAATGGGTCTGTGGACAAACCAGAGAAAATTCACAAAAATGTTTGCCATGTTTAAGAATTGAACCAACAACTGCGCAAGTATACTCTAATGCATAATACCACTCGACCATTTGTTGCACTTTTGGTCCTTCCCAGCTGCCACACAGACTGTACACAGACGGATACGAACCATTGTAGCCCGTGGAAAATTAGTTCAAGGTGAGCAGATTTCGTGCCATGACCATATTTCGTCTTCATCAAAGTCCATTGAGCCCGCCCTAAATCTGACACGTGACACACATCTTGCCACGTCCCCGCTTGCGCCTTGCTTTCCTTCTTCCTACACACTTCTATCTGTCGCCCAAGTCTTTCACCACGCTCTCCCCACTGTGTGACTTACTCCGAGCTTGTGGACCATGGCAAGCACCGTAGTAGGACACTAACATATGTTTTGATTGCACTGTGGATGGCTGGAGTGGGAAAAGGTGAGTAGCTGCAGTCTTCGTGTCCTTTTTCTTTCTTACAAAACTCGAACAGACTCTGGTATACAACTGTGCAAACTATGCAGCTCTGCATGCTTCATGCATGCCAGCACGTCCTATGACTGCCTACGAACACACTGCTGGGGACCTGAACCTGGACCTGAATGGGATCTAACAAATGAATGTTGAACATGCTGCCTGCGGCCCCAGCCTCTGCTTGTTATGCGCGTGACACCTGCTATCTATGTGTGCTCTTCGACGTAAACTGCACTTCGGAACTCATGGAAGGCGGTCAGTCGCCCCCTACCTGTGCATTTGCATCATTAGGCTCACTGTCATCTGTGCTGCTATGCCTCCGGTGGCTGCCACCCTTGCTACCCTCGTTTATTACTTCTCTGTTACTTGTTGCTGGCTTTATACTTGCTTTGGGCATAACATTGGCATCAAGTTCACCGCCACCACTATGCGGGGCGGGCTGGGCCCCTATTACCTGCTGTGACTCCGGGCTTCATGAACACCTCCAGCGCTGTCATTTTTTGGTCCTAACTCTGAATATGTTATATGTACATATATTACTATGTTACCTGTTGCCTGTTGTATGCGTACTACTGTCTCTGCAATATAATTTAATGTTTGAAACGAGAAAGTATAGGATTAACTAAAACTAAGTGATATGTACTAGGTATAGTATTTGATATTGATGTCAAGTCTGTAGCGCTGCATAGCAATATTGGCTATGCCATGTAGTAATATGTAGCACTAGTGTTGTGCTATGTAGCGGCTTGGGCATCCTGTAAAGAGGGGGGGATTTGCTATAGTGCTACACGGCTACACAGCGCTGCGTAGGCAGCTGTAGCAAAATCAGGATTTTCTGATGCGGGCCCCACTGCTCAACAAACCCTTTGCTGCCTTCGCCACCATCTCCTCATGTTTCCCCTGACGGTTTCCCTTCCGGATCTCGTGCAACAAGTCCTTCTCCTTGCCCACCAGCTCCACCGCCTCGAGCGCCCGGATAGCAAAGAAGGCGGGCTTGAGGAGTGTCATCTCAGCGTTATCCCCAGCGCCGTCTCCATGATCAGCTCGTCGCGAGAGGGCATCAGGTTTCCCCATGGAACGGCCAGGGCGGTGGCAGAGCGTGAAGTCGAAGCGGGAGAGGTAGAGGGACCAGCGGGCCTGTCTGCGGTTAAGCTTTTTGGCCGTCATGAAGTACTCCAGATTCTTGTGGTCTGTCCAGATCTCCACCGGATGAGCTGCACCTTCAAGGAAGTGTCTCCACTCCTCCAGGGCTCGAATCACCGCTAGCATCTCCTTGTCATGGATCTCGTAGTTACGCTGTACGGGACTGAGGCTCTTGGAGTAATAGGCGACAGGGTGCCATTTCCCATCTTCACGTGACTGCTGAGAGAGCACAGCACCAGTAGCAAAGTCCGAGGAGTCTGCCTCAACGCGGTAGGGCAGGTCGTCGTGAGGGAAAGCCAGGATGGGAGCCGAAGTCACTGCAGTACGCAACATGTCAAAGGCGGCCTGAGCATCAGAGGACCACGACCAGGGAGTATCCTTATGCGTCAGCTCAAAAAGCGGACGGGCATGGTGAGAGAAGTCCTCGATGAAGCGGCGATAGAAGTTGACGAAGCCCAAGAAGCTCTGTACCTCCTTGCGTGACTTGGGAACCGGCCACTCTGCTACACCCGCAATCTTGACCGGGTCCATCTCCACCTGACCTTCCGAGATGATGAGCCCCAGATACTCAATGCGACGCTTCTCAAACTCGCACTTCTCCGGCTTGAGATACAACCGGTGGAGTCGCAGACGCTCCATGACCAGACGTGTCACCCGACGATGTTCCTCGAGGGTCTTGGTGTAGATGAGGATATCGTCAAGGTAAACACAGACAATGCCCTCGAAAATGAGGTCGTTGAATATCTCGTTCATCATGGTCTGGAACGTTGCAGGCGAGTTGGTGAGACCAAAGAACATAACCGTAGGCTCGAACAGACCGCGGTTTGTTCGGAACGCCGCCTTCCACTCATCTCCCTCCTTGATGCACACATTGTTGTACCCCCACCGCACGTCAAGCTTGGTGAAGTAGCTGGCACCACGGAGTTGTTGGATGAGGTCAGAGACGAGAGGAAGCGGGTAGCGGTTCTTGATGGTCATGGCGTTCAGCACACGGTAGTCCTGGATGAGGCGCAATGACCCGTCCTTCTTCTTGATAAAGAAGACAGGAGACGCCATCGGAGACTTAGAGGGACGAATACGGCCAGTGGCGAGGTTCTCCTGTAAGAACGCATCTAGTTCCTTCTGCTCAGGAAGCGTCATAGGATACACCTTGCAGTTGCTGGGTGTCGCTCCGAGTTCCAGTTCAATGGCGTGATCCCAAGGTCGACGTTCTGGCAAGACATCAAAGGACTCCTTTGAGAAGACGTCCTTGAAGTCATGCAAATGGTTAGGAACGTCGTTGCGGAAGTCCTTCTGTCCAGAGTTGGACGCAAAGGCTTCTGCGAGCCGCTGGGACACGGTGGAGGTAGACTGAATGAACTGGGACTCGGGGGGTAATGACACCGCAAACAGCCGGTTGTCGTCGTCCTCCCAGACAGAGTGGAGGGCCTCTAGTAAGCTGCAAGCGTCCTTAGGAGCAGGCAGCGGTTCAACTTCCTCCAACTCCATCTCGGGGACTTCGTCGTCATCGTCCTCCAGCTCCATAAGGAGGGGCATAGGGCCCTGGGTACAGGTCTCCACCGCTCTGATCTCTGCGCGAAGCTTAGACTTCTCTGCACGGATCTCATCACGGCACGTGGAGCACCGGCGTGGGCACCGTGACATCTTCACCTCTCCAGTGATCCAGTCCACTTCAGGGTTGTGTTCTCGAAGCCAAGTGTGGCCCAGAATCATATCCTGACATCCGAGGTTGGTGACGGGGAAGACGGCGCGTTCAGTGTGGTCCTTGTAGCGAAGGATGAGCTCCACAATGGACGTGATAGAGCTGTCTTCATTGAGTGAACCGTCAATGTTGTGGACTGGAATGGGGACCAAGAGAGGGCGTTCCGTCAGCTTGTGCTGCTGGACGTACTTGCGACTGATGAAGCACTGGTCAGCACCGCAGTCAACCAGGGGCCTGAGGCGAAAACGCTGGCCCGTGTCCGTGGTCTCGATCTCCACTGGAAGGTGAAGGGAGTTGGGACTCGGAGTAGCGGCAATGGTGTAATGAGAGGGAAGTGTGCGCTCCCAGCGGCGAGCACGGGCCTGGATGCGTAACGCAGCAATGGAGAGAGACTTGGGAGCAGGGGATTTAGGCGTGTCAGGCAGTCGTGAAGGTAGGTCTGGAACAGAAATAGATTCGCAGGGCTCTACTGACAGTACACTATAACGACTGCCACGCGCAAACGAGGGCACGCCGCTCACTCGTCGCGATGCACAAAATCCTCCTCCTCCTGGACATCATCCTCCTTCCTTTCATCCACTGGCGGAATAGCATCCTCCTGGCCCTCCGCAGCGCGCATGTGCTCGAGTTGCTCCTGAAGCTCCGTGAGAGTCATGTGGCGAATGTCGAAAGCCCGGGGACAATCTCGAGAGATGTGACCAGGTTTACCACAGCGATAGCAGGTAGGGGGTGTCTTCCCAGCACTACGAGCACGATCAATGTCCATGGGAGCGCCCAGAGGAAGAGCAGGGGCAGCGGGCGCGCGAGGGGCAGGAATAATGGGCAGAGAAGCACGTGGAACGGTCGCAGGGGAGGCGGATGAACGCGAAGCCGCGGGGGGACCAGAAGGCGTAGGGTGTGCCGCACGGAAGAGCTGGTTGGTCTCGCGGTTGCGAGCAACCTCCACGGCACGTTCATACCATCCCTGAAGCGAGGCGGGTCGACTCTCTGAGGGCAGGTTGGCGACTTGACTGTCCAGCGAAGGGGATAGACCACGACGGAACTTCATAATCAACGCCTTCTCGTCAATGTACCCAGACTTGAGGACAAGGTCCTTGAAGGCGTCGACGTATTCTTCAGCAGAGCGGCGGCCTTGATGGTAGGAGGTGCTCTCGAGGGCGAGCTGAGCGTGCTCGGCCTCGTGCTGCTCGCAAAAATCGCGAATGAACACGGCTTCAAAGGCGTCCCAGCTACGCAGATTGAAGTCGGAAAATCCAGACATCATGGCGCGTTTCGAGAACTGGGCGGCGCGGCCCTCGTTCATGAAAGAAAGGGCCCAAAGAACTCGAGAGAATTCGTCAGGAAACTGCGAGCCAGCCAGGGCGAAATAAATGGTGCAAGAATTAAGAAAAGAGCGCCCTTTTTCGCGTGAACCATCAAATGGTTTGGGAGACGCGGGTTTGAGGCGAGAGACAGTGGGAACTGCAGCTGCAGGAGCCGTGTGGGCGTCGAGATGAGGAGGGGGATCACGAGGCGCAGGAGGGGCGGGTGCAGGTGCAGAATGCGAGCTGGCAAGTGTAGTCTCGAGGAGGGTGCGGATAGTGTGAAGGGAGCTCAAACGCCGGCCAATTCCTTCCGAAAAATCGCGTTATTGTGGTCGACGTACTCCAGAAGCGACGTGAGGGTGAGGGCGGGTCTGGACAAGGTATTTCCCGCCTCAGGGCTCGCAGAGGCGTCTGTATCCATCGACATCGAAGCAGGGAGGGTGTTGGAGTCCTAGGCCGTTTCCGAAGGCAGTAGGCGTCCAAAACTGGTCCCAGGCAGAGGCTTTTGTACTGTAAGGGCGACTCTGCGCAGTGTCGAGCTCACACGAGACCTAGCAGAGGGATTCCGAAGTTTATTAAGCTGTAAACTATAAATACAATAGAAGCGCACCTAGCAGAGGGATTCCGAAGACAAAAGCCTAAGGAAACCCGCTGCTGGGCGCCACAGTACATAATAGAAGCGTTGATTGATGCATGAGAATAAACTATACAGTTGATCCGCCACAAGAAGCCACCACATCACGTCCTCATGTGATGTGCATCATACATCATATGCACAACACATGATGGACGTGTCCCATCAGTACGTCACATGATGTAAACCGCGCGCGCCTGTGCACAGTACACACTGCAGAGCATAGTGTACACTGCACGGGCTGCGCGCGGCGTAAGAAATAAAAATAAAATAAAATAAAAGAAAGTGAAGGAAGACGAAATGAAATAAAATAAAGGGTGACGCACAGCGTCCCCTTACACATACCCTTGTGGTGAATGTTATTGCAAGTGCTGAGCAAACGTTCTGGTTTGATTACGTGCAATACACTCCGTCCCCAGCTGCCTCACTAACTGACGAGGCCATGATGGTTGACTCTCATGACTCCCGGGTTCAATACAGCTCTGACTGGACTGAACATTTCCCGGGATTTGCTTCTAATAACCCAGGCGCCAAAATTAATTTTTCATTCACCGGTACGCCGTCTCAGCGCGTTATCATTAGCTGGACCTGGACTCACACTACCACTGGCGAAAAGGCACATCTCTCATCTGGTACGGGTTTTACGACTCAATCACATTCCCGTCTACGCAAACATCAGCAACTTACTCCGTTGATGGGGGTGCGCCGACTTCGTTTCCTCTGAATGGCGTAACCGCCACAGAAACTGCTCAGTGGTTCCAAGTTCTGTTTGAAATCAATGGTATCCCTGCGGGGAGCCATACTCTTGAGGTTGTTTATCAAGGAAATACAAGCACAGCTCCTCTTAGCATTGAGAGCGTTGTATTTTCGGGCAAGGATCTGCTTGCCAGTATACCCGCTGGTGGTTCTCCGCCTATTACTTCAACCCCTTCGACGATAACCTCGGCTACACCTTCCCATCCGCCTTCACTGTCTTCTCTACCATTATCTTTACCGACCTCATCTCAAACGACGCAGCTTCCCACCACTGATACTGGATTAACGGCGCCCGGTACAACAGTCTCGTCTAATTATGTCTCCCATGACATATCAGCAACGTCGACATCAATGGCGTCTACAAACACCAGTGCCGCTGCGCAAAAGCATGGCCCTGGTAATACTAACCTAGGCATTATTCTAGGACTCTCCATAGCAGCATTGCTTCTTCTCCTGGGCGGAGTACTGGTGTTGCGTCGCAGACGCAAATCCTATCCTACTAATAACTCGCGTCTGGAAGTTTCCCCATTCCGGATTACCCCCCAGTCTAACTCCGGCGACATTGAACAGTCATCCAGTGATGTGGAACAACTACTATCTGGTCCTGAGAGGGATATATCTACGGCCGCAAAGGAAAAAGGAGCAATGGAGCAGAGGGAACAAAATTCTGAGGGCGTCGATGCAGTGTCTTTTACCACGCGTAGTTCCATCCTACCGCCTTATTATTTATAAATAGTCCGGTTTACATAGCTAGAGGTGTCTTTGCTAGATAGAGGATAGATCCGAGTCTTATTACATGGTACTATGCAAAAGATATTAATTAGATGTGTAGCGGACCTTGTTACAGGATGCCAATATTTGTAGGGCATACATAGCTTCCGATTACGAATAATCGATCTGTTCTGCACACCTTCGGATGGTGTATTTAAACAGGGCGGGGATCATGGCACGACGTTTCACTGCTCGCAAGTCAACCTCCCGCACTCCTTCAGTTTTTCAACTTTCCCCATGTTCCACAATACGGGGAACATGATAGAAGAGCTGTGGGCTACTCCGAAAGCAACTGACACTGAGAAAGACTTCCCTCTCAATGTATATAGTTTCTACGACACTACTCAGCTACTTCATGACATAACTGAGGCGGAGAAGTCTCTGGGAGTCATGCTCATTTCGGGCGATAATCAGGACTCGGTGGAGTTCCCACACGTACTTCGGCGCTTAAGAAGTTGTACCTACAGTTGATCTACAGACTTCATTCACTTTTGTTAGTTCTCAGTCTGTATATGTACTGCAATCGCTGGTACTACAGTTGCTGATGCACTACGACACATAGGTCAAGCTCGAAGCATTACATTGCACCTCCACGCATTTTCCGCTTCTAGACGCAGTCCCAGGTGAATACATTAAGCTTCTGATATGACCGGTGACCCTCCTTGTACATTGTTCATAAACAATTGCAGATATAGATTATGTCAGAGACACCCGGCTTACACAATGCACAGTGAATAGCATGAGCACATAGATGAGCGCAAGTACCGCCGAGGTGTGTTTTGCTCCATCAGAAGCTTGACGGTCTTCTCCAACAATACCGGCTTTACCCTGCTGTCCCCGAGACGGATCAACACAGCGCGTGGGATGACAGTGCTGTGTGAGAGAGCGTTGTACATAGTGTGTGAGAGTGTATGGTGAGCAGGGGTTGTGGGTGAGGCGGAGTAGGGCGGAGTGGGGATGAATTGATTGTGTGTGAAGTGATGCCCGCTAAGCGAGACTTCAATCACTCGGTGATTGTGGCTCACACCACGGACATCTAGGTGTCATGTCGCCAACTGAATTGTCATGTCATGTTGTTGTCATGTATAGTGTCATGTTAGGTGTCAAGTCTACAACTACACAAGCTGTGACCTATCCTCTCATTTTGTCACGCATTATGTTTGCATTAAGAATCTTCAAGCTTCAAGCTTCACTTCAGACATGTTAAACGGTCTAATCTGATTCAAATATTACGTAAACCATCCTGAAGACCACCAACGGTGAACCAGCGGCGAGCCGCATCTGCCGCTAAAGATAAACCGATAAGAGCTTGCATCTTATCTCAACAAGCCAGAATACTCACTCAAAGACTTGCTTTCTTGCCTTGCTCCTTCTCTGCAAGCCTTACGTCGTCTTGCTTTCTTCAAGATATCTACGAATCACGATCGTCTCATAGAATGGCGGTAGCAAGCACGTTTGACCAAAATATACTTAGTGGACTTTCCAGGCCACTGCGGCGGGTAGTCCCTGATGGTTGCGTTGCAAAATGTTGGTATGTAACAAGCTTTGCAGACTTATACTTACTGTAGTAACGATTCCGAAGGTACGAAATGATCATAACTTCGTTGCGACAGCGAAATAACAGATACAATACAAATTCTTGTTTCAAGGGATCCCTATTTCCATCAAAGCTTTCTCTAACGTCAAAGGCATACCTATCCGATTTACAACATCCCGTAAACGCATCAATCCCAGTTGAATACCGTTCACGGATGCTTCTGTTATAGAGTTATCCAGGGAGTATAAGGAAGATGCCCTCTCTCGTACGTCCTCGATGTCTGAGCTTATCCCCAGTAAAGCTTGTAAAGCTCCCGCAACGTGTAAACGGGCCTGGTGCGTGCGCCCTCCTAGTTCCTGTAAACGTAACACTCGACAATGCATATTCTTTTGCATTGATTTGTTCCCGCCTAACTTCGTCCATAAGCTTTCGGTCAGCATGGCTTGATCGGCTTGAAGAAACGCCTCCTCCTGTGCTAACATGTTTTCTGCGGCTTCCAGATGTTCTTCGAGTTTATACAGATTACGCACACTGCATTCTACTTCCGAAAAGACGCGATCCATGCTAGACGATATGAATAAGACTCGATCTACAAGGACTTGTTTTGCTGCGGAGTCTGTGGTACGCATTTGAACAGATTCGCCGCGGAAATGTCCAACGGTAAGTAAAATATCACTGTTGACCGCCAACATCCTAATCCATTAATGATTTTTTGTATCACGGAACATAAAGATATACTCACTTGTTAGCAGTCTCGCTGGCATGACTAGCCAGCTTCCGCAACTCTCTGCCAGTTTTTCTTGCATCGTAAAAAAGCTCGAACATAAGAATTGCCAGACCATCCTGAGTCTTGAAGCAGCCGGCCTTACTGGTAACGATTTCCTGGAGGTCTGAAGCAGCTGATTCTACATTTTTCACTTCTAGAGAAATACTGAATCCCCTGGCAGCTGATTCCAACGTAGAATCAGGGAATAATCCTCTGAAAGCGAATCTATATGAATTGGGCCATTGCGACTCAGAACCAGCAGGAATGGGGGGTGCAACAGGATGGAAATATGATGTCTTCATCGCGGTGGAGATGATATGAGTAGGGTACCCACACAGCAAAACAGCCGTAAAGACGGTGATGGGGATCGCGAGGCTTAACCAGACCAGCTTAATTTCTCCAGAACTGGACGTGTAACGAAATGGGGCAAGGAGCAATCGGAAGCCTGCTTTCATAGTGAGCTAGTTGTACTATTCCGTGACTCGGACACGCTTGAATGGATCCCTGGGTTAAAGCTTTATTAACGCTTTTGATAGCTGTACGAATAGCTTAACTTTACCCAAATGCACTGGAGAAGATTCGGAAGATAAGGTGGATATTAGAGAACGTGGGTGGAGTGGGTTGATGAAGTGCGACTCGGTCTTCAGATTAGGTTGGGTTGAAATTGGGTTCGGACAACTTGGACATTCATTAAAAACATAATTATCTTGGTTGGTCGTAAACGGTCAAGTGAAAATTTACATAAACGAAGAAAAGTGGACAATAACACAACAATTAAGGAAGAAGACAATGTACATAATGAGCTCCATAGCCTTCTTGCATACTTCTTTGTAACGTGCTGACGCCGGTAGATTTCAATGGTGCCGTATGCTACCCCCATTCTAACTTCAAGCTGCTTCAACAAGGCGTACAAATGTTGTCAGTTGAACGTCACTTATCGTTGGTCGGTTGCTAAGATGTAATTACATAAACGTTACGGTACCTCCCACTTTTGTGCTTTGTATTTGTACTTTTCTTTGTATCGTGCCTTTGTACGAATAAAAACCGACTTCAAGTTCAATCCTGCTCCACCGCTATTTTGTTTAGCTGCAACGGTCGCCATCGACTGACAATGCGTAGTAGCCGGCCCGGGAGGAGGTACTTGTCTCTTTCTTTACTAGTCTGATTGCCATGGAACGCAATAGAAATTTAGTAACGTAGGCTCAATTTACCGTCCTGTTAGATAAACAATTAACTGGTATAATTTAAAGTGAGCATTATATCTTTCCTCTCTTACACACATTGCTTGCTCATCACCTATCTCGGCAACATCTCGGCTCAATCCCGGTTACTCTCGTTATTTTCAACAAATTTTCAATCCTACTTCATTGAAATACATGGCAAACGCTCCAAAATCTCTTAAAAGAGTGATATGCGCATGCGCGAAGTGCCGTACGGAAAACGTCATCGATGCGTTTGGTCAACTCGTAACAGGAAAATATGTCCCTGTTTCCACGAGAAGGTATCACCTCAGAAAGGATCCGAGTCAACCGGCTGCTACGGTTCGAAGGCAAGATGTAAGCTTTTACTCCCAAATCTATGTATACACCGATCGCTGATGCTCAGTTCTTGGGTATACAATAGGCCGAACATCGAGTAGTAACATTAGTGCCACCAGCCGAGCCTGAGTGTGAGGAAGGTCCACCTCTTCCCGGCCCGGGTAAATCGGTCGAAGGCGGCCCGGTCAATAACTCTGCCGTCGCGGCCGCAGTTACCAACTTTGCGATTGAAGACTCGTCGGAGGATACTAACGGTAAGGTCTTATTAGACGTCACTTAGTGTTCTTTACAACTAATCTTCATTGATTTTGAACAGGAATTGGCACTATCAAGAACTCGATACACATCCTTGCATGCTGCTTAGCGTCTTGGCTCCATCTTACATGTGGCCTTAGCCGTGCTTCGTCTTCAAAGGTTTTAAGCGTGTTAAACATCATTGTCCAGCTCGCAATAAAGCTGGGACACGTGTTTTCAATTCTTATCCACGGAAAATTGAGTCGGTAAGTTTGAGGTCGCTCTTGTTAAAGAGAAACATAGTCTTAATAGTTGGTATAATAGCGCTACTATTGCGAAAATCTCGTTTCGCCTCCCGGGAGATGTTCGCACTGCTATGTCTGCTCTTGATCTCGAACCTCAAATAAAACGATCCGTTTGCTGTCCAAAGTGTTTCACTCGCTATAGTCTGAATGATTTGCCTCTCGTGTGCCCTTACAAGGAAACACAAAGATCAAGACCATGTAATGAACAGCTTCAGGTCAAGCGTGCTACGCGGAGCGGTATCCATCTTCTCCCCCGCAGGCTATACTCTACTCAGGACTTTGCTTCCTGGCTTGAATATTTTCTGTCAAAGCCAGATACGGAAGATCTCATTGAGGCATCTTACAATCACATCCCAAACCCCAGAACCATGACATCGATCTATGATAGCCCTGCCTGGCATAGTCTAGGAGATAATGGCACCTTTTCTTCCACCAAAGGCAACCTTACATTCAGTTACTACATTGACTGGTTCAATCCTTTCTACAACAAAACGGCAGGAAAAACGGTATCGTGCGGAGCTATCATGATGTTTTGTTTGAACCTTCCCTTTGATCAGCAGCATCTTCCGGAAAATACATTCTTTGCCGGGATTACTCCCCCTCCTAAAGAGCCAACGGTTACAACAATCACACACCTGGCCGATCCGATTATTGACGATCTCAAGCCTTGGTGGGAAGGGAGAATTGTTAAGACCTACAGACACCCCAACGGAATTTGGACACGGGTAGGAGTACTTGCCAGGATAGGAGACTTAGCGGCCATGAAAAAAGCAATGGGCTTCGCAGGAACCGCTTCGAAGGCGCACTTCTGTTCATTCTGTAAGCTTTTGGCAGTTAATAAGGATGATCTTAACTATCATCTATGGGAATCACGCACTGGTCCTGAAGTTCTGGCCGCTGCTACCGAGTGGAAGAACGCTGATACAAAGGTCAAAAGGAAGGAACTGTTCAACACACATGGTGTTCGCTGGTCATCGCTTCATGCCCTGCCCTACGGAGATCCTGTTCAGCACACCATGCTAGGGATAATGCATAATTGGCTCGAAGGCATTTTACAGTACCATGCGCGCGTTTTCTGGGGCATAGGCACTCCTCCGACTAAAGGGGAAATCAAGGATATCAAGGATAGCTTGGATCAAAAACTTGCCAATGATGATGGCACCGTGCGAGGTAGCCAGGAGACAAGCAACAAGTTGATCCGCACCGCTTCACAAGCAACCGCTTTAACATTTTCCGACGGGACCATTTCACAAGAAGAAATGGATGCGCTGTACGAAGAGAGCAGGCAGTTCAACGATGCACCATCACATTCAGGCTCTTACTTCCGGCTTCGTACTCATGGTTCTATGGTGCTAGATGATAATGAAAGCTCGGGCGGCGAGGACGACGGAGATTTTGTTCCTTGTGAATATAGCGACTCAGACCCTGATTCCGATGAAGAAATTGACGAAGACGACGATGAAAAATGGCTAACAGGATGTTTGTTTTCCGAAGACGAGCTAACTGACATTCGAACTTGTCTGGCCGAGGCTGACATTCCAAGCTGGATAGGAAGGCCACCCGCAAATTTTGGGTCTAAATCGCATGGTAAATTGAAGGCTGATCATTGGTTTACCCTCTTCACGATCTTTATGCCGCTGATCCTGCCGGAATTATGGAGTTCCACTCAAATATCCAATTCGCAACGTCGACGTAACAAACTTCTCTTAGACAACTTCTACTATCTCGTTACATGTACCAACATCGTATGCGCCTATTCAGTTCCAGATTCTGCTCCCGCTGTCTACCAGGATTACTATGTGAAATATCGACAATCCGCACAATCACTTTTTCCAGGCAGACGTCCTACTCCTAATCAGCATTACGCTATGCATAACGCGCAGTTGATGCGATTCTGGGGTCCTTTAATGCGTCTAGGTGAATTTTCAGGTGAACGACATAATGGCGATCTACAGGACATCAACACAAACAACCATTTGTGTGGGTACTAAACGAACTTCTGTCATGTACGTTGCTAACGTCAATGTATACCTACATAGGGGAGTTAGACTATACCATGCTCCGGCAAATGTGCCGCCGTGGTCGCTTAATGGGTTATCTCAGGGGTATGATTGCTATAAGGCCTAGTTCAGACTTCGTGACAAAGGGCATAAATATTCTTCTCGGTAAACCTATCGAGAAACAGGACCCTAGCGGCGCCGGATTGAAGATGATTCCAGAGAATATATACCGATCCCTTCTTCTTTACTGTAATACCCATGGACCAGTACAAGTGCGACACGCCCAAGACCTACCTCATCCCAACAGCGCGCTGATCCTTCCTAGAGCAGCCATTCCCCTCTTCCATACTTCACACAAGGGGCGCCGCTACACAACATATGATTTACACCCAGGCAACAGCGCATTATCGTTTCAGCTGCCACACGGAAATGTTGACGGAGCGGATTCTGGTTATATTCAGTCAATGTGGAAGTTTGATAATCTATATGGTGACGGCTTCGGTACTCGTACTTTTTTTGTTATTTCACAGCACAGATGCTTATCGGGAGCTGACCTTCGCCGAAGTCCCTATGTCAGTCGACCTGGATTCCTGGCGAAGATTGTGTACTCAGAACGAACGTTCGATGCATCATCTTTGCTTATAATCGAGGCAAAGCACATTGTGGGACATGTTGCACTCTATCCTCGACCTTCTGGCACATACGGCATCAGTAAAGCTATGACTGTTGTCATTAATAGTTTACATAGGTATAGAAATTAGGCATTGATTCGGAGTTGTTGGGCAAAGTTTAATTACATACAGATATGACTCAAATGATGCACTAATCTAATCCGCCGTGTGAAGTGCGCGAGAGTAGATGTAGACTACAAAATATTCGGCAATCATCCACATTAAGCCGCGTAGTAGCAACACGCTCTGCGCAAGCCAGGACTATCTCATATCCGCACGGGTGATGGAAGTCAGAGAAAGGATATTTATTGTACATGACGCTATGGACTCGAGCTAATTACAACATTCAAGTTGGAGCAGATGGCTTTATTCCCATTGCACGACTGGATGCAGCTTGGGCTTTCTTGATGAGGTTGATACAAAGTCATCAAGAATTCGCCTTCAACGCAATTACACCCTCAAGGAAGAATGGGAAGAACTTTTTTGACAAAATACTCGGTTAGTGTCGTGGCGCTTCAGAGTGGTAAATGGACCCTACAATCATGAGTCCTGCCATTCACTGAGTCGGGCTCGAAATCGTCTCCGCCATTCACTGAGTTTTGCTCAGAATCGTCTCTGCCATCCAGGTTCGAGGACTCTGAGTCATCGTCAACATCGATTTCACCTTCAGAACCAACTTCCATCCTCTAGAGCAAACCGTATAATGAGTACCACCCCAGTCATTATTAGCTTTACACAACTTACTTCGGTAATGATAATTGCAAAGCTATAGCCCCTCCCAAGTATACCAAGGGAAACTGCCAAACGACTAATTCCATTTGAGACGCCTCCAGCCTACAATTTAGTACATGAGCAGATGTAGATGAACACAGTTGATGCTGCTTACCATAATCGTCTTTCCTGTGACAAGAATAATGTAAATGCCTTGGCAATCGATTCAAAAAAGCATTGTGATAGGACTTACCAGCCTTGTTTCCAACAACGTCTTCAAGCGGCCTGATGTTCAACTGGACATCATGCGAGCTTGGGCAGGTGCTGCGTGTGATATCCCGTAAGAGTGTGATGCTCAACATTTCCCTGGCTGTGTCATCGTTGTAGCGCTCAATCACGGCAAGGGAGAAACGGTCAAAGAATGCGATGGTTTCTATAGGTCCGATGGGTACCCCGTGATGGCATCTTGTAATTTTGCCAACAAACATTTGATTAGCAACGGAGTATATCTCAGCCTCCCCGTACTTAGTTAACCCAACAAAGGACCGTTTATCAGACGCTAGACTGGCTGCGGATCTGAAGAAAATGTGAGCAACTGATCTTGTATCAAACCAGGTGTATCTCACAGCGCCCTGCATGTCGGAATCCTCATAAGGGAAATAATCCTATGTGCGTTCAGGGCAGAAAATGTTCTGAAGCTAAGATCAGTAATCTGCATATAAATTTGGATGTTGAGCGCTGAGTACTTACATACACGCCCTTGGAAAGATGGCAAGGAAAGTGTTATCGTCTTCTGTATACTCTATCAACAACGGTGTTTCACCCTTGCTGAGGAGATCATCTCCTATTAAATTCGAGCATGAAATTATTATATGCTCTAGGGAGCCTCCTTAAATGTAGAGTTATTTGGGAAATGATAAGTAAGGATGGAAACACGGACCCCATACATCGCAAATAGTAAAGAGTCGGTTATGATCGAAGAAGCCAGTAATCTCACGGCCATTATGACTAGCGCAAGTCAATGTCAGAGGCTCGGCAAGCTTGTAATCCAAGTCTCCAAAGTGCGCATAGTCTGATAATTTTACTTCTCCTGTGACAGTCCCCTATATCTCAGAGATCAGAAACACTGTCATATCACTGCGGATAGTACGACAACAGCAGGCTCCGACTTACCCTTCCGTTAACAATACTCGTGGCTTGAATCAAACCCGTGGTATGAGCAATGACGAGGCTGCCGAATCGGTAGGGGTGCCATGTCAAAGATGCGATGGTGCCGTATAGGTTTGGAGTGTGTGAGACCGGCGGCTTATAGCATGCAATGCGAATCCACTCCTCGTCTTCGTCTCTTTCGTGCTGTAAGCTAAAAATCTGTTTCCGAGTCAGTGAAAGAAAGGTCTTTATCTATACATAGTCATACCTCTACCTCTTGCTCATATGTTGCTGAGGCAATTAGCTTTCCATCAGGCGAAAAAGTTAAGGCTTGCAGCGTATGGTGGGGATTAAGTCTTATGTATGATGTAGCTGGGGATTCCATGGAGAAGAGCTGCCTGGGCCCTGGGCGTACAATGACGAGCTTGTATTTGTTGACTGAGCAAGTATCAGCTCTGCTTTTTTATAGAATCTGAGGGAGATTATATATAAGGAATAACACTTTGTGTGGGGCAAGATGAAAGCGCCCTAGTGCATATTATTTTGTTATTTTGTTACGCTCAATAAAGTAGCATTGCGTTATCGCAACGGCAGGCAGGCTGTGAACGAAAAACGGTGTTGTGGAGTCAGTGAGTTCTTCAGACATGATGACACGCGTGGATAAGCAAACAAGAAAATTGGTTATCGAAGAAAATTGTCGTCAATCCTTGCTCAATCCTGCAATCAGCTCTAACTATACTTGATTAAATTAACCTGGTTGAACTACTTACCAGCTGGATTAAATGATAGTGTATGATCCGTTCAAGTTTGTCTCTCACATGCTTCCATTTGACCGCGTCGGTGACGAGATAGCTTCTTCAAGTTGTTGTTCCTATGATCAATGAGAATCGGTCAACGGCAGTTAAGGCTATTATAATTCACATATACATGAGATTTAACTCCATTTGTAACACGATATAGTTGGAATGTTTGATTGCACGAATGCCTCAGTATCAACTCTGTTTATTCCGCCCTTCAATTGATATTTGGTCGCCTCGGAATATTCGGTCGCGAAATAGTCCCGTCAAAATATCAACGTGGTGGAGTTACTTGCGCTCTCGTTTTACAGGTTTCAGTGTCCAATCGGGTCCAATGCACTCTGCCATAAATTTGTATGCTGGGGTGGGCTGGGAGAGGACCCTGAGAAACATGACATTACGTATCCTAAAACGCTTCAACCTTGTGCCATAGTCGACGACGTTGCAGTAGATCAAACTTAGCCGTCCATATAAACACATTTCACGCCTATTAGGCAGAAACTGTGGTACAAAGTGGCATTGATTTGTTATTTGTTGCTCGACTGGAACCGCTTAAGACGGTTGCAATATAGTTATAGGGCACTCAGGCTTCTTCTATCAGTCACTGGAGTGCTCAGTTCGTTCTTGCTCTAGGGCCTTGGGTTTCCTAGTTATAATATGCTTGGAGCCTTTCCACTAGACATACGAGCGATAGGTTTCCATCCCTTTATCTTATACCGTCCATTCTCCTGGAAGCGGAACTAGACCAGGTTGATCATGAGCGTGTGGCCGGAGCGGCGCTCAGCAGATAAGGGGAGCGCATGTTGATACGTGTTTGAAGTAGTATGTATATACGACTTTTTACGACTTTACTCCATGTTACTTGGCCCAATTAAATAGAAATTGAATTTCCCGGTAGCAAACCCTTAGCCTTGATGCAATTTCTTTGGCTATATGCGGTTAAGTCAAGGCTAAGTGAGGAATAGATTTTGTTTCGCTTCATCTGTCACTGCATATTGACACCTACAACCACCTGACGTGTACATCTGATGAAAGGCCGTGACCAAATAAATATCAGCAAACTTCACCCCTGCATAACGCTGCTGATAGTGGCGGTGTTGATTTGCCTAACATAGTCATTCTGAGATTTATATCCAAGAGAACTATCTACAGCGGATTCTATAATATTGATAGATCATTACAAAATGTGTTACACATCAGACGTTGAATAAGCCATTTCTATTCCATGTAAGTGAGAGGTAGTTCTATTCAGCAGTGAGGTCTACATGGACCTACAATACATTACATCATCGTAGATAAGATAATCCATGTGGGTATGATAACCTGTTGTCAAAAACGCACAGCACTTTGACGGCACCCATCACACATGGAAATGTTACTTGAACGGGACTCAGTAGCAACGTAGCAACGCTGTATGCTATCTCAGCGAGCTCCTCTGTTCCATGCAGTCGAATTTACGAGTTTGGACATGAGCTGGTCATAACTTTTGCCCTCGATTCACATTTAAAGTGAGGCTTAAAGAATCCCAGGCAAGTTTAGGTTTGATGACCTAAACATTTTATATAATATTTATATCACTGTTATCATTTAATTGGTGCAGCCAGTGGTGTTAGGCCTTGACGCTTACTATTAATCCTGTTAAATGTATGGTAATATTCGTGGACCAGGAGAGTATTTAGCAATTTTAAAGCAGCACGGATCCTGGGTCTTTCTGTATCCTGGCGGTTAATTTTAGCTGCTATAACGGCAAAATGACTGATGTTTCACAGACTGTGTAGGTCTGTGTAATCAGTGGCTGGGCCCTCAATTGGGTAAGGTACGAAGTTAGAGCAAAATCTCACTGGCAGAACGAGAACCTCTGTAAACTAATTAAACCCAAAACCAGTGGTGAGTCTATTTATTTTCTGACTCCACCGCGTGAATCGGTTATGTTTGGTTGTGCAATCAAACTTCCCTGGTACTACGGTAAGAATAGAGCAACGTCTCACTCAAAGGTGATCGAAATATGGCATAAAGAGGCGCAGGAAGCTCATCTATTCAAACTGTTAGGAAAGGTACTGAATTTAGCTTGATGCTCTTTACAAAGAATAAGCAAAAATCGACTGGATTCTGTACGTAATGACAGCATTTCGTTGTACATATACAGCTCCTACGCCTTTACTGGAACAACATTCCATTCTCACTCCCAGATCCGCATATTTGACCAAATGCCCTACAGTTTCCCCCAAACACGATACCATGTATCAAAGGAATACAATAGACTTGTTTTACTGGGTCGCGAAGAACCGTGTGGTACCGTTGGAAACACTCCGTCCCGAGTAGCAGCTTCGCAGGTCATAAACCGTCCTCAAACAAAGAAGAATGTGGGTATTCTGAGAGCTTTATGACGTTTCTTATTAACGGCTCGGGTTTCAGACTGATGAACAAGGCCCAGCAAGGTTTATAGAGGACACAGTTGGCCGCCCGTCCTTTACCGCGCAACTGTTGTATCAGACGTCACCGAACCGCCAGCTACTCGGAGGTCGCAGCACCTCAGGTGCCTCATCTTACATGCAGCCTTTAGGTAGCCCAGGTATGTGTTGATACATTAACATTACAACATTGACCGTTGCTACTTCAGCTCTCCAGAACGGTCTAGTCGTTCGTCCATTTGGTGACCCCCGACAGGAAAAAATTGGGCGAGGTACCGCGGTTCCTGTATTTATGCTTACTCCGCTGATTATATATTGCTATAAGATCGACAATATTGCGCTCTAAATTTCTTTGCAACTCCAAGGGAGTCGGCTATGGGATGTTCGCTCGAGGGTCCGACTATGCGGCAGCAAGATACCGCAGAAGAGTCTTGCAGCTCTGTAGGTCCAACGTCATGGAAAAATGAAGTAGATCAAGCTAACTACGAGCTAGCTGCCTATTGTTTATTACACTCCTGCTGGATATCCAAGTCCTGATGGTAACGTCGCAACTTGACCTTGTAGCATCAACAAATCTGACTTCATACTAGTCGTGCTTCCTAATGACTTTGCTACAGCAAGTAGGCGGTTCAGGCAGTTTTTGGGCCGCCCAATACTCGACGAATTCCGCATGCATCCACAGCAATACAGAGGGTTAAAGGTCTGCACCCATTTCGCACCATCTAGCTGCGCTGATGATTCTTCATTTGACACATCAATCGATCTAGTATATATTTGGACACATTGCAAGCTTCAGCACAGACCCCATTGGTATGAAATTCGTGGTGGATGGGATACAGAAAGGTTCCGTGCAGGACAAAGACGTGGTATTCGAAGAGATTGTGCCAGGGCACTTGTATGACTTGGCCCTCAATGCTCATGGTCATTGCGTGAGTCTCTTTCTGTACTACAAAACTCAGCGCTCGGCATGTCCCAGCTCAAGCGACCGATTGTTTGGTGTAGGTCATTGTGTCGTTACTTCAATTTGGGAAGCCAGGGTATGCTACGAGAATGCTGGCAGTACTTTCAGAGAAGGTTGGCCCGCTTTCGCTCGACGTCTATGGTCACAGAGTTATCCAAAAGGTGTGTTGGTAGACCATTAAGAGCTACTGGGTTTCAACTAAATATTCCCTCAGTTGATTGAATTTTCTTCTATTAAGGAACAAGCGTATATCGTTATGCTTTTGAAGCCGCGTGTATATACGCTTATGCGAGACATCACGGGGTATAAAGTGAGTACGAATGAGCTTCGTTGTTGCGCTTTGTGACTGACTCGAAGCTGCCGTGTTAGGTTATGAAAACTTTGATCGAACGCATACACCCGCAGCATTATTTTTCCATGCTGCAACCGCTCTTTTTGAAGAAACTTTTTGAGCTTTGCACGCATGACCTCGCATCTGACGTGATCAAAAGCTGTTTGAAACGCATCCCTGTTGCATTTGCTCGCCCAATGTGGAACGGCGTGCGTTCTTATCTTTTGGATCTAGCCGAAGATCCTGTTGGGGTATGATCTTATCTGTGTCATTGGCCGTTCTGACCGTTGGTACCTAGAGTTTGGTCATTAGATTCATCCTGGAAAACGGAGATCGTTTTGATAAGACGCTAGCCATCGACCTTATACAACAAAACATGCTACGACTGGCTAGACATAAGTTCGGTTCAATTGTTTGTGAGACCGCCTTGAATTGCGCGGATCATGATGGTCGAGAGATTCTGATTGAAAAAATCATGATGGGGGGCCTAGTCTTCCAAGGACAGCATCCGAATCACCTTATGGCCGTCGATCAATATGCAAGTAAGGGCACACAGCTTCCCTTTGAGATTGGTCACTGGTGCTGATTGCTTACCTCTAGCCTATGTTCTACAGAAAGCTTTAAACCTTTCTAATGGGCACCAAAGATTGAAATTCTTGGAGGGAATCAAGCCCATTCCAGGTGGTTCCAAGCCAAAAATGAGAATGAATGAAAGCCACACCAGAGCGATGTGTTCGGGTATGTTAATTGCTTCCTCCTTTGTCCTCCTTATCTTTATTCAATATCTTCTGCACCAGAAAAATCGTGGCTCAAGCTCTAATACACAGGTGGTCGATTGCACTAACTCTTTATGTACTTAACTATGTACATATGACTAACTACTCGTACACATGCTTCGATGTCAAAGGTTTATTCTCCATATGTACACTCTATGCTATTTGTTTAAACACCGTTGCATCTAGCCATTTTCAGTGGCTCTGCGATACACTCGGACTTGAGGCAGCACCATCAATCATTACGGCAAAGTTAACATACCGGATGACTGAATCAGTTGGAACTTCTCTCTGGAATCAGTCAGAACCTTGCCATCATGAACACTTAGGCAAATCTATTACGGCCATTTCTGTAATTGAAATACATTGCTCCAACAGCCTAAACCTTCTTTGCTCCTTTAGTCTTTCTTCTTGCGCCCAGCATGTTTATGGGTTGGTCTGTTTCAGGTTGGCTTCTGTCCCGAAGTCACAGCCTATCCACCGGAGCAAGCTTCTGGAAATTCTCAGTGTATGTAATTAAGGATCTTTGACATTCAACTGGAACATTGGAATTAGTGATCAAATGATCTTATTTACTAGGGTCAACACTCTCCAAGGTGTGAACCACTGGCATAGGCAAGGTTGAGCAAGTCTATGTTTGTATGTACTAAGTTGGGACGGTAGAGGGAGCCTAATGAAGTGGTGTGAGTTTGGAATCATCACAGACAATCATACAACGCACAATCCTTCCCAAGGGAGTGTATAATCATGATGGATTGTTGGCTCCTCCACCATGTACGTCTTGTTCACATTGTCTGTCAGTTCAGGTGCGGAGCTGTGCATTCCCGCAGCAGCAGGAAGGGTGATACAGTCAAAACCTGCAGACAATGTGTAGGCGCCTTCCACGTATTGCGTCTGCGCAGCAGCGGTAGGCGTATGCCCGTTGTCCGCCTTTGTCTGGCTGCGGCGGGCTATCCGACGCCGGTTGGCGGCCACAGGGACGTCCAAAAGAGGTATCTTGGACACGACATGCGTAACTCGCGTATGCCCACGGCTCTCCGTTTGCTCAGCTTCTGGTTTCCTCGTCCTATGGCTGGGGTAAAGGTGCGGTCGTTCCCGGAGACTGTGGGCCTTTCCGCGCTGACAAGGGCCAAGGACTTCACATCCTTCACCTCCTATGCAGGCATCCAGGAGATCATCTTCGAGGCAGAAATCATCCGGGGCGCACACAAACCGAGAGGGCACATGCTCCTGGCCGGAGCGCGTCTGTAAAGCGCCATTCAAAGAGCGTCGACCGCGCATGCCATTCGAAAAACGTACCCGACGCATGTCGCCCATGCGGTGTCCGAGGCGTGCTCTTGGAAAAAAGAAAGGAGAAGAGATAAGGTGCAATGGATAAGGCGATCGGCGTGCGAGGGCCGCCACGTTCCTGGTTAGAAACGTGGGGCGTACTATGATCTACGAGGACTCGCCTTCGTGATGCGGCGGCCGGCCTTATGAATTGTCATGGCTGGGCGAACGCGGCGTGATCCCACGCGCCATATGACTTTGCCGACGCGTGACTTCTACTCGCAATTGCCTTCCCATTTCTCGTCAACTTTCCAAGAACTTACTACGAGCTAGCTTAGTTGTGCAATACATAATGAGTACTGTTAAAAAAATATAACACAAGAGTGTTGATCAATTACTTAAGCTCCTTGCTTGCGATTTTCCCTTTCATTCAAATGTAACGATTGGAGAATCTCCGGACCCATCTGTGGGCTTCCTCATGTGAAGGGGTGAATGAGGCACGCCGTATGCCTGCAGTACCACTGCGCCGTGCTACTAGATGTAGTCAGGAAATTGTTCAGATGCACAAGAGCGTGTGCACTGCCAACGAACAGGGACAGATCGGATGGAGATGGAGAACAGGAGACTCTCCCGCTCTCCATCCGTTCCGTTGCTCTCGGTTAGTGCACAACGCTATCCTCAACGCGGAAGCTGACATCGACCTTCACTCTATCCGGGGCCCGGGATCCCCGCGCTACGCCCCGTTACCACCATTTGCGTTTGTGTCCAATACTGGCCCGGGTCTGGGCTCCCTCACCGCCATAGCTGTGCACTCTCTATCGTACTCTCCTTCACACCCTGAGGTATGCAAGGTAAGCGCGTCTCAGTCCCTGTGTCGCGCGAGCTAACGCAGCGAGATGAGATGAGATGAGAGAACACCGGAGGAGCTCAATATGTGCTAATCAAGTTCGCAATATACACACACAACTCAAATCCTATAAAAACAGATCACAGTGTACTGTATATCCCAGCTGGCTTCACCCTGTGCACTACACAATACACAGTAAGCACTGCGAAACACTCGCTACCTAGTCCACAATACTACGCCGCATCGTCCCATACTCAAACAATTCATTTCGCAAAGTTTCTCCGGCCCCTCATTTACTTGCTGCACACTGCGTCATAGTTCACTGCAGCCCCAACTTCTCATCCCCACGGGCAGTCCGGACGCCCCTCCTATTCTACCTCTGAGTATCGGTACCGCTATGCCCGGATTGACCCAGCCGTACGCAAGGCGCACATGTCTAACGCATCCAAGGTATGCAGAGTGTGATGGGAACCCTCTTTGTTACTTGATGCTCACTACATTATTTATTCATTATGCTCCAGGACATAGGGTGGGATCCCGTTGAGAAACGGTTCAAGTTCAAAGTCTGAAGTGGTGGCACTTGACTTCTGTGTGCTGACGGAGAGAAAAAAGAACAGTTCCGAGCAGACATACTGAAGGCCTTATGTATTTCATTTAGCAATATAATTATAAAGTGTCCTGTAGCCGAGTATGTTTAAAAAAACTGTGGCAGAAAGCGCAACCAATCTCAATGTATAAATAGACCACTAACCGAAGCGCAAACAAGCGTTGGGTTTTGCTCGGAGGTATTATACTTTTCAACATTGTCCACCCGACGAACAAGCTTAAGCTCCCCAGGCTTGCGACATATATCTCCCTTACCTACTCTTACAAGTTACAGGTGACAACCCTCCCGCTTCTGACAACTTTTTCACGATGAACAACATGTATAATCCGCCCTTCCCTCACCAAAACCTTCCCCGTTACGACTATAGTGGATTGGCACAGCCCACGCCTGTATATGTTAGGGATCCGAGCTCGTCCTACGTAGACATTTTACAAAGTACGTATACGTGCTGATTCCCGGCCAAAGCCAAGTCAAACTTTACTAGTCGCTTATCGTTTCCAACTTGGCAGTGCATCGTGGTATAGACCACGCGGGCAGTGCGTACGCTTTACCAAGAGGAGACTTTACGATGGGAAGTAGGTACTCAGTCTGCATAATGATCCCAGCTAACCGTATGTCATAGAACCTGATATGCGGTTCCACACGGGTCTCTGCGCCATCGAAAATGTTGGAGGTGGCATGTCATTGAATACCATTTCTCGTTCGCCAACACTTTCAACTGCATTTTCAGGACACAGTCGCTACCCGACCCAGAATATTTCACTCCCATACACCTCGTACGGACCTATGCAGATGGGATATCCTGCGCCGACTGTCAACAATAGACTTCCGACGTACGGCTTCAGCCTCCCTGGCAATACCATTGCAGGCGGACATCATTACTCCCCGTATTTTGCAAGCTCAGAGCCCAAGCTATCCAGAATAAGCTCCCTGTGCGTATAATGACAATACTTAGCACTCATGAATCCTGAAAAACCCAACCCAACGATTCTCCAAGAAGCGACACTCCCGGAGTCCACACGAGCTTGTCTCGATCAATCACTAATGTCCCCTCTATGGGGGAGACACTCGCGGTGCTTCCACTGCCAAATCGTCTCGTTTTATATTATAGGTTCCCTTTACTGAATATAATTATTCAAATTCAAGAGCAAGTGGATAGACATTCATTTGAAAGGTACATATGTTACAGATTATCTGAGATTGACAAAGGAGGACCTTGCATTACTTCGCACAGCGAACGGTGATGCCCATGAGGTGAGTGCAATCAGATGTCTTCCTCTTCGACGGCTGTATCCTCGTCTGACCCATTTCCCTCCTCTTCTGACCCGTTTCCTTCCTCTTGCTCCGGTTCCGATCCATCTTCCGACATGCTATCGTCTTCTTCTACAGCTTCCTCGCCCTCCCCTGCCCAGTCTTCGTCGCTGCTGTCATCATCGTGGGCCATGCTTGCTATATCTGCTTGCGTTATCACATTGTAATGCGACAGAACTGTAGGCAAAAACCTCCTGTTGAAAGTCTGATCGCTGAGACGTTCGTCCTCGCACCAGGTGAACGTTTGCCCCATATTGGTCAGCATGGAGGCTTTGGGGACCGCGACCTCAAGGCGAAGCTTCGGCTGAAGATTGTTATAGAAAGTAGGGTCGAAATAGTCGATGGGAAGACCCTTTGGTAGCTCCTGAAACTCGGAATATATCTGAGGCCCTGCCGGGGCCTGTCGCACGCGGTTGCGCTCCCGCCATTTTCTCGACGACCTGCGTATGGCTGTTTCCTTTCTCTTCGCATCTAACATGCTGAAAAACGTCTCCGCTTGTTCCGATCTCTCTCGGCGGCGGCGAACAACGTAAACGTCACGGACTGGATCGTACTCGTCGTCAGAGGTGGCTTTAGTCTTAATCAACTTGATGTAGCGCGGAGGATAGCCGTTCTCAATAAGAAACTTCTTCCTTGCAGCGGCCAGCTAAAAGTATCTGTTAAATCTCCGTAATCTTTCCAGCATTTAATACCAAGCTCACCCTAGTCCTTGCCACGTAATGGGGATTGGCGTGCAAGTCCTTTCTCACACTGCCTGGACGTCTGCCTTCCTGTAAATACCTCTTCTTCATATAATGGAAGACGAAATGGTCATAAAGCTTCATGAGAAACTCGGCTTGAGAAGCGTAGGCGGTATTGGGGGAAAGGTAAGCGTAAGCATGGGAGACAAGAGCTTGTTTGAACGTATCCAGCGCGACGATTCTGCACGCACTGTTGTAGATCGAATACGCTGACTGGCGCAGGTCTGGGCACCAATAAGGAAGACCGAATTTGCTCAAGCAGCCCTGCATGTAGTTCAGCATATGCTCTTCGACCGCAGCTGCCTGAATCGCAATTCGACTTGTTTGTCCTGGCGTACGGGTGTTCCCTACGCGGACGTGTTGACGGGAAATAAGATCCTGCCCCCCAGGCGCAGCTAGCAATTGTGACTCGGTAGTAAAACGCGTTTGGAATTCGGCAAGCAGCTGGGCGGGAGGATCTCCTGGAACGGCTTCGGCATCAAGAAGGCCCCATAAAATTCGAATATGCAGCGCCAGCGCTTTCTAGAATCAAGAGCACGCTGAGTATCATGACAAAGGCACGAATATGCGAAATTATGCAACGTACATTCAATCCCCCCATGTCGGAGGGCATATCCTTGAGGCGAAAACGATGAAGATCCCCTGCCGTTTTCTTGCGTGCATCTGTCAAAAGTGTCGGATTGGATCGGGTCGGCCGGTTGGTTCGAGGGGGCTCAGCGCCTGGCGGTATCTGCGAGCCCGCAGTAATCTGAGGAGCCGCTACGGCCTGTCTTGCTAACATACCGCGCGTTGTAACCCCCGATGCGTTGGAATCGACGCTGCTCGCTGTAGACCAGGTCCTGGAGGCCGCTCTAGCAGCATTTGTCCTTCGTCGGCGTTGGGTAGCATCTCGTTGGGTAGTATCTCCCTGTTCAGTGGCAGGACTCTGTGCTGGAACTTGTTGAGTTGCGCTTGCCATTGCTACATCATGATCACTAAACTTAACCATTAGCTGTGGCACGTTATCGATATTAAAGAGAGAGAGAGAAAAAAAGGAAGAAAAAGAAAAAAGAAAAAAACTTACAGAACGGTGTGGGCTAAGGAAGACTGGGCCAGTTGTGCAGCCAGTTCGTTTAGCTGCCTTTGCATTAAAGCATGCTCGGCAAGTAGTCGCTGCTCTTGAATGTGCCAGCTTTGAGACTGTTCAGCGGTCGCTACACGAACATGGGCGGCTATAACTTGATCAATAATTCTGCGGACCTGGGGATCCGGGACAAGGTCAAGGTCGATGGTCAAGTCGGAATTAGAGGCTTGTATAGAAGAATCCATAGCGTCTTGCAACTGAGGTATGTCAACAGGCAATTGATTTGAAGACATTGTTAAGAGGTGACGCGGACGAGTGGATGTTGTGAGCTTGTAATAAATGTGAAGTTACGATAAGTGCATAATCATGAAGATTTATACTGCAATCATGATACAGCATCGTCATGGCTCACATCCCCACTGCCTAAAGCTGAACAAAAGATACAATTAGGGAACAATTGAGATTGACCTCGTAGAACTCTTGTTCCTTCAT
The DNA here is from genome assembly GCA_028532985.1 of Stropharia rugosoannulata. Lineage (NCBI taxonomy): Eukaryota > Fungi > Basidiomycota > Agaricomycetes > Agaricales > Strophariaceae > Stropharia > Stropharia rugosoannulata. The sequence goes on along the minus strand of JANCIK010000013.1, from coordinate 911,626 downwards.
GTTGTCGCTTAGGTATCCTGAAACGCGTCCCAACGGTGACATTTGCTAGTCAATAAGTAAACCCAACGGAACTCTGGTTGCGCCGCTGAAGTCAACAATGACGTGATTTTAAAAAACACATTAGTAGATGATTGAAAAACGCCTTTGTTCCGAATTGCGTTTTCTGTAAGTGGTTAATGGATCGATATCGTACAGCCCTGGAGATTCCTTTTGCTCTCGAGTCTTCATATATTTATGGTCAAGTGATAGTTTCAATGAGAGATCGATTGAACGGACCACAAGTATGCATCTTTAAAAGACTCTACGATTTCAAATTCGAGCACGAGAACCACCAATTCAACAATTACAAGGTCGTCCACTGCTTATCCCTATGCATAACGATCCCGTAGCCATTGATCTTGACCAAGAGACGGTCTTGGTTTATACACATGCAGCTTTATCACAGGAGATCTTAGAAAAGAAGGTAAGTATTAATTGTTCCCAATCCTGTGATTCTGAACTGAATCTTTATCTTACACAAAAATTAATGATCCAGAGACGGTCTATTGGTAACGGAGACGCTAGTACTCTCCTAGAGCATAAGGACGGCCTTATAGCATTGGGCCAATACCACGTCAATAACTTGCGCGCAGAGCGGGATGCTGCTTTAGCAGAGATACAGAAGGTGAAGAAGGTAAATTAATGGCAACTCCTATTCATCATTGTAACTGAATGCTTACTATAGAAATATAAGTTATTAAGAAAGAAATTCGGTAACAACATGTTAGATTAAGGATTAAGCAGTTGAGGCGGCTGAGTCCACTAACGGTTACATTCGCACATATATTTGGTAACCGATCAATATCCCAACCATATCCCTAAACAATCAGCGCTTAAAGAGCCTATAAATAAATAAATGTACTTATATGGAATTAAATAAATATCTTGAACTTTATTTGACGTTACGATCAGGGACAAAGCAAGAAAGTAACAAAGGGTAAGAATGAATAGGAAGACTTTGACCTTGGTATACATACGATGGTCAAATTTCGACTCCATAGTACAAAAGCAGCGCCAGACAGAAACAATTATTGCCGTAACTTTACAACATGACATGAAGCAGTGTAGAGATGACCTTGTCGCTCTACCATCTTTATGCTCCGACTCCATCTGGAGGCTAACACTTATTTGGCTAATTAAATGCGGTCTTGGAGTTGGCAACTGAATTAAATGTGGTTTGCATTCATTTTGTGACGAACAAATATATAGTCCGAAACCGGAAACGAAAGACCGCGCCAATAACAGCCAATAGCTCGCCGTGTCATAAAGATTGTTGTCAGATATAAGCGCGGCCTAGTTCATCCGTCTGGGCCATCTAATAGCTTGTCTATTCGCTACCTATCAAATGGCAGTGGTTGCGCCACTAGCAAGACCAAGCATGTGATCGTTCTTTCCATCCGTAAAGTAACGTTCAAGATGATTTCGAGATCCACAAAAAATATTGCAATATTGGACCTTCGTTAATGAAATAAATAAATAAACTTCTACGCATGGCTAAGAACTGGCCATGTAGATGACTTTGCGAGAACAAATAGGAAGATTAACTTAATCAAGCTTGTGTGTGATTTCCAAGTGGCTTGCGCAAGGCGATAAGAGTTGTTCGACGAACATTCTCAGCCTGCCTGCCATTAGCTATTCTGCTCAACAAGCCGGCTATAACGGGTGCATTGGATACAATGATGGAAATAGAAGACTGGGTAATAGAGTAAATGTCAAGTTGCAGGTGATTGAAGAATAAGAAAAGTTGCTTACCGAAATATGAGCAAAGCAGAAGTAAAGACTGGAGTGAGATTGGTTGGGGAACGCTGAATATATAGACCAGAATACAATGTTGATGGCTAGGACTGCCACGCAACTCGAAAAGCCTAGAGTCACAATGAATTTGGTCGAAGCCCTTATGTCCCTCAATCCTTGAACGGTCAAAAAGTTGCGGTAGTTGAGAGCGACGGTGACAATATCAACACATGCACCGCCTTGGATTTTGTTAGAATACGCTCTGATGAAAGTGTAGTCGAGCTTACTCGCAAGCGTAGCAATCACAAAGCCAATTGGGAGCCAGCATAATTCTTCAATATCGGGGCTTTCCTGTTCTTCGCATAAGAAAGGTGCAATGATAGCATAACTGATTCCTAAGCCAACGAGAACGGCCATCATGACGTAGAGACGAAGACGGTAATGTGGAATAATGCGTGCACTAGCTAGTACAAACGATGCCCGAGATAGCCTTTGAAAGGTGCTCATAAGACATGGGTAGAGTGAACACCACTGACGAATGCTGCTTACCAGGCAATGCAGAAGTATAGCGCGAACGAAGAAAGGTAGAGGACTGGGGAAAGGCCCCGAGCAGCTGGTGCAGCGCACAATTAGGCCTAGCGTTTAAACCACGAAGTTTACTTACTGGTGATGGTGAGTATAACCAACAGCAAAAAGCCCCCCGCACCAGCAATAACCGCAAGGTAGTCGTCCATCCAAAGGTAGAGCTGGACGCGTATATGAATGCGAAGGCCGAATGAGAATAGGGAGACAAAATGAAACAAAAAGAGGGTGAACAGAACGCCTGAAGATAATGAGCAGTCGTAGTCCAGCTTAAAAGTAATGCTTACCCATAGAAAGAGCCATCGGGTAGGAGAAATGTAGAGGTAAACAAATTTTGCGCTTGGTGATGATGGTAAGATAAAGGAAAACTTATGTGACGGTTGGGTTTAAATACTAGATCAATATGTCCGGCATTTGAGTCTGAGTGAATTGATGCAGATTTCCTATTGGTACGAGAAAACATAGACAAATCTGCAAAACAAGGAAATAAGTTAGCGAGAAGTCGTGGAGAAGACATCCGGCCATTTACAAAGCCCACAACCGTTGAAATTGTGACAAAGCTGCTGTATTGGTATCTAGAGAAGCGTTACAGGTCACTGGAGGAAGAAAACGACGAACTAATCTGTTCGCATTCCACAAACATCTCTGAATATGAGACGCTGAAAACCTTCATAACGGCCCAATTGTAAATGATTACTTCGTCGTTGGTATCTATACGTTTCGTGAGGCGCTCAGTTGCAAGAAGAAAGACGACCTACGTATTTCTAATATGCAATTCATTTGCATAGCCGCCACATATGGGAACCACTTTACGTTCCACAGACGCGGCTGTACAGCATACTAGCATGCATTTGAGGGAGGACATCAGGCATTGACGTCTTCGCACTTATAATAACAGGCTAAACTTGAGAGACAGATGGGTAGATGGATGTATCATGTGGTAGGTTTGGCTAGAGAATGCTTGAAGGCCGTTCAAAGGAAATATTTGCAACAAAATGAACAGAAGATAGTCAAAGCAAATGCTTCAAATACTCTTGTTGCAAACGAGGACTTCTGTGAGTACATGTCATGCAAGGTGGTGGATAGGGGTCTGATGAACAGGATGCCTTGAGATGAACGTGATGGATGCAACAACGCCGTCAAGAAATGAGAGGGAGCCGGTAGTTTCGAACGACGGCTTGACGATGTTTCCGAGAGGTACTGAAGCTTTTTCCGGGGTCATTGGGGGAGGAGAAAAAGAACAAGACGAATGTAGCAATATCGTTGACAGGTGAGAGAGAGCTGTGGATTTCAACGATAGTTTAGCGGAACTTCATAAGGGCGTTGGGAGGTTGTGCTAGGGGCTTGAGGAAGGGGGCAGACCCATGGGTGTATGCAGCAGTGATAAATGTAACAAACCCAGTTTAATACATAGCCTAGCCAGCAGGAAAGACCAGATCATGAAGAAGTACGAAGCAAGCTAGAAGAATTGTTTCGATACCTCAAGTTCCAAGTGCTACCTTCCGGAAGCCATTCTCCAACAGGATACGCGTAGGAAGCCAACGTTTTAACTGCGACAACAGCAGTTAACTGCACATTCGAATTGGGAAGTTCGTTTTGCAGTTCGTTCATGAAAGCACCAAACCAAGTAGGGAGACAAAGACAAAGGATACACATTCATGTGTCCATTTTCCGCTGATAAACAGGGTCTGTTTCATATAAGGTGGGGCGAAAGAAAGGGAAGGTTGGGGCGAGTGGGCCGCGGTTTATAGGCGGTGGGCAGGTTGTTGCATCATGTGATTCTACAAGCAAGCTTATCCGGACAGTGTAACTTCGTTGCTAAACCGTAGGCTAAGGCCCTCTTTTTCATTGCCTTTTGAACGACGTGTTCAATACGCATGGTGGCTCATTCACAGATTGGGTAAGTGTGCCGACAGATACATTCAACGCTTTTTCTTAGATCTACCACAAGTGAACGAAACTAGCAAATATCAAACTGAAGACAAAGAGAATTCAGCATCCTCAAAACGATATCCCAAACATCGAAGGCTTACTAGCGAAGACCCTGCTACTGTTTAAACGTGCGTGGTACTCATCATGAACAACTTGGTCTTGCTGACATACCACCAACATATCGACACTTTCTCCCTGTATTACCATATGTATAGGTACCTGTACGTTGCTTTCTTCGGTTATCTTGTCCAACAATGCTGAACGTTAGCAGCCACCTTTATTCGAGGCAAGGAACTCTACCGAGGCAAAGCCACCCGACGTCGCCTCATTCAACCAACTACTTTTTTATGTCATCATCTGACGCAAGTTGAACGAACCCTTGCCCGCCACTCTACAACATCGTCAGACGCATCTCATTGTGGGAGAACACACATCCTCACTCACCGTATTATGAAAACTTCAGACGGTTGGGTCGAGGCGGTTGAACCAAGGAAGCGGGTTCGCGCGACGATACGCAAAGTAAGTTGTTAGCCTTTTGACCACCATGTACGAACTTACTTAATTGAGGAATGACGCAGCGTTAAGAGCACCGTCTTCTGTCCTCTGGTTTGTCAGGTCAAGACTGACACCGCAAGATTGCAGTTTCCCTTCTCCGTATCTTCGATGGACTGTCAACACTCCGTCCTTTTCTTTATACGCCGCCGAACTGAATCACCTAGCGTTTTAACATGCACAAATGCCTAATTTCCATGAGCAGCTACAAGTGATCAAGCGGCAATGCCACTCCAGAAAGACCCAAATGAAGTAGAATCACAGGCCTTCGATGCCGGCGTCCCAAGGTAGTTCATCCTATCCTGCGCATGTTGATATTTCTACGCTGATGGTTGATTATTTAGCACCGAACCCTGCTTCAATCGCTGTGTATCCCGTAACCAACTTCTGCTCTCTATTCGACCCAGAACCCGACGATTTACGGTCAACCGTTAAACGGAACAGACTTATCACGCTGGAAGCCACCGTGGACGGCCCGCATCGTGTCTCCGTCGAGTAAAATTGGTCCCCAACTGGCGGTATCATTCTGCCATACCTAGAAAGTTATATTATTTCAAGTCTTCCACCTTCAATTTTCCTCCTACCTTCGTTATTGGTGGTTGCCATTGTCCTTTCCCCATGCCTCGTTATCGCCTCTCCATAAGGTCGTCAGAAAAAGGCACCTTTTAATGGGACCACGTTATTTGAAGAATGAGCTCTATTCACCGACAGCGGCACCAGCTCATGGGTAACGACGGTATTTCCCTAGTGACGAGCGGTGGCACCAATTTCACGGGTAACAGCGGTCTTCGCCCGGTGGCAAGAATCTTCAGCGATGCTTTCTTATCATCACTGGACGAGTTTGGGCGAATCATGGCCAACTGGAGGCTCTGGGTGCGTTCAATGAACCAGTACGAGGGTATCGAGCCCGGCCCTTCTTTGCCAATTCCCTGTCGTCTGGAGAAGGCCAAACCGCAGAGCAATTCGTTCACTTCGGTGCATGAGGGCAGCGTTTCGTTGAGGACGCACTTATCCTCTCTTCGGCAGCATCTTGTTGAGCCAGCCAAATGTTGCAAGATGTAAAGCCTGGCCACTACACTTCTGTAACGACCAGCTGGCTGAAGACGTCGCCCAGACAAATCCGTCGATGCGGTTGTCGCGACTCAAAGCCGTGGCCATCCTAACGCTGACTCGTTTTTTTGGGTCGACGACTGGATGGCGAGTGATTCAGGCGTAGGCTAGCTGAGGCCGTTGAAGTCGAAGTAGCTGCTCCTATCGCGAGGTTCATGAGCGCTCGTCCCAGCTCATTGTCCTGTTGAGATGCTCAATAGGTCAGAATCTTGTGTCGTAGTCTGTGGACCCACTCATCCCAAGCTCCTGCCTTCGCCGTGTCGGTACGTCCACCTCCCCACAGTACCGACGCTGGTTGTGGAATGACTAGTACGTAGCTTCTGCTTGACGTATAACCTTCGTATAACCTGCTAACGCATCTACTTATCGATTGTGCTGTTTCAAGGTGGACTTTCTGTCAACATGGACCGTTTGCGGCTTCGAAATGTCTTAACAGCATCAGGGTTCCTGGTTTCTGCTTTCATCAACGACGCTGCTTACCTTTGCTTCCAGGTTTCTATCCGATTCCGCCTTTTGCATTGGTGACATGCTCGAGGAACAACAATTCTGTGGCGATATACGTACCTAGACTCTGAATTTTGCAATTTTGCGTGTTTCTCTTCGTTATTATTCTATCCGGCGCGAACTTCTCGATTTTAATCTCGTTCAAGCTTGTTGATTGAGGCAGGTTTGAGGGAATGATGCAGTGGAGTGTCAAGGTGTGGTAAGTGATAGTGGCCGTACTATTCAAAACGACTAATTTTGCCCTCAAGACTGCCTCCCCTTGCCTCATTTAGATGTAGCATATTTGGCGCTACTGGGCTGCCCTCTTCCTTTCTGAGCAGGATAAGCCAAAGAATCATTCCTTAGTTACTTTGCGGTTATAATACTTGAATATAAGCCATTTCTTCAATCCCAACTCCACCACTCCGTCCATAACTGAATCAGCATTGAATCTTTTATACTAAACAGGCTCAGGAATGGCGTCAAATTTGGGGAGTATGCCTTCATTCACTCTCCCCCTATATGCATTTTTCTTCTGACGGCTATAGACGTGCTGCATTGGTCCCATTTCTTGTCCACCATGGTCACTGATTCATCGTCGATCATCACTTTACAGGATGCCCATTCCGTCACGGCAAAACTTAAGCCTTCCGACGTTCGTTATACAGTAAGCACATTCTAAACAGTCTTCACTGTTATTCGACTCGAAATTGCTTGCAGAGGAGCTAGGTTATCCCCGGGTTGTCATCATCCCCAAGCCGTCCCTTTTAACCTCTTAGGAGGCCAAGCCCGCCTCTTGTAGTAACAGTGTAGAACGCCATACCTTCCCGTCTCTCGCCTTTCTGCCAGTCCGCCTCTGCAAAGTGAGTAAATTCAGTTTCTTTTCGTTCCTCCAGCGTCGCGTTGCATGATCATCGTTTTTCGTCCACCTTCAGTCCATTCCTCTACCCTTCACTGCCGCAGAATTTACTCGTCTTCCCCATGCCTCATCGTTCCCCGTCAAGCCTCCGCGCGTAGAGTACGGGACATCTCTTTGATGCACCACAGACCACTCACTCGGCAAATACTAGGGAAGGGTAGTCAATGTTTGAACCGTTCACCTTGGTGCAATAGTGGCCCCAGTGTCACGTATATCCCGTCCGTTCACCGCTCACCTGTACTTGATCCAAGGTCGCCATTCTCGTCCCCTACATCCCGGCCCCGTTCTCCGATGACTGTAACAACAACTCCCGTTGTTGGCTCCACTATCACCCACTTCCGCTTCCCTCCACAGCCATCCTCCGATGCTGGTTCCACCTCCATCCATCCCTGCCGTGCCAACACGGGGCTGTATATATCGTCACATAGGTGGACTGGCCATGAAGGCGAGCGAACACCAACGCAAACACGAAAGTCTGCACTGAAAAAGTGGACTTGGACGGGATGCTTTGAACCATCTGTCAGTAATGTCCCCTAGCCATCCCCTTCGGCCCAGGGATGAGTACATATACGGATAGTTACAGGCGTCCATCGTTTGAGAATCGAGAAACGCATGCAGTGTATCACCCCTGGCTTTCGGCGATATGGGAGAACTCTTGTGGACGAGCGCAGAGGGCCGTAGTATGCTGACAGGCAGTTGCGTATACATGGCGCAACGTAAATTGATGCGTATTCTGGTCTCGGTTAGGACGGTACATGCGCTCTACGGGCATAATCGACGAGGTGACCCTCCCCGCCCTCTTCCACGGGCACATACACTGACTCGCAGGTTCCGGTATTTGCGGCCTCAAACTATATATTTGGGATATTCACCGTTTAGTTTAAAGTCTTGAAGCGACTGATACTTTCCGAGCTGTGCTGAGGATTCGCGGCTGTTGCATTTCTGTTGGACCTTTCAAGGTTGGCGATGCGTAGTAGCGTAAGTGTTCATGATAAATTCACAATTTGTAGGTGAAGCCAAGGGATGCATCTCGCAAGTCTACGCTCGAAGTCTAGATAATCGTGAGATGTTGACTCGATATTCTATTTACAGTTACAGCAGCATATTGCGAGGTGCGGCTCAAAATTTCGTATATCATGCACTTGCATTGCATGCCCATGTATATTTAGTACGTACATTAATTTTTTAATCCTGGCTTGACGTACACTAATGAATATCAGCAACGTTGGGATTTGACAACTCTAAAGAGTATATTTTCGAGCAACTTTCGAGTTGCTTTGTTGTTACTTTGAGTTCTTTTTGTAAAATGTTTGTTGGACATTCGACGTTGCAGTAGTGCATTAGATAAGACTCCTAGGTATCTAATCGTATTTTATCTACACCTCTACAATTATCTCCTTTGTTATTTAATCGTAATCTCATGATCATTGCAATATCATTAGTGTTTCACATCTTATCTAGACAATCTAGAAAGCGTGACAGTTTCAAGGCTAAGTCACATACTTATATAAGCACACTTGACGGTCAATAAGACAATCGACATGATACCGACACGTTCGTGACTTGACGTGACAATTCAGTCGGCGACATGACACCTAGATGTCCGCGGTGTCATGGGGAACCGGAGGCTACGTTCAATGGGCGCATATAGTATTGTGAGACGGAGAACGCACTCGTTGGTTGTAGTTTTGGAAGGCGATTATTCCTAATAATTGTTAGATTACGGACGGTTTCTTTTGCGCAACGGTGTTGTTACGGCTCGACTAGTCAACAACTTGTCATCAGAAGGTGTGTCGCTGTCGTACTGGGCTCGCCTGACAGCGTTCGGGCCTGGCCTCGACGCCAGACAAGAGATAGACGGCGGTGAGAGTGAGCGAGGCTTCCCGCGTGTTTGCAGCTCGGCAGGAGGCGGCAGTGGGCGGCAGTGGAGGCAGAGGAGGAGGAGTGGCCGAGTAAGGGAATGCGCCAAATAAGGCAAGGCAGGGCCGGAGACGCGGCGGAAAGGCCTCGAGGCGGACGGTGACGTAACCATAGCGACTAAGCGCGCTTTTTATACGCCACTTTCTTCGCTCGACCACCAAGACAAGCCACCGCCAGCGCCGCCGCTGCCGACGACGACGACGACGACACGTCTTTTCACGCCCGTCACGACATGCAACGCCCGTCTCTGCTCAACCGCGAGCAGCCCCTCGACGCCCTCTGCCACCACTTCGGCCTCCAACCGATCATGCTCCCGCCTGAGGCGCCGTTCCCCTCGGCCGGCACGTTCGACATGGCGCTATATTTCCCCCCGCCCGCCATCCGCGACCCCCGCCCCAACGCTCCCGTGCCGCCCCCCGCCCCGCCCCCGCTCGCCCCTACCCACGTCCTTGCCGCCTCGGCCCCGGACCAGCCGGGCGTGCCGCCCTACATGCTCCCCATCGACGCCGCCCTCTTCGCCCGCGGCTTCCGCTTCGAGCTGCCTCTCCCGCCAGACGCGCCCGCGCCCGCCCGCACCCCGGCGGGAAATGCCCTGCGTCTCCCCGTTATTCCCCTCTCAGTGCCCTTCCTGGGCACGCTGCCCCTGCTCCTACTTTACGGCATGGGTATCGAGCGCGAGCCCAACGTCATGGCCTGGGCGCTACTTCCCGTTACCGTCGTCGAGGAGTTCCCCAACGCGGCCGCCATGGCCCTCGTCCTCGCCCGCGTCCGCCCCGAGCGCTTCGAACGCGTCTTCAAGCACAACCAGGGCCTCTGGCGCAATATCCTCGCCTTGGGCCTCATCGACGCCACCATCTGCCAGCTCGTCCAGACCGCCTGGAACGTTACCGCAGAGGCAAGGCGCATCAGACAGCGCGGCGCCATGTGATTCTGCGGCCTGCGCTCACCTCTGGACTGCGCGGCCTGCGTCCGTACATCCGCCATGGCGCCTTTAGCCGGTTTTCTCAAAACGCGAAGAGCATAGAAATATACCAGCGCAAGTAACACCGGTGTATCAGAGAATTGTGTACGCGATGTGATCCTCAACGCTGGCGACTGAACATCTGTTATTATCTTTCCATCCATCGATCTTGTTATGCATGCTCGCTTACTTAATCATATCTTATTCCCACACGATCCATCCATGAACATCTTGTTGCACATCTACTTACATACCCTACACCTAATCTTTTCATGTTGTCTTCGCTATTTACCCTTGCACTTGCACTCTAATATACTACCATGTTGTTGCTGTAGTCTGGACCTAATCCATTTAGTTTATTACGCCAAAACAGTTATCAGCGACTCAGGATGGACGAACAGTTGTAACGCTTTCTCCAATCGATATACGTAGCGCAAAGACTGCTGGTCAGCATATCGTACATGTTGCCTACTACGGGAAGTGGCTTGGGACCTGGTGCAAATGGAAAGCTCTTCACGCCGGAGGAACCTGTTCCATAGTTTATAATAAGCCTGAAAGCCGCAAGCCACAGTAACAGTACGCTAGTATGAGGCTGCATATATTATCACTGCAGTATTTAGTCGTACTAGCCGTGATATGGTGCCACATTATGTCCCGCAGATGAATGCAAGTCTTACCACCATGCAAATTTACCTTTTGCTCCTACTTCGATTAATTTGCGGTTGCGGATCGGCTATAGCTAGCATCGAACTATCATTCGCGGTTGAATATTTGAATTGTGATGCAGATGCTTGAAGCTGACGCGAATTACTACTGAGGGCAAGGGCAGGCATTCTGTTCTGATGACTTGTTGGCTAAATCATTGACGCTTTGATTTAATAATAATTGTGACCGACGGCATCTATCAGGGGAGCCCTTGAATTCATGACTCTGCCTCAAGAAAAGGGAAAACAGAACAAGATTAATGATCTCCAGGGCCTGTCGTACATTGCATGTAGCCGGCTGCTCAAACAGTACAAGTACATCTCCTATATGAAGTAAATACTTCAATCACTCAGCCTTTTTATTTGCCTCGAGTATCAGGTGCCTTGCGGCCTCTGAACGTGGTGTGATGGAGCACTGGAAGGGCTTCACTCGCCTGCATGAAAATGTCCATGAATTTGTGTTACTGTAAGTACTGTAGAATATGCAAATAGCACTTACATTATCAATCCTGTCTCGTCATAGTCTCCTTTGATTTCAATTTCGTTGCCGTCTTTGTCCTTTGCTTTTCCGATATTAAAGACAGCAACAAGGGAGGCAAACGTAAGCCACAACTGAAGAGAGCTCAACATTGAAAAGTTCTCGAGAAAATAAAAGAGCTGACCGTGGCACTTGCTACGTGCTTCCCAACACAAATTCTACGAGGTGTTTAGAAACGGAGGATGAGAATATTCACGGGTGCCCTCACCGACGACCGAATCCATACGCAAGTACATGGTCGTCGTTGTTAAGTCTTCCATCAGCGGTCAAGAATCGATCTGGATTGAATTCATCCGGATCCGTATATTTACTTGCATCGCGTGTCATGGCCCTAACATTGTATTACTTCCAGTTAGACCGCAATGTGCCCACGCAGATAATATTGACATACCAAATATTCGGAATAACATTAGTTCCTTTGCATTAAACGTCAATCAGGTACTAGTGTGTTAGCAAACATTTATTCCTAGCGTGACTTACCTTTTGGAATAAAATATCCCCGGTAGACGTCGTCTTCCGCAACCTGGTGTGTTACCGAGAGAGGCACGGGCGGCTTCCATCGCAACACTTCGCGGTAAATAGCCTCGATGTAGGGCATAGACTGCCTATCGTCGAAGGTGGGCAGACGGGCGTTTCCTACCACTGCATCAATTTCTTTTTGCGCTTTTCTCAGAATGTCCGGGTGAGTCGCGAGAGCGTGTACAAAGGTAGCCGTGGCAGAAATCGTTGTATCGGAAGCGGCTATCAAAACATAAAGTTAGAAAGCATTGTCATCCCACTTGGGCCCTACTAACCAACGTATGTTGTGAATGCCACATCTCCTATAATTTTTTCCTTCTCCTCCAGCGCGTCGCTATTGCCACCGTCCAGGTACTTGGCCACAATAGACGAGTAAACCGCCGTTCCCTCTTTCTGTAATGATATAAAGGTAAATGCAAGCGTAAACGTACATGTCACTGAAACGCACAAGTTGTGCCTTGAGCGCGTCCATGGGCTTGTTACGGAGGAACTCAGTTAGCATTCTCGTCTCTTTGGCCATTCTTTGCGCGACTGTCCCAGGGACCCAGGTAGGGATATACTGCAGCCAGTGTACGATATTTATCAGCGTGAACTCTGGTTGCACAAGATGAAAAGCCATTCTCGCATTCTCATCAGCGGCTTCGATGAACGGATCATTGAGTGACTCCAAATCGTGTCCAAACAGCATGGACATTGGGATCGACACGGAGAGTCTACCAGCATAAATTTAATGATTTGTTCTTCATAGATTATAAGCAAACCAATGACACACAATTTATTATGCTCTTCGAACAGCTCGGGGGAGACGAGCAGTCCTTCTAGCATTTTGTGCACCTTCGTCAGTTGAATATCATGGTAATCCCCCACGGCATCCTGGCGGAAGTACTGTTGAGCAACCCGTCGATGTCGTCGCCAGATGGTGCCGAGGGGCAACCAGGACATGTTTATAGTCCACCCAATCCTGAAAGGACAGAGTCAGAGAACATGGCGGTGACCAAGACCGTATACTAAAATTTGAAGTCGGCTTACATTTCGATAATAGGGCTGTATGGTCTGCCAGAATAATTGCGTGCACGCCTTTCCAGGAGCTCTTCCGCATCTTCGAGTGCGTTGAGGACCATGTAATGCTCTCCTAGGACATAAAAATGGAGTATGTTGGCTGAAATCATGTTATATTAGTCTCAGTCATCTGCACGACAGATCGTAAGAACAAACAGTTGTATTGCTTTTCCATTTCCATATATCGGGTGCCATGTTGTTGTACTGGCATATCATACATATTACCTACTATGGGTAGAGGCTTTGGACCCGGAGCAAACGGAAGGCGCTTCTTTCCCGTGAAAATAAAATAAAAGACGGACAATAGTGCACAACAGGCTGTTCCTCCTATCGTGAGAGCAGAGTACCGCAAGTCGAACATAGCTTTGCGAGCTCAGAGAGGGTGAGATCCTGTGAATGTGGGAGTGCTGATGAGGACAACAATGAGTCTCTAGTCATCCGGTTCTTTTATTCCACGTCGGTGGCGCTTGTACTATGTATGTAGTACTCATAGTAGGTAATAGATAACAGGTACCACCTGACAATCATACTACTGATTTAGATTGCCATGTAAATCCTTTGATTCTAAGCGACTCATGTCCCAAGATTTTGCAAGAACGTAGCGCAGACCATTCCCTTAGTATCACTCCAGCATAAATGGGTCCATATTGCTCCATATTGCCATTGGAAAATAATCAGATATCCTGAAAAACCATCCCCGATACTACTATTTTTAATCCTCGGTCATATGTGAGAAGCGCAAAATCAGATGTATTAAAACTCACGCATTTAACACATCTTCTAAATTTGTCCTCAGGGCACCAACTTTCAGTGCACTGTGCGGCTGTATCTCTTAAGCAGGTAGTAGAATAGAGTACCTACTTTCCGACTACAAGAATCGTGTTCAAGTTGTTCTCTTTATTATCGGGAAAGTATGGGAGTCCTACCTTGTAGGGAGAAATCCATGTGTTATCAGTAAACGTAAAATTAGGCTCCTGCCATCTTACTTCTGTCCGCATAATTGCCAACTACAAACCTTAGACTGTATTGACGGTTGATGATACAGAATAGGGATACCACATATACCCTATGTAGTAGGCCCGACTATCTATAGTATGGCGGTGGCACCGACCTAATCCGCCTGGTAGAAGACGCCACATTCGTACCCTCAGAGTCTTGTTCCCTATGCTCAATCGCCTCTTTCTCCTGCCTTGCCGTAGGTAGATCACTTCCAGGACCAGATAACTGTTCCACATCACCGGAGCCAGGCTGGGAGTTGATCCAGAATGGGGAAATTTCTAGACGCGAATTAGCGGTTCTGTTAGTAGGATAGGATTTGCGTCTGCGACGCCACACCAGTACACCACCCAGGAGCAGAAGCAAGACTGCTATGGAGAGTCCAAGAATAATACCTAGGTTAGTGTTGCTAGGACCGTGCTTTTGCTCAGAGGTACTGGTGCTTGTACTAGTAGACATCATTGATGTCGAGGTTGCTGATATGTCATGGGAGACATTGTTGTTAGATGGGACTGTTGTACCACTGGGTGCCGCTACTCCAGTACTAGTCGTGGGGGGCTGTGTCGTTTGAGACGAGGTGGGTATAGATAATGGTGGAGAAGACAGTAAAGACGCTGATGAAGAGACTTGGGAAGATGTAGTCGAGGATGTCGTCGAAGATGTTGGGGAGGAGAAAGGGGTTGAAGTAGTAGGCGGAGAACCACCAGCGGGTATCCTGGCAAGCAGGTCCTTGCCCGAAAATACAACACTCTCGACGCTAAGAGGAGCCGTGCTTGTATTTCCTTGATAGACAACCTCAAGAGTATGACTTCCCTCCGGAACCCCATTGATTTGGAAAAGAATTTGCGTCCATTGAGGAGTTTCAGTAGCGGAGGCTCCATTCAACGAAAACGAAGTCGGCGTGTTCCCGTCAATGGAATACGTTGCTGACGTTTCAGAAAACGGCAAGTTGACTGAGTCGTAGAATCCATACCAGATGACAGAAGTGCCTTGCCCCAGCAACCATTATAAGTCCAGGCCCAAATAGCTAACGAAATAAAATCGCGTACCACTAAACGAGAGACTGACTTTGGCACCTGCGGTGCTGGCTACAGAGCCTGGATAATGTTGAATCCAGTCCGCGCTGTATTGGAACTGGGGAGCGCGGTAGTCGAGCATCATGGCCTGGTTAGTCGACGAGGCGCTTTGTGATGGAACGTATTGCACGTAGTCAACCCAGAACGTCTGTTCGGCAGTGGCAACAACGTTTACCACAAGGGTATGTAGGCCGTCGGGCAAAACGTCTGATATGCAAAAGCCAAGACGATTTTCTATAATGTTGTTTATGTTCAGCGGGATGGGCGACCCGTCAACTAAACACTGCCATGTCATTCTTTCAGAGCTTGATGAAGGCAAACTGTCGATGGCGCCTG
The DNA here is from genome assembly GCA_028532985.1 of Stropharia rugosoannulata. Classification (NCBI taxonomy): domain Eukaryota; kingdom Fungi; phylum Basidiomycota; class Agaricomycetes; order Agaricales; family Strophariaceae; genus Stropharia; species Stropharia rugosoannulata. The sequence continues at coordinate 896,166 of JANCIK010000013.1, read as the reverse complement.
TTAGAATAACTCCCGTTCCTATACGCATACATGTCCAGTATATCAGTGCGACGCGCTATAGCGTGTATTTGGATAACACCCTCACCAGAAAAACTGTACGTAAAACTCCCATTCCCTTGTATTCCATGCAGAGTGCTCAGATATGGTGAACCATAACTTCCAGATGAATCAAGGTTGCCTGTAGCCAAAAACCAATCTCCTTCATAATTGATGTTTGAATCGGTGTCGTCCGCAATGGCCCATTCAAGTGAAGTTTGCCTGGACATAGAGCGGTGTCGAACAAAGGCAAAGGATGGGTCTCACCCGGTGGACAGAAAAGAAAAAAACAACAGTTTTATGTGTTTTACATTGACGTCTGATGAGAAATGGAAGTGATGCTTGAGTGATGCAGATGGCCTCTCGGGGACTCTGGCCTACGACGTGTTATAGTAAGGCATTCATCAAATTGATCATGAGAGGTTAATCCATACCTGTGTGAGGGTGTCCTTTGCATACATTCCTCGTAGGTCCAATGGCGGCACAAGCATCCTAGGAGGTCAGAATAGCGACGGACGGTGGACCTTCCTTCGGAAGTACGAAAAGATAAACTTTCCGGTTAGAGTTTGGAATGGCTAAAACTTGAGGTGAAAATCGCCCGGTCATTGTGATTTAATATAGCTAAAATGTCATGCTGTCCTTGTCTGCTGGGATCAACTCGGGTATGCGTGAAACACGCTGGACTACCATCAACCTCTCTACAGCTTGCGACCAGGAATGTATATACACAGACATGATGGTGAACTGTACGCAGAGGCCTCGTATTGTCTGATATAGGTTCCCAAATCGTTCAGGATGCTCATGATCTGCGGCAGGTCGGTGATCAAAACGGAGGTGGTGTCTTCTAGTTGTATTCAAGTGTAGTTGAGACGACTATGGGTAATCAGCGACTAGGAAGCAATTCTGTAGGAGACATATGCCGGTTGTTCATGGCAGAAACGGTCAGTAGCCAAAGCCCATGGCGGCTATGGCCGGGAACTTTCGGCTTTCTCCATCTCTGTACGAATGATGAACGTCAAATGAACGTCAGTAGCTCTTGCGCAGCTGCATAAGCATTATAAGCTTAAATTCAAAGCTCAACTTCGAGATTGAAAAAGCTGGGCGCAACATCGACGATTCCACCGACAACATCGCAGAAAAAATTGCAATCTCGCTGCCACCTACGTAGTACTAGTACGGCGTGCGCTAACTTCTAAGTTCTAACTTGGCTTAGTAAAAAGTAGGCAACAGCCGCGGTAGACCGTAGAGCAAAACATTCGCTGGAAGTAGGGTTTGAACCTACGCGGTGAAACACCAAGTGATAATGAGAAAGTTCAAAACACTCGCCTTAACCACTCGGCCATTCCAGCGTATGTGTCGAGGAGGAGGCGCGTTCCTGCACGCGGCCGTCTATTTTTGGCCCATCGCCCGCGCCTCTCTGTTCGACCACTCGGAGCCAACGAACGAATGAAGCTACGGTGAACTATACGGAACTCCACCACATCAGCAACTTGACCATTTAGTATCCGGGTTTTGCCAGTTTTGTTCCGTTTTTCAGTTTCAGGAAACCATACTTACATTTCAGGTTAAGATTAAGCTTCAGAAGCCCAGCAACTTGAATTGAAATGGTAATTATCAGGCTTGATTCCTTCCTAGGTTTCCAGAAGAACATACATATGTTTCCAGATATATCAGTTTGCTGGTTTTTTGCAGTTTAATTGCTGTTTCCAGGGTGAGAAACCACAAAAAACTAAATGGTAAAGATGCTGATGCAGTACTCTACAAAAACTTCGTGTTACAAGATATTGGGCTTACAGATGGTATATACAGGGCTTATGGCTTCTAATTGCCAACAGGAGCAGGGGGTAAGTCATCGCGGTAAGAGGAGTCAGAGAAAGATTCAATGTGTAGATATTTCAGAGATTCGGGTAAAGTCCTTCGGATCTCCTGTTCTTCGTCATAGCTATAGAGCATTGCAGAAATTGATATAAGCAACATGTGGCTGATAACAAAAGAAGGAAACGTACCCGCGATGATAGCACTCCCCACTCCACTTCCATCTTCAGCGTGGTGAGTTATAATATTTCTTGCAATGACGCGCGATTACTATAGATTTAGGTAACAGTATAGAGCGATAAGGCATACCTGCCACGCTCCCCGAATATATCCACCAGGCCTTCGTGAATTCTATCAGCGAAACCAGGATATTTCTAAAGTGGCGGCAAATGACGTCAGCGCAGATCATTTGATAAATCATATAGGACTAACGTTGTACAGAGACCCATCGGCGCCAACGCTGCAACCCTCGTCGAGGTATCCTTTCTTGCTAACAATAGCCGCGATACCACACGCACTCAATCTTGCAGCGCGCTTACCGATGAGCTTAGCCAGAGCGCGGAAGAATTGACGTTCGGCCAGAGTGGTTTCGACAGCAAAGAAATGAGAGAAGATTCCAATGATCATGAGTAATTCATCCGTAGGGTCGCTAATGATGGCCGTGATTAATATACGCCATTAAACGAAGTATATATATCTTACCTCTCCATCAAAGACAAGAATGCGGTCTCGAAGACGTAGGGGCTTTCGAGCTTATAGGTGTTTTGGCCCAAAAACAAAACACCTTCATCGATGAGTTCACAGATGACAAGACGGAGAATCTCTCCGAGGTAGCGACCTGAAATAAGTTTCTATATTTTTCTAATGAGGAGTCTATATGGATATTCATGAGAGAGGTATTCACCTCAAATGCCTGCTCACCGGGCTTATTGGACGTTTCATCGACAACGATATCATATTTTGTTCGAGGAAGATGCTCATGTATAAATGAATCGAAAGCTCCCTGTGAACAATAATTAACTGAAGATATGAATATACAAACGGACATACACACCCATTCACAATTGATAGCCATTTTTGCCTCAGGGTCGATACCGAGATCCTTCATCTTAGGTATTTCAGCAACGTCTTCCATATAGGCCGCATTACAGCCAGTTCCAAAGATGCAAGCTATTCTCGTCGTTGGATTGACGTAGTGAGAGGCTATCAGAGTTCCGGTGGTATCATTGATCAAGGCTGTGAGTTCCACTGGAAGTTGCTGTGAGGAATGTTAGATATCGAAATGAAATGAATGGTCTATGAACTTGCAAATTTTTCCAGAGATTTCACAAACATGGCAGCCACATCATGCCCTTCAACATCTTTGGCACTAAAACCTTTGGTCCATCGAATAAGAACACCGTGGTTGATACGGTCCTGCCTGGAGACAAGCTCAGTCCGACTTCCGTGATATAACCACCGACGGCTTACGTGCATGGGTAAGAAAACTAGCCGGGGAGATGTCAGAGATCGTCGCAATCAATAAGATTGTTAAATACCGTGAACCCAAGCGGTATCTTGCGCCCGTCTTGTGCATAGCTTTCTACGGGCATGCTGGTATTGATAAAAGTCTGAAGACACTCCGCACAAAAATCGAATAGTTTCTGCCCGTCATCTTGCTTCTGGTCTTCTGTGAGTCGATACTTTGACTGAGTTATCTCGAACTTCCCTTCCCCTTGTATTGTCACAAGGCAGACGCGAAGGTTAGTCCCCCCTGTGTGGAGGAACTTAAGACACAATCGAATATTAAGTGAATGTCCGCATTAACGTACCGAGATCAAGCGCCAGGAAGTCCCCCTCCTCCTTTCCTGTGGGCCAGCCAAACACGAAGGTGGGTATCATAGGCTGTGTAAGAATAGATCGTCAGCTCATTGTAGATGTCAAGGTCCGGAGGCAATGTGGAAGGACTTGATAATGTCACGGATACTCACCACAACCTGCCCGGGTTTCTCCAATCCAAGTTCAAGGGTCTCTTTGAATGCTTCCACAATCATGCGCATGCGCTGAGGTGTCAATGTAAATCTGTGCATGGGTTGAGATTAGCCCACTGCGGAATGCGGGGAAGTCCTTAGCGCCGTGATGACTTACATGCTCTCGAGACGTCGTAAGTGATCAGACATAGTCCTATGAGGAAGGGCGCATATATACCTCGACAAAATGCTTTACAATGGCTAAGGTGACGCGACGTACTTCTTGGTAGCGTGAGGGAGATCCTCTTCATCGTGGGTTCTTGTATGGATCGCAAGCGTCTGCCCAGTGGGCAGAGTGACGCTTCCACTTCCTCGTCTAGACAGAACCATGTTGGATGCGGTTAATGAGGTAGATCCGCTGGTGGTGGTTGCAAAAAGAAAAGGTGAGCGGCGGTGGAGTGCTATAATTTCCAAGGTAGGTAGGCCCCAATCACAGCCCCATTTGGAACCGTGTGAATGCCGCACAAAATGTATGCTGGCCGACGTTGAACGGTCTTTGCTCGTCGTATTCCTCACCCCCAGCCATGATTGGCCTGAAAGGAACTCTCAACGTGCGCAAGCTTACGCATTTTGCTCTGTATACTTGTACTCAGGCAAACACAGTGCATAGATAACTCTGGCGCCCTCCTAGTCGAGTGCGTCAACGTCCTCAAGAACAAGGTCAACAACGGCTGGGGTACCGTTGGCGACGAAATCGTCGTTGTCGTCCAGAAAGCGCGGCCCATATCTGCTGCAACCCAGGCATCCGTGAACGCCGTCAAGGTCCGCCCTGGAGACGTCCGACGCGCTGTAATTGTACGCTCCCGCAAGCCCGTGCGGAGGGCAGACGGGACATACGTCCGCTTCGACGACAATGCGGCCGTTCTACTGAACAACAAGAAGGAAATGCTGGGCACGCGTATTGGTGGCATGGTGTCTGCTGACCTAAGGCTCAAGGGATGGGGAAAGATTGTCAGCCTGGCTCCCAGAGTGCGTCGTCCTATTTTCTGACCTCCAGTTCCGCGTTGCTAAATGGTGTTCAGGTCGTTTAATTATGTTGTCCTGATGTCCTCAAAATTATTCTTAATTGCATACTTAACTGCTTCGATGCTTCATGTGGTGTTGTGATACATGTAAAGAGCTTGTGCTGGAACTCGGAGCCCGATTACTCAGGCTTAATACCAGGAAAGCAGGCGTCGGAATCCCATGGCATATAGCATTCTACTGAAGAACCTTTTCACCTTCATGCCGCGGAAAAATGGAGACGGGAATGCTGCTGACATGTTTTGGGGCGCACGCTCTTCCTTTTTTCGCATTCAGTCGAGCCAACCTTCCCGGCACCGTGTTTCTTTCTTTTATTTTGCCTCCGGTTCATTTTCAAGCGGGTTATCCTTGTAGGGCACGTTGCAACACGCCAAACGGATGGCATACAAGATGTACACTTTGATCATCAACCGGAGAAGCTAGGTATATACTTTCTGTCTAGCATTCAGTGTCGCTGACATTAGAATGGGCGCCTTGCAGAACATGTGTTCGGTGTTATGTTGTGTCCACTTCCAAGCTTCGTACGTGGGACAGGTCTGGGCCTTACGGGCCATTCGCTACTAAAAACTCGTATCGTTCCATGAAGGAATGCACTTGCGGCGTAACAAAGGCATTGTTGATTCAAGGAAAGCTGAAAGATCTCTCATGCAAGGAAGCAGCTGCTAGACTCAGACCAGCGACATCAGCTTCTAAACACTAAATGTCGTGCCGTAATTCATTCAAGTGTATTGACTCAGAACCTCTCGAGTCATAGGTATTCAAATCATTTCTGGACGCTGGGTCCTCTTTTCTTTATGGAGACTGTCACTTCACAACATTGTAATTCACTGCCGGCAACATCCCTTGTTATTCCTGCAACGAAGGACGTTCCTTCGATCCATCTACTCCTCGAAAGAGGTGTTCTGATCGTGCATGTGTCTACGCTTGTCCCTGCACTATCCATGCGCATTTGCCAATTCTAAAGTGTAGGCAGTCGCTCTTAGCCGTCGCATGCACACTTCTTGGTCTGTGGTCTTTCTTGGTGTACCATGTATAATGCAAAGAAACAGCGACTTCGATGTCGTTCTTGCCGCCCAGGACGGGAACTTTAATTTAAACCAATGCAGAATCGCCATAAGGAAAGAAAGGTGCGTTGTTCACATTCTTTCTGTTTGTTCTCGCGTTAGGGATGTCAATTAAGGCTGCTATGTTCCGTGTCCATTCACTTGCTTGATAAAATGGTTCCACATTACCGTATCTAAGCGGCGTTTGACGTGAATGTGGGGGAACACGAGCATGAGCCCACACAGCCAAATATTAATATCCGAATGCTACGTCTTTTTCTCCACAGAACGTCAATGCTTGCGAAGATGATCCACGAATAGGATGCAGTTCACAACGGAGCGGGGGCGCTTTACTGTTCGTCGCGAGGCAAATCCTTTTGTCACCTGCCATGATAATTTTGAGTCTGTTATTATATTTTAACATGCAGTTGCAACATGAAACCAGATAAGATAGGTATGAGCATGCCTGATTTTAGTTGGCTGATCATTTACTATTAGTTCTGTCTGATGTCACAACTTGACTGCACTACATAACTGCCACTCGTCTACTTCGTGGAAATACCGATCTTCGTCGCTTTTAACTTCTGAACAAATAACAGAAACCATCACCAATATCTCCGCTGTTGAGCGTCGTTCTGATTAAGTCATGTTTCGGCCATGAGTCCGCGGTCGCATACAGCGGCACGTTGCATATAAGTTGTATATGGAAGGGATGATAGTAAGAAAATTTTGCCTGCTAGACTCTCCGTCATTAATGGCTTCAGCATGTGCTCCCAAGGCTTTTTCAATGATAGCGCTGGAAATCAGTGCGAGGTGACCGGTCTTTGAACCCACTTTGTGTAGAGCGTGGGAAGGCCAATGGTGTGTAGTGCATTAGAGGCGGGGGAAAGCGGGGCGCCCAAAAACAGATGTATTTGGGCAACACGCCTCAGCCTTGAGGCTGCGCGATTAGCGCGCTGTTGTGGGAGTCGAGTATTTCAAAATGCTCCCAGAATGCTCCCAGGAATTAACTGCCTTGAACAAGTGTGAACGACCCGACACGCGCGGCTGAAGCTGTATGTCAGATTGCTTATTTTTGCCTTCATGATCGGTCGATGATCATCAAGGTAAGCATACGTAGATGCTGATGCTCTCAGCAGTAAATATGGCCCACTCTGCGATTGGACAGCATCCGTGGCCGGCAATGGGGCAGCGTTGCCTTTTCCCCGGTTGCTATAATGCAACTGCTGTGCAGGCTTGAAGATACGAGTGCCTGTCATGACATGACAGAGGTTCCCTGAGGCACCCCGGAATGGCTGCGGTATGTTCGCTTGATACAAGTACACCACATTGATATTTATAAGACGGGGATCGAGCACTCATACTGGCACCCAATATCCTCCCCGACTGTACTACCTACGGCTGTTTGATATCCGCCTCTACTACTATAACTATCTGATTTATGTTATTTACTGCTACTATTGATATATTGATTTCATCCCGTTAATACTCTTTCCATATGAAAGGCAAGGCGCCAGGAACAGGAACTCCTAGAGGGCGGGGCAAATACAACCCCGCCTGCGATGTTTGTGCGAGAAGGCAAGTCGCGTCGAACGGCGTGGAAAAGGACGGTGCTGATTGTGATCAACATTGGACAGGAAAACCAAGTGTGATGGACTCAAACCTGTTTGTCAACCCTGCCGCCAGCAGGGACGCGAGCAAGAAGTACGCGCTTCTTCCTACTATGCCTTTGCCCGACTGCTTACGCTTCGGCTCATCAGTGTTCATGGACGAAGAACCCGGGACCGAAGCCGCGCACCGAGCAGCACTTCGAGGCCATGCACAAGTATGCTGAGGCCCTCCAAATGCGCGCTGTGGAGTGGCGCAAGTACGCAGACTACCTGGAATCCATTTTAGACTCCCACCATCGAGACTTCCGCCCCATCTCCATGGCCGATGTTCGGATAGCACGTCCACCGGAGGACGGGCTTTTGCGGGACGTATTCGACCATGACTTTGACCCCAGCGTGCCGGGGCACGACGACGTTGACACGAACTCAGATGGCGATCCGACCAAAGAGTTATGCTTTCCCACTCAGAGCCTCAAGGTTTGTGTTTTCGGTGCAAATGAGTGCATATAATCATCTGAATCGTTTCATAGCTGGAGGAAAATGGGCTAAACCACTACGGGACGACTGCCCCATTTCGCTTTCATAATACTGAACCCCAACCCATAACCACCAGGGTCTCCCGATTCCCAAGGCTCGGCCAGGACCCCAACGCTACATATGTTCTTCTCACCGATGGTGTCTCTGACGAGCACTACAATCCCGATTTCGACTGGTCCCGCCATCTTCCTGATGTGGTACCGCTTGACCGCAGATCTCATGACAAGTAAGCCCGTCTTCCCTGTCAGTCTCACGATTTCTCTGATGACAGAAACATAGAGCACTTGACTTAACGTTCAAATTCTTCACCTCATGGTGTCTTCGCGTGGTCCCCGCACTTTTTCTGCGGGACATGTATCGCGCACTTTCCATCCCTGCATCCCACCCTCCACCAAAGACGCCTCATTACTCCCCTATGCTGCACAATGCTCTCGTAGCATTGGGCCTAGCATTCTTAGACGACCCTAAGCTGCGAGACTTAAAGTCGCGGCAATATTTTGCCCAGAAGGCAAAAAGCTACATCGAAACCGAGTGTGAGAGACCCAATCTGAGCGTGGTCAATGCTCTGTCCATCATAGCTAGCTTTCACAGTTCGCAGGGAAACCAGACGCTGGGATACCTATACTTTGGTATGTATGACTGTGTTTCATGCAGAGCCTGACTAAATGCTGTGATTATATTATTTAGGTATGAGTGCCCGTGTGGCTCAAGCCCGTGAGTGCTGATCTTTGAAAATAAATCCATCATTCTCATGTATGTATTTGCAGTGGGGCTCAATGTTGATTGCTCGGACTGGGTGAAGATGGGAGTGATGGACGAGTCAGACATACTTGACCGCCGTTGGACTTACTGGATGACATTCTCCCAGGTAATTAATCTGTCTGAGATGTTAAAGTACCGCTACTAACTTTCCCTTCAATCAAGGATGTCTGTTGGTCTTTATATGTTGGTCGAGATTTCTGTGTTCCCAAACCCTCTCCGACCATGGAGGCATTCAAGGCTATCTCTATGCCTTTGGTCGATCTTGATTACGATCAGCTGCCGTGGAACTACCCAGCTGCTAGGTTGGAACCTCAAGCAAATTATCTGACCAAAACGTTTGAGGCGACGTGCGAACTTTTGATGATCGCCCGTCGAATCATGGACGTTGTGTAAGACCCTTCCGTACCGTACCGTGAATCCCGCATACTTACCCAATTGATAGAAACTCTCTAGACAGCGATAGGTCACACAATCGCTCAGCTATTGATGAACAGATCAGCGAGATAGAGTGAGTTTTGTTTTCACTCGGGGCCTGGCACAGCTGATATGAATGATACTGTAGTCTCAGCCTAAACACCTGGAAAGGCAGGTTATCGCCTGAACTTGATATCACTGTCAAATCCCGCCCTACATCTACGCCCCATAAGCTGATGCTACATCTTGCTTACTGGTGGCTTTTTATCCTCCTTCACCGACCATTCTTTCAGCGAAAGGGGCGCCTAATATACACAGCAGACCGTGAAATTGATCACGTTAAGGTTTGGCCTTCCTCACATCATTGACGAGCTATCAACTCACTATATTGAAAGTTATGTCGACGAGCAGCGGAAAACATTATGGAACTCCTTGCGACTTGGCGCTCTCTCTACACACTTCGGTACTGCCCGATAACACTTATTCAAACTGTCTTCGCTGCTGGGACCGTTTATCTACTAATTTCTGTGCAAGCTATCTCAGGCAGCCGTGTAGCACAGAAGGAGCTCGACCACTCTAGGCAACAGCAGGCTCTCGTGCTGCAATATCTCCATGAGATAGGCAAATCCTGGCAATGTGCAACAAATATTGCTGGAATTATGAAGAATCTCATGGACGAGCAGTTGAAGCCGCTCTTGGAGCGCAGGACTATTTCTGTTTCTACTCCCAACAGTTCGCTTCCTGAAGCCGTTAGCAACGTCGACGAAGAGGATCAGTCCTCTGTTCATGTCTCGTTGAAAGATCGCGTTCGCCGCCATTCATCATTGACACAGCCGAAGCCCCACTGCCTCGGCTTACATTCTCGAGAGCACTCTGTTAATGAGGGTCCTCAGCCCTCTCCTGCTCGCGCTACCGTCTCTTTGTCGCCTGTGATTACTATTTCTCATGCTCACCAGGACTCTCACTCTCCTAACCCCTATGCCATCCCTTCTTCGAATTCGCCGGCTCGATCTGCACCTATTAATATTCGTCCTTCTCCTACGCGCGACTCTCCGTTTACCAACAGCCCGTCCAGCTTCTCCTCCAGTCTTACTGACCCGTGGGCGTATCGCTCGGCAAGCTCAAAGGCCATTCCTATTAGGACGTCTGGTAGTCTCTCTCCGTCTTTTATCAATTATCCGGCTGTCAATGATTTTTCTGGCTCGGCACCTTCCTCTCAGACCGCGTTCGCGCACCGCGACTCTAAACGGCAGCAGATCGATCACCTAACAGGTTCATACCCGTATGCGATTCCATCCGGGTCCGGGAGCATGTCTGCCCCTGCTCCCATCCCCCCTCTGAACGAGCTCGCTTTGCCCGGCAGCGGACACACCTCAAGCCATTTGTTCAACTCGGCCAACGATCTGTTCGACATTGCACGCGACCTCGAACTTGCTGACCCTTTCTCACCCATCACCTCACTTCCATTCGCGACCAAGGATGTAACTGCGTACCTTGGCATGCCCGGCGGGCAGACTTTCTCGCAGGCACCATCTGTACTTGGACTTAACTTCCCCCCGCTGAATCTCTCTCAGCACAACTCAGCATCTACCGCGAATACCGACGTATATGCTCCCCCCGCAGGACAGTCGGTAACGTCTTCTCAACGGCCGCTCGACAATGATTACATGAACCTCTCTACTGGTACAGCGTCGATCACAAGCAGCGGTGGCTACGAGGGAATTCCAGACAGTGGGGATATGGACATGGATGGCGATTCTCAGTGGGAGATGTGGTCGCAGCCCTTGTTGGAGTTTTGAGCGTATCTCTCTGGTACCCAGTATTTGCTGATCTTTACTATTAGCTCTGGAAGTATTTTTTCGGACTTATTACAGTCAGTGTGTGTGTGTGCCCCGAGTGATGTGATTGTAATTCTTTGAACATTCTCTTCTCGCCATTTGATTGCAGTGTATGCATTGCGTACTACATGTGCGTTTGACTGGCAGACATTATGCTAAACCTTTGATTATGATTATACACGCAGAGTTTAACTAAGCTGTGATAGTTGGCAGATTTATTGCATGATTCGACAGGTTAGTAATTCTTAAGACCATAGTAACTATCAGTCATCATCGCAAGGGAGCTATTAGATCAGTTGGTTGTAAATTCGCAAGGGTAAACACTAGACAATCGTCGAAAAGACGTCCGCATTTAGACCTTGAGATGAGCACTGACTTCAGAAGAGAGAAACCGAGAAAGAAAACAAGCTGCTAGTGTCATCGTATGATTGGTCAAGGAGCTTGTCTTTGGCCCTCCAGCCGCCTTTGTTCGTTTCTCTCTGTGTTACTGACCCGAGGATAATACCTCGGCCCATAGAACGCTTTCTGCTCCTCCACATCCATGTACCGCAGGATATCATAATCTGAATCTCGAGTCATCGCCGCATCACGGGCGCCCGTCGTCAGTCCTTCGACTTCTGTGTGTGCACCCAACCACTCCCGATATCGCTTGAGGGCGGCGAGCTCCCGAACCTGAAACTCGGCGAAGTAGACAGTCACGCGGGACATAGCGATGCGCTCGCTCAAGAGGAACTCGAAGGCGAGCGTGTCCATGCCCGGAGCAGGGCCGATCACGAAGCGGTGTCCGGCTGCGATGGCGGTGCGTATGCGCGGGACGTAGTGCTCTGTAAAGTAGTCCCACCCAGGCTCTAACGGTCCGGAAATGAATGCGACGGGGGGAGCTGTGTAGGTCGGTGTGGCGTCGGAGTCCATGATCATGGTCAGTGATGTACAGATGGGTAAAAACCACAGAGACGAAATCTGGTTCCTGGAGAAGAAGATATGGTGAGTAAAGATCCAAGGATCATGATATGCCACTCTTTATTCGTATTGTAAGCTGCTGCGAGAAGCTGTGTTAAGTTATTGTCATGGATATAGGCACTTCAGGTCAGACAGTCAATGTGCAAGGCCTGACACGGACAGTGAACAGCCTTTCGTCGATAAGTCACAATACCTGGCTGTGTATTTGCTGTGAGAATTCTAGTTTTGTATCACAAGGGCATCTATATTTACAGAATTATAGCATTGCTTATCCCCAAGGAATTACAAATCATCCTATCGCTTTAAATCATGTACGACGATATCTAACACAGACCTGGGAAAAAGCATCAATTTTAAAGCTTTGAATCATTAATGGGCTTGAAAGACATACCGAAGGTTTGTTGAAAAGCCCGTCTCAACATCAGTTAGGGTAAGGGTATCAATAGCATGGACCCCAGGTGAGATGGCGATGAAATCCATTCTCACAGACTGACACGCAGACGGGCGCAGTGGGCTACTCAGATTCACAGGAAATAAGAGTTCATCAGCGCTGGGCACTTCAAAACTATCGCAGAGACAGAGACGCACCCAATACGAATACGGCTCTCCAGGGACAGTATCCCCGGGTACCCCATCTTCCTCACCGCCTCACTGCCGCCGTCATACACGCCCACATCCACGCCACCCCGCCTCCGCCGCCTGCGCTCGGGGCACGTCACCTCAAACCGCCGCGGCCAATGACTCTGGTTGAACACGAATATGTCCAACGTGAAAACGTCCAGAGGGAATATCGTCTCCGGCCCGAGAAGCCCGCCAACGCCGGTGCCGCTGTCCCGACCCGGCCCGCGCCCCTGCCCGCTGCGCACTAGTGGCAGGAGCCCGACGGACACGATTATGTTCTCGCCGCTCGCGCCTGATTGGTTGAGCTTCAGCATCGTCTGCTCGCCGCCGCCCGCCCAGCCGCCACCCCCGCCCCCGCCACCCACGTGCGGGAGCGGCGTTTGCGGTACGGCGCCGAACCCGTAGTCCGCGCCCGCCCCGCGCTCGCGCCGGATCTCCACGCTCAGCCCCACGTTCCCCGGCGACGCAAGTGGCTGCTGCGACATCGGTGTGGGTGGGAGGGACGATTGGCGCGGGTAGGCGGGGTAGGCGGGGGTGTTGGGCATCTCGAGCTCGCCACCCGGCGTGCCGGGAGTGTCGGGGGTGTCGTACGGCTGCGGGAGACCTAGGACGGGCTGGACGACAGAAGACGGGAGCGGAGGCGGAGGCGGGGCGCTGTACGTCGTCGCTGCGCGCATATACTGCGAACTAGCAGCAGAAGCAGGCATGAATGAGGAGAGACGAGAGGAGGGCAGAGGAGACGGCTCTCGCCCGGGTATATTGGTCTTGGTCAGCTTATTGGGGGTGATGGTCTTAACAGTACGCCCGGCAAAATTGACCCCAGGGGGAAGCGTGAAGCGTTTGCTGCCAGCAGTTGCAGAGTACTGGGGCGTTATATTTCCTGATGGAAGTCCGGCGGGCGTAGTGTTTGAGCTGTATGCGGAAAATCCCCCGGGGAACGGGGAGGCAGGCTCCGGCATAACGCTAGGGAAATTAGAAGCTGGGTCGCCTGGATCGAGAAGCTCGGCTGGCTGATGTTGCTGGGAGGCCAGGTCAAGGACGCAATTCCACCGAGACGAGAAAGTGGGAGTAGGATAAAGCAGGGTATCTGGGTTGAATGTCAAGAGTGCCTTCTTTGCTGAGGTGAATGGTGAGAAGTACGGCTTTCCGAATATATTGATAGCAACGGCTCGTTGAAGTTCAGGCATCGGACGAGCGTCATTATTACCGTTAGCAAAGGCGAATGCGTCAACTTCCTCGGGAGATCGCATGAAAGTCACGGCGTAGAGGAGGTTGTACTGCGCCCAGGGTCCAATGTATAAGGGAAATGTAGATTTGACCACCAATTTGCCAAAGCCTTCTTCGCCCCAGCCGATGAGTGTCGCCTTTGCACCATCTCCGCCGATATTGACATCTACCGACTCAACCATAAAGCCAGCATTCATACCCAGATCACCCGAATTTTCTATCTCGACGCAAAGCACAACGGTGCGTTCCTCGCTGCCAGCCTCAAGCCTCGACCTCTCCCTCTCCTCTTCCGAAAGATTAGCGATTGCGCCTTCGTTTTCCGGGAGTAAAACGTAGGGCACAAAGACAGTCCTCATACGGACTCGGAAGCCAGACACTGTTTGTAACGTTTTTCGGAAGGATTTACGCAGAGTAGGATGTGCTTTGCGGACAGCGGTCATCGGCGATGGTGATGGTTGAATGGGGGTGTTAATGAGGACTGGTGGCAGTGAGAACAACTTCTGTCGGGAGACAGTACCTAGACGTAGTGAAGGTAATGTAAGTTCAGCCGGGTCTAGCTTAGCAAAAGCTGGTCCAGCGAGTAGCCCGTCTAAAAGATTGACTTCTTCGAGACCATCCAGTAAATGACTCTCATTATCGCCGTCTGGCCTGTTTGGATTGACTTCCGAGGTGGGGGAAGCTACCTTCGGTTTGCCTATTGAATCAAGATATAGAGCCAATGGGTGCGTCGGATATGTAGGAATTGGTTTCTCGCGCAATGTCGCTGACACGGTCAAGCACAACAGGGGATTACTGAAGTTTAGTCGCAGAAATGCTGAACAACTGTAAGCAGCGAGAAAATGGAAACAGAGAATAACATACAGACGGTTAAATCCAACTTGTATATTGCCACCCATTGCTGTTGCTTTTCTGACCAGAGAAATGCAAATTGTTCGGAAGAGGTTTCAGAAGCGTTGGTCCCCCATATACTTGCGATTAAGACGGTCCCTTCCGCTGTACTATATTTCCGATCCTGCTCGCCAGTCGAAGGCATAGGATGCGGTGTACTAGGCGGTATGATTGAAGGGTGAACATTTAGACGTTGATTCGGGGGTTTTGGCAAAGTACCGGTCTTAGGGGGTGCTAGCAATCTTGAAGAACGTGGTGTTTCTGGTGCTGTTGCTGTCGCTGTGTTCTGCGATATATAGGAGGCCTCGAGAGATACCTGAATATGAGCCAGTAGATCAAGAAGAACATCTGGTGGCCTAGAGGGATCTTCTGGTGGACCATCATCTGGATTCTTGATATTGAGGACGAGCAGAGACTGTAAATGTTCATCTGGGATCGGTAAATGTGACGCAAAGCAGAATATACTATTCAACTGACCAAAGAAAGCCTGTTTCCTTTCTACAGAGCTTGACAGCGCCTTGTCTAGCCACTCATCTGTCTGAGTCCCTGGCGGAAATTCCAACGTCGTATCCGGCACAACCAATTTAAGAAGCGTTGAGGAGAAAATCTGGTCCAGTGATGCGATTTTATCCATTCTGAGGGCTATGTGATTATTTTCATTCAGTTATTAGGACATATACAGTAGTGCAAAATATGGACGGCAGAATGTGAAGGACGCAAGATATGAAGTTAGTACTTACTACGCTACTTCAGCAAATGTCTTGCAAATGTCCGTATGGTTTGGTTATTGTTTGCAGTACGGGAATCAGCCAAACATTTGGCCGGCGGATTGCCCGGAAAGCCCCAGTACCGGCCCAAGTTCCAAACCAATTCCAAACCAACCTTGAATCAACCCGCAACCAACCTGCCACTGTAATGAAACTCAATTCCTACTTTGCCTCTACTTGTCTACCGTCCCAGTCAAATCTAATTCTATAACATGCTCTCTAAGTGGTGGGAAAACCCCTATTTCTGTTCTGAATTTACCAAATGCAAAACAAACTTGAAACAAACGCTCTTCCAGAATTGGATTCCTGAAAATTTCTACATACAGACTAATTACTGCGGCATTTAGATACTGCAGTACACAAATTGTGCTGAAAACTGTGAACGGTATGGACGAATAAGTTTCCTTATCATGATAATTCAATCAGAAGTCGAAAATTGGTCGAAAACTACTGTGGGTTGTTACGCTTTAAGGTATGAAATAACGCCAATTTCACCTGAGTGTTTTCTAGGACTTCCCTTTGGTTTCGCCCAATACTAGAACAAGGTCAAATTATATGTATTGAATTGACGATTACTCAAGGGCCAGAGTACTTCAAGTCGGAGTGCCATCTCCTACTCGAACATGCAGGCTGTCGGACTCATTAACATCTTATATTCGAGAAGCGTTCGACGGCAACAGTTGAATGAGTTGAATGATACTTCTTCCGCTCATCGTCTTCGAACATGCGACGACTCTCACTCTCTTCCATCCTTGATTGCAAAGATCTGTGGCGTGAGGAGGAACTACTAGCAAAGCAATCAAAGGTGATTATCTCGAGAATATCATATCTTTGGCTTTACTTCTGATTTTCCTATTCGTATTAGTAGAACCATACTTAAACTCGGTAGGAGCCTCTGGAAGGAAAACGAGTTTACACGGTCTTGTTCTTACTCAAAGCGTGCTGACGTTGTATTTATTCGAGCAAAACTTCCCACCATCCCCGAAGAGAACGAGATTTATTTCTGATTAACCCCCATGCCGTCTACATGGTGTCTAGAGACAAAAGGGTTATATGTCGCCTCAACACCTTTTATCTAGACTATCAAATTCAGGGAGCTACGTGGTGGCCCTTTGAAACGACCAAGTCGAATTACAAGATTGGATCTCGATTAGCCGGAGCCGATTCCGGGCGGTCTGGAGATTTACCAAGATGGCAACTCTTGTCTAATTGTACTTTGTCTCTTACGCGCTATATAAATATGCATCCAAGAATTCTGAAAGCCTTCCCCGTCCTACCTTTGGCGATTCTACGCCGTCTATATCTATAATAGTGGACGCTGGTGATTGATTCAGAGCGCTCCAGTGCCCGAACGCAAGCTGCAATGCCCGCTAATAGAGGTCGAGCTTCTATAAAGATTGGCACATGGGGTGAGTGGGTACCGTGTGATGACACTCACTTCTGGAATGCTGACGTGGATGCTGCCTGAAATAGAGCGCGATGAATGTCTGGTACTTGCAACAGCCTGGAGCAGCGCAGCCTCACCTAATTCTACAAGTAACGACACGCCTAATGACACCCCAGACGACCTGAATCCCTCAGAGACAAAGGCAGACCCGCAACAGCGCGCTGCATCGCGTAGGAAGAAGGGCCCCAATCACATTCCGCGTCCTCCGAACGCGTTTATCTTATTCCGCTCGTCATTTATCAAGAAGCAGCACGTATCTACGGAGGTCGAGACGAACCACAGCACGCTTTCGAAAATCATTGGATTGACGTGGAAGAACCTCTCAGAGGCGGAACGCCAGAAATGGCACGCGCAGGCGAGGGTTGCGCTGGACGAGCATAAGCGCCAGTTCCCCGAATACGCGTTTCGCCCTGTGCATACGAAGACCAAAGGCTCGAATTCGGAGCGCCGTAAACTGCGCGAAGTCGGCCCGAAAGACCAAAAGCGCTGCGCGAAGATTGCTGAACTGCTGGCTTGTGGGAAGACGGGGCAGGAACTCGAAGAGGCAATCCAGGAGTTCGATAAACATCACGTCCCCGAGATTATAACGCGGTTTGACACACCGATAACCGCCAGCTCTTTCGAAACCACATTGAAAGAGCATCGGTCTGTCTCACCCGTCGTGCCCAATGAGCCACCCCCTGCTGAGCGCCAGAAGAGCCGGACTCCCCTACCTTCGATCAGGACAACTGATTTCAGCTTGGAAGACTTATCTAGTCAGAAACTGCCCAACCATTCTCTTGAACCACAATCACTGGACAATTTCATTGAATCACCTTCTCTTGTAAGTTCTCGTATTACGCCTATATCAGAAACGCGAAATTAATTACCTTGACATTAGGATTATGACACATTCTCTTTTTCTGTTGACACCCCCCATTCTTTTCCTATGGGCTTCTCCGATGTAAATTATGCCATTGGCGCCTACGACGTCCAACAAGCACACAGCCCGATGCACCTTTCGCCTGCGACACATTTCCCGGAAGAGTGGCTTGGGCGCAACTCCCCGCTCTCTGCAACGAGTAACAGCATGCCGACGACGCCTCTTCAACTTTATTCTCCCTTTGATCAGTTTGTGGAACCCTACCACCCCGGAACGTACCCCATCGCTGACGCAGGTACGGAGTATATGACAAATGGTGGCGTAGATGCCTATTGCGAGCCTTTCGCAACGAACTTCCCGCCATACTCCACACCAGAGCCGCCGTACAATTTCAACTGCCTCGAAACAGACCACAGCGCGCAGGCTGGGATACCGGCGGCTTCTGGATTCGCCCTGGATGATGGGCGCTTCCATTTGCCGCCAATTGATTCGTCGCACCTCAACCGGCAGCTCGACTTTTCGTCGGCTATATGTGGTATGGACTCGCTCATCAGCTCTAGCTACTTGTAGCTGCGCTAGGTTTCCAGATTTCTCAGACGGCCACGATGAGGGCAATTTGCATTCCTTTGTATATACACTGTTTGTCAATTTCGTTCATACTACATACACAGCATCTATTCACTTTGTTCCATACCCACAACCCCCGATTATCCCGGTCCTTCAGTGTACATATGTACTTTGCCCATACTTATCCCGCATACCATACCCAGCGAGCTAATCATTAAATTGATCAGGTCGTTACAACTTGCCTCGCTTTGGATATCATTATTTTTTAATGTAGTTATACCCCTGTTTGCCTCTCGGTCTGGACTGCGGCGCACTGTACAGTAGAGATTTGCAATGACACCATATGTCATGACTTAATGATAGGTCCTATCAATATACACATAGCCGGACATCACAATACATAGTAACATTTAGTTCATATGCAGCGATGAAAGGGATCATTTGTTCTCTTCAATGGGATCAGAACTAATCAAAACGTTGCTTGACACCTTCAAACATATACAAAGATATGGTTTCTAATTTCCTAAATTCCCAGCATCGTCCACGCGATCCATGAACTTTATCTCATGACATAGAATCTGCGATCAAATGTACAAGTCGATTAACTAGCACTGTATCTGTGTTCATGAAACCAGAAATTGCGATGATTAATTGCACGCATGCGACCTTTTGGGACAGTACTTTTTCATCATGATCGAAAGACAAATGCATTAATACATGTACAAGGGAGAGAGGACAGGGAAAGACATAAACAAAAACCGCTACGGCCTACTATCATTATCACTTATTTACTGGTACTCGATTGACTTAGTTGGTGCCCCCACCATGTCAACATTTGTATGGACTGACCCAACGAAACGGTGGCGTCCCCAAAAAGCCCAAGTCAACCCAACGATCAGAAATATGCCTCCAACAGACACTATCGCATAGTTCATATTGAGTTGCGTGACCGGCCGAGCGGTAGGAAGCACGAAAAGAACGCAAATGAAAATGATAAACTGCGTACGGGGAAATATTCAAGTCAGAAAGCTAAACAGGGCTGCAATATATCTAGCAATAGCGTACCGAAAGGCTGGATAGATTAATTAAAGGGGACCACCGGCCGAGATGAAAAGGTCCCCGCTCCTTCATTCTGCAGATGCACAACTTCAGCATCAATATGTTGTGCGGAATATGACACCCTTCTGAACTAAGCTGTACTTACGCCGAAGGCCAGAATACGCGGATTAATATCGGTTGCATGTACCCCAACATAACGGATATAGCAGCGGACGAGAGGATAGCGTTAAACTGCGTCCAGTCAAGCAGAAGCGATGTATGTCACATTAGCGATATTTCAAAGAATGGATCTTGAGTGCGCTTACAGCAATGATAGAGCCAATGTAGGCGCACGAGATAACGCAGCCAACAACTACAGAAAGCCATATGCCTATGAACGGCGCTTGGTATCTGTTGAGCCGCATAAAGTGGCGCTTGAAAGGGATCGCATTGTCACGCGCCAATGCATACATCAATCGGGAGCTCGCAGTGAATGCAGTCGCCGCAGCCATAAATTGCGCAAGCGCAATGACAGATAGGCACATCAGCGTCAGACGGCGTCCTACGGCGTCAAAATAGAGCTGCGCTATCGGGATGGCGTACCCAGTCGACTGGACCGCGGGGATACTTTGCACTGAGAAAAGGAGTGCGAGCATGTATACTAGACCAATGAGCCATGACCCGACTATGCTTCCCACCACGGCAACTGGAGCTAGAAATTCGGCCCTCTGAGCCTCTTCTGCGACTTGGGCTGCCGTTTCACAGCCCTCCAATGTGTATACAGCCTACAGTCTATATGCTTAATCACCACCAAGAAGGAAAGGTTCCTTGTTGCCCACCTGCAGAAATCCGAGCAGAACAACAAACCCTTTTGAACCCCAACCGGTAAAACTGGACTAATCAGATCACAGATCAGACATAGAAGACATATGACCTACTTTTCGTAATCCGTAAAAACAAATGTAGCCGCGTTCTGAGCGGAGGAAACGTTAGATTGTGGTACACAGATTCAATGATGGGTGTCGATCATACCGACCCTTTCAGGAGCTTTCACGAAAAGGGTTATCACGAGAACAAGCGTGCCGCCAACAGTCCACCACACATTGAAAGAGCTCATTCGTCCAATGGCTTTTGTCCCTACAGTATTAATAAGCCCTGATGCGACGTTGACGCCCCAGGCAATAGCGGCGATTTCCACGCGGGTGAGTGAGATGTTTTGTCCAATTTCCACCAGTGATGCTATAAAGAGGCCGACGCTTTGTAGTGTTGATCAGAGACGCCTAAATTGACAGCGGTGGCAAAGACAGAGCAGAAAATAGTACCTCAGATTGCCTGAAGTTCCTGTCAATATCATTGCAATGGTGTATATCCAGCCAGTACAGTCTGGAGAGTGTGATTAGAAGAAAGAGAGTATAAGATACGGATGCGTACAGCCGAGAGCTGGTGAATCAGGCTTCATTTTGCAGACCCAAAAGTATAGACCACCCATTGTTGGACTGATTCGACTTATATTAGCGTACCGCGACCACACGAAGCTCTATACTTACTATGCACTGCATATTTCGGCCAGACTCAAGGCTATCAATAGCATAAACAAGGAGCATATCTAAGAGATTGCGTCAGTAGAGAAAGGGTTTGGAATGAGTTATACTTACATTCCAGCCCCAGAAAAGACCTGTAGATTGTAAGAACCTCGCCCGAGAAATAGCAGAGCCAGAACTAAACATACCCAGAGGTCCACCAGAAAATAAACCAGTTTGAAATGCACTACTCATACCAGTCAAGATGCCTATGGCGCAGAAAGACATTCCAAGTACACCAAAGAGGGACATTTCGCGACGAAATTCGGCGCGATAGCCCAGCTCGAGTAGCCGTTTATCCGATTCATGGTTCTCATCACGCACCGCATCCGGAGCGCCAGCGGGAAGAGAACGGTTGAAGATGTTCATGGCAGGCAGATAAGCGCAGAGCTACATGCTGGCAAGCCCATTTACTGAGCATTGGAGTCAACAGAGATGGTGATTGTGGGAAGGAGAATAGAATTCAATGCTCTGTTTAAACATAGCGTCAATTTTTTTCGTCTATTATCAGACTATTGAGTTAGAACTTGGAGCAATATATGGATTGAGAGGAAACTGGACAAAGCCGTGAATATACCACACTTAGGACTATGTTGGTGTATCAAGAAAGAAAGTTGGGATCGGCCTACGGCACATACACCGGAAGTAACCGAATTTTACCTCCGCTTGTCATGTGACTTATGTTACATCAGCATTTACGCCCGCTGCCAGTGCCAGTCCGCTAAGCCCTTGAATAAATTCATCCGCCACTTGTCCACCCCCCCGTAACATGTTTCCAACGCGAGCAGTATGGGAGGCGCTGTCTCAACCGTTTAAAAGGGCGCAGACCGGTCTATTCCAAGGCAAGATGAAGCAGTATGGAAACAACGTGCCTCATTCAAAACATAAAACTCGCCGCACATGGCTTCCGAACGTGCAGCACAAGCGCCTGCCTTCCGAAGTTTTGGGAACAGTGCGCATAAAATTGACAACACGGGCTCTTAGAACGATTAAGCAGGTCCGATACTCTCCCTCTTCCGTGTTTCGTTGACAAATCCTTACGCCCGTCGTAGAAAGGTGGCCTCGACCCGTATCTCCGCCAAACGTCTGGCGAACTTCTTGGAGAAAAGGGCATGTCGTTGAGGATTCAGCTACAGGACAAAGAGCGAAACCGTACCAACAAGTACAGGACATATGCAAGACAGACCAACAAGTTTACAAAGGCTCTCGCTGATACTGAACCTCGTATAATCCGGGAACTTGTTGTACCGCGTACCCTGGCAAGCGCGAAGCTTGCGCGAGAGATGGCTGGAAAAGCTCTTAATATGAAGGGTCCTGCTCCGTGCGTAACGTCATCCCTTCCTGCATCGTCAACTCACCTAACTTACGTTGTAGATTGGAAACTACGGCAGCATACCTTGCTAGTGCTCGAAAGTACTTCTTGTTTAACAACCTATCTTTGTGATGCAGGCACCACCTGTATTAATTTACTATTGAAACACTTACCCTAATCCACCGAACTATTCGTCCAAGCGAAGGATGCTAGGTCCAAAATGGTAACAAAAAATCATAAGAGGAAAGTCTTGCGGTGACAATTGACATTGTTGACGCTGGGCTAGCGAAAGTATCGCATCTGCTGATCGGATGACCATCGATTTTCTACTCTATGAATATACGATTCCAAACGAGTGAGTTACCCTTCATTCGGGGACATAATCACTGATGACCTAACTACGTGGATTTGACTTGCCTTCACATCTTGGCGCAGCAACACACACCAAAAATGCATACTTGAAGCTTACCACAAGTTTATGGTCTTTACGAATTATCATAGTGCATACACATATCAAAAACCTCGACGGTATTTCCACAGTTAACCACATTGTTACACTACTTCCGTTCATTGATTTAATATGACTGATTATACTTCACTTCCTCTTCATACTGACAGGTGAGGCTGCGAGATACATGCTATGACATCACTTACATATCATATTTCTAGGAGAATCTCAAGAAATGTACAACACATGGACTCAGTCCATAAAGGGCAACAGAATCCCCACCAATAACCGTTGTTAAGATCCTTCCCAAGCTGCGTGTATTGATAACCAATCATCAGAATAAGTTTGGCAATCGTTCCATTTCCATGACGCGGATGCAAATGAGGACGGAACTCGATGGCTATTTTGTAAAGAATGGGATATCGAAATGTTGTTAAGTTTCTCTAGGTATGTACATACGCGCAATCCAATGCACTCATTCTGAATACAATGCGCCTCGAAAGGCAGGCCTTTAAATGCCCTCTCAACATATCGGCACCGATCAACTACCTACCCTACTCGCGCGAATCTATTTTTATTCTCACTTTATCACGTTCATTTTCACTGGACGGGTCAAGAATACGTTTCCCATTGTGTGGTCACAAGTGCATATGTTGATGGACAGACATGCGAAATGTCAGTCTGCTTTTCCAATTCGGTAATTTGGACCGAACTTGCATTTGTTGATCAGCCTAACGTAAGTAGTGGATTGATGTCATTGGCCGGCTTAGGAGCTTCAGATTCACCCGAAGTACATATAAGAGGGGCATGCCAGATGTCGCGTAGCTTAGGCTGCTCTCTCTCGATCAAGGATGCGTCAATCGCTAGTAGGGCTATTTGCCTTCGCTGCGTTGGTCTGCGCAGCGCCCGAAATCAAGCTTGGAAAAACTACACTGGTCGGCAGGGATATCAGTGGCCTCAAGTTGGACTTCTTTGGCGGCATGTCTTCTCAATAGGACCTCAAACCAAACTGACTGATTTAATATTTAGGTATTCCATTTGCTGAACCTCCCCTTGGAAATTTGCGTCTGCGCCCTCCTGTTTTAAAAACTCAACTCGATGTGAAAAGTTTCGACGCCAGCAGTTTTGGCAAAGGTTGCCTTCAACCTGTGAGACGAATTGTTCACATTCTTGTCCTTGTGCACACAACTCAACGATGACCGAGGCAGAGCTCGTCTGTTACGGAGTTCTCGGAGGATTGCTTAACTATCAACGTGTATCGTCCATCGGGGATCAAGTCAAATGCAAAATTGCCCGTCGTACGTTTGATTGCAAGGCATAATACACTGGCGATCTCTAACAATTGTTAATTGCTATCTGCACTAGCTTTTCTGGACGTACGTGTACTCAACAATATAACCCACACGTAAGGCTAATCATTTCTGCATAACTTATAGCTATGGCGGTGGATTCCAAGATGGCGAGTCGTCAATCTACAATGGAAGTGCCATCGTCGCACAAAGCGTTGCGCGGGTAGGTGTTTAAGGATTTCCCGCAAAATTCACTCGACATCCATTTAATGTTGTATCTCCGGGCAGGGTACCCCACTCCTTTATGTTAATTTTAACTACCGCCTCGGTCCTCTCGGCTTCCCTCAAGGACAAGAAGGTGGGTCGCGCGTTCGGCATGCACGCATGCACCTCAAATACTTATTGATACTCACACGCTTTTGCATATGTAGCTGCCAACCGTGGGGCGCTCAACCTTGCACTCAAAGACCAGTTGGCGGCTCTGGAATGGGTGCAGGCCAATATTGAAACGTTTGGTGGTGACAAGGAAAAGGCAATTATTTCCGCTGTATCGCACACTCACCTATATGCTAACTTGCTATTGAAGGTCACAGTGTTTGGGGAGAGTGCTGGAGCTATCATGACTGCTGTGCTATTCTTGAACTCGCCACTTGAACGATTGGCGCGAGCAGCAGTACGTAAACTACATCATTTACTTGCCTCCTTCTCCTCTAGTTACTCATGTTACGTATTTGAAAGATATTCGAGTCCGGATCAGCGGCAACTGCCTTGGAATTCCCCGCCTCTCGTCGTGAAGTGGATTGGCAGAACTTTGTCGCTGCAGTGCCCAGCTGTGCATCTCTCGCGAAATCGGGCGATACCTTTGCATGTCTCCGTGAGGCGAACAGCACTGAGATGTTTACAGGAGTCAATACCGCTATTGCCCTGTCAACAGAACTCTTCGCATTCGATCCTACGATTGACGGGCCTGGTGGAGTCTTCCCAGACATTGCCTCGACATTCCTATCTAGGGGACACTTTGCACGGCTCCCCTTCATAGCTGGGACAAATTTAGACGAAGGTGCGCGTGTGTTAGCATAGCACGAGGAACAATGATAGGACTGATTGTATTCATCAGGCACCATCTTCACACCTGCGACTGCGATAAATGAGACTGCACTGCGCGACCTAATTTTAACCAGCTTTTCTCCACCTTTGGTGTCAGAACAGTTATTGCAAAGTTCAGTCGACAAAATATTGGAACTGTATCCTGATGATCCGGCTCTCGGTTCACCCTTTAACACGGGAAACAATACGTTTGGTCTTCCGGGGTTCAAGAGGGCGGCTGCGATCCGTAAGTGGACAGGTGCAGGCTTATGAGAGTTATCTATTCATAAATTCTCTATACAGAGGGAGACCTCAGCTTCCAGTCACAGCGCAGGAGCTGGATACAAACCGCTACCCGCTTTGGGGTGAAGACGTTTGGTTACCTGTTTACTCAGCCACAGCCAGGTAACAATCCTCTTGATGGCGGTAAGTAATGTTTTGTCGTTATTGGTTATAACTGGTTTGTTGAACTTGAATTATAAATAGTGAGTCATGGTTCTGAAGTGACCTTCGTATATGGCGCTCCTCCCGATACCTCTGCCCCGGCACTTCACCTAAGCAGCATAATGATTGATTACTGGGTTTCTTTTGCCACCAGTCTTGATCCAAATGACGGAAAGGGGAATCCTCGTAAGTGTCGCATTATGCAGAGGTTTGCCAAGCCAATAACATGCACAACAAGGTCCTCAATGGCCCCAATACACTGAGCATAACGAAGTAAGTTTGACCATATATCCTGCATGAGGTGGCTTCTGACAGGGCTATCAACAGGTTTTGCTGCAGCTCAACGGCCTCAATACGACGGTCATTCCAGATAACTATCGGAAGGAGCAGATTGATTTTATCAACTCTGATCCAACTGTCTGGCACCACCGCCGTGGAGACTGAGTGCTTTACCCTTATTCATGTGTATTTGCATGAACATGGACAGACCCTTTATCATGTATTATTTGCTATCATTAACCAACCTTGACATGTTCTTGTACCAGCATCTTTTTTAAAACGCATTAAATATACCACAGAGGAAGGTAGGAAGGTCCATAGTTTAGCCACGAAGCGACATTGAAGCCACGGTTTCCGTATCAGGTACACCGTACCATGTTGCGGCTTCTGCACCAAACCTCGCCCAAGTTTATGTAAACGTTTACCACTGTTTAGCTCATTTCTAAATTTCAAGTTCAACGTTTTGTTCGACTCGCTCTCTACTCCCGTGGCAATCTGTTGTCTCCTGCATCTATTTTCGGAAGGTGACGACATTTATAGCCGTGGGAAACTTATATTGTAAGCATCACATCAACAGGTGAATTGAAGACCATGAACTTGAACTCTACCATTTACCAGCTTCATTGGGCCTGTACAGGCTTGTGCTGAGTTTCCAATATGAATGTCACTTGTCGTTTACATGCTTTCAAACTCATTCCCCAGATATAGCATGAATTGAATCTACCCCAGCGGAGAATACCCAAGAAGACCTAAAGTTCTTACAAATCAAATGCAAGTGAAAAGTTCGAGGCTGGCTTGTGGCTTAGAAGCAGTGTTGTACGACACGCCTACAAGGAACTCGGCACAATGGATCAGCCCCGCAGCGAGTAGCAGAGCTCATCGTACTTGCTCCGGTAACGGATTTTGATTCTCTTTCCCGGAGTAATTAACACTTCTGAATGACACTAGCTGACACTCTGGCACCTTCATGTCCAATTATCCATTGTCGAGCGGGCTCCAAACGAAATGCTATGATGTAATAGGGTGGGTGTTCCTGTTTTGGAAATGCAAGAGTGAACTTGTTAGTAGGTTAGTTAATTTGTAGGCCGTTCAACATCTTCGATAATCTGAGAAAGAGCAAACCACATTACTCTACGCGAAGTCAAAAGTTAAGGCGATGAAGCGTTCTAAACTACGGCGTCCCGCTTATTACGCCGGCTTCCAATCAGTGAACGTTGAACACTCTTAAATATAAACCCGCTCCATTATGCGACTGCGCAGTGACAAATCGGAGCCAGAGCTGCCGATACTACTTTACCAATTCTATCGCTCTAAACTCGACTCTGTTCAGTTTGTTCAGGAGAAGGTGGCTTAAAAACCATGCGACCACGTCATGGGGACTGGGGCGTGTTGTTGTCGCTGAGGTTTCCGACTTGAACAGCATGGTAAGTATTCAACCTGCTATTTTTTGCGTTGAAATGATTCTGACTTCACACTGTTCTATTATCGGACCCCCAGTTAGCGTTCTTCGTTGCTCACCTGTGGAAATTAAATGCCACATTTATACCTGCTTCTTGACCTCGCGCCTTGTAATCATCCTTTTTCAACCGTCTTCTTCCAGACCAGCCGTCTACATAAGAATGAAACAGCAGACACTATTGACCATACCCCACTGGACATTGTACCCAGATGCTTGCTTTCGTAGCTACGTGCTTGGCGCTGAGCTCGTTCGGGCTTGCCGCACCGCAAATCCGTCTGGGTCAGACCATTTTGCACGGCAGGGATCTTACAGGACTGAATTTGGACTTCTTTGGCGGTACATTCTCATAAGACATATCCAATCGCAGCACGTTTGACCATCTTTCCACAGGTATACCCTATGCTGAACCGCCTTTGGGAAACTTGCGTCTACAACCACCGGTCCTCAAAACTGAGCTAGACGTAGAGTCCTTCGACGCTAGTAACTTTGGCAAGGGATGTCTGCAACCTGTATGTCAGATCATTTCGTGTTAACGTCATTGAATAACTCTTCTCAAAAGAGTACATCTGTAACGGAATTTTCTGAGGATTGCTTGACTATTAATGTTTTTCGTCCTGCAAGTTTGGAGCCAGGCGCAAAACTCCCGGTGGTATGTTCAACATGTTACTTACCATCATCCAATTTTCGCTCAAATGGACATGCTTGACAGCTTTTCTGGACGTTTGTACAACGAAACAGGCTATGATTGCTGCGTCCGCTAACGTCTTAAGTTAGGTATGGAGGTGGATTTCAAGACGGTGAATCCTCAATCTATAACGGCAGCTTGATCGTTGCTCAGAGCGTTGCCCGAGTAAGCGTCATTTATGCGAACTAGACTCATCTCACTAATATTCTTCCACAGGGAACACCTCTTCTTTATGTTAACTACAACTACCGCTTAGGCCCGCTGGGCTTTCCACAAGGACAAGAAGGTATAGCCTTTCAACATCATTGTGTTCCTTCGGAAGTGTCTCATTTTGACTCGAATCTAGCTGCAAACCGTGGGTCACTCAACCTAGGACTCAAAGATCAACTTGCTGCGCTGGAATGGGTGCAAGCCAATATTGGTACATTTGGCGGGGATAAGGAAAAGGTGAGTATATGATTGTTTTGCAGATCTATAAGTTACAGTACAAATGACACGTAAATTAGGTGACTGTTTTTGGGGAGAGCGCGGGTGCTATTATGACCGCAGTTTTGTTCATGAACTCACCTCTGGATAAACTGGCGCGGGCTGCAGTATGTCACCCTTTTTTATTTATTTACAACCTACAGTGTCGATCCTTATTTTTATTCGCAGATATTCGAATCCGGATCTCCAGCGACCGCATCAGAGTTCATGGCGTCACGCCGTGAAAATGACTGGGAGAACTTCGTTGGCGCTGTATCGTCTTGCGCATCACTAGCGAAGACGGGCAATACTTTTGATTGTCTGCGTGAAGCCAACAGCACCGAGATGTTCACCGGCGTGAACACCGCCATTGCTTTAGCTCCGGAAGAATTTGCGTTTGATCCTACCATTGACGGTCCTGGAGGACTGCTTCCCACCAATCCCTCTGTTATTTTGAAAGCAGGTACCTTTGCTAAATTGCCCTTCATCGCTGGCACCAACTTGGATGAAGGTCCGTAGCTCACGAAAAAGAAGCATGCTATTTAATAATGCTTATATAGGCACCCTCTTCATACCCGAAAAAAGCATCAGCGAAGAAGACATCCGCGCTTGGCTTAACTTCAACTTGACTCCCGCTGTGGTGCCGGAAGAGGTACTTGAGTCTACGATAGACAGGATACTGGAGCTATACCCGGATGACCCTGTTCTTGGTTCACCATTTAATACTGGTAATGAGACTTTTGGAATGCCTGGATTCAAAAGGCTGGCTGCGATCTGTAAGCATTTTTATTTCATTGTAGGAACCGCCTCTGAGCTGTAACATCTAGTCGGCGACTATGTCTTCATCTCACAGCGTAGAACATGGAGCCAAGCAGCTGCAAATTTTGGTTTGAAGACGTTCGGGTACTTGTTCTCCCAGCCCCAGCCCACAAATCCGCCTTTCTTAGGAGGTATGCAAGTGGATTGCTTCTTTTAGAGCACTTAAATTAACCCCTTTGACAGTCGACCACTCTTCTGAAATCGATTTTGTCTATGGAGTACCTCCTGATCCGTCTGAATCTGCTGTTCATCTAAGCAACATAATGATTGACTACTGGGTCTCCTTTGCCACAAGTCTTGACCCGAACGACGGCCACGGAAACTCCCGTGAGTCTCATTGAACATGTAACACATGATTTAGAGCTTACTATAGGTGTGGAATAGGTCCCATATGGCCTCAATATACTGCGGATAACCAGGTGAGTTCTACTTATGGCTCCGGCATATGTCATGGACTAATGAATGGGTCAGGTTCTGCTTCAATTGAACGGGCTCAACACAACAGTCATCCCAGATGACTTCCGTAAAGAACAGATTGACTTCATTAACTCCGATCCATTGGTCTGGCATCATCGTCGTGCCTTGGGAAGGAGGGCCTTGTAAAATAGAAGAACAAGCTTCTTTCCCGCTCTCTAATTTGTCAATGAACCCTTGCACTTGAACTGTGAACCTTTTCCTTTTGTTCTTAGTGGAGTAAAACGATGTACCTGTAGTAGCAATGATACTACAAACGACATATGATGCTAAAATAGAATGGCCGCAGCTTCAGTCGCTTAGACAAACTGTGAGACTGAGGCACATGGGAACGGTCAGGAACAGTACTGTGCATGACAATGGATTATGGACACTTGTGATAATTATACCTCGTTATTATAGGACGCTGTGCCTTGAGGTGATACTTCAAGTAATGTATCATCCTAATAGCAGTCTAATAAGCCTCGCTAACACCAATACCCAGTTTGAGGAGTTTTGTGCCACAGGCCTCATTTGACAACCTTTTGCTTTGTTCATTTAGCTATGATCCTATTTTTAGGCACAGCTCGTGATTGTGTGAATTCTAGGCACCCTTGACCATTTCTCAAATAGTTCAAATGCATATCCTGATTATACACCACAAACACCGGATTAGCTGGCAAAGAGGACGTGTAAAGCGAGCCCGCCGTACTTCCACTACTATGTCAATTACTTCGTAACATCAGCTTACGGGATCAGTTTCGATATTCGCAAACTTGACTCGGAATGCGACGTATAAAATGTGATGAACTTTCAAAGTGCTATCCATCAAGACTGCCTTACTGAAGATGAGAGTGCGCCTCCTGATCAATGCCCTATACGTGCTGGGCGCAACTTCAACTTCATGTGCGGCTTTGTTACATGTTCCTGCTCCCAAACCGCCTTCAGTTAACATAGGCAGCACGACAATCATTGGCACCGATATCCCTGGGCTCCAGCAAGAATTTTTTGGAGGTATACTATAGCGATTAAATATCTTCAATATCCGTTCTAACTTAATTCACCAATTTCAAGGCATACCATACGCAGAGCCACCATTAGGCGATCTACGGTTGCGGCCTCCTGTACTTAAGACCGAACTATCTCCGGGGACCTTCCAAGCTACAAGTTTTGGAAAAGGATGTTTACAAGTCGTACGTATCTCCCATCTCTTGCATTGCTGACGCCGGGCTAGAACTGAAGAATTTTATTAGCGTGGCAATCTAAGTACACTATCCGAGGATTGCTTGACCATTAATATCTTTCGTCCAACTGGCGGATGCAACGTAGGGGAAAAGCTACCAGTGGTGAGTGACGTTTATTTTATCTGCAGGCAGCTATTGAATAATACAATGTTGGTCAGATGTTTTGGACGTATGCTGCAACATAATTTCATAAGGGCACAGATACTGACGGTCTTATTACAATATACAGATACGGAGGTGGGTTTGACGCTGGCTCGTCGTCGACTTTCAACGGTAGTGCGATTGTTGCCCAAAGTATTCGCAGAGTATGAACCTTTTTTTGTCGATTTTCAGTTGTAAATGACAGTCGACATCACATAGGGAACTCCAACTATTTTGGTCAGTTTCAATTACCGCTTAGGTCCACTGGGCTTCCCGCAGGGGCAAGAAGGTAACAGCCTTGTCCTACATCGCGGAGCTTTCGCTGATGGAACAATCAAGCCGCAAACAAGGGTGCACTCAATCTTGCTCTGAAGGATCAGCTTGCAGCATTGGAGTGGGTACAAGCCAATATTGGGCACTTCGGTGGGGATAACCGCAAGGTGTGTACTCTACCACCAGCGGTATGAACTTGCATATAATGACCTTGCATATAAAAACATAGGTCACCGCATTTGGAGAGAGTGCAGGGGCAATCATGACTGCAATCCTCGTTCTAGACCCTGGATTTGTGTTGGAAATACACATACATAGTAGTCGTCCACTACACACTTCTAGTTTATTCCATTGTACTCCACAATCTCTTCATCTTTATTCCACTGACTCATATCTTCATTCTGTATTACTCATACACATTCTATGGACAGTTGTAGATAGTTCTAGAATACTTAGCTACAGGTATATAAAGGATGTGTAGACGAGTACAATAGCATAGATTTATTCCTTACCACTGCGCCAAATCTTAACAGGTTATGAGCCCTGAAGAGGACATAATCACGTAACATCCAAACGCTTAACTATTCTTATCAAACTCACATCTTAACATCGTCACGCACTCTATTCTTATCTCAACTCCCACATAATGTCAGAAGAACAATCTTTTGGAAACTACCGTATGGAATTACTGAAGGCCCACAATTGGATGCCATGGAAGCGCCGCATGCTCGCAATACTGGTGGACCTTGGACTGGACAAATATATCGAAGAAGGTGCAGAATGTCCAGGATCAGCTATAACCGGAGCGCCGACAGCCGCAGAAAAGGCTGAACAAATAGCGTGGAACAAAGGGGATGCAAAGGCACGATGCCGAATAGAGCTAGCAATCAGTGATGCCGAAATGGTTCATGTCATGGGAGCAACCACGGCTAGGGAGATGTGGGAACAACTGTGTGTTGTAAAGGAATCGAAGGGCCGTCTCGGACTATTGGCCACACGGCGTGCACTATTCAGGGCCGCGGCAGATGAAGGATGCGATATGGCAGAACATATTGCAAAACTACGGCAACTACAGGAAGAGCTGCATATTCTCGGCAGCAAGGTCACAGATGAGGATTTTGTTATGATTCTTCTTACTTCACTTCCGGAGTCATGGGAAAATTATGCCTCATCATTTCTTGGTTCCAGTGGGAACAAACCAACCCTAAAATCACAAGAATTAGTTGCTGTTTTACTCGAAGAATCACGCCGCAGGAAGGAGCGTGGAGGCGAGTCTGCATCAGGAATATCACTACAAGCACGTGGAAATTCAGGCCGTGGGAACCCAGGCAGCAAGAAGGACAGCTCCGACAAGGAGTGTTATAATTGTCACAAGAAGGGACATATCTCGAAGGACTGCTGGGCCAAAGGGGGCGGACGCGAAGGCCAGGGACCAAAAGGACGGAAAGGGCCGCATAGATCGGGTAGATCACATCAAGCACGAGAGGATATTAATAGTACGCTTAATGAAGAAGTTGCGTACATGGCACACTCCGCAGGAAATTCAACTGCAATTTCAAAGTATGACTGGATCTTAGACTCAGGAACCACATCACACATATGTCCCATTCGGGAGGCATTCACACAATATGAACAACTCAGCCATTCAACTATCCGCGGTATTGGGAAAAACCAGCTCTTGCACGAGGCCGTGGAACTGTCAATGTCAACTTCGACGTAGATGGCAAAATTATTACACACTGTCTGTCAAATGTACTTTATGTTCCTGAAGCCGAAAACAGTCTATTGTCTCTCGCTCGCCTAGACGAAAATGGAGGACACGTAACCTTTGGAGGAGGAAAGTGCATACTCTTCAGCCGCACAAACAAAGTCATAGGAAATGGAGCCAAACATGGGCGCTTATACTTGCTAAATGCACGTGCACAAATCATCTCACAGGAACGTGCAAATGTCGCCACAACACAGAAACTCAGCTGGGCACAATGGCATCGAAAATATGGCCACATTAACATTCAATCACTACAAAAACTTAATAGGGATAATCTTGTGAATGGAATGTCAGTAGACGAGACATCCATACCCCCTCGATCATGTGAAGCATGTATTCAAGCCAAACAGACCCGCAAGAAATATCCTACTGAAGCGGAGCATCGCTCTGACACACCTGGGGAGCGCACTATGAGTGATGTGTGGGGACCAATTGGGGTCCGCTCTATTGGAGGATTTTATTATTACATCACATTTATGGACGACGCAAAGCGCTATAACTCTGTATTATTTTTACGGGACAAGACAGAAGCAGCTGACAAGATTGAAGAACATGCAGAACGAGTTAAACAACGATTTGGGGTGTACCCAAAGTATCTACGCTTCGACAATGGAACAGAATTAATCAATGCTCGGATCAAAACATGGGCGGCTAAACGAGGCATTGAAATAGAAAATACAGCACCTTATTCCCCTTCACAAAACGGCGTCGCAGAGCGGTACAACCGCACACTTTTGGAGCTTGCACGTGCAATGCTCATCGAAAAAGACCTGCCACTTTATTTATGGGATGAAGCTGTGGCATATGCAAATTATTTGCGAAATCGTGCACCTACGAGAGCTCTGGAGGGTATGACACCTTACGAGGCATGGCATAAACGAAAACCGGATGTTTCGCACCTGAGGGAGTTTGGGTGTGATATCTGGGTGCTAGACGAGACCAGGAACTTATCCAAGCTCAAACCTCGCTCGAAAAAGATGATATTTGTGGGATTTAATGAGGGATCAAAGTCTGTGCGTTATTATGACCCTCAGCATCGAAATATTAAATCATCTCGCAATGTGGCATTTAATGAGGACGAAGAACTCAGAGAAGTTGTGCTTAATGATGCACCACCGAGTTTGCAGGCTGAGGGGGAGCCAGGGAGTGTTCCAGCCTCGCAAATCGAACCTTCAAATATGCAGAACCCCCAGAGGACCACAAACGATGCATATAAATTATTACAAGTCCCAAAGCCTACCATTCAACCACAACTTCGATACACACCTTCCCCATCGCCGTCTCCAGCCCCAGAACTGCACACAAGTCACATAGAGCCAGGGGAGGCAAATACAAACGAGCTTCGACGCTCTTCCAGACATCAGGCACCCATAGACTATAAACTAATTGGAAATCCAGATGCTCGCAAACCCTCTGACCGTCTTACATCTTATACACCACCAGACGTCACGAGACCAACTATATCCTCGCGCGCAAAAGCTATCTCGGACGAACGCACTAATTTGGCACAAGAAGTTATACGAGAAGTGCTGCTGGATGAAGTAGAGTGTGCATACTCTATCAGCGAACCAGATATACCTCGCACAGCTGAAGAAGCACTTAATGGACATGAAGCATCACAATGGAAGACTGCTATGGACGACGAATATGATACATTAATTAAAATGGGTACTTGGGAAAAAGAATACTTACCCGAAGGACGAAGAACAGTTGGATGCAAATGGGTATTTACCAAGAAGCGAGACGAGCACGGAAATATCACCAAGTACAAGGCACGACTTGTTGTCCAAGGTTTCTCTCAGAAACCAGGCACAGATTACAGTGAAGATGGAACTTTTGCACCAGTCATGCGCTTTGAAACTTTGCGCACACTGCTCGCAATCAGTGCTGTGCACAATCTACACCTTCGACAATTTGACGTGAAAGGAGCCTATTTAAACGGCTACGTCAACGAGTTAATTTACATGGCTCAACCTCCACACTACGACGACAATTCAGGACAAGTTTGTCGACTTATCCGCTCGCTTTACGGACTTAAACAAGCAGGAAATGTGTGGAACCACGAACTCAACAGCGCATTAAATGAAATTGGGTTCACACAGCTCAAGACTGATTACTGTTGCTATATTCGACGAAATGGAAATGAATTCACAATTCTACTGGTCTGGGTCGATGATTTTATTGGCATTTCAACAAGCACTACGCTTAACGATCTTGTGGAGAAAGAACTGAAATCCAAATTCGATGTAAAATCACTAGGCCAACCCTCTATTCTTTTGGGATTCAAAATACATCAGGAGGACTGTTTAATCACGCTTTCACAGACTCATTACATCGATAAACTCCTGGAAAAATTTGGAATGTGTGATGCAAATCCTGTGACGACACCAACTGACCCAAATGTGAAGCTTGACAATGAAGATACACCTGATTATAAGTTAGGCACCCAAGACGACTCTACCACTCGGATCTCGTCAACATTTGCTACGCTTATTGGATCCCTAATGTATTTAGCACTGGGAACACGACCAGACATTGCTTACATTGTGAATAAACTTGCACAATTCACAAGTGACCCAAAACCGAAGCACTGGAGTGCCATCAAGCGTGTATTTCGTTATCTCAAAGGTACACGAACTCAAAAGCTTACCTATGGTGGATCAGACGACACCTTGTCTGATGAACTGCAATTTTACTGTGATGCCGACTGGGCTTCTGGACATGACAGGAAATCAATCAGTGGATATGTTGTATGCATTGCAGGGGGAGCCGTTGCTTGGAGCTCAAAGAAACAGGCTACAGTTGCTCTCTCAACAGCAGAAGCTGAATATATTGCCACCACACATGTTGCAAAGCAAGTACTGTGGCATCGTTCACTGCTTCGTGAACTAGACTTTCCCTTCCTAAAACAACCACTATCTTCTCGGATAATCAATCAGCAATATCTATTGCACATCATCCAGAATTCCATGCTCGCACAAAGCACATCGACATTGCCTATCATTTCTTAAGGGACTTAGTCGAATGTGGCACTCTAAATATTGTCTACATTAACACTACATATAATTTGGCCGACTTATTTACCAAGGGATTACCACGAGTCATACACGAGAACTTTACTCACAGAATTGGTGTCTTGGCCGACTAAGGGGGAGTGTTGGAAATACACATACATAGTAGTCGTCCACTACACACTTCTAGTTTATTCCATTGTACTCCACAATCTCTTCATCTTTATTCCACTGACTCATATCTTCATTCTGTATTACTCATACACATTCTATGGACAGTTGTAGATAGTTCTAGAATACTTAGCTACAGGTATATAAAGGATGTGTAGACGAGTACAATAGCATAGATTTATTCCTTACCACTGCGCCAAATCTTAACAATTTGAAAGGCTTGCACGAGCGGCTGTATGTGTATCTTCATGTTGTCGGCGAGCTTATGAGAACATAATTTCCCCTTCCTAGATATTTGAGTCGGGGTCGGCAGCAACAGCTCTCGAATTCAACGCGTCACACCGCGAAGTGGATTGGCAAAACTTTGTAGCCGGCGTTCCCTCATGCGCGTCAGTTGCCAAGTCAACGGACACATTTGACTGCTTGCGCAAGGCGAACACTGCAGACCTGTTGGACGGTGTTATTGCTGGAATTGGTGAAGTTACCGAATTATTTGGCTATGACCCGACAATAGACGGACCCGGGGGCGTGTTCCCGGATATCGCGTCAAAACTCATCGCGCAGAAAAACTTTGCACGCATACCATTTATTGCGGGGACGAATTTGGATGAAGGTAAAGTGCTGGGATCAGGCAGTGAATTTATGTACTGATTTCCTCTGCAGGCACACTCTTCACCCCGACGACTCCTGCAGCACTGACGGATGCTGCCATCCGCGCATCAATCTTGCAGAGCTACTCCCCGCCGCTTCTCAGCGCCGCCGTTCTAAATACTACAGCGGATATGTTGCTCCAGCTTTACCCAGATGACCCAGCAGAAGGCTCTCCTTATGGCACGGGGCAACTCACATTTGGGCTCCCGGCAGGTTATAAGAGACTAGCCGCACTCAGTGAGTGAGCTGGTAAACGTTCAGGATAGTTTCCCGTATACTCACGGCGGGTTTGTTTTTATTTCAGACGGTGATTTGAGCTTTGATTCGCAGAGGCGAAGTTGGATCCAAGCAGCAAGTAACTTAGGTGTGGAAACGTACGGTTACTTGTTTACTCAACCTCAGCCAGAGAATCCGCCCCAGCTAGGAGGTGCGAATCATTCTAAAACTGGCACATAGCGCCCATATTAATATTACCTTTCAGTTTCTCATGGCTCCGAGGTTGACTTTGTCTTCGGGAGCGTGTCAGATACTGCACCGGGGTCGCAGACACTGAGCGCTATGATGGTTGACTACTGGTTGTCTTTCGCGACTTCCATGGACCCGAACGACGGACGAGGCACACGTCGTGAGTAACATGTTAATAATTTGCTCTGCAGAAAGCTGGGCTGACGTTTGTTATAAGGGCCGACATGGACCCAGTACACACCACAGAGCCAAAGGATACTCCAGCTAAATGGAGTGAACACTACCATGATACCCGATACTTACAGGAAAGCGCAGATCGACTTTATAAACGCAGACCCTGCGGTATTCCATCATCGGCGTGGTGCGCTTCAAGTGAGGTCCAGAAACTGAGTGTGGCAGGACGCGGGGACGTGGTGTTAGGATTTTACTTTCTTACTATCGTGCTGTCTTATTGGTAATTGAAATCTTTAATTTACTGATCTACACAGTGATTTCATTTAAGCATACGATATCAGCATAGCACTACCCTGTGAAATCGACCTCGTTGGACTTATCAACGGAGATCCTAACTATCGCCGTCCGTACCTCAGTGCACTCCAAATGCACTCCATATGAGAAGATTAACATTGCTCCGTGTTGCAAGCAGTGGACTCCGTAAGCTTGCTATTGATTTCTAAAATATTGAGGGTTGAAGTTTCTTGCGAAATGACAGTGGATTTGATTATTTGAATAGGATAGGATGCCTTAATTCGGTTGGCCCTATCCATATTCTTTGATCCCGGTAGAAATACTGCTGATAGTGTGTTGCGGTACACCCGGCAAGCCATGATATTTACCAGAGCGAGGTATGGATCGTCTGCTAGTACCTTCAGTGGGCCTGGGACACCGGGGTGAAGAGTCAGGATGGCTGCAGCCAGACCCGCTATCAAGGTAATGCTATATATCTCGATAGTTCAGACACTGAATGTAATAACAGCAAAGCTTGCACTAAATCCCGACTCACAAATAATATAGTTGGCC
Source organism: Stropharia rugosoannulata (assembly GCA_028532985.1). NCBI lineage: Eukaryota > Fungi > Basidiomycota > Agaricomycetes > Agaricales > Strophariaceae > Stropharia > Stropharia rugosoannulata. Next base: position 857,639 of record JANCIK010000013.1, on the reverse strand, counting down.
ATCCTGTAAAATCATTCTTGTGAAGGCGGGCAAATTTCTTCCAAATAAAATGTTGCCGAGATCCTTCTCGTCGCTGGAATGCAAGGGGGAGTTTCGAGAGAGGCGCCATGATATAGCTAAGAACACAAGGGTATCATATACCAGCGGAGCGATCTCTTCGATAGAATGGGAAGTTGCCACATGTGTATATCCACAATACAAAGGCGCAAACTTCCGGGGCCCGCCAGTCATTGAAAAGGGAACAAATACAACTGCCACGAGTAGGCCTAGCAAGAACAGCAGAAATGTGGTCCGTACTGTTTTGGAGTGACTGTAAACTGCACAAAGGCGAAGGAAAAATAGATATGCGGTGGAAACTAGTGCCAGTGGACACCACGCGTTTGCTAGTTTGCCCACTAGTTCGCAGTGATGCATTGGTGCAGCTGGACACATATAGAGGTTAATCATCACTACTTATTATATATGCAGCGTAACGGTACTTACTGAAAAATATCACTTCAGTAAGTGCGTATCCTAACGCCGCAAATCTGGGGGATACATAAGCTCGCAACTTGGCTTAACGTCCTAGCAAGGTCACTGCAACCACTGTACCTAGAGACAACATATGCTGTTGCAGATCCTAGTGAGCCTTTCCGCTCACTGCCAAACAGAAGCTGGCAGTCCTTATGCCAGTTGTCCAGTATGTCCCAAACTAGAACCTGAGCAACAATTAGAACCACACTCATTTTAAAATGATAAATGTTGATGATAAATGTTGAAGCTTACAGCGAGGGCCCCAACGGCACCATAAACTGTGATTTGCAGCTGGTATGCTATAATTTCCTCTTGAGTCATGCTAGAAATGAGTAGGAGAAAACGCCCGAGTCCTATTCCTACAGAGGAAGTAGTAAACATTTCTTATATCTTGTCCGGTTGTTACAGTATTATCAGACTTCCTCTTCAGATTTCTTGTTGTGTTGATCATCACAGGCGCGTGAGATTAAATCTTCATGATATGATGCATTTTTCCAAGATTCAAGGTCTTCAATTTGGATCGATTGATATTTCAATGAGCTAGAATTGATATCTCTCACAAATCTCTGAACAAGATAACTTGGATGCATAAATATGTCGTGTCCACTTTTATTCCTGAAGATGTTCAGTTGTATATGTACTTTGTTCACAGATACGCAATAACCAACATATAGATGGTCTGATCTTTCTGAAGAATGACTCCAGGTTCATCATGGAAAGCCAACAGATTCTGATGACTACTTCTAGCCTTGTCTCTTGCCTTAATGTTCGCTATCGTACTAGATATAGATAATCTCTCCCCGACTGGCACAGGAGCTAGTAGTCGGATCAACACATACAGTACAACTGCGGACCTCATGCAGGGCTTTTCAAAGTACTGTTCTCACTGGTCATTCAGATTAGACCACCTGGTTACTACAGGTATACGTACATATAGATACAGCTCTCACAGTAGGTTAAATAAAGATATTTAGCTTGATATGTTCCGATGTATGTCGTACTTGTATCTTACGGTTACGGTGGATCATGTTCATCGATTCCGTCAACAAATTTGCGAAAAATCATTGCAGAAGTTGGAGAAGTTGCCAAAACTGTCGCGTCGGCGCGTCGGACTGGCACTCATGCACGGAAGACTTAGATGAAGCAGTAAATGTATGACTTATTATTATGTTATTAGGGGAACAAGCTATATAAAGTGCCCCAAAAATTCTACGCCGAGCGCTTAGGGCGTTTCTAGGAGTGCACCGTTGAAGCTTGAAGCTTGAAGTGCCACTCCTCGATGTCGTGGGAAAGTTAAATGTGACTTGTTTGTGACATTCAGCAATTTAGGGCCGTCCCTTGGCCGTCCCCGAGTCCGACTCCCGAGTTGCTCCCGAGTCCACCCCCCCTGGGCCTGAGTACTGATGAGGATTCATCAAAGTTCAAGAGGTACATCTCAGGAAACAGGTATGCGATCTCATTACGGATCTGGTACACCATTACAATTACAACACTGGAAATTCGGAAATTCAACGAGTCGACCGAAGACTCCGCGCATTCAATAAGACGCGACGACTCACGATTTGACGACGACGTGGCAAACACATGCGATGTACACCCAAGTTCGAGTGGCTAAAAACTGGCATGGACAAGTCTGGATTCAGAGCGTCTGACCCTAAGCGTGTATTATGCTAGACACTTGAGGTGAGCAAGCAGAAACTCAATTTACAAGCAACTTGGCTCAGTTTGAATATTTGAATACTTGATAGATTCTACTTGTAATGTGGAACTTCTCGTGACGGCAAAGTGCAGATACATGCACAACTTCTGTGCTGTTTCTTATTTCCGCCTTGCGTTCAAGCTCACTAGCACTGCTTGCCCGGAACCGTGGCTTCACCATGCCTAAGCATTCGTCCCCTCGTTTTTGTTTCAACGCTGGACACTGTCTGCCCTCGCCGCCATCCTTACATTCCTTGGGCACATTTCATAATGTACCTGTTGGCGGGGACATATCAGATGGGTTTATGAACAGGCAAGCTCTTGGCCGACATTGACTTTACAGCGAAGACATGCGAGCCACATGTACACATGTATTGGGTTTTGTTATTTGGACATTGACAGAGCTGATGGAATAGCATGCAACGGAGATTCGCCTATGCGTTCGCATAAAAACTCCAGGAGTGCATGTTCAATACTGCCAGTACTACTCAGGTGAACGCATGCAAGATTAGCAGGTGTAGGCAACGATTCAGAAGCAATAGAAAATAGTCTAGCAGTTAGCAATTGCTTTTCATAGCTTGCTTTCAAGGACCTCACTTCAGCTTCATCGATCATCATGTGTAAGGCACACACTGCCAATGTCAATTATCCGTCGTGTTATAAATAACCTTTGCGTGACTTTTCTTGCGCTTTTCATGGGCGTATTGAAAGCCTGTCATGATCAGGACTTCAAACTGGCGTATATGGTAGACTTAAAGGGATTTCCGGGTGCTTCGGTACGTCTTTACAGTACTTGAACGGTTAACATTCAGCACTGACTCGATCGCTGGACCATGGAGAAATCAATGACACTTCGTCTCAGTAAGAATGACATTCTCATTATGATGAAAAGGTAATAGAAGTCGGATAAAGCGGTCCCCGCCCTTCCCTGCCCTTATATCACGTTATAGGTGGCCGCTTCAGAATGCATATAAGGCCTTGACTTGACTTCATTGCAACCATACTTGGGGCCCCATCGCGTACAGAAGTATGTCCATGTCTTTCATCAAGCATTCAGTGCTTCAATCTTTGTCAATCGTGCTATTATTCTCGGCGTCGGTAGGCCGCACTTATGCACATCTCGTTCTTGCCAACTAGAACTTATATGCCTTGTTTCAAGCTTCGTCATGGTGTACATGCATCCTCTGTGTTGACTGCTCGGCAATCTACGCTCCCTTCAGGTTGGGCGCCTCTTGGATGTTACAGGTGATACCATTGCAGTGTACCTTCATTTTTTAAAAAGATTTATTGGTTAAATGTGCTTTCTCCTAGTGACTCCACTAGTAGTCGAACGTTACGCGTCGCATCGTTCACCGACGTAAATAACATGACTATTGAGTCCTGTCTTGCCTTTTGCACACCTAGCGGCTACTTATACGCTGGCGTGGAATTCTCTCGCGTAAGTCTTCAATATGCAACGCAGAACATATTTATTAAAATATTCATGTCTTGCAGGAATGCTGCAAGTATCATCTGCCCACTACACACTAAGTCTCTCAACTGACACTACTTTTAGATTGCGACAACGTCATTGAATCTCCCGGTGCTCCTATTTCCAGCACCAGCTGTAATATGGCATGTACCGGGAACTCTGCAGAGATATGTGGGGGTGCTAATGCTATAAACATCTTTACGAGGTACATCTTTGGATGACTGACAGAGGCACGCTCTTACTAAATCAATTTCGCACAGTGCCACAGGGTCTGCCACGACTTCTTCGACCACTACAACGATTACAACCTCATCCACCATTAGTTCAACTGCACCAGTAGCTACACCAAGCATTGTGCAAACCGCTGGAACGTTCCAGTATAAGGGGTGCTTCCAGTACGTAGTATTAATCAGCGAGTGTCTGTGTTTAGCTGACTTAATGACAGGGATGGTGTTTTGACCACGTTCCGCACGCTTGGGACGTCGGTATCTGTCTCGGGGGGCGTGAATGCTGAGCGGTGTACAGCGGCATGCAAAGCCGCCGGATTCCCACTCGCCGGATTGGAGTTTGGACAAGAGTGCTGTAAGCGCTTAGTATATTTAATATATATCGTACATATCACTAATTACTATATGCTAGGGTGTGATACGTACATGGAAATCGTTAGTCCTGCGCCCGACACGGACTGTAATAAAGTCTGTGTAGCGGACGCGACTGAACTATGCGGGGCCGGCAACCGTCTGGCTGTATACGAGGACACAAGCGCGACTCCACCAAACCCACAAACGTGCCTTACTAATTTCCAGTTGTCTTTACTTACTCTTTTCCTGGAGTGGGTGCCATCTACGGGCGGCGCAGCAGCTCAGCTCACAGGAATCGTGATCACCGGGAATGACAGCGTCGTCAGTTTGACTACCGTGCAGAACACTGTCGCACTCACCGTAAGCTCACCACTTTACCCTGTCCCGGAGTAGTTCCCAAGTGACTGATATAATGGCAGGACAACGTGAATGGAAACGTTAAACAATTCACACTCGGAAGTGGAGCACAAAGTCAAGACCAGCTATCAGCCGTCATCCAAAATCTAAATGTCTTTGTTGCTGCGCTGGCTCCTGCTGTGGGCGGCGCGCAATTCTTGCTGTCAGAACCCACCGGAACTATTTTTGTTGCGCCATACAATCAGTACTGTCCCAAGGTGTGTTCCAACCCACTTCCAATAGGTGTATCTTAACTTTGTAAAATAGCCCAACCCCGTCAGTCAGTTTGGTCCATTTATTGGACCTGCAGTGCTCTCGGTCAACGGGCACACTGACCAGTGGGCCCTTTGCAACAATGTGACATCAACGAATACGTTTGGCAGCCGTTATGTCGTTTATTCCCCTATCTCGACAAATCCGAACTACGTTATTTCACAGTGCGAAAGTATCTTGATCCAGCTGCAAATCGGGTTTTAGAAATGCCATGTATGTCCCCTTCCAGTGTTTATACAATAAACTCATACCTAGAGCGGTAGTAATAAGTGCAGCATATGTATAATGAATGCACATACTAAGCAAATTGAAATGCTTCTTGTGTTCTGACTATTTATTTTGCTGTGTGCACGAGCTACTCTAGAAAACATAAAGCATCCGGAACTCGATGGGTTTCCGGAAAATTCAACAACATTCTCAAGACTAAGTAATACGTGATGCGGCTTGTCCATCTGGTCGCGACTTGAGCGTTGCCGCCTCTCAGAAAGTATCTCTCTGTTTATACACGCCACCCGATTTCACGATACATGGAATCTGTCAAACCACTTCGTTTCGAAGTCAGCGTGAGAAAACGGAAGGAGCTCGGCAGCGCCCGCCATTCCAACATCTGCTCGAGTGCTCGAGTGCGCGAGTACAAAGTGGCAGCGTACTACTCACCAACATCACTCTTTGAAAGCGATACATACTTACATACCACTTGATCACCAAGCATCCGAGTGTGAGGCTGTGCTATGTCGTCTTGAAATAGGAAGATGTGCAGCGCATTCTCACGTCCAATCCTGCGCTGTTTTCTTCCTGCCTCCATAGTAAGCTGTCTCAGTCTTGTTATCCGTCTTGTTTTAGGTCCTGAAGTCTACCTATTTACCAACAGGATCTAATACTATAGCGAAAAGTGGAATTTGCTAGACATGCCCGCGTCAGGAGATACTACAGACAGTCGGCAGGCTAAGGGCCTTCTTGAAGCACTGGCAAATTTTGTGAGGCCCATTGTATATGAATGTCTTTCGTCAGGTAAGTATTGCTTCTTCTTCCATTGCGTAGTCTTTAAACTGTATCTAAATTATTAGATACTATTGTCGATGAGACGAAACAAGGTATGGCCAGGCTCTATGCAGAAAATAGCGACAATTTATTCAATATAACAGGTCGAAGCACTTCTGTTAAATCTGCTGATATTCAACTGCTTGATTGCCTCAAGGCGCTGATTGCGGAGACTGTCGATGATTATCGTACTAAGAAATTATTTATGTTACCAAGTTCCAGTACCCCGCATGTTTCATCAGCATCAGCACTGGTCCCTCAAACCTCTGAACCAGTCAAAGGTGCCAGACATCACTCAATACCGGCGAAATGTATGTGCTCAAAGTGTCCTATGTATTTTACTGATAAGCGCCTCAAGTTGAAGATGTTTTCAAGCGTGATGTATCAAACAGACTGCGCAGCTCTGTATCTAAACTGCCGACACGGCTATTGGCATTCGATGCGACTGGATCTGACATTCATCTTGTTGACCACCGGGAACTGGTCCAATTCTTAGCAGACATAATATGCAAAAATATACACGACACCGACTTTCTACCCGACCTGATACGTTTACTGGAAAAAGATCCTACGGGAGACATTCTGCGATACACGCCTTGGGTAAACATAACCATGACGGGGCTCATTGACACATATACGCAATACAGTATACTCTCTCACACATGGACAAAGGACCTGTCCGGGGAAATTTTGTATCACAACTGGGGTACAAGAGCGCAGAATCCTAGAGGTTTTGAAAAAGTTAAAAGGTTCTGCAGAGTCTCCGCACAAATCCATGGAAACTATCTGGGTTGGATCGATACATGCTGCATCAACAAAGATAGTAGTGCCGAATTAGACGAGGCCATCCGATCCATGTACAAATGGTACCGCCACGCCGCTCAATGCATTGTCTATCTGTCAGAGACGCGATCAATGGACAAAATTACCGAGGACTCTTGGTTCACACGGGGATGGACGCTGCAAGAGCTAGTTGCACCGAAGAAGGTCGTCATATACGACATGCAATGGCAATACACGACTTGCGACGACGAAACTCTTACAGCTGCTGCAGGCATAACGTCACAGGAGTGGCGTCTCTTTAGATATGGGGACAACGACGAAATTCCGTTATCCAGACGATTGCGGATGGCGTGTGGTAGGCATGTGACGCGCGAAGAGGATACCGCCTACTCTCTCATGGGCCTTCTTGGTGTCAGCATATCAACAGCATATGGCGAAGGTGCTACGAGTGCTTTCACCCGACTAATGCGCGAGCTTATCAACACAAAGCGGAATGTCATGGACCTTTTCAACCACGGCTATTCAAATGTCAGTAGAAGTGTCATCCCTAGCACAGTGGAAGTATATCGTGACCGCTCTACTGCCTTTGATTACATTATCCAGTCGGACACCACCATCTCGCAACTGAACAACGTAATCCCTATTGAACCATTCCTCCCAACACATGTTGGCCTACGAATGCACCTACTCCTTCTTCCAGGATTCAGAAACTACTGGTCCGAAGGTAAATTCATCCCCAAAGCTGACTTGTATGGTCGAGTTTGGGACTTTGATTTACTGGACAGCAGCATCTACTACTCTTCGAAGCTGCCCTTGTCTTCCATAGCATTTTTTGGGATTGTGAACTTTTCCTTGGACAATGGCTGGGTTAAAATCGGAAATCCCTGCATTTCAATCCCTCTGGACTGTGGGGGCCAGTATCCTGGGCACATTGAATCAACTGATAAGATCAAAACACTGTCATTTCAGATTGATACTCCCCCTCCAGTATTTACCTTGCGATCTTTAAAGGACGGGAACAAAAACGGTGCGGGCATAAAAATCCATCAAAGTGCTTTGGAGCACAATGGACTACAGCACATAATGCTGTATTTGTGACCCCATGCACATGCAATAAACTCATATGTAGAGCGGTAGTAGTAAGTGCGACATATGTATGAGTAAATGTACCTAGTACCAAGCGAATTAAAATGCTTCTTGTGTTCCGACTATTTATTTTGCTGTGTGCACGAGCAAGAAACATAAAACACCGAGAGCTCGATGGGAGTTTCCGGAAAATTCAACAACATTCTCAAGACTAAGTACTCTGTGATGCGTCAATTTTAACACGCCTCCCTCAGTTATAGCCTATGACAGTGGTATCAATGATTTTTTGAGCAGAATGAAGGTCGAGAATTAACGGTTGACAGGGTAGTAATACCTAGTACATGCACGGCTACTACCAAGCAAAGTAAAAAGAACGCACTGTGCTATCTTTATTACTAGAGTTATACTATCCCATAATTTGCAGAAGTCTCAATCGGACTTAATGGTAACTAGAAGAACTTGTATTAAATGTGTTATGGCAAATAGCTAGTCGGATCAGCTCGTGAACAAATTTAAGTCGGATTAAATGCTAAGAACCTATGATAATGCATTCTCCAGAGCCCCAGACTGGTAGAGAATACAAAGGCAGTACACAAACTTACTTGAAGAATAGGGCAGCGGCGTTGCCGGATTTATTTATTTATTCGTTGCGGATCAACGGAGCTTTAGAAACCACATGTAGGTTCTGCGTTCTGCGTTCCTTATCCTCCCAGCTCAATGTCCTTCCGACCCATTCCGAAATTCTACCTTAGGAGAAAGATGTTTAACAAAAAAGACAATCCATACAAAAACTATACCAATGGAAAATATAAGTTAACTATATCATTGTACAATACTTTAACATCCGTACTACTAACTACCCATTAAAATACCCAGAACCAGAAATTAGATCAAACGAAAGTAAAAAGTAAGTAATCAAAATCATAAACATAATAAACGCTGTAATCATTACCAAGGCCTAACCTTGCCATCCCGAATCTATCATGCTTTCGTGCCCACAACAGCAGCGCCATGTATCTTCCTCTTCCACCAACTGCGCATGCCACCTGCATTCTGCTCGGAAACTTGTCCAGCAGCCGACTCACTGTCAATATTCCTGCTATCTGGCATAGGCGTCCGTTCCCTCGCCCTATCCCAATCCCAACCCCTGCGACCTCTGGCAGCCGAAGACTCGGTTGTACGTATGCTGGCAGCACAGCTACTCGTGGTCGTACTTGTCGTTGTCGAATTCGTTCCAAACGCAGACGCCATGTCTGCAAAGGTGTTCGTATCCGTCGTGCTCACACTCGCCTGCCTTGGCCCTGGCGGCCGTGCAGTTCCTGGCGTAGCCGTTGCAGTTAACGGCGTGATAAGCGCAGTCCCGACGGAGGGCTCACCGTCCGCTTCAGGCGGCTCGTAATACGTAAAAGGGCTCTCATTGCGTTGCTCTGTCGTTCGCGTCGGGTTGAAGAGCGCCTCGATCAAAGTTTCCGTCGTCTTCGTGCCGTATGCGAACGGCAAGCGGTGAACATCGAACGTTGCGCCCACATCGCCGCGTCGTGTGTATTCAGTTGTCTTTGAATTGCCGGGGGTGTGCGAGGACCGCGTAGATATTGTCGGCGACGGTGAGGGAGCCTCGGAACGATCATGTATTGATTCTTGATCACTCCTAACCGTAGCACCGAGTAGGTCAATCTCTAGCTCTTTTTGGTCGCGATATGGGCCATAAACATCGTGAACTTTCGGCCGCCGCTTCACGATGTCCTGTTCTAGATAGCCTGCGATGCCTGTCAAAATCTCGCCCGGTGCGAGGGGAGGTGGCGTATACGTTGTCGATCCTGAGACATACTCCATCTCGACGGTCACCTTTAAATATATCAGTAAGCAAAAATGACGCTGAAGGAGGAACTCACCCGTAAGGTTGCATTCACTTTACTCTCCCTTAGCAAATACCGCCTCTCTATCAGACCTTGGCCTACATATTCTGCGAGATTGAGATATACAGCGCCAAGGCGTGGACTCTGGGGCTTCCCCGCATTCCTCGCTGTTTTGCTATCCGTGGCAACTACACGCTGCATGACGACTAGCTTGGCCTGACACGCATTCAGTACCGCCGTCTCGCGGTCTATTTCTATCCGCAAAAAGGTATCGAGCGTGTGGCCCCATACGACCGCGTGCTCCTTCAACGGCAGAAATGGCGTCATTCCCCGCGCAGCCATCAGAGGCGGCGGCAACGGCAAGGTCGAAGCGGCTGGCACCAACATCGTAGAAGATGAGGATCTATACAGCGTACGTGGTGGTGCGAGCAAGGATGGAGAGTTGGAAGTAGATGTGGCAGTGGCCGATGTGAAGCCAGATGTAGTGGCCGTGCCGGAGACCGTTGGCGTCGATTCAGTGGCAGAGGTCGATGTCGTCGCGGACATAGAGCTACTAGAGCTCGTATGCCCTTCACCAATTGGGTGATGCGGCTGCATCTTAGATGTCGCAGATGATAATAATGCGGGCGCCGTTGGCTTCCTTCTCGACCTCCACCCCCCCTCCGTCTCGGTCGGCGTACCAGGCCTGCTCAACTCCTCCTTTGCCTTTCCCTTGTCACTGCTCTTCACGACGCGCTCGAACAACCCAACACTGGCCGGGTTATGTACACCTTTGAGCTTCCAGCGTACAGCAAATTCGCCACTGACGAATGGCACGCTATGGACCTGATGAATGGTGATTCGCGTGCGAAATACGGCATATTTTGGAAGGAGCCCAGATAAGCTGATATGAGGTCGAAACGGTGTCGGTGGTTGAGACGGCTGGAGAGAATTAAGGGATGTGCTGCTGGCGCTGGCGTCTCCGAGACTGGGCTTTCCGAGAAATAGTGCGGGAGGTCGTGTATGGTGGTTTTGTGGCACCGGTGGGATATCTAGAGAGGCTGAGCGCGGTGACATGGCAGCCTCTGGAGGTGAATTAAGGAGTAGATCATATGGTGGTGGGCGGTATGTAGGTGGTGGTGAAAGGAAGAACAACACAGCAACCGCCGGGCCGATGCCAAGCGGCGGACAACGCTGGTCTTGAAAGGTTGAAACTTGAAACTTTCAGGCTTCAGCTTCAGCCACAACAGCCAACAGCAAAAATAGAAATGTCCCCAATCCCCAACCAATCTCCCAGAACATATATGTAGAACTGACGGCGCGCAGCCACCACACTGGCAGCCTCCAGAAACTAGCCAACTAGGCTGGAACCCCACATCGCCTCGTCTAGTCATGCTAGACTTGCTTAAGACCTTTAAGAGACACTCCGTCCCTGTTATCCAACGCAAGCGGAATTGCCGTAAGCAACGCACTGCCGAATCATCGCTTCTGACAGGCGCAATCAGTGATGTCACATAACCCACGCGTTTCCATGTGCGTGGGCGATGGACGGGCGCGTCCGGCGTCGGGTCGACTCCGCCACGGATAGAGCCTAGGGAAAAGAGACGAATAGACCGAGCAACTCACCAGAAGGTGGATGGAAGAACGAAAGACAGAGAGATGAGGAACCCCAGGGGGTGGGCGCGCCATATAGGACGCGTCACCTGACCAGGGAGGACATCCCCGTAACCATGTCTGTGGGCAGAAACTCGGTTTATCTCGTTATTAGCTTATGCTAAAGTTGGGACTGCGCACAACGCCGATGGAAAGCGCGATAATTTTCCATTACAAAGGCACGGTTGACTCAGCTGCCTTGTCAAATATCTCACTTCAATCGGCTCCTTGAGTCCTTGACTGTGTATGGTAAGCCATATTTGGAACCGATTCGGAGCAGCTATGTTAGCTTGTAATGGGATTCAAGCATTCTTTCTTTGTTGAAAGATACTTATAGAATTTTCAATGCCACAATTATTCAGTGGTGATATGAAGGGGAAATCATTTACATAAGTTGTCATTGTGTACTATAACAAGCTAAAAATTGATCTACATAGTTGTCACTTTGGACTTGCGGCCGAACAAGTGAGACCAACTGCGTAAAGCTTGCAGCACCAAGCAAATATGTTACTTCAGCAACGTCAGTCATACGATCTGGGTAGGTGCGGAAGTTTGCAGCCAATGTAAGGCAGTGCGAAGACTGCCTACTCCATACAATGGCAAATCCGGGTACAGTACTAATAGACTATGTTTGCGCACAAGTCCCAGCGGCACACTCTGGATTGCGTGTTTGGACGGCTCTCTCAAATTTCAAAGCTTATATATATAAAATACTGTGGAATATAAAGTACATGTAAGCCCACATTCATGCATCTTGGCTACTTATTTTTGATAATGTGGCCTGCGCGTTAAGACTTGAACGAGAGCGTCGCTCGAAGCCTTTCGAACGACCACGAAATGTGCCGGAGATTGCGCCGAGATGCCGGCGGTTAAATCTGAACATCCACAGTCAGCGGTGCCTTAAAGTGGCCTCGCAGCACCTCTCGCTCCTTTTCTGCCCCCTGTCGCTTGTCTTCCCGCCACGTTGTCGTCGCTGTACTCCCGCTATGAAACGATAAGAAATCAAGATACTATGCGCTACATATACGTTCGTGCAGAGGGCAAATGTCGCGTCCACTAAGGTCCACGACCACTCAATGACGCAACGACTGCGATGTACTCTACATACAACCTCATACAACGCACGCTAATAAAGCAGGTCGCGCATGTGAAAAGACTTGAAACGGGGCGATTCAGGGCATTGTATTATCGTATTCCGATCACCACCAAGCATATTTCAAATTCGCCACTTCGTCGCTTTCGAGTCGGGGACATAATCTGACATAATATAGATAGTACAGGCCCCAGGGCAGGTGCTTATGTCGACATAGGATTCAATTATCGAACTATATAAGAGAGGGCACTCAGAGTCTCTGACGAAGCTTGACGGGATCTGCTGTTCTAGCTCCAGTTTTGAGGGCTTGAGCTGAATGACGCTGCTATCTAACACACGGCAAAGTCTAGCGGGCAGCTCCTGTTTGTCTTTCTCCGTCTCCATTCTCAGCATGAGCCGGCGCGCGTGAATCATAATCGCAACCCTATTCTAATCGCTAATAGGGTATGTATAATGATTTATGAAACGGTGAGCCCTCGCAATGTAACCTGTTCAGCGAGCCGACTATAGTATGACAGTATCTACTGGTGGTGAACCGGTCACTGATAGTAACAAGGTGGTTATATACGTTATAACAAACTATCTTTCAGGACAGTAGTGACGATTACAGAAAACGGACTTCACGAGACGACAACGCTATCTCTATCTAATTTGTATTTCTATGTGCTTGGACCGGGTGCGCCTAGATACATGGCTCGGGATGGGCTCCTATACCGAGCACACCGTACCTTTTAGTGCCTCATTGCGTGACTCTGAGCCACGTTTGCCCCTAAAGCACATTCCCCATATCTTCGTTGACTCCATCTTCGTATTGTCTGTCCACGACCCACATATTCACATCCGACACCATGTCGGCGGACGGAGTCTCTCTGCCGCCTATCCCAGCCGACATCGCCTTTATGTGAGTCCATCGATGCCGTCTGTCGCTTGAGAAATCTAACGCGTGTGTGTGTGTCTTTAGTACAGGTCCTACGGCAAGTCCACAGATGGTCGCGATCGATTTTGGGATGCAAGGAGTTAATCGATGTTTAGGTTTTAGGTGTATGCTTCAATTGGGGTTTCTTGGGGATCCTCATGACGCAGTTGTGTGAGTGTAGTGTCTGCTCATTACCCCCTTGGATCTCATCGTGATTTAAGATTTCTATTCCGACACATACATCAAGGATAGCTTGCACATCAAAATTCTGGGTATGCCATGCGGCGTCTCCTATCGTGTCTACAACTAATGATTCGCTAGTGTACGGACTATCAGCAGTTGAGGTCTTACAGACTTGTATGATCACGGCTGACGCGTTCCATTGGTTTGTGTACGGGTTCGGCGATATGAACCGGCTGGACGACACCTTCCTCAACTCGTGGGACGTCGTTCTGATCGGTGCCGTAGTGGCTTTGGTGGTGCAAGGGTTTTACTCCTGGAGAATCCATAGACTACAAGAGTCCTACTTTTTACCTCTTCTGATTTTGTCTGTGAGTTATTTGAAGCGCTTACTTGGGTCATCATATGCTTACGTACCTAGATCTCTTTGACACAATGCGCCGGAGGAATTGCCACCGCTGTTGGGGTAAGCCATTTTCCACCATAATTTAGACTGCTAAGTTTAACCCACCGACTGCATGTAGGCTTATAGACTCGGGCATCTATCTCTTATTGGCACCTTAGTTGCTGAGCAGACAGTGCGTTGTTATAATCTCCTTCTATGAGCAGATTACTGACATATAAAATCACACTATCACCAGACATGGTTGGTGTGCAGTGCTGCAGCCGATATACTTATTACAATCTCCCTTTGTTGGACTGTCAGTTCTGACTTTTAATTGTCGCCTGCTCAATCTGAGCTGACCTCTACAGCTTCTTCGTGCTCGCGAACGAGTACCGTCTACTTCACATGGAATGATTAAAAGATTAATCAGGGCAACTGTCGAAACCAATGCAGTCACCAGTAAGCTATCAAAGTTGGGTATGTCGAATACGTGTTGATTATCGTGCACCCTAGCCATTACTGCCGTTATCGCGCTGATTCTCTTTTTGGCTGTTCCTGTGCGTCGTATTTTATTTTGATTTCACTTTTATTGACCCGAGAAATAGAAACACTCCAGTCTGGTGGTCCCACCGTAAGTTCCGAAGTTCCGTTGTTTTCATAACCGGGTTTTTGTTCTTACCTTTCGGTGAAAGGACCGCTATCCTCAGCAAACTGTACGCCTCGTTTAACCAATCGCTAAAATTTTCTACATAACCTACCCGCTTCTTTAGATATACCAACTGCCTCATTGCTGTTCTAAACAACCGAAGACAAACCATCACGGGATCTCTCAAAGAGTCGAGTAGGGAGGCGACAACAGCAAACCGATATACCACTCAGCTGACGGGAAGATTTGGCCACGGGACCAGATCTGGATTCTCGCCAGAAGAGCCCATGAAAGTGTCTATTGTCCGCAATGTCGACCTGAAAGTGGATTCAGATATAGAGCTTGGAAAAGTGCAGCCCCAGGTAGGTGTATAGGCAAACATTGAGTCCGCGATGGGTCATTCTGCGACTGTCACTGACCCACTTTTGAGCTATAGAAAGGTCAATGGGCGTCACAAGGCACCCTGTAGGAGTTCCGTCTATCCAAAGCGCAGTCGCGCAATATTTACCCCACGCTCCTTCGTGTAACGTATTATTATTGAATAAACTTATATTCACTACACTCTAACTTACTACAACCACTAAGGCAGGTGACTTTTGCATGCCTCTTGAATGCCTCATTCAAAGCCGACAGTAAAGGCACGACCATGATTTTCGATGAGTTTCCGTCAATTGATCGGACTTATTTCTTGAGTGCTCGGCTATTTCTGCTTGCACTTATTTGTAGGTTGTAGATGTTTGTAGGCCCGGTTGCATCGACTAAAAATAGTGGCAAGTAACAATGGGATAGGATTTCACGAATACGCAGGTCCACGCGTGACATGTGTTTCATCCAATTTATATATAAATTAACTGGTTGAAAGTCATCTTTGGTAAAGATTATTTTACTCTTAAACTATACAATGACTCGTATCCGACGAGTTACAAAATTAGAGCATGCATGTGCTTCAAAAGCGCTTAGGAGTTAGCCATTTTTACGATGCATCTACTATTTCGCTACTTGAGTAATGCACACATGCTTACCATTCGTATAAACCACTCGGAAGTCATCAATACAGTGCCAATAATCATGGGCCGAGTTTTGGCCGAGTTTTCACCATCATCATCCTGAGACTGATAGAACATTGGTATGGTGTACTCGAGTATAGATTGAAAGATTTCTACTGTATTACAGATTTAAAGTGCTGAGATCAAGTGTTTGAGAAGTACATACTCACCGCTTAGTACTAATCTGCAAGTAATATGACGTGGCGGAGAAGCTCTGGCAAGTATGTCATGCCGTGAAAAGCTGCATCAGGTTCTTATCGTGATTTGATGGATCCAAGTACATTCGCGTCGGCAGGAGATTGTGCAGACTTCTCAAAAAGATCAGAAAGAGCTTTACAAGGTCTGTGCTAGTATTAATTGCACATTCCACATTTTATACATCAAAGAAGTGTTCGAAGACTGATCCTTCTCAAGATGGAGATGTAGAGCTAGATATAATGTGTGCTTTGGTCCTGATTTTGTTCAAAGATGGAAATATTGATTTGGAGCGTCCAAATCTGTTATTGGTTCTAGACTGAAACGGAGCAATGTCATCAGAATACTGATCACACGCCTATGTGATCATCTTATGCTCGAAATATAATAAATAAATGAACATTTAAGCAGGATTGTGCAAGATATAAGACCAGCCCCCTACTTTCTTTTAAATAGAACTGGCACTGCTCATCTTATATCTCTATGACAGACGACATAGTTATGGTATACCAAGCACAGGTCACAGTCTATGGTGCCGTTGGAGCACTTGCTGTACGTTTACATTTACATTTACATTGGTCATAGTTTTAATAAAATCTAACCAATTTCTACTCAGGTACTCTTGTGGGACGTACTAGACAACTGGTATAAGGATTATCGGCTCCTATTTGGAAGTGAGCGTAAGAGCTCAATAGTATCGGCTACAGCATACGTGGTCTCTAGGTACAGCTGTGGACTCATTCCTGATATTTTGAGACCTCGAGAGCTCAAAGACAACTTTCCAGAATTGCGGCCTTAGGATACGTGATTAGTGCAGTAACTTTCTACAGTAAGTATACTGTTGCACTGCGCCGCATCAAACTTTAATGCGTTGAACTCGATATGTGACCAGCTGCTCCAACCCAACATTGTCAAATGATGGGTAAAGTCGTGAACGCGTGGTGTCCACTGGCATTAGCGTCGACCGCCTATCTATTTCTACTTCGCCTATGTGCTGTGTACAGTCACTCTAAGGTTGTACAGGTCGCATTTCTACTATGTTGGTTGGGCCTCCTTTCTGCAGTCATATTTGTACCCTTTTCCATGACAGGAGGGGCACAGGTGGCATCACCAATGTATTGTGGATATAGTCGCATATCAGCTTCAGCGTCCATAGCCCAAATTGCTCCCCTGGTATAGGATACACTTGTTTTCGTAGCTATATCGTGGCGCCTCTCTCGCAACACACCCTTGGACTTCAAGAATGAGATAAACATTGGAAATATGATATCAGGAAGAAATTTACCGGCCTTTACGAAGATGATTCTGCAAGACGGTCAACTATATTATCTGTGAGTTAATTTGATCCTTTTCTGTGACTAGTATCTAAAGCCTTTGACATATGTAGCATTACTTTAATAGCTGGCTTGTCAGCAGTAATTCTGACATTTCATCCCAGTGTTCCAAGACCATTGAAGACACTAGCAAACGATCCATACCACACCCTAGTCAATATCATGGCCTGTCGAGTGTACCGGAACACGTTGTCAGCAGTTTTTCGTCCTAAACCAATAAAAATCGCTACTAGAACCAGCCAGACAAAGCGACCTCTTCCTTTGAGCATTAGTTCTACATCTACTCCGGAATCTGAAGCAACTCCTGGTATTTTTGATTTTAGTGGCAACTTGGTTACAGAATCTGCTACTACTAGTAGTGTCTCCATTACATAACAAATTTATTGCATTTTATGTACAGAATCTTAGTTGTACTTCAAGTACGTCGTATTCTATGCATATTATCAGTGTTATCATTTTCAATGTGCTCAACTTGTGTAACCCTTTGGTTTTCCTTATGAAGGAACTCCGGACCCACGCACGATACTGGAATCTTGATCAGACTTACTGTCGTTGTAATATCCTAATATAGATCTTGCACAACTTTTTGTTAAATCCAAAGGCATACAGCGAATATAATAAAGAGCTAAAATATTTATATGCCAAAAATGTGCGCGCTCAATTTGTTTATAGAGTACGTTGGGAGTACAGCTTGAGTACAGTACTCTGAAGCCGAGGGTTTGCTTGGGGTTTGCACTTAGCTCTCTCGGGCCGAGGAGCCGCGCTCATTATTTGTGTTTGTTTTTTGCTGCTCAAGAGTTGCTGAAGCGTCTGATCAGTTGCCGCCAAAGTGCGGTTGGAAGTAATTTTTCCATTTCTGTTACACAACAACATGTTGCGCACGATGTAAGTTAATTTTATTCCGTCAGTGTAACGCACGTTGATTATATCTGAACAGAAAACCTAAGAATGCGCGGTCGAAACGAGTCCTTGATTCGAGACTACCCAAGGAGGTGGAAGATGCAAGGACGGCAATATTTGTGAAGGGGACACATACCGGAGCTGTTCTAAATCATGTTATGAAGGAACTTGTGCGTAATACATATCTCCCCATATTTGCTTAATTCAGTGTCCTGTTTTTTCATAGATGGCCCTGAAGCGACCATACGCTATCGCTTTTAACAAAAAAAATCCTATCCTCCCTTTCGACACGACGTCAAAGTCTGAAGCATCGCTGGAGTTTTGGTCGGGAAAGAACGATGTGTCTATGTTCGTTTTCGGCCAGACTACGAAGAAGAGGCCCCATGGCTTGACATTTGTTCGAATGTTCGATAACAAGGTGCTGGACATGACGGAGGTAGGAGTGGAAAGCTGGAAAGGACTGGCTGAATTCAAGGTGCGGAATATCTCAAATCTCTCATAGGGATATACTGAAACAGCCTTACAGACCCCAAAAGCAACTCCCGGACACAAACCACTAATGCATTTTGCCTCGGAGCTGTTTGATACCCATCCCCGTTTTGTCCAGTTAAAATCCATGCTGATCGACTTCTTCAACGGCGAAGAGATCGATTCGATATGCCTCCCCGGGCTCGAGCATGTTATCAGCGTGTCCTGCGCACCCACCCCTCCCGAACTTAACAACGCTACCGCCATTGCCTACGCCAGCCGCCCAACTTCGGGGTCCGAAAATACATCCATCCTCCCTAAAGTGCATATACGCACTTACACTATAAAATTGCTTGCGTCAGGAACGCGCGTGCCGCGCGTAGAGCTGACACCCATGGGCCCGTCTCTTGACCTTACACTACGCCGCCACCAGACTGCAGATCCGGAACTTCTGAAACAGGCAATGAAGCGCCAGAAGCTCAAGAAGACGGATGTGGAGAAGGGACTCGGGAAGAAGAAGAAGAATATGGAGGTGGACGAGATGGGCGACCTGAGAGGACGGGTGCATGTTGGCTCGCAGAATTTGAGCAAGCTACAGACACGGAAGATGAAAGGTTTGAAGGCTGGGCCAGGCGAAGAGGAAGAGGAAGACGCGGAGGCGCAAAGCCCGCGAAAACGCAGAAAACAGGCTTGATGTACATAGTGCTATGCATTGTAGATTTCATACATGTACATCTATCTTTTCCATGATTCATGGCAATTTGAGCGACTCAACAGGGAGTTGCATATGTTGCTGATTACTACCCCTGGAAGGCAATGCCTGCTTTCGACGTCTCTGCTAATCCACCTCCAGCGTATCCTGTCCCCTCCCGCTTCAGTTCAATGACTTCCTTTGCCTTACCGTCGCATACAATGCATTGCTTGGAAGGCTTGACGAGGGTATCCGTACATGTCTTGCAAGTGACGTGTCCACATGGTTTGCATACTTTGAACACTGTCAGTATATACACAGCTCATTTATTATGAGATGACGTACTGAAGAGAAGGGTGTTGTTCGAGAGATGCTTTTTACACGAAGGGCATATTGGATCGAGATCCTCCTTTTTTGTATCTTCAGAAGTTGGAGATTTGGAAGTAGAGGTGGATGAAGGGGTGTAGAAGGTAAATTTGACGGGAATGAGGTTCTTCATGCTAAAGAAGAGGTTAGGTATCTATAACCTCTGGTATGGAAGGCAACGAACGCCAAGTGGTGTGGTGTATTGGAGGCGCCACCCCTGCACACAGTTTTCGCGACATCCATCTGGGCTTCTGCTTGTTCGAGTGTTTCTGGTTGGGTGGCTTTTCCTCCAGCGCTTGCATTATGGCTGTACGAGAAGGTCAAATGGGTATCTCGTGAGTTATAGTGTTACTTGCGTCGGGGTTAGCGAAGGTAACCAGAAATCTGGAAGCTTGGCTTTCATCCGTTCAGCTTGCTCAGCTTCAATCTTCTTCGAGGCTTCTTTCTCGGCCTCTTCAGCCAAAGAAGCAATTGTCGACGACGAGAAAACAAACGGCGTTGAGTCGGTGGGTTGTTTCCGCTTTGAACCCGTTTCTGATTCAATGAGGTCAAGTCAAGGAAATAGAACTTGAATAAACACACTTTCATCGTCTTCGGTGGTTGTAACTGGCTGCACTTTTCTCAATGCAACTGAATCACCTGCAGACGCTCCGAGACCGAGTTGACCTCGCTCGAAATCCAATAGAACACGCGCTCGAGCAGCTTCCCTTGCACGAGCCCTTTCCTCTTCTGCCTCTCTCTTCAGCCCTTCCAATTTCGCTTTCTGGCGTTTGATGTTTGTCTTTTGTGTAACTTTCTGATAGATATATAAGCTGTATCAGATCAAAGGAAGGTCGAGGCTCACGGAGATCCGTGTAAACACACTCCTTGCAGAAAAGGTGACCTTCATTACACGCGAGAGGCTCCCTTGCACGGTTCAGACATAGTGCACACGCGTCGAAGCGGCGCATAGATTCGTTCCCTAGACGTTGCTTTACCGCAATGAGACAAGAAGGCTCTCATGAATAGCTAATATCCATACCCGCTTAGTCCCATAGTCTAGCTTTTTGTATTCGGCATAGGTGAATGTTGACGAAGCTGTGTTGTTTTTGCTATGCTTTGTCATTGGTCGTGTTGGTATTCCGGAGTAGGATGAATATTTTTCTGTATATCAAGCCGGTCTAGGCTGTAAAATAGAAGACACGATGAGGAACAGTTGAGGAACAGGGCAAGATTGAGGTAAGAACTGCTGGACACTTCGCTTAACAGCTTCCAAATCACACGTGACGTCAGTGTAGCGAGTCGCGTTTTGCTTTGCGGCTTTCGAACAACTCTCAATTGTGACAGTTCCCACTACCTCTCTCTTGGTAAACCAGGACTGCATCATTGTCTGCACTGCTCTATTTCTCACATTCTAACTACGCGCTGAACTTTGTACGTGTCAATTCCGAACGGGTCATCAAGACAGCCTAATTCAACCAACCTTCAACTTGATCTGTGTTGTAGCGTGATGTCCGACGTATACGTCCCGAATCTCGACGACATATCCAAGGTACTACCTGCCAATTGTATGCTCCTATTCTACTTTAACATAGGTTAACCGCTTGCTTTCCTTAGACCACTTATTATATACCTTATAATCCATGTAGGCTCGACGCATCAGGGACTTTTGGAATGCACTGACGTGATCTGCAGCCGATACCGAGGAACCGAGGAATTTGATCCCTAAATCATATATTGCAAACGAAGATCTAGATGATGGACGCGAACTTAGGTTTATAGCTTATAAAGAGGCCTGGACGAAGTGTTTGGGAAGGATACAGGTCTGTGGCTCGACAGTGGCGTGACTCAGTGAAGGTTGATGTTATCGTGTTAGCAAATTGTTCATGATCTGCAAGAGGCTTCTGTCAAGGAGGTAGTACAAGAGATCAGAAGCTCGTATCTAAAACCGTTACCAGGCCTCCCCTATGCTGAACTGCCGGTGGTTACCCTCACCAGTACGTCCCATAAACAGTGTGCATACTTCATAACTAAGACCTGGATAGATTCTGGTATGGGCTCAGCCGTCTTGCACGACATAGTGTCTATATTAGTCAACGAGTCTTTCTCCGAAGACGGACCGTCTAAGTGCTTTGTAGCGCAGCTGTATCCAGGCGACGTCTCAAGCATTCTGAGTGGAATGCGGGCAATTATTACGAATATTACAGATCAAGAAGAGGTAGACAGTACAGGTAAGCGCATATAGTCACCATCCATCAACAATTTTAGTCTAAGATCTTACAGTCAAACGAAAGGCTGCGACATCGTTAGCTACATATGATATCAACTACCTCGTCGCATGGTACAAAGCTTGGCTGTACGACCACGGTACGTGCCTGGAGATTCTTTGAGCTAGAAACATATTTCACAATTCCCCGCCAGAAACAGCCCAAAAACCCAACATCATTATAGTGCTTCATGAATTTGAGCAGTTTGACCCCCTGATAATGCAGGACATTTTGGAGATATGCAGGTTTGTCGAAAGTTTTCTACGCATATTCTTAGTTGTCTGACCTTGGAATAGCACTTGTATACCCCAACTTCCACTGACATTCCTGCTTTCGATGACATCTCCCCTACCGAACTATCTGAATATCACCTATCCAAGAGCCACTCTATCGTTACTGAGGGTTAAGCAATTTGCATCTCCCTCCGGTATTAATATATTAGAGACGTTGATTTTTAAGGTCAGCTGGACTAACTGGACCCTGGGACGATGATTTGACGTCTTCTAGACTTTTTTCGATGCAGGCTTTCAAACAGATGTCATGATCGGGCCGGCCATGTTCAAGTATCTCCATGATTATTTTACAAGATATAACCCATCTGTTGACACTATAACCACTCTCTTACAGGTACGTTTTCAGCTTTTTATGATACAAATTGCGCTTCAATTCAGGACCACTTTCAGCTGGCACATTTGAAACACTTCAGTGCAGATCCTGTCACTGTACTAGTTAGGGACACAGAACCCATTGCGGACCTGTCAGACCAAGAGGAATCCCCTTTTTTGGAGTCCCTCGTCCAACGGATTAAACATACCGCTAAAAGGGATCTCGTAACCGTTCCTGAAGAACGCGCTTCAATAATCAAATGTGTCGATGAAGCTCGCCGGACGTTCACTTGTCGCTTAAACAACATTAAGTTTGGCCTGAATATCCTCCTACTTCTGCAAGACCTACTAGAGGGACTTGGCTATAATGGTGTTAAGTTCTCATTTGACTCAGGCAGACGTTCCAAGGTCTGGGATGCCATCATATCTACTCTTGAAGGGCAAACGGGGAGGGCCCTCAAAGATCTCGCCATGATTCTGCGGTGGGCCTTTTTCATTTACACGTTGTAGAACATATCTTACATAGACACAGGAAGCTGAAGCGGCAGGAGATTCTTTTGGTACTTGAACGCATCTACGACTATCTCACAGACCTTCCCCATCACTTGTCGTCAACGGAGGAAGAGCAAATGGCTAGAACAAACATTATCCAAATGCGCTCACTCATTCCGAAACAAGAAGAGATTGTGGCTGTCCCTGAGGTAGCCAATACTTTAAGCCAATGGCTGACAGAATATTTGACGTGCGTATGTATAGCTCTGGTGTACTTCTAGATTCTGATTGTACTGCAGTGATAAATTACAGCCTCTTGAAAATTGCCCCCTTTGGGATATCTGGTATATGGGCCAGTCCCCATTCCCTAATGAGGTCTGTCCCCACATATTCTCATCCCCACGATGCTCACCTCGTGTATAAGATGGTCAACCCGTCTATCCGTGCATCAATTATATCGGGACTGCTTCAACCCAAGGTGTTCATCAGAAGCCTTCACTACCACGTCTCGGAACAGACAGAGTCTGCATCGCTTCGCGACCTCCCGGACACCAGCATACTCTTTAAGCGCTACTTGGACAGCAGCAAGACGATTAACGTCTATGACTGGTTCGAGTCGTTCAAGTCGGTTCTAGAAGATCAGCGTCTGCACTATAAGGACTCGGCTCCGCTACCAACTCCGGTTTCTCCCCGTAAACGGAAAGGGAAGGGGAAGGCAAAAGTGGACAATCAGCCACAAGTGACCACTCTGGACATGGAGGATACACAGTGGGAAGCTCATGTTCAAGCTCGTTTCATTCGTGCTCTACACGAACTCGATTACTTGGGTTTCATCAAGCATAGTGGTAAGAAAGCCGACCACTTGGTGAGGACGCTGTTCGAAGTCGACGACGTTCTATGAGTACGGAAAATTCGGATCATGTACCGTACGCTCGAAATTACTCAATTATATTGGTTTGAATCTGATATATCTTCTGCCAGCGTGGTGGCTGGGCCTTGAGTATGACGGCTATTACGCGGCGTATTCGGGCACTGGATAATGGATGCATGTCGATTATTTCGATCTCCATGCGGTTCGATATTTTGCCCATATCAATTTGCATCACACACTCTCTTATTCTCTAACTACTTCAACGCCTCCTGGGGATTCATACCCACTTGCAATGCCTCTGCTCAAAATCCCTGTCGTCATTCTCGTCTCATGGGCCTTCTCAAAATGCATCACTCCTCCTCAACCACCACCGTCCAAGAGTGAAAAGCTTCAATCGAGTGCCGATGTCGAGTGGTACACTCAGAGAGTGCTGCCAATAGCAGTTGTGAATTTTTTCTTTACCTTGAAGAGCGTGGACTGCTGATCGAGCGTCGGCGAAATACAGGCTATTCAGTGGTGCGCGGCGGCCGTTGAGGTAGTCACGATTCTCGCCTCGAGTTATCCCACCTCGCTTCCCGCACAATTTGTCCTGACACTGCTTGTCCTGCCAGCGGGACGTCCGGACAATCTGAAACTGCACACTGTAACAGCGCTTGGGGGCCTAATGATTGTCGTGGGCTCTGTCGTGCGGATGATCACCTACCGTTACCTCGGGCGCTTCTTTCGCTACGAAGCAAGCATTCAAGAGGACCACGAGCTCATCGTGAGCGGGCCTTACGCTGTTGTGCGCCACCCCAGCTACACGGGTCTCCTCTTCTCGCACCCTGGCTGGTATTTGTGGCAGCTCGGGCGAGGCTCCTGGGTGCGGGAGTCGGGTCTCCTGGGGACACTCGGGGGAAAGCTCGTCGTTGCGGCATATGCGCACATTGTCGTTTTCGGCACTGTTTATACCGTGCTACGCAGGATGCGCGTGGAGGATGGCGCGCTAAGAGCGCGGTTTGGTGCGGAGTGGGAGAGGTGGGCAGAACGTGTTCCCTATTCCGTTATTCCGTGGGTATACTAGCCTTCGTCAAGCATGCTGAGGGCTTGTGCCTGGAGGCGGCCGCCGTGGAAGTCTCGAATGAAAGGCAACGGCGCCCGAAGGAAGTGATTGATTCAACATACTTAGTTGGGCAAGAGATGGATTACATTTCCCGCGCTCAAAATACCCAACTCAATCCCAGTTACCAAGAGGAGTTCTTGTTGCTATTAGAATGCCTGGACGAAAGCAATTGAGAGCAAACCTGCGGTACGGTGCCATTTCAATCCCAGCGTAAACACGCGGCTCGTATAACGCGTCGTTATCAGTCGCGCCATTATCAGCGCGCCAATCAGTTCAGAATTGTGCAGTTCCCCTCATGGATCCCAGCTAAGAATATCTGATGGAAGCCAACAAAACATAGAGCACCATGCCAATTCTTACTGATTTCTCTAACCCGACTGGCGCACAAAGCAGCCCGCTTTTCAATAATCTCTGCATTCATTCAGAGGAAAAGGTCAAGCAGCTTCTAGATGGCAATACTCTGTTCTTATATAATGTTCTACACGCGTCCGCCATCCAAATCCATGAAGACCTAAATATCATGCCATCAGCGCTGGCCTGTGGTTAGTGATAAAGTATCGACGCGACTTGACATCCGCGTCAACTTGACACGCGACGCACGACGCGTATTCACACTGAGAATGTACGGCAGGTTTACTCGTAACCTTCAAGTTGAGCTATTTTGTCCAGGACTCGGTTCATTCGTCGGAAAAACGTCGGATTTTTGATGGGTAATACTTTCCCATATGTACTACCAAGTTAATTATACAACGAGTCGCTGTGTAATCGTATAGAACTCCCTAGAACTCCTCCAGATCGGCTGTGTAGAAGGTTGACTCAACCCCAGGTGTTATCATCAACCTCTATCTCCCTAGGCCCCCTTTCTACCTCTGCTACTCGTCTATCTTTCGCGGTGGTGGGCAGCTGTGGCGGGCTGTTGTACAGGCCAGGGTGTGTGGCATCGTCTCCGGGAAGGACAATCTGCCGTTCTTGTCTGGACGTGCTGCAGAAACGGTTCCACGTGAAGGAAACTATGAGCGCCAAAGGATGCAGGACGGTAAACACCAGCGCTGTTATCTAGACGAGCGTCAGCAAAAAATACTGCTCTGCTACTTTCGGGGTACATACATAGACTGGTGCTGGCTTTGGTGAAGAAGTCCACACGCTAATGACGATCCAGGTCGCGGCGATGCACCATACAAGGTCCCTGCGTGTAGTAATGACGAGCAAGCTAACCAGGTTGGTTCCAAGGAGAACCCCGAAGCCGACAAGGGCGTGCCACGAGCTGTAGTCGCGCGGCGGCTCCCCAGGTCCAGACGGGAAGTATGTGAGGCCTATGGCAATGCTGTTGCACATTAGAGACATGGACGATTAACTTGACCTCCACTTACAAAAGAGAGAGCTCGAATAAAATTGTAAATGGCAAGACGAAGAAGAACCTGAGTGGGGCGTGCACGAACGCGATGGCCAGGGCGTTTGACTCCTCCAGAGGATGGTAGATATACAGTGCGATGTTGGAGAAAAGCAAAAGAAGTAGGATCAGGCCTTGGAGGACCGTGCATGGAATGAACCAGCGCATGACCTAGCACACTGTAAGCTGTTTATGTCCGTCACCCCGCAGTAATGACTGGATACGCACGAAACAAATCGCCCACAGCGCCATGCAGATATTTGCAAGGGGCAGAAACAGTCCAACTGCATTGACAAAGGCTCTCTAAGCCTAATCAGCGACCTCAGTTCGTTCAGGACAGCACAACAACCGTAGCTGACCTTCGTTTCTTCTCGCTTGGTCAGAACGAGCAAGACGCAGTATCCGATCTGTCCGAGACACAGCGCAGCGACATACGCCCCAAGCGTCGGGATGTGTGGGGTAATTGAGGTAGGGTAAAGTTTGGCGACTTTTGAGATGGATGGATTGGTGACGAATGCGCAGGTCGCTACACATGCAATGTTGATGAGCAGCGAGAGCGGGGTGAGGACCTGCAGTCGGACGAGGGCGAGGTATTCGCGGACTGCAGGATGAGAAGTATCGATAGGCAGGTGGTCCATTACTGGAAAGATGGAGGGAGTGGATTGTTGAGATGGCGTTTGCACCAGGAGAAGAGTCTGGTTTACATCCTTGGAGGGCTCCCTTATGCATGACGTCAATCCTGCCCTGTGGGACTGTGGGAAATGGGTTTCTCCATTTGGAGCGCGCGCCTATTTATCTCCATATCCGTAGCTCTGGCACTGAAAACAAACAACATTCAAAATTCATTCGCATACAACTTTCTAATGCTCTAGCCCGAGATAAATTTTACCATAGTAGTATTATGTAGCCCTTAAGTCAACCGTCAGCGAGCATCTATTTAGTTACCCATGTATCATCATCCAAAAGTTTCACTTTACGCCAGTCGGTCCCTTCAATAGAGTGGTCCCGCGGAACCTCATGTCTTCCTTGATTATATAGAGAAGAGCAGATGTGAGCGGTGCTGCACTTACTTATCTTATCTTTCAGATGCTTGCACAAATCTCTATCCAACCACAACCGCAAATCTTTTGGTTTTGAGCATCGTAGACATTGGTGATTGAATCTTGCTCCCAGGAGTACATAATGGCCTTTCTTTGCATCATATGTGTCGTGTTTGATAAAATAGTCTCTACCCACAACAGGGCTGGATATATTATGTCTACGTAAATGATTCAGCATAAATATAACTGCACTTTACGAAGAGAGTACTCACACGCTCCTGACATATTCGACAGCTTCAGCTCCCTTCACACGGTGAACCAAGTGTTCAGAGCAATGATTGCATAACCAAACTTTTATATAAAACACTGAAGGTTAGGGTCGTTCCTTGTGACGCAAGGCCTCAATTAAATCGTCAGATATAACAACAAAATCCTCGGGTCGACATTTCGCATTATTGGAAGAAAGAACTGAATGAGATCTTGAAGGCGTCTAAGTGGTCTCCGTAGCACATCTACAATAATACAAGTTAAAGCTTGGTTGAAGCATAAGACTACTTACCTCGTTGTTAGCGTCTAGTAATGCGAGCGAGTAGTGAACGAGGCAGAAGGATTAAATGCTTCCAGGTAGCGAGCGTTCAGGGCGGGTTTCCCTCTTATGAACACACGGACTAGAACGGACGCAGTGTGAAGGAGATGAAGGCACGTTGAAGCCACTCTACATCGTAAAGATAAATTGATTCGACTGCGTGGTTGCTACGTTATATGCGTCCCGGGCAAGGTCAGTCGTCCGTGCCATGTCAATGCATAAATAAAATCATGACTTGTATAACCGCCGAACTTGGGCTGCACCCATTCCGCAAGAAATTGATGCGTTCAAGCGAATCGAGTCCAAGTTTATGATCGCTTACCACTTCACTGATCGGCTAACGGTGTATTGACACAATCACATAAGTAATTTCAAGGCAAGTACTTCCTTTCTACAAGCACAATCGTCAGGGACACATATGTATGCAATTTGATAGACTTAGAATCAACAGAGCGCAAACATAAACGTCTTCATGTAGAATGCACACAGAATATCAGCAGCACTCCGCAACGCGTTCCTTTAGGCTTCTATATCTTAGGGCGATGGGGAAGAGTTTAAGGTGAAGGATAGACGAGAAGCAATGGTAGTCGTGAGCACATATCTTCGGGCTTAACAAAACTCATGGGCTAGAATTACATACTGCACGACTGTAGGCGCGCATTTTTTGAAATTGAACTGATGTGGGGATACGAGGACATAATAACGCTCTGGCGTGCGGGGCATGGTGCATAGGATGGGATTGCATGCATGCATACAGGTGGGAATGACAAGACAAGGACAGGCCACAACGAAGGGATTACTCGGCATCGACCACGACGGTTTGCAGACCCTGTATGCGGGTAAAAATAGACATAACTATTAGGAGGATCGAAGGATAGGCAGGAAGCGCATATACGCACCTTGAACGAGACGACGGGGACGTGCGAAACATAGGTGTAAAGCTTCTCCTTGGCACCCTCGTCGTCATTGCGCTTCCCTGCAAATTCAAGGAAAAGCAGATCAGCTTGGTCCCGTCTATCAAGATGACACAAGGCGCACTCTCGAGCTTGACACGCAGACGGTGGGGCACTGTCTTGATGCCCTGGGCCCATACAGCCTGGTTGAGCTTGGGGTCGAGACGGACGTCCGAGGTGCCCATGGTCTTCTGGGCGAAATCAATGACAGACTTCACGGCCCAGGGAGCGCGCTTCTTGAAAGAGCGGCCGTGCACGCGCTTGTGCAGATGGATGGTGTACTCGCGGGTGACAACATCCTGGAGCGCAGAGCGCGTCTTGCCGGTGTTCTATGGGAAGCAGGGTGGGAGGGCGGAAGGGACAATGTAAATGTGAGCATTATTGTCTGACTCCTGTGGGATTGAATGATGTGGGCGTACGGACCTTGGTTTTTGTACCTGTTGGGGCCTGGTCGGGGTCAGCGATAGCGGCAAAGCGGGGCAGCGCAACGACGTACCATGTCTTGCGGATGTCGGGGTCGATGAGCAAAAGGCGTACCGGGTTGGCTTATTTGGCTACGTCTGTTGTGTAAACAAACTAAGGTTCAGTGGCTTGCCAGCTCTCGCGGTGCCCGGCGTGCCGGCGGAGAAAGCCGTGATGGACTTTGGTCACGCGTGATCGCGGAGGCAAAGATGGATGAGCCAAATATGGACATGTGTTTGTTGCCTTTGTGCTTTGAATGCGCATCCCATTGTGCTGATGGCTTCCCATTGTGTGCGCAACAGCTTTCCCGCGTGCGCCTCTCCCACCCGTCAGGCACACACAGAAGCCGCGGTTATATAAACCTGACAGACAACCCTCATTCCCCAGCTTGGTTTAGTCCCATCTAAGTAGCTACCTGCACTTCGCTTCCCTCCACCACCATGCAGTTCTTCGCCCTCGCCCTCCTCGCCGTCTCGGCCTCTGCTTCGCTCGTTGCCCGTCAGAGCCCCTACCCAGGTCAGTGCTCATCGACAACGTCTCTTATTCTTTGTGCTAACCTAACATAGACTGCGCCAACTCGTGCCTTGCCAACGCCAACTTGGGCGATTGCGGGTCTGCAACCAATGTCCTTTGTCTCTGCAAGACGCCCTCCTTCGTCACGGGAACTACCACATGCATAGAGAGCGCCTGCCAAGGTGCAGACCTTCAAAAGGCCATTTCTGTCTCGCAGGGTATCTGCGCTGCTGTTGTACGTACTTCCACAGTTACTGCTTCTACTTTTTACTTATTCTTGCTTTCAGGGTGTCACTCTTACCTCCACCCAGCCCAGCACCGGTACACCCACCTCTTCTTCATCTGGAAGCAGCTCCACACCCACATCTCCCAGCTCAAGTTCCTCTGGAACTGGCTCCAGTTCATCCAGCACTGGTTCTTCCACTTCCAGCGCGCCGACCACATCCAATACTTCCGCTGCCGCACCTGCGCGCGCTGTCAACGGCCTCGTCGCTCTCGGAGCGGCTGGTCTCTTGGCCCTTGCCCTTTAACCTTGTCGTTTTCCCATCATTAGGCTAGCAAGCTAACCGTCCACTCCTTTCTTCGCTTCTTCCATCGTCGGGTTGCGCCTACGCGCCGTATTTATCTACATACGCCATCCGTAATTTAAATATCACTGTATCCATAGTCCAGGCTTTCGTTTTTCGCCAATACATACCCTTTTTTCCCCACGTGGTGTGGGTACTTCTAACTTGCATCAACATTACCCGACCGGATTTACACGGCGTTGTGTCTTTCAATCTTGGTAGCGTGAGACTGTTCTTCTCATGCCCTCATACATACATAGAGCCTTGTTCATTTGCATCACTGCCGTACAATAGATCTCCGTTGCGGTCAGATTTTGTTTAACCTAATGAACACTGCGTCCTGCAGAATGATGTGTTATCAGGTAAATACCTGTGCCATGGAAGAAAAGGGCAGTAAGAAGCTTTAGCCAAGATAAGGATTAGCTCTGATGGAATGTATCTATCATGGATAAGAAAAGACATACCCAGACCCTTGATCAACATGTGTGTGTAAGGCCTCAGATGGTCATGTGTCATGTGCACAAACTACAAGTTTAGCGGCTCAGTCGACTCCATACACTCGTGTTCATTACAGAACTCTCTGTGCACAAGTGGGTTAGTCAACTCAATTTCTTATTGAGCTCGCTACATACATGTATGCCCGAAATCAACCAGCAGGCTCACTACACGCGCCAATATCGTTAACCGAAATCGTTGTATGGGCGGACACGGTCAACCGCGTCCCAGATGAGCCGTGAAGTCCGTTAACTACATAGCTAAATATATGCGTGAAATGAATCAAGTAACCCACTACATATGTATATGCGCCAACTCGGTTAATCAGTTGACTGAGAGATGAATTCAGTTAATCAGTTGAGTATATGCGCGAATCCCACCCAATAAACTCACTACGTGCGCGTACATTTCCCCTGTCGAGACAACGCCTGACAACGCCAGCCACCACTCGGCCCCTAAGGCCGTATGTCTCATTCAGACGCGACGCGATCTCGTAAGAGCAGGCAGCTTTCAGCTTTGAACCGTCAAGTTAGCTCCATGGACATCGTCGCAGCTTGGTTGAGGCTCATAACGTCTTGGAGGGGAACGAACAGGTTTTGACGTGAGAGAAGCTACGGGACGCATTGAAAGGGGGCTTCAGATATGTAGATAGACTGGTGACAGGATAACATATCTGCGGTGATAGCAATGGGTCAAGCTCAAGACAGGCAACAGCTCATGACGGGATGACAAGGCAGCGAATCTGTAAATGTAGTTAGCATCGGAGCTGTGAGATTTTAGTGTTACATTACTAATGCGGTGCCATCTGAGAATATCGGGTTGAGCGAAGAGATGGTAGCAGAGGAGGGGTTGTAAAACTGGGGAGCAACTAGGGAGTGTGCCTGGTGCCAAGAGTACTGTGTTTGTAATTAAACGCGAACGCGTCCATCACGTGAAATGCCGAAAGCGGCATTGCGATCGCTAAATATATGCTACCGAAGATCTGCCGCTCGCCAACCGTTAATACTTGCCTTCTCATTGCTAACTACTTAACAAGAGACACCTATCGCACACCCCATTAACCTGTTATCTGTTCTTAGAATCGCATATGTCTACGCTCAGTACACTTGAAGTTGGAAAGCATCTATATGAGCTTCATGACACAGCAGTGTGAACTGTGAAATGAGACGAGACTTCTGTTCATGACATTTTCATTCCGTTCCTCAGAGGCAGTGGCAGTTCGAAGGGTACCAAAGGTTTCGATAGTAGAACAAGAACAAGGTAACAGCTCTTGATGATCATCATGGGGAGTTATTTGCGCCAATACAGCTCAGCTGAGCTGAAGGTAGGCGCTGCCTCGGTTGAGATGAAAACGAAATATTTTACAAAGTGGCAGCGCTCGCGAGTGACTGTTTGCTGATAACGACCTAAAACCTGAGAGTACATGAACATATATCATAGAATCGCGGCTAACAAGTTCGTCCACTTGAGCTTTGAAGATCCAGAATCCATATGGAAAGGTTACGGTAAGGGACTCTGAAGCGTGACGCTTGAAGCTTGAATTTTGAAAGGATGTATGTTCCCGAAGTAAGCTGAAGGGTGACAATAACGGCCAGTGACAGATCTTCGAAAATGGTGAGGGCACTAGATGAATGGTCTGTAATCCGAGATAGAAACATTCCAGATGATAATTCATATATTAGAGGAAATTAAATGAAATTTACAGAAAATTCCTCAGAATTTGTTTTATCGATAAACTTCAATAGTCACGCTCGTGCTGAGGCAGAGGCAACAAAGCGGGCCAATTTGGTCCCCAAGTATTCCATTGTTGCGTGTCCCAAGCCGCAAACGAATGCATCTGATAGTATTTGGCGGTCAACTGAGGCGTGCCCGTTGTAGGATGTCGTTTGATCCTACAGACCATATCAATCGTCCGGTCCATGATCGAGAACGACTGCAGCGTCGGGCAGTGCGCCGCAAACGGCAGCGCCATCAAATGAGTGTCCAAAAAGTATGGCGGCACGTCGTCCGTCAGGTCATAATAGTCAGCGGAACCAGAGTGACAATGGCGGGATGCAGCGAAGGACGACGGGGGCGGGAAGCCGAGTTCGAATGCGACCAGCGTACTTGGCGTCGCGTCCCAGTACTCAGTGCGGAAGTTCCAACAGAAATAGCGCAGCGCGCGGAAGCCGATAAAGTGCGGGGCGTATTCCCAGGATGCGTGCGGCCATGCTGCTAGCTTGTTGTTGTGTTGACTGCTGTTCTCCCGGCGTATGACGGTCAAAGCGTGAAGCATGGGGTACTGGAATGCAATTTGTTTGAACATCACAAACTCCGCCTCTGCAAGTCCTTCGAGCACAAGCACCTCCAATGGCGCAGAGTGTAGTGCAAAGAGGAGGGTCAGGACCTCGGCGTCGGAAATTCCCCACTCCATGTGAAGCTTGAAGTGCGTCAGGTATACGCTCGCTGGGCGATTATGTTTGAAGAATCTGGTGAACTCCGCAAGGTCTCCTACGTCGATATTATCGAGAGCGAGTCGCTCGAGATTATTCAGCGAACA
The DNA here is from genome assembly GCA_028532985.1 of Stropharia rugosoannulata. Taxonomy (NCBI): domain Eukaryota; kingdom Fungi; phylum Basidiomycota; class Agaricomycetes; order Agaricales; family Strophariaceae; genus Stropharia; species Stropharia rugosoannulata. Next base: position 824,229 of record JANCIK010000013.1, on the reverse strand, counting down.
GTGCTTCCAGAACAGAGGGTCGGGAGCTGGGAAAGGACCAACACCATACTGAACCACAGAAAGAGTTCGGATATTGGGGCAGAGAAGGATAGCGAACCACTGGCTGTGGGTATCGGCAAAGCTGGAATCCATGAATATGCGTAGATTGGTGATTCGGGCGCAGGATAAAAGAGTATCAGATGCCAGGCGTCTGCAAACCGGACGCGGTATGTGGCACAGGTGAAGTTCAAGAGTGTGAAGGTTGGGAACATCCGCAAGTTTACGAAGGAGATCTACGTTGATCTCCAAATTGTGAAGAATGACCGTTGTGACATTCGAGACAGCGCGGAGAACAGATGAATAAATTTTAGTTACGGATGTATAGAATTCCATTCCCAAAGCGAATGGGTTATTCTCGTAAGGTTGTGCGCGGCGGCTCACGGACCACTCATCGGCCAGTACGAGAGTTTTGATACGCTGGCAAACATGGGGTGAATGGAGAATGAAGTCAGCGTTCTTTTGCAGGTCAAGACGACAGTACTTGGCCACGGTGGGGATGTCAAACGAAGAGAATTCGATATTGAATGGGCTAACATAGGATGGAACGCTGAGCTTCATGCGCCAGACCTATACAGCATATAGTTCAGAATGTGTTCCGTAGAATCATTCAACAGCCATACCTTAAAGAGATGGCGGCGTCCAATGTCGTTAAGCTTATGACAAGTATTTGATAATGCCTTAGTCTGAAGGGCGCTTGTCATATCAACAATGATGTCCAACACTTCCGATGGTAGCTCGATAAGGTGCTTCATCTGAAATATTGGAATGGGGTGTTGTCTAAGTTCACGAAGGACGTTTTCTGTGAACAGTTGAGGGACTGCTGTATCCGTAATATTTGCCACTCACGGACGCATTTTATAAGCTGACCATAGCACGTAGACTCTGGTAACCGCCACTTAGCTAAAAAGCGTCGCCATCGTTCGCTCCCGGTACGGAGGTGCCCTGAGGACCCTGTCAGTCGTCAATTTTGACCGACGAGAAGGTACTTATACCCGTTAAATCCAGATACTCCGGGGGCTCTTGTACCATTTGCAGATTGAGTAAGCCCCATAGGAACTTATTCCATTGACGCTGCAATTGATAATATCTCTGTAGGGCATAAATTATGAGTCGTTTTAACCATTGCATACAGAATCAACACACTTCGGGATGACGTCCTGATAGATCAAGACAGCCCTTTTGTTCAAATCATTAAGTGCCCTCCACATAAACAGACGTTGAGCTACTACACTGACCTTATGAAAACCTATTATAGAGTCGAACAACCGCGACACAAAGAAGACACTGGGTCGGCGCATGTTTCCAAGCCCAGTACCCATTCGTGACTCGTTCGAGTAAGCGGGGTATAAATGATCATCTCCGAGCCATCCAGGCTCCTCCCAGGCCTCCTCTTCTTCGTAAAGAGAAAGAAATACCTGCGTTGAGGACGCGGCATCTCCGCCCGGATAGAAGTACTTAGTATTCAAGAGCCGATTTCCTTCTTCATTATCTGCCATATTTGTCCCAGGTACTTCGTAGAAACCGATTGTAGGAGAGACCATCGAACAGAAGGCTAGGTCTAAGCGGAAGGCGGTTTGGACAAGATACTGAGTGGGCTGACAGGGTGCATCTCCCAAACGCCTCGTGGATCCCTTATAAAGATAGCCAGATCAGTTTTTTGGAGAAGGTTAGCCCGCCGTGCTGGCCTGCGCTCAGCGGTATGAAGGAAAGCCCGAAGCCCAAGGGAGCTTGTGCGCACGCAACTTAAATACTGGCGTACATGGTGCACGGCATCATGATGCTCGAAGACACGTTTTCAGGTTAAATGAACATATGACGCCTTGATTGGAAACAGCGATGATCACACTGGGAAACTGTAGGAGCTGATTGGGATTATAGGGGATTGAGTACTGAGTCGTAGGTGGCCCAAAGATATTGCATGCGTAGTAGATCGTAAGTCTAAAAGGAAGGTGCTGCGCCGTTTGCAGCCGATCCGGTGCGGCGACGGAATTATTCTAAATCTTACGTCAGCCACATTCGAGGGACTTGCCTCAACAATGCCTCAAGTTGACTAACGATTAGTTCACGATGGTTGAGCGAAGTAACCGAAGTTGCTGACTTTTACTTGAAAAAATGCTATAAATCAACTCTACATTTTATGAATTGGTTGTAGACGCATGCAATGATGCCTGTTAACATGTTACAATTGTACAAGTAGTACCAAAATATAAGCACGTAAGAGAAAGAAAAATCTTCAGAATAATACTCGTACAAGGACAGTTGCATGTCGGGAAGGTTGTGCAGAACCTGATTGAAAGAGGATTACAGAGTAGACGAATAACCAAGGAATGTGATTAGTAGTAAATTGCAGCAGGTTCAAGAGATCTAATTTGTGTGAGTTCAACGGGAACTAAACTGCTAAACGCTATCAAGACAGTAAACCAACGGTAAATGAGTGTATGTGAAGTGTGAAACATTATGTACGTGCATGCCTCCTAGGGGTCGTGATGACCAGGGAGTGGCAATCCGGGAAACGGGAAAATGGAAGCATGTCAGATCTGCGCCGAGTACTGCCATTAATATACACTGCGCACGCTGCGCGGTAGAAAGAAGAAGTTGGATTTGATGTGATATCTTCTCCAATGCTGAAATTTTTCAGTACGGACGTTTGAGGTAGAATAACGCCGACATACCCCAATCGATCTCATTACTTTCCTCAGTCGATGAAATCTGCGCACTCTGTTTGCAGCATGGATTATATTTCTATCTCGCATAAAGACGTCCTGGAGAATATCTTCTGTACTATTCATCGGCTGCGACATCGATAACTTACATAAGACTGTATGTGCATTAAAAAGTATAGGAAGCTCACCGGAAGTTCTGAAGTAAATATGGGGTCGCCACCTGTCCAATACGTTGAATGCCTGAATGGATAATGCGACATAGGAACCGAGAGGGTACAAATATTCAGCTGAATCGAGGTGGGTTGATAGCGAGGTAGGGGAGAAGAGAGACGTATGAATTTATTGGTCCAAGAGTCGAGATAATATATCAGCCTGCAGGGGATAATTCAAACGGTAAGTATCTACTGAAGTACAACAAGGTCGAATGAATGATTCACCGTACAATGTTCTTATAGTCTTCGTCGAATGCCAAGAAGCGGGGGAACGAAGAATTGTCAAGTCCCGAACTGTCTTCAGATAGCAGGACAGGACTAGTGCTGAAGGGCAAAATTGAAAGAAATCATACAGGAATATGGACTGTAACGGGAAGTAATTGAAGACTAGACACCCAGCATGGGCAGCAATTACGAGGGCGCAGCCATTCAAATATCCATACGCCATGTATGTAAAGCGAGGCATCTAGAAATGTTCATATTAATACAGTCAGCATTGACGTACTTCTGACAGTCCTTCGAATGTGACATGCATGATTGCAATTAATCCTGCTTGCATGGTCGAGTTTTTCCTTAATCGGCTCCCGAACATCGCTTGTAGAAGTCGAAGTCCTCGAGGAAACATTATGTGAGAACAGATTAGCATCCACTAACAATGTCAACAGGAACCTATCTAATCCACTGGAAATCATGTATGAGCGAATACCGCTTTTGACCTACTCTATCCTTGTTGTTGAACAAATATGCGATTTATTTCTCTGTGGGACGTTTTGGGGAAGTTTATAAGCTTGCAGTATAGGCCTTCATATGATATTCTTTATTGTAACAGCAGTTTGCCTTTAAAGTATCCGGTGTCCTTCCAAGGAGACGTGACACAGAGTATGCGTTCTCCAAAGCCGAATGACATCCATTCAATAGGACTGAACAAGGTAAGATGGGCATACTGCAAATGCAAGTCAAATGAATCTTATCACCGCATCATCACAATACTACCTCCTGCCTAACAAACGCAATGCAAGCTCTTCCTCATCGTCCAGTCCGACTTCTGTTGACATGGGCTGGTGTGTATATTTGCCTCGCTTGGAAGGGGGCTGTGGTGAGTCTGATTGCTCGTCATCCGACCCCAAATCAGGGAGGTCGAAGTCAGGCGACACATATCCATCGTCATCCGACGGCGCCTCGAAAACGGCTCCAGCATCCTGCTCATTCCTCTGATAAGAATAAAGCGGCGAGGTTAGTTCAGCGCTGAGCAAAAAGCAAAAAGCAAAGCGGTATAGTACTTACAGCCTTTTCTTTCTCCTTCCTCTTCCTCTTCTTCTCCTGCTTCTTCGCTCTCGCCTCCTCCCTATCCACGACGTCCGCGACGCGCATCTTCGAGCCCTCCTTCGCGGCAAACAACTGACCTTCTTGTTTCGCACCGTCCAGACCGCCCTTTGCTGCATACCAGGCGTCCGGATCCGCCATCTCATACACATCGTGCGGATTGCCCTCCTCATCGAATATGGTTTTGGTCCCTACACCATTCTTAACAATGGTTTGCTTCGCGCGACTGAGCTTGAGCTTGCGCTTGGACAAGTCGCCAGGATCTTTCGGGGGAAGGTCCTCAGGCAGGTCGTGATCCGCGCGCTTCAGAACGATAAAGTCATCATCGTCGTCTGCGACCGTCGTGGGGTCATGTTCAATAAGCTTGTGGTAGTGCTCCGAAAGCACATTCTGGTTTTTACGTTCGAACATGCGATCGTATTTTGTTCGCACAGTATCACCCTAAGTGATTGTAAGTACTATATCCAGAGTTTTCCAGAACAGGATGCAGAGAAGCAAACTTACCTTTGCCGGTTTCGTCGCAGACGGTGATTTGTTGCCCATCTCGCCTTCATCTGCAGAGGAGGCTGATGTCTCCCCATCGTCCTCACTTTCATCGGATGAATCAGTGGGAGGCTCGTCTTCGTCATCCTCGGCGCCAGCCTGAGCAGCTTCCACTGCGCGAGAAGCATTCTTCCGTTGCTTCACGGCTGCTTTACTCAGGAACTTGATTTTCGGCGTTCCAGGCAGACCAAGTGATTCCGCAAAGCGGTCGACAGGCAACGCATCGACGTTGAATATAGACTTGTCTTTGTGAAGATATATAGAGCGAACGTAGGATACGAAGGCCTATGATACAAGCTATTAGAATAAAGTAAGACAAAAACGAAATAGAAACGAACCCGTTGACCAAGGTACTTGATCTCCGGATCTTGAAAAGCAAGATTTTGAAGTTGATTTTGAATATTTTGAGTTTTGCTAGCGCGGTTTTTGATCTTGGATACTTCAATATCCTTCGCTTTGAGTGCGGCTAGCATCCCCTCCTCTTCACTGGGCAATAGGAAAAGAAGACTCTTGCCCTTGCTCTCGTACCGCGCCGTCCGACCAACACGGTGAATATATGTATCCGCATCCTCAGGTGCGTCTAGCTGGATGACCCAGTCAACCGAAGGAAAGTCAAGTCCACGAGCAGCGATATCTGTGGCAAGTAGGACAGCATGAGACATTGTGGTAAACCGTTGATACATGGTCAACCTCGCCGACTGTTTCTGCTTCCCGTGTAAGTTGAGAAGGGGCATGCCGGGGTGCATCTTGCAAAACGTCTCGAACACGAAGCGTACTTGCTTGCAACTTGACAGGAACACGATGATTTTGGTTTGGAGATGAGTTTTGATAAAGCTCCAAAGGACGTCCAGTTTTTTGTCGAGCTCGACTACTAGGTAGTGTTGCTCAAGGTTAGACGGCATGCGAGAGAGCGCACTCTGAGTTTCATTGGTTTTAACACCAATATAGACGGGATCCTTGAGAGAGAGGCGTGCAAGGGAAGCGACGGAGTCTGTTTGTGTGGCGGAGAAGAGGAGGGTTTGCCGTGATTTTGGAAGATGTCCAAGCAACGCAGTGAGAGTCTTCTGGAATCCCATGTCAAGAATACGATCAGCCTCGTCAAGAACTACGTGCTGCGCATAAGAACTTGTCCGCTGGACAGAATCACAAACGTACCAAGCACTTGGAGATTCCCCGCATCGAACCCAATAGTTTGATCCATATGCTGGAGCAGCCGTCCGGGGGTCGCTACAAGAATGTTCATGCGCGAAAGTCTGTCGCTTTCGTCCTTCAAGTTTTTCCCGCCAATGACGAGACCAGCAGAGAATGAATGGTATCCACCTATTGAACGCAGCACATCGAATATTTGCACGGCCTAGGTCAGTGGACATCAGTCAGTGCATAGAACGAACGGAGATAGATACGCACCAGTTCGCGCGTTGGAGAAACAATGAGAGCTCCCAGACCATCAGCTGCACTCCACCTCCGTCGGTACAAGATCTCGAGGACAGGGACTAGGAATGCGAGGGTTTTTCCGCTGCCCGTCCTAGCAGCCCCCAGAACATCCTTCCCTTTAAGAGAGACTGGAATGCTCTCCTTTTGGATATCAGTCATATCAACGAAGAATGCCTTCTTTAATCCTAACCAAGGTTGAGATACTGGTCAACAATTGGAAGTAATATAACAGACCTTTTTTCGTGAGATCAGAAATAGGGAGATCTGCAAATTGTTTGAGGTCATCGGGGACAACCTTAGAGAGTTTGTGAGTGCGAATATACGCTTTAAGACTTGAAGCTTACATATTCAGCTGCCGCTTTCTCTAGAGCTTCAATTTTCTGTTTCTCGCTTAACTTTTTGAGCTTGGACGTCCGAACTAGAGGCTTGGTCGGTTTCTTCGACTTTTTTGAGTTTTGGTATTTTGACGGGCCAGCTAAGGGGAGGATTACATCTTTTCCCATAGCGATTGAAATATAGGAGCAAGGAATCCTTTGACTAGACCGGCAAGTGGACGTTTACACTGAGCAGGAAAGGTTGCACAAGCTATAACGGAATCAAAATGGAAATAACAGCGATGGAAGAGGGGAGTCACGTGAAGACCGGGCCGACAAACCGCCGGCCGTGCTGACCAGCATCCGAGAGTTCTCAGTTTAGGGCCAACCGTTGCTTGGGTATCTCCGGGTTATCAGCAGCTCAACTTCTACTCAGAGAGCGTCCATATACGCGACTATGAACGGAAAATGTCAAAATAATCTTGACCAAGTTCACGTTTCTACAGATTTAGAAACAAATGCAGAAGACAGTTTGGCGCCAGAGGAATTACATAAGACCGCAGTGCTACGAACACGCGGAAAGTTGCCCTTTGCCCTTTGCCTTCCTTCTTCTACCACTTCAGCCCCACTGTCACATCATCTTCTTATTGACCAAACTCTTCTTTATAATCTCAATAGACTCATACTGATATTCTTGTCTGTCGTCTTTCTCTGACTCAAGATTCAACACTCTGTTGTTCAAGGCAGTCCATAGGTCTTACCTGGACTTTGAAGGATCTCGAGCGATCCAAGAGCCAAAATGCTGTTCTCTTTGACCTCACGCATAGTCAGGTACGCGTAGCCCTCGTGTAGAGGGAATCCATGCCAACTTTCATCGAAGCGCACTGGCAGCTTTCATCTATCCTGGGTATGCATCATACAAGACTCTCAGCCAGCGCCCAGCGTCCGAACCAGAAATAGAGCGATGGCTCATGTATTGGTCCGTCCTTGGCTGCATCGTCGGTGTAGAGTATCTCGCAGAGTGGCTTGTCTCATGGTGCGCCAGTTGGTTCAGTCCCGACCTTCATCTATTTTTAACCAACCATTTCTTGACACTACTACCAGGATTCCGCTGTATTCCACAGTTAAAGCTATTTTCCTGCTTTATCTCGCCCTGCCTCAAACTCAAGGGGCTACGTACATCTACACTGTCCATCTTCATCCATTTTTTGCGAGACATGAGCGCCAAATTGATGCTACGCTCGCTGAAGTTCGTGGACGGGCGTATCGTTTCTTGCAAGAGAAATTTAGGGCAATATGGGCTGCTGTGCTCGGTACGTTAGCACCTGGCGCGGACGCCACCGGCGCAAACAGCGGCGCGAGGCCCATAGGACAGGCACCATCTATGGCTACACCAGACGCGGCTGCTCCTAGCCAGCTGCTTTCGTCTTTATGGACTGCCTATGGGCCTTCAATAATTGCCGGAGGCACCAGCCTACTCAAACAAGGGGCGGCTGTTACTGTGCCCGGAGCAAGGTCGGAGACCACTAGCGCAGCTGAAAGGCGACGTCAGCTTGAAGCCGAGCTCGCGGCCCTGCCCCCATCACCTCCCGCGCAGCCATTTCCCTCGGCGAACAACCCAGCCAGAGCATCTCGTTCATCTTCGTCCTCGGAATCGACTCACTCGGTTGTCCGCGAGCGCACTACGTCTGGCAGATTTGAGGAAATCCAAGGCGGCGATGTCGAAGGATATGAGGTGGACGAAGATTTCGTTGGCGGGTTTGTTCCCAGTGGAAGTGCTGCAAAAGCATCCAGGGGCTCCGGCTGGTTTGCAGGATGGGGCGGTTCGGACAGGGGAAATTATGAGAGAGTTAAGAGCGATTAGGCCGATTACTATGGTTTCCCTCCTTACCGATTGTGTTTCATCGTGACAATCTTGCTATTTATCATCCTTTACAATCATCTCATATCATGCGCATTCACATACAAATAATTTCAAATATTCAGAAGCTCTGGCAGCGACTTTCACAACATAGGTTAGTTGCTTGACGATATAACTATCAAGTACTAAGGCATGCTGTGTGGTCATGTCAAATGCAATGGAAAGCCGTGTTCTCTGAATAATATTATCCAGGTATACGTACATATGGCATAAGCATTTACTTAATGCATCATGGAATCTGGATAAACGCGAAAGATGGGGGTGAAACTGCTGCAGATAAATACACAAGGTGGCAAGAAGCGGTTCGCTAAGTAAATATTCCCACGTATTTTTGTCTTCTACTCACTCGTCCACGCGGCAGCTTGTCTCAGCTTGTCCATAATTTACTTCTGTGCGGCCAGCTCGGTGGTAGATCTACGTTGAGTTTGAAAAGGTTTGAAAACAATTCTGCGAGCTGGGACGGATGTGAACTAAATGCTCAAGATGGGAGTCAAAAATCAAAGACTCACGACCCTTGATGATTTTAATCAAATGTTACAAAGTAACCCCTGAGAAGACCTCGCGAAATGCAATTTGGAAAAATATAAAAAGGGCTTGTCTGCATGTTGGATCTTCAGCTGGTCTCACCCCAACACACTCACAAAAACAAGCACTACTCTCGCTGCGCGAAAATGTTGTTCCGTACCCTCCCCGTTGCCTCCTTCTTCGTCGTGGCTTTCAGTATTGCCTCTTCGCTCGCTACCCCGAGCCCCGACTACTACAGGTCCCAGACGCTGGTCCGTATACAATTCTCAGTCCAGCCTGCATAAATTCTGATTATTATTTTTGTTACCTATAGTCCAGGCGCGGCTACGACAACCAACGCGACGTTGCTTATCCTCCGGCCGATGGAGGAGCTTCGAGACACTTCCATTCAAGTGAGGCAGCTGTGAAGCCCGGAGTATTCGACTCGACCGGTGCTGCACCCCCAGCAGCCGGTTCGACGACTGCTACAGCTCATCCTGATGGCCTTGACCCTTCCACCCACCACCTTCTCAAGGCCTACTACCACCAGCAAGAAGCTGAACGGCATTTGCGCAAAGCCAAGGCTCTGCACCTGGCTGCCATAAAGCTTGCAGCGGAGGGTGACAAGGAGGGAGCTCACAGGTTGGACATGTTGACCCTTGACCAAATCAAGAAGGCGCAGTATGATGCCAAACGCGGTGTTCATCACAGCCACGAGCTGGACCAGCTCTCGAAAACTGTGAAGGCGCCGGCCACGAACGGACAGGCGCAATGATGTGATTTCTAAACTTATATCAATAATTTAGTCATTACTTACTCCGGAGTTCGATAATAATAATGTGTTTATATGTGGGATGAAAAAGTGCCTCGTGCAACAGTAAACTTTGAATTGAAGTGTTTGTTATATGTTTCCAGGTGCTCAAAGAGTCTGACACGTCGACTAGTATGTATTCACTGTTGACTCTGTTGAGGGCACCTCGAGACGATGTCGGGGTCCTCTCTAGATAATCCAAATATAGACAATACACAAAGGCTTCGCCTTGCACAAACGTTCCGATACATTGTTTACTTCGTCGGCCTGCCTTTGAAGGCGAAAACAATACAATCTGGAAATATAACTTCATACAGCACATACATACTAGTATGCATCAAGACTCAATTTTATATGGAAGTCTCAAGCGCATGTCCTTACCAGTTGAAATGTTTGTTTCCACATTTATTTCACAGAAAGAAGCCAAAAAAAATGGGTATCAATTTGAACATTCTGAAACAAGAGCGAATTAACGAAAATCTCCGTGACAGTGAGGCACCCAGTACTGCAGGACACGATTTGCGCAATCTACGCGAGAGCACCGTGAGCCAAAAACTACTGCCCACAGCCCGAGGGTACCGTGTGCAAAACGAGGTTACCCGAGGGCACCGTGCGAATCAACCAGACCAGGCCCCCGAGAGTATCTCGAGGGTGCCCTCGGATAACAGTTGTCGTCTCCGATTTTTCCGGGCGTAGTCCCTTGAGGTGCTCAATAGTCAGACTTCCTTCACAGACTCCATAGTGATGACAATCGAAGGTGCACAACGCTTAAATATTGCTAGTAATTTGAATAGTGGGGAGCCATTGTTGAAGAAATCCTTTGTAACGTTTCTTTGTAATTGCCAACAAGACATTACAGACCACAAGTGGTACTTGTTTTACCTTCACAGCCGGGCATAACAAAACGCAGTGCTTACTGAGTCTACCGTACTCGCTAAAACAGATTTACCGGTTCGAAAGGAATACAATTATATCAGAATTATTCGTAGGTTATATACGCTACAGCCTCTTATCGTCGAGGTAATAATAGTGAACATAATGTACAAACAAAAAACATAGTCCCAGTCACCCCTCGGAGGGGATCCATATCAAAATTGTGCAGCCGCATTTGCTGGACTTGCGCATCCTCCGATACTAGATATGAACAAAGTTAGTATAAAATCCAATGTATAAAGTTGAGCACACAGCTGATCAACTGACATATTCAAAGGCCACGATGTGAAATAGAAAGTGTATCGTCCGGAAGCCTTGCATTCCTTCGACAGCTCTTCCAAGTCGAAGAATTCGCCTGCAAGACATCAGTAAGACATCAGACATCACGGTGTTGTAATAGGCGACATACCGATTGGCATTCCCCAAAGACTGGATTAAAGCAAAATGTCATTAACTGGCTTATTCCACACTTGGGTCTGAGTGAAGTGGATATCTTACCCCAGGATAGTCTGCCATGCGTTAGGAAATTAGATCAGACGGCTAACAAATATTCCCAGAGTAAAGTTACCTGATGAAGATAATTCGCCTCAGGAGCAGGCCATCTCTGAAGGTAAGCGTCACGTTTAGCACTTAAAACATCATACTGAAATTGACTATCTCACTTCTAAGGCAGGCTGGTCTGACGCGATTGCGCTGAAATGGTTATTCCTAGAATGATGTTTAAGTGACGGCCCAGTATTGCAAAAAGTGAATAGGAAACGACGACCGACCATATGAATTTTTTCATATCCTCCGATTGCTCAATGCCAGCGCTAATTCAAGTGCTGTCAGCTATTGCGTATTGCAGCCCACTGAGACTCACAATGTCTCCTCTCTTGCGCCTAGGGCAGCTCTCTCCTTATCATCAACGCTGTTGTACTTGTGGATGAAGCCGACCCGCAATAGAAGGATGTCGCCCTGTCTGAAAGTTACCCCCTGTTTTCTTGCACATGCTTCTAGGTCCTTGACACTAATTGGATGTGAAGTGAATGGATCGTATGGAAGCGGCTTCGTTCCATCTTCGGTGAAGTAGCTGACAAGGTCAAGAAGTACACCTCGTCCGCAAATGCCGTGTTGGGCCCAGTCTACATGACACTTGGTATGAACAGAAAGTTTTAGGCAATATGGCATAAGGCTACCCACTTTGAATCCCTAGTTTGCTTAAGCTAGGGTCAATCTTGTTGGGGTTAGGAATCGCATGGCGCCCGAGAGGCAGCGAGTCGGCTTGTACACTGAGAGATTATTATTAGCTGCAGCCCGACACAAAAACAGAAAAGGAATCGCCCGGCGCTCAGCGTTCATTTACTCACCCTTTGTAATACATGCCATGTGCTAGGAGGCCGAAATGCTTCATTCCGTCCCACTGAGTTCCGGATTGGGAGTTCTGTTATGAAGGCTCATTGTCAGCATAGCATTCATTCTACAAATAAGCAACCTTACAAAGCTGATATCGTCATCTCTTAATGCACTGAGATTCATTAACTTGAGTGATTGTGTAACTTCCGGAGTCTTGCGTTCAAACATAGGCTGCATGAAATGAAACTACGTTAGCAAATTCGTCAGCTTACACGGCTCTTCGAATACTCACGTTCTCCGGGAAATTTACAGGCCTAACGACGTTAATTTCAAGCTTCCCCGTTAGATACTGGCTTACCAATTAAGAGAAATGTTTTTTCCGGTCCTAGAAACTAGCTTTAGAAGCATACCTGACCGTGGTGAGAAGCTACTTACCTGATTTCCTCCTTCGCAGCGCGCAGAACGACATCTTCTGAGAGCAGATTTACGGTACCCAGTTCATCCCCCTCTGGCCAGACTTCCCAAGCGCATCCTGAGAATTCCTTGAAGTGTGGTAGCTCGTCGAACGTGGGGAGAGTAGAAGTGGATGGCATTTCGTCTTGCGGGCAGTCCTGTTAGTCCTACGACACCTTGAAAACGCCCCGTATTATATGCTACGCCGCGGAGTATTTGCGTAACGATGATCGAATCGGGGAAATGCATCTTCATACATAGCTTCCCTAAAGGATGTCAGCCGCCAACCTGGTGCACCATATACTCAATACGCATGGGTGCCCCTGAGTGAGAGACGGAGGCCGTGTCGTACCCCTTGTCGTATCCAAGACCTCGTCCAGGCCTATCTGTGACCAGTTGACCCTTGATTGACAGGAAATACGGAACCGGAGCCCGCTCAGTGATGCTAAGCCGGACTTCAGCAGTTAGAAATGGTCAGGTCGCAAAACTAGGAATGATCATAGATGGTCATGCACAAGCCATAAAAGGACGTAGGGGAGTCACAAGCTAACAATCCGGTAATCATGGCATGCAACCAGTTGCCTATAAACAGCTTCCTCGAATGTTAATAGATGCTAATGATGTAAAGATCACCTTCTCGTGGTCCATATTTTTAAAATGGAGTAAGGGGATCCTGTGCCACAAGGTCAGGCTACCATGTTTGAGGTCAGAAGCTATTATATTCAAGAGACAAACAAGTCGGAATCGCGATAACGTTATGGGACATGGTGTTCCGTAAGATGGTGAATGTTTTTGGCGACAATTCCAAGACAATTCAGCAGGATAAAAGGGAGAAAAAAGGCACTCTACACATTGATTAGAATCAAATAGTGCTTGTTTGAATTGGGTGTCAAGGTTCAAGCGTTCAAGTTCTCATTGCTGTCATAACGAAAGCAAACATCCCTATTTCGGCTCTATTTATTACTTCAGGGCTGCCGGTTAGAGTTGCACGCACGCGACAAGAATGATTCACGACTCATGAGCGAATACGATTTCTTAGTGCATACATAAATAAATGACGGAATGATCCCATATTACGCAAGAGCGTGGCCAAAGTAATAAGCGCAACGTGGCTGAGGACGGTGACGGTGGCTCCCAGCATCTCCCAAACTCCAGTTCGTGAGAGAACAGCTACAAACGTACCTATACACACCATCCACGGCGATCTGCTTATTCGTTGCCGTCCTAGACTAAAATAACGTTTGGACCATGACCATTACGTCTGTCAAAGTTACGAGTTGTTTCATCTACAACTTTTTCCAAAACTCTGCGAAATCCCTTCGATATTCCTTTGCTAGTAAGTGTGGCAATACGTACTAAACTGGAACTGAGCGCTGACTAGGAGTCCTAGCATCGTTGACCTAAATGATAGAAGAGAGACGGTATAAGCATGTGCATCCAGAAAACTCATACCCAGTCATCTCCAGACATCCGGCTCGGAGGCGTTGCTCGGGTGCAGACATGAATGCAGCCGCTTTAAGCAATTTTGTCACCCGTGGGACCTTAGCTTGTATTGTTCCCACACTTATGCATACATCATCATCCCGACTCCATACGATAGCCAGGGAAGATCCTCGAGCATACATACTAATCCCTGAGTGCTTTTAAAAGCGCAGTCAGTTCTATAAAGTATATAATAGTTCTGACAGCACAAAATAACGTCAGGAGCTTTCCATATTTCATGAATCAAAGAATGCTAAATGTACTAGGATGCTGTAAACCTCTGTAAACTCCAAGCAACCTTCTCGTAGATGTTACATTTATAACGACTTTAAGACTTTGTATTCTGAGACAAGACAGGCTAATGACCTTACTGCTCAGTTTATAGTGTGTTGATATGCTTCTTCAAGGCAGCATCGACTATCTCACTCATAGCTATGACAGCTTCTTCTTCTAGAGTCCTACCTACAACTTGAAGTCCGATGGGAGCATTCTTGTACGTCTCTGGTGTGTCTAAGTAGAGCATCATTATGAAATTCGTTATGATAGAATGAATATAAGCCAATTGAAAAACTTACCATATAACTCATAGTTCACTTTGTCTGGAATGCTGTAGAACTTATGGGGAGGTTTACGTGCGTCAACCTGGAGATCCACAGATAAGCCCGTCGGAATGGCGAGGGCTACGCTGTCTAGCATGTTCCATATGGCAGTATAGCCGGCGCCCCTAAATACCCGTAAGTCGTTATCATGACATAAGGCATGCAAAGCCACTGGTATATAAAAATACGCACTTGCCTGTGCCATGAGGAGGAGCAACGGTGGAGGCACAAGGAGATATAATGGCGTCGACAGGCCGTCCAGTACCCGTCACTGCAGTGGTCTTGTTCCAATATTCTAAATACTCCTGCCGCATGTCTCGTTTCTTTTTCTGAACCTGCCATAACTCGTACGCAGAGACGCCCTGTGGGTTGGGACGGAAAAACGGCTCCTCATCTGGTGGATTGGGGGAGATATTTGGATCTTCAACGGATAAATCCATCGTCGTCAAAAGCGGTTCGCCTGTTGGCCCTGTCGTAGTCAAAAAGTCCTCTACAGCCCCAGCCTCAAAGACCGCGCATGTCGTCCTATATATTTCTGCGTGTCTCCAGGGCTTCCAATCGATAACTTGGTGTCCGGCAGCAAGAAGCGCACGCTTTGTCTCCTGCAGAGCGCGGGTTATTGGCGGATGGGGAACAATGTATCCGTCGTCCCAAAGTATCGCAAAACAGAGCTTTTCACCGTGTCCGTGATCTACGAGCTTGTATTCGTCTTCATTCCAAGGTTTTCTAGCTGCAGCTGCGTCCTTGAGCCATGGGCGCTGATCGAGTACGGCTTTCACAAACAATTTGATACCGTCGATACTTGTAGACAACGGCCCAAGAACGGACGGAATGGAATCCTGCCCTTCGAGGGAGTTCGCGCACCCCGCGTATGGTATGCGTCCGTATGAGCCACGAAGGCCGTACAAGCCATTATAAGCGGCCGGTATACGGACCGACCTAGGACAAGGATAGGTTTTGAAAGAAGTATGTTATAAAATATCTCAACTAACCCTGCTACGTCTGATCCAACGCCTGTGCAACATTCTCATGTAAGCGAATTCATACATTAGGCATAAAACTCACCGATAAGACTACCCCTGAGAGCCACAAGAGCGCCTTCTCCTCCTGAGGAACCTCCTGGAGAAAGGTGACGGTTATATGGATTTGTAGTTCTCCCGAATACGTTATTGTATGTTTCACCCCACTAGAAACAAAATATTGTGAATATGTCAATTTACATTGACTGCAGCTAGTTACCATAAGTGTTTGTGGCACATTCGTTTTGACATATAAAACAGCCCCTGCTGCCTCCAGTATATCTGCAAGCACTGCGTTCTTTGTAGCCGGTTTCCCGGCAAAGATTACATAGCCTATTTAGAAGCATCAGCAGATCAATTCGGTGACGACAAGAGAAGTCTTTGCGTACCTAAGGAGGAATCGATTCCTTCTATGTTAATCTGATCTTTCAGAGATATCGGCAAACCTGGGGAAGCGTTCGATTGGACCTTTCTATCAGTAATGACACTCGATCAAGGTCCATTGAGATGCGAACCGTGTAGAGGCCCGACTACCTGACCAGTAGTGCGCAGATGGTTATCCAACTGTGTGGCACGAGCCAAGGCGCGGTCGATGAAAATCTCAGTAAGACAATTGACCTGTTTTGCAGTGTTAATGAACGTTCGCGAGCAGATTATGTGAAAGCCCCACCAGCTGCTGAGCAATAACTGCACGCTTTGCGAAAGCGGTGGTAACTTCTACGGCTGTCCAAGTTCCTTTGCTTAGTTTTTCCAGGAGAGCTGTCACCTCCGTTCTTGTTATATCAATCTCCTTAGGGGTTAGAATCCCGCACTGCTCTGGATAGTCAATGACGCTAAAGGTGTCTTTCGAAGGCAGCTCTTTCAAGAGCCAGTCTTTAGGAATTGCTGATGCTTGTTCCTTTCTTTTCTGGACAACTACGTCCTTCCAGTCCTTTGTTGCCATTGACTTCGACTTTGTTGGGGGGAAGACGCTAGGATGCGAGGTTTTGTAGTGCTGCGATGCTAATTTCTGTAATGTCAACCTTCTTACATATTTAAGTTGTAGATTTTCCGAGAAGTGAGGCTAATGTGTAAGCGGATTTCAGTCTGGTGACATTTGTAGAGAAAATAGTGGAATACTCTCACTCATATGTCGTTCTTGGATCCACGGTATAGTTGGAGCTATTGACTGCGGCTTCCTACTGGAAACCGTACTCATGGAAATGGAACCGACTGCGGGTGGTTTTGCATAAACTTGTGTTAGGATTACATTCTTTTAACAAACTATCATAAGAGCAGGTTAACCATTATTTTCGTTGCTATGATTCTTACTAATCTTCGGTCCCGAACAGAAGTAGGTAAGGTACAAGTTGGGTTGAAAGCTGGGTGCACCGGAAGTTGACCGGAAGTGGGAGTCGTTGAGTGTTCCAAATATAGCCAAACCATGGTCGGCACGTGTTGTCCCTGTAGTGTTTAACGCACATCGTTGACTCTCAACTTCGCAAGTTGTTAGTTAACCGCCAACCATCTCCGACTTTCAACACCCAACCTCAAGCGGAGAGGGACGGACAGGGCTTCCTGGGCCCTGCTCTTGGTGCAAGTTAGAAAGCTATAGGTGAGATTATTTGTAGGACCGCGTTACGGTAAGAACCGCTTCTGTATCTTATTTACCGATATGTGCCTTCACTAAGCATATATCCATCAAGATAATAATGCCTAGTTCACCGTCGCATAGGGCCAGCCAATCTGTTTCTACCAATCTTCAACCGCCTTCTGGTCAAGATGCTAAACAGCAGCGCCGCATGACTTCATCAACAGGCCCACTTGCTTTGGTTCGTCAATCAGATTATACTGAGAAGTTTACTTATTATCACAACATCTAGCCTGAAGTGGGTCGTAGGACATCCCCACGTCCGCCTTCACCGCTGCGGAATGGCTTTATTATGGACACATCTACTGGAATCGATCTAAACTCAGAAGATGGGTCGGATGATGGCGACGACGATCGCGCCAAATGGCAGAGGTCACCTTCCCCAGCATCTTCAGTTTCCCACCTAGCGGCCAGCTTCGTTCAGCGAGTCAACGATTTCGTAGGGGGACAGAAGACGAGGTCTCTTACTGACGCAGAGATCGAGGCGGAGGCCGAACGCGAACGCGATCACAGTCGACGTGAAGCTGAAGCCATCCTCACGAGGGAGGCACAACAGCGAAAGCTAGTTGAAGATCGTGTTCTGGCAATGTTGGAGAATACAAGGTCACTACCTCCTCCTCCTTCGCGATCGCAAACTCTGCCGAATCCTCCATCTCCGGCAGGTTCGCAGAAATCGGAATCGAATTGGTGGACAGCTGCCAAGAACAAGCTTACACCTACAAAGGAGCCTCTCACTCCAGCGCAGCAAATAATTCAAGAGGCAAAAGCTCGGGAGAAGGAAAAAGAAAAGGATAAGAAAGGCAAGGGGAAGGAGAAGGAGAAAGAATGGCCTAGCAATGTGCAGACGAAGCTAAATGAGCCGTCTTCTGAAAGTTTGAATCTTCCAATTGTTCCGCCTCAGAGGAAACCGGCTCCCTCTTCTCCCTCTTCTCCTACCCCGTCTCGTCCTACTTTGTCCAACATGCCTCCCAACTTGACACCTTCCCCAATGCGAGCAACCGATAGTTTGTCGACGTCCCCATCCCGCGAAGCACCCCCCATGTATGCTGAGTTCAACGCTCAGGGTACACTTGATGTCCCAGGTACACTCTTAGCTATCGCGAAGCGATTTGAGAAACTTGAGAAATGGACCGTCGGACATGTTCGTGCACTGGAAGACCGAATGAACGACGTAGAACGGTGGCTGGTCGATAAAGAGAAGGAAAAATCAATTCCGACAGACGCAAAACAATCATTACCTGAGCAAACGCAGCAGGAGCTACAGGATATGCGTGAAGGGATGGTAGAGCTGCAAGGGCGTGTCGGGGAGCTCGGAAGGGAGATGGCAAAGCTTGCGACGGCTGCGTCCAATCTGTCTTCTGGGCCCAAGGTCCAGCACACCACTATTATTCCTCCGTTGCAGACGATATCTTCTGTCATCGTGCATAATACTGGCTCGTCGGCCCCGAGCACGCCCCATCACCGTCGTATCTCAACGTCGGCAACTGATACGACAAGCCCGCCGCTGGCTTCTAACAAAACGCCATCGGGAACGCGACTACCCTATCCTCAAGGGGACTATACCTCTCCCCCCGATGCGTTTTCCCCTCCAAGTTCCCCACCAGGATCTTTGAATGCTGCCAGGCGACGCAGCACGCCTATTACGATTCCCGGCTTACCTGCTCCCGGCCCTGCTTTGGCATCGTCCACCTCTTACTCTTCTATATCGTCAGTATCTTCATATGGGCGCACTACTTCTCCGTCGCCGCTTTCTGCAGGGGTTACTAACGCCGGCGCTCGACGAACCGGCAGTCCCGTGATAACGGGGCTCCCCGCTCCGAAGGGTGCATCCCAGAGACAGACAAGCGTCAGCCCTACCCCGCGCAAACGGTACACAGTCGCACTTGGCGGGCCTCTTGTCGCCCCCGACGACCTTTCTTCGAACGCTGCTTCTTCAGGGAAGCAGGATGATGAAGACTGGTTCGGGGAGGAGACAGTGGGCAAGTCTAGCGGGCGGCGCATGACAAGCGGCACATCTGGCCCTTCCACTGCCTCAGCCGCCGAACCTGCTCCGACCCAGGCAGTGCAGGGAAGCGCGGGGGTAGGCGACTACCGCACGGCAGAAACTGCATCGCCCTCCCCAATGTCGAACCGTCGTGCGCGTGCGGTGTCCGCTTATGGATACTCCAGCGTTCCTGGTGCGAGTGGCACGGCGCCCGCGACTGTACTCACGCCCTCGGGTCTGCCCTCTGTTGCGCCGCTTCGCATGGTGAAGACGCGGTCAAAGTCTACTGAGAGGATCGGGACAGGGGATGGGTTTGTGAGTGGGCTAGGGTCGGCTTCAAGTACTTCAGGCAAGTTCGTTGATCCGCTCGTTCTGCGGAAGCAGAGCCGGGAGTCGATGAAGCCTATTGCGATGCCAAAACCTGTCGGAAAGGTGCCCATCGGGCAGCTTGTGGCATTTTTTGACAAGGACAAGAAGTAGGGCGCGTGTTAAGCAACAGTCGCTCCGGCCACTGTTTTCATGCTGTACAGCAGTGTATACGAGACATCGGATGGATATTTTATGGGTGCGGCAAGTCGTGCCTAGCCAGCTGAATAGGCTGGGATATGCTGATACTTTTATGACCTGTAACGTTGCTCTTCTGTACCTGACGACCTTATTCCCGCTTGCCTTTTTTTCTTAGCCAAACACTGATCACGATATTCGTAGCTCTCGAACGATATGTTTAATGAATGTAATTCCTCACTCATCGGACACTGTCGTTATGCTGTCCCACACCACCCCAATTTGGCTTCTTCGACTCCTTTAAGGCACAGGGAAAGCATGGTGGTCAGTACTGGCCAAGTACCTTAAAGCGTTATACCGGGCCAGTGTGATACTCAGGTACTCAAGCACAATACTAAACGATGATGCCCAGCTTGACTTTTCCAGCTTATACGCTCTAATATGTACTATTTATAGAACTTGTCACTAACTCGCCACCGGAGACCATGATTTGACTGGCTCTTGGGACTCGGTACCTTCCGCGTATATCAATATGAATGCAGTGTCGATGCAGTGAGTCACTCATTATTTACATGTCACAACTCCCGGAGACGCTGACTGAGTCAAGGCTGAGCTCTTCTCACCGCTGAGTCATGAGCGAACAGCCCCAAGTACCGCCGCTTCACAAAGCATATAAGTCTAAGGAGAAAATATCGAAGCAATTAACAGCTCTTACCCGGAGACCAAGTCTTATCCACCCTACCCACCTCCTCCTACTCTACTCCTAAGTCCAGCGAGTCACCCACAGTAACCAAGAACTTTCAAGCACCCCCATACAAATGAAGTCGGCCAACAAAACTACTCGCCGAGAGGCATTGAATAAGGTATAGTAAACCGATGTTGTTACGCTTGGATCGAACTAATGTGTTTTCAATCTTCTAGTATGTTCGAGCGAAGGCTCACCGAGAGGGAACACTCTTCAAAGACGCATTAGAAAACGTCGTAGTGAATGAAAATGGCACAGTAAGAAAGCTGCTGGCATATATAATCTTGTTCTCTGATAATGTCTACCATTCCTCTAGGGTGCCTTTGTTCCCGTCATTGCAGGAAGATGGCGTGCTGATTCAAAACGATGGGAAACACGGGAGCGACTGAGAGTTGAGCGGATTGTCAAGGCACCGGCCTACGATGCGTCTGCGCGCTGCCTTACAGTCGATAAAGAAGAAGACTCCCGCTCAGAAATAATCTCTGCAACGCACTCTGATATGAGCATCCCTATAATGACCATTGCAAGGCCGACTAAGCGGAGAGGTGAGCCATTACGCAAAGCATGTCATACTGTTCCATGTTCTGACTAATTCAATTTTAGGGGCAAATAAGGGTTTTGAAATGGTCAATAGAAATTTCAGTGTTATCGCTCTACCTGAGAACACCCGTAGTCTGCCGGGAGACGATGACTGGGAAAGGATTGATGACGAGGAGGCGAAGGATTCCCGCCCCTCATATTCTTCAGTTCTCCGAACTGAACGATGATATTTTTGATGTCTTTCCTGTATCATCATCATCTCACTGCTTATTGTGTCGTCCTTCTTGCATTATTCTGCATACCCGATTGTATTTCTTTAATCAGTAGTCCTTTATGGATCTGCTTCTATCATGTTGTATTTCTACAATATACATATAGGAAAAATAATCGCAATCATACAATTGATCCAGCGTCAATACGGTCCCACGAAAATAGGGCAGAACGACATCCCCTATGCCTCTCAAGCAAATTACCGCCCACTATAATGCCTCTGCCGCAAATCTTCATGCTGAATATGTTTGTAGTGTATTGTCCCCAGAGTCAGAAGAGCTTTCTGCAATTTCTGGTACCTGAAGGGCCACTTTGTTCCTCAAATTTGAGATGTCCGCCTCTAAGCTGGTAGAGCCTGTCCCCATTTGCAATCCAACGGCCTTGCTCAGTTGAGCAGAAGCTTCATCGAACTGACCATCGTCGAAAAGAGCGGCGGATAGTTGATAGTGTGCCCGGCATCTCCATTCACGGCTACGCAATTGCGCTGGTGCGCCCGCTTCTTCCCAACTTTCTGCGAGAGTGGTTTCGCAAAGTCCGAGCATCTCCATCGCCGTTTGGATCGCTTGACGAGGCTTCCCATTGCATATCTCCGCGTGACTAAGTGCCGAGAGGTTAAAGACTAGAGACCAAGAGTGGCTGTTTTTGACCTTGCGAGACAAGTTTACCGCTGCAATGCAGAAAGTGAGGGCGTCTTGAAGGCGGCCAGAGCCGCATAGAGCAAAGCAATGAACAATGGAGAGTTTGCCATTTATTTCGACGATCCTGTCGTTATTGTCGAGGTGGGTACAGTACCGTGTGTATGCGAGTGCTTGAGCGGTGTAATCCAGAGCCTTCTTATGGTTGCGCCTGCCGTTGCATTGTTCGGCGAGTTCAAATAAGCACTGCAGATAGAGATAGACGAATGTCGCATCGCTCGCCTTGGCTAAAAATAGATCTTGGAAGAGACTTGCAATCGTAGTGTTTAATTGGAAGAATTTCTGCACCGAGGAACCTTCGAGTAGTTTGAACACTTTGTGGAGGAGCTTTACAAAAAGCGCCTCGTGACTAGAGGAGCTAATTTGAATTGTCTCTATCATCTTGTAGCTCTCCCTAAGTCCGAGTTGATAATTTCGAGATTCCTGAGAGTGGCATGATATCATCAAGAGCAAGTCAACGGCCTGCATGTACGCCTGAGGATCTCTTTCTGAGGAAATTGAGTATAGGAATGAGAAGTGAGTAATCGAACACTGTGCCCCTTGGATAGCCTCTGGAGTACGACACGCGGAGAAGTGAGTCTGAGCCAGATTATAATGATATTCGCCTTGAGTGATACTGGGTACCTGAGGGGAGTTGAGATTCTGAGCCAGGGCGCAGTCCGACAGGTTGACTATATCATTGTATATCATTCGGGCATCCGTGAACTTTTTGGCAGCTATAAGTGCCTCTCTGTATAGCGACAAGGCATACGAATATAGCCCAAGATCCTCTACAGATTCACTGTCCTTCAGGAGTCGACAGTACACGGCTGTGTATTCTTTTGCGTAGTCCAGAGTATCACTGCTGGAGCAAAGCTTGCTATACTGGCTCTGCAGAATGGACCATAACACAGCTCCCTTTTGACGAAGAAGTTTTCTGGAAGTGGGATAAATCTTCAAAAGTTTCCGTAATAGCGACAGAGCATGTTTTCTCGTTGTCAAAGAGCTGGCAAGATTCTGTTCTCTTTCCTCCAGCTCGGAAAGGTGAATGAGAGACTCCGTGTAGGTTAAAATGGAGTCGTACGCAATTTCGGGTGGTAAATCGGTCGATTTGATTAATTCGTCCAAGGTTTGCTGTCCTGAGGCCGAGATGTGATTATACCGGTCAGTGACTCCGAGAACGTCTTCAAGAGTACCAACCGCCCGAGTCACAAGCTCAATGTTCTTGGAAGCCGTTGCAGACGCCTGGGGC
Source organism: Stropharia rugosoannulata (assembly GCA_028532985.1). NCBI lineage: Eukaryota > Fungi > Basidiomycota > Agaricomycetes > Agaricales > Strophariaceae > Stropharia > Stropharia rugosoannulata. The sequence continues at coordinate 801,045 of JANCIK010000013.1, read as the reverse complement.
AAACATAGTGCTTGTACTGACAGATGGTCGGCCATTAAAACACGAAGACGTGCTGATCTAAAGCACTGAGAAAGCCGATGTGTGTCTTCCATTACTGCGCAGCTCTGTGCGTAGGCGGCGGCGTAGTCATGGAGGTGTAGATGTGTATAGGTCAGGTTTGTTCCGTGGATAATGAGATTGATCCGGACATCTCTGGAGGAATTGACAAACTCGGACATGTACTTCCACATCTTGACCACCCACTTCCGCACGGTTAGCTCCTCCTGGAACATCATTGTTTCATGTAAGTGCTCGGCCAGGGATGTTATACTCCATGTTATGCTTGAGATGTTTGTGGCTTCTCTACTATTCAGAAGAGATTGTAGCTGGAGAACAAGGATTACGATGTGATTGTCTCGGGGGCTCTGCTTGGCGTAGGGCACAGATGAATTCTGCAAATTGAGTGAGTACTCGAACAAGTGGGGAAGCTGATCCGGATCAGCGCAATTACTGAGCCGATTAGAGAGGTGTTTTGAAATGAAACGGTTCATCATTTTATCCACTGTATCCAGTTCTTTGCGAATGTATGTCTTTTGAATATCCCAGACTGGCTCCGCTCCTGGCGTCCGCAGCATCGGAAAGACGCATAAGAAATTGTCGAATACACTCATCCCTCTGTCGATGTCGCCGAGCAAAAGATAAGGGTTCCCTTGGTTTTCCTGAGCCGCTTTGCTTTTTCCACTCCGGATGAGCCTATCGATAGTGGTTTCCATTCGGATTCCCGATAATTCACTTCGAATACTGGAAAGTAGCTTCAACGCCAAATCAAGACACACTCAATAGATGATTAGTGGTATATGATGTTGAATGACGCACCTCAAACTCCTTATAACACAAATCAATCCGGTTCCTGACCTCTAACACCAAATCATCAATTCGCTTCCGGTTCCACATCGAATAAATGGCTATCTTCAACTTGGCCGTTTTCTTCTCTGAGACAGGTGGTAGCAAAGTACAACATTTCTCATATGCCGTTAACATGTCCCTAGAAAATATTAGATTAATGGAGCACAATTTGTCGCATGACGCAACTGGTAGAGTTCTTTAACAGAGTCGTTAAGCTCTGGAGACCTATGGAAATCTTCATGGTGGTGTTGGTACAAGAGTTCTATATGCGTGGCTGTGCTTAAGATAGATTTTGCAGTATTTGACGCATCCTTGAAACTTCGAGGGGCCTACAGACGTCTGTATCACGTTCATGCAAATAAGCACACAAAAAAACATATTATCGTACCTGATTAAACGCTTCACAGAAGTTACGAGCTAATTCGATAATGTCTCTTAGCGCAGTAGCTAGAGATATGACAGCTAGGGCGGTGGTGAGTGCCATCGCGATATTATGTGGCAGGTTCTCGGGTACAAACTATATAAATGCGCTCCTGGGAGACCAAATTAAAGCATACATTATATACGTGTGACGACGGGCTTCTGTAAGGGGCTAGCTGACTTCAGAAGTGTGTCGGCACACGGTGTTGATGAGTGTTTGGTTGCGTATAGGTAGTAGTGTCGAGGGTTGTGCTGTTCACACAGGAGAGAACGGGTGTAATGTGTATATTGGTTGACTACTACGCTAACTACAATTGCAAGCTATTTAAACTAACTAACTACTTCGGAGACACGTTGTACTACATAGAGGACACATAACATGGAAGTATATGATAGGCCCAACAGCACATAAGTACACATAGGCAAAGGGAGTCATGAAACGTGGAAATATGTAAGTAAATGTCTAAGAAATGTAAACAACACAATATGCTACGTAGGATAACTTGAGCGAACACGACTTACATGGCCTGGAGGAACGGTGCTGTCCAACTCGGCGGGGAAATGACTTGGGCCGTGGTTGTGGCTATGCCAGATGCTACAACTCACGTTTTAAGTTCAATATTGACAACGGCTAGTGTTGAAACGACTTCTATGTCACTTGTACACTAGTAATGCTAAGATTAGATGTCCTGTGTACTTTGGTAGAATGAGATCCCACCGTTAATAGAGCCCCACAGGATATGTTTGATGTTATTCGTCATAGTCCGAGTATGTCTTGAGTATGTCAATCACATCGGTGAGATCTTACGAAGGTTGTGATGCTGTCGAGTACATGTGCTACCCAAAGCGTCTAGTATCCCTCATTATAATATTACAAACTATGTAGGTATGTATGCCATCTCCTTCTATCACCTAATACCTTACGCCCAAGTATGTGGTGTCACTAAGCTACGGCGCGTAAACGTCCATCTGTCCGTCCTCACGCCTGCTGGACCTCAACCGCCACCCTTCAAACGTCATGGGCTGTGCAGGGCGCGCCGCCGTTCCCACCGGCAGGCACAAGGACCACAAGACAACATTCTTCTTCCCAACTCTCATAATTATGGTCACAGCGCAGCTTGGGTAGAGAATCATAGTGCCATTGAGCGGTCGTGCTTCACTGTAACGGCATCCTGTCTTCTGCTCTTATTCGACATAGCCTCCCATACAGGGTCGACATCCGGGCCTTCGAGGTCACCAGCGCCGTCCCAGCCCCAGCACCATACTATTATCAATGTATAGGTCAGAAAAACCACTCGCAAAGATGAGGGAACAGTAGGTGGCGCTTACCATGCGACGGTCCCCCGATGAAGCCTAGCGGCTCACTTTCCTCCTCCGTAAATAGTCTGTCGTGCGGTCCAAACCAAGCGCGGTCCTGCGGGTCTGTGCGCGGGTCATCCGGTAGCCCCCCTAGACGAGTGTACCCACGAATGGCAGTCAGGTTCCTCCGTGATGGGTGGATGATATCAAAAACTTTCTGGAAGGGAAGTCAGCGGAGGTGAACGTGATTCGATGGCAAAAAAGGGGGAAAAATAGGGGTGGAAGGGGCCAGAAGGGAAGACGTGATAGTAGAAGGAAGAGCGGGCAACATACCGAATCATAAGCCAATTTAACGCGGGGAACCATCATAATCCGCCCGTAGCCAGCTTCCCAGTAGTCATTACAAATCAGACTGCACTCCGACGCACTACACTCGCCCTCCGCGATCCGCGCCATCCTAAATCTGACATGTGGGGGCAAATAGAACGGAGCGGGATCAAGTATCGCCACGCCATTCCAGCAGCTTTGCACTTGAATCGGTAAATGGCGCATCCAACGTGCTGCACTCTCTGTGTGGTGGAAGATTCGCTCGAACGGGGCGTTTTCCAGAGCGGTCCCGTTGATATCCCGTGCTACCCAGTTGTCGTAGAATACAGGGGCCTGGATTTCGTCGTGATACATATAGTCTGCCGCGCAGGTGATACCCGCATTGTTCCTGCGGGATTGCCAGATCAGCTCGAGCAGGTCATCGACGCAGGGGAGGATATCATTCATGAATACGATGCTATCGAAGTACTCTCCCTCGGCATCCCGCAATTCGTGAAGGGGTACAAACGCAGCGTTGCGGACCTCGGCGAGATATTCAATGCGGTGGTTAAATGCGCCTCGCGTGCGCATGCTCGTCCGTATAAGCACACGCATGCCCACCGCTTTCGTGAGCGCGTCGAAGATACGCAGCAGAGCCTTTGTCTGGTCGCTCGAGCCGTTCTCGTAGATTGAAACAAACACGTTGTGGTATCCCAGAACAGCGGCCACGCGGAACAACGCTGCGAACAGATCGGGGATGACGTCGAATGAGTTGTATAGGTTGATAGCGAAGAAGTATTTGTGCTCGCTCGCTTGCAGATCCCGCCGCACCGCGGACATATGCGCCTCCGCCCCGCTCACGGCCCCATACCCAAGCAGTCCGCCCAGCCAAGACGAGGATGACGGCGGGTTGTGTCCGACCAGTGGGCCGTATCTCTCCAGAGCCTGCTGGACGTACAGAGGTTGTGAGTTTCGCGTACACTCCCGGGTGTAATGTGGTGAAAGAGTCGTCAAAAGGTCAAGCACGCGAGCTCGCTGATCTAGAGTAGGTAGTTGGATGGGATGTCGGCTATGCTGTTTCGTTTTTGCGGGCGTATGGCCGCTCCGCCACGTCGGCGTCGTGCTCGAAGTCCATGGAAGTAGTCTTGCCAGTGTAAAGCCTAGAAGAACTCCGAGAGCCAACGCGACAGGTGGAGGAAGGCGACGCAGCTGATCCATCAGGCCCTTCTTCGACCTGTGAGTAGGGTGCATGGAGGCTATGGTCGTGGCCGCCGTTGTCGTGACCGTCGAAGTAGTGGTCGGTGTCCAAGAAGAATTTTCCACGCTTAATGCATTCAAGATCAGCCAGCGTGCATCGCGGGCCGCCGCCAGCATACTTGATACTGCTCATGTCGAGAACGCAAAATGTTCTCTGAACTATGAATGTGAAGTCACGCTAGTCGAGAGGCGCAGCGCATATTGTGGATACCTGCATGATTGAATGAATGTACATTTGCAAAAAATACACTCTGCCCGCAAGCTTTACCGACTGCTTAAAATAGGATGTAAGGATTTACAGGATTGCCCTCCGGTAAAAAATCCAGGGACGCAAGAACAAGGTATAATACATGTCCAAGTTTGCCGAAAGGTATGGGTCGGAATGAGAGAAATTTACTGAGCAGTCATAGAAGGGTAGATGCACCGCACTACTCCACTGCCAACATTCAGAAAGGATCATTTATCGTATGTGCGTACTCCTGTGACGGTGGGAGTCGTCTATCCACGAGTCCCCGCCAGCCGAGATATAAATGAAGGAGTTGATCAGGGAAGGCGCATCGTCACATACGGACTTGTTAATGAACGCATTCGCGACACTGGGTCCCCGTCTTACATTAGGGCAAACGGTCAAGGTGAGGTTTGCTGAGACTCGGTAAATCGTAAAATTGTCCATCCACGAGTAAGCACCAGATTGTTGATATGATAAGAAAGGTGGCAGACGTGGTTGATTGGATAAAAAAGGCGCATATATCCACTTCAATGAGAACTATTGAGGCCCCAATTGGTTATATGCGGTCAAAAGATATGGGGCGTGCCTTCCGAAACAATGAGAAGACATGCAGAAATGTGTTACTGGTGTCCAACTGGAGATTGAAGGGCGCTCGTAATCGGCTGGCACAGGTGAAGTGTAGCTCTGATATAAGACAACCAGGAACTCACATCACATAAGGAAAACACTACGTTCATCTACTATTACATGCCGGCCTATGTACGCAGCCACGCTGTCTTCGCAATCTTCTTCAGGCGCTTCTGCTCCTTAAATCTCTCCTAAAATGACAAAAAGGATCAATCAATATGTAGTATATCAGGTGAGCGAGCAACGCACTATATCCTTCTTAGTAGGCCTTTTCCTCTTCTTCCCACTTTCGTCCACGCCGTCCTCCTCACCCATGAGTCGCCCACCTCTCTTCGCAAGGTCTTCCTCCCACTTGTTGACGTCAAAGTAGAACTCGCTCATGCGCTTCGCACGCTCGAATTCAGACAGATGTCCAGGAGTGCGTGAGTTCGCGGGTGCAAATTGTCCCGTCCGCGCATTGAACTGCGCCTTGAATGTAGGGAGGTCTGGAACCGCGCGTAATCCGCCTAGTTAGCAACTGATGGAATAACAAAACCAAAATACATACCGCTTGGCCCAGTTGCGCCAGGTATTGAGCTATGGAGGAGCGAAGGGTCGAGGTGAGCCAGCGCAGGATCAATCCCTTGCGCCAGGGCAGCGGCTTGCAAAGCTGCATGCTCCTGTGCCACACGCGACATCTGAGGACCCGTGCTCGAGCTGGGCTCATCCTTCTGCTCCTCTTCCACCGGAGCGGCTTGCGCAGGATTCTCCACAGCCGACGAGGACGCCTCGGGCTGAAGGGGATTCGCCCACGTCGTCTCCTGCGTCAGCGAGTTGAAGAAGTAGTAGGCGTTGTATTGTGGTGACCAGATAGCTTGCCAAGCACTAGAGCTAGGTGTTTGCGCCTGGGCAGGTGTAGACCCAGATTCTGCGGATGGTGAGGCGGATTGAGAGTCTTCCGAGTGTTCTTCGTTATTATCTTGCGACTCAGATCCAGCGCTGGCCTCGCGTCCCTTGCCCTTCTGTTCTTGAGGCACTGGTCCTCCCTCGTGCAGACTCTCATCCTTAGGCGTTGTAGGTACTGTATCGCTCGCTGAAGTACCCTCTGATGCCATGACAGGTTCGTACGGAGGTTTAGGGTCAAAGAAATGGATGGAAGGAGTGATAAATGTCGAGAAAGTGAACTCCGAAACATCGCAACGTCCACTGATTCAGACTCCGCTTTGCCCCCCGCTGCCGGAGATATCGTCATCCAATGTCGAACGGGTCGTCCTCAACGACGATAACGACGGCGACAACGACTACAACGACTGCAGAAAGTGAAGCTACTCTATCTATAGACGCTAATCTTACCTATTACACATCTACGATGTCCTCACTCCACGCCCCGTTGCGTTCAGCCCTCAAGAACTCATCGCGCCCAGGAACGCCTACGGGGACGCCCATGACGCTTTCCCCAGCGCAGACGCGCATATCGCTGCCTCCAGCAGACCCCCCAACGTCAGCCCTGTCACGGAGCGCGTCCTCGTCAAGCATTGGAATCACCGTTTCATCGCCCACAGCCCACTCCCCACTATCAGGCGCACCTTACAGCGCTACACATCCAGGGTTTTCTCTAGCGGGTAATCACCCTCAGGCTACGGCACCCGCAGTGCTCGCCCCGCACTACACACCCAAGGTCTCTTTTGATACATTCGAGAACCCCGCAGCTAGCATGTTCTCCTTTACGCTTCGTGTCATGTCTGATGGATACAAGCGCGACCGGAACACACGCGTATTCCTATGCGCGAGCAGTCCAGACGAAAGCGGCCGGGAAGCACTTGAATGGTGTCTGGAAAGCCTTGTTCAGGACGGCGACGAGCTCATAGTGTTCCGCGGTGCTGATGAGGATGTTTTTGGTATGCAATTCGAAATTAGAACCAGATCTTATCACTCACGTATATATTTCCACAGACAAGAACCACAATATCGTGCGCGAAGAGGCCCGCGCACTTATGCTCTCTATGCAGTCCAAGTGCACGCAGGTTGCCCCTCAGCGAAAGCTCTCCCTCATCCTTGAATACATCCCGGGCAAGGTGACAGATTCCATCGACCGGCTCATTGCACTGTACCGCCCTGACTCCCTTATCGTCGGCACTCGGGGTCGCCGGTTAGCTGCTCTTGGCGCGGGGCTGTTGGGAGGCGGTGCAGGGCTGTTGGGTATGGGTAGTGGAGGTAGTATCGGAAGCGTTAGCAAGTAAGAGTCACCATTCTCTCTCTGGCCATCAGCTTACATTCCATAGGTACTGTCTTTCTCACTCACCAGTACCTGTCATTGTCGTGCGGCCGGGACGCAAACTCCGTAAGGCAGTAGAGAAACGACGGGCGGATCCCAAGCGGGGTCGGCACTTTGAGTAGATTTTTATCGCCTCATTGTTCTACCTCCCTTGCGGCTCTCCCTAGAAAAGTTTCGCCAGTGGGAAAGGGAAGAGAGCACCATCAAGTCATGAGTGGGTCTGGAACAGAGATAAGACGCTCACCCGGCTCAGTATAAATGGGACGCCACGACACGCACTCAGTCTTCAACAACAACACATTCCAAGTAGTCAGGATTGCATTCAGAGAAAGGATAAGGGGGACGGGATGGACGACAGCTAATAAATAACTATCCTATATTGGTCCGTGTATTTTTATAATCATCAGCACAGTTGAACTATGTTTGTTTTTCTTTCTTTATCTTGTCTCAGCCATCTAATATGAAGATCCGCGACCAATTGTTACAGTGTTGCTGGCTATTATTGTACAAATAATTGATGATCTATAACCAGCATAGAGAGGAACGTCAGTAACACATACTACAGCCAATAGTCAAAAAACGTACACAGGTCTAAGTCCTACTATTTCACAAATACATATTTCACTAAAAATGATGCCCTGGCCCCATTCACCAGAAACAAATCGAGTACAGCTCATCGGGCGATGGCGGGAGCTCGTAGCGTGCACGTACTTTAGGTTGCTGCTTTTGCTGGGGCGCAGAAGCCTCGGAGTGGTGTTTATCTTCCGCAGCAGGGCGTGTGGCAGACGCTCTACGATGCATTCAGCGAATGTGCGGCTGTCCGCTCCGAAGATAAATATAAGAAGATTCACCTTTTCCCTACGTCCTCCTTCGATCGAGTCTGGGTGGCATCTGTATGTTCCTTCTGCGGTGCGCTTGTGTTTGTGCGCGCCCGCTCTGCCGCTGCCTGGCGCGCTGCGAACAGGCGCTCGAGATCAGCAAATGGCTCGTTGAACAGCATCATATTCGACATCGTGAGCAGAGCAACGGTGTCAATACTGTGCGAGAAGTGTGGATGTGGATGTGGATGTGGATTGGTGTATGCGACGACTGCACTAGGATTCGTTGGGTGCGTATATATGTCCATTCCGCGATGGGTGCACTATACAGCATTTTATGTGAAATCTCAAATTGACGACGTATCAATTACCGCGGTGCCCTTCAGCGCTCCATCTGGTCTACTACCAAGCTCTGCGCGTGCACAAGCGCATTACGTGCGTATGCCGGAATCGAGACCCGTCGCAGGCAAGAAGGGGCTCCTTAGTACCTTCCAGCCTCGGCTTCGGTTTATAGTTTTAGCGGCGAACAAGAGACGAGTCCGCGACTCGGTGCCGTCCAGGCAGCCAGCCGTGGCAGGTTCTAGACCCATGATCCGGTGTACGGCAATCCAGTATGAATACTAGGAAAGACTCGCCGAATTTACCGTTCAAACTTTATCAGAAAGATCCTTAGCAGTATTTGAGCTATGTATTTGGACTACTACATACTACCTCAAGACTTTTACCAGACAACCTTGGACCGAGCCTTCTGAACACTAAATATAGATAACCTCACCCGAGATGCCGTTGGGCGCCTATTTTGATGGTGACTTTTACTAAAAGAGCAATGCAAACGACCCCAACGGAACTAGTGGTAAGCAGTGACCATGTTTAGCACAAGGAGAAAAGGATTCCAATGCACAGATAAGTAAGTCCACCCCATACTTGTGGTTTCTTAAGTTACTCAATCAAAAGCGATATGTAAAGTTTGGTTTGATTGGTATGATATTCACAAAAACAAGCTCGGCGCCGAGTGAAAATACACTATTTCCGGTGTTGAAGAACAGCACTGTCCATCAACAACAGGTACCAATCCTCGCCACTAGAGAATCCTTCAGAGGTTGATGTTGATCGGAGTGCATCCTAAGGCGACAACACCATCTACAAAAACCAGTTAGTCATTTAATTTTATACGAATAGTGCTAGCACTGCTTACTGAAGCTGTTGTTCGTGCAGCAAACGGGCTGAGAAGAGCTGTAAAAACAACAGCATAAGCATGAATTCCTGAAATAAATTGAGATGTGTTACCAAGAAGTGCCCCCAGCGCCGATGACGGTGATGGGACTGCAGGTGACGCCAACGAGGGCAGTAACGTCCTGGACAACAATGCCCAAGAGGCCGAGAAGTTTGGCGACGGATGGGGTGTTGGCTGCCTGGACGCTGTTGCAGCACTGGATTGGGCCAGTGTTGCACTGGTTGGATGGACCACTACCGCCGTTGGGGGTAGGTGTGGCGGCAGCAAGGGTAGCGAAGGCAATGGTCGCGAGAGCAGAGAGCTTGAAGTATTGCATGTTTAGAAGGCTTGAACGGTTGCTTGTTCGAGTGAAGATAAATGTCGACGTCGTTGGGCTTTTATACCCGCAGAGGTCGCTCTCGGACTCTTTCTCGATGGCCACTTGACTCTGCTCATTGCGTGGTCTCAGTGGAGCTATCCTGCTTCAGTAGCAGCATGGTTGTCAAAGTGGAGCAAGACAAGGGGAGATTACAATTGATTTCTGGTGGAGTAGGTGAACAGGGCTGGCGATACCGTCGTGCAAAGGGGAGAAATTGTAGTTGTTCTATGATGCACAATTCAACGCGTCTAGTATAAGGAGAAATACCCACACACGCCTGTCGTACATATTATGCAAAGAACCATAAAAAAACAAACAATCTGCGTCATATTGTTCCCAGGTTTCGGGGGACTGAATGTCCGTTTCTCTTAAAATCAAGGCATATCATCGGACTTCGTGAAACTGCCATCTGTCACTAACCTTCCACAAGATATCAGATTGCCGACGCAGTACATATTTGTACTGATAGGTCGTTTCCAGTGCTCGAGCCTCTAAATACGAGACGCCAGCTCAGCCATAGTACAAGCCTAAAAAGAAGGTGGGGAAAGCGGTCAAGAGATTATGATGAATAGGAACAATGCTATGCCCAGCTGTTGAACACGAGTTGTTCGTGAGAGCATAGTTATCCCCAGAAAGATGTATGACGCAGTTGAAGATTGGCCATGCGAAAAGCGTGGCTTTACATATACATATACACAGTTTTCATTTAACCTTATGCGATACATGGTATGTTTTCTTCGGAAAGACATCGTATTGAATTTCCCATGCAGTATTATAAATCAAACGTTTGACGCTTCTATATCAAAGAAAACATTTTGTGACGTTGTTGACTGGGTTTAACTAAACAACCGCAAACTGACTGTGCATAGAGTAACTGTTCCTAGTTTAGCATCCAAAATGCACCAGACCACTTTTGGTATACAATGTGCCTTTTTTCGACTAACATTGGCACATAGGCGGACTTCAAAAAAAATCAGAGCTGCTCATCACCATAGACTGTAGTTATCCATTTACAAATGATGCCGACTCGTACAAAACGACTACCAACTTGTCACGGCACCATATACGATTTCGCATGCAACTCGGTCAAGCATTGACATTGATGGGTGTGCAACCCAGAGCGACAACCCCGTCTGGAAGCAGAAAGTTAGCACTGACACTCACTCATAGCCTCTTATAAGTTATGTGACATTAGGATTCTGAACTTACTGAAGCTGTTGTTGGTGCAGCAGACTGGCTGAGCAGAGCTGGTAGTCGAAGGTCAACACAGATAGTCTTCGTAAAAACTGGAGTACTAACCAGGATGTGCTTCCAGTGCCGACGACGGTAACTGGAGTGCAGGTCACGCCAACTGGAACGTTCACGTTCTGGACAACGGCGCCCAAAAGTGTGAGAAGGGCAGCTAGTCCAGCGTTGCTCGCAACGGTTTGGATACTGTCGCAGCACTGGATCTCTCCAGTGTTGCACTGGTTAGAGGGGCTTTGAGGGGTGGGGGTGGCGGCAGCAAGGGTCGCAAAAGCGAGAGAAGTCAGAGAGAAGAGCTTGAATTGCATGTTGAAGAAGAGGCGTAGAACTTGAACTAATGCTGCTGACTGTTCGAGTGAAGAACTGGGGGAAAGCAACTATCCCTTTTATATGTTTTTATCTGCGGTAGTGGTATTTTTGATCATGTCTGTTGTTCTGAGTACACATACCTTGCTGGCATGCAGTAAAACATGAACTCCGGTAATGTGAAGGAACATCATCAGATACGGTTGAATGCATCACGTCTAAGTGGAGCTGCAGGAAATATCTCTGAATTAAAGAAGCGCAGTAGCGTCATATACTTTCCGCGATTATGAGAAATTGAAGGCATTTCAAGCGAAATGGCTGTATCTGTGTCGGACATATTTTACAAACAATGTTTACACAGCCAATCCTGGGCATGAATCAAAAGGATGACGTCAAGGCTTCATAGATTTATAGAAAGAAGTTTAAGAAGATCATTATGACAACGGCGCACAAGTATTCCGTAGCTGAACGGCTAACATAGTTAGAAAGGTTTACCCAGTGACATCCTCGGACAAACTACACGGCTGTCAAAGGTGAGCTATTTATTCAGCGCTCTAGACGCCTTAGCACAAGCAGAAAGCCTGAGTTCTATTTACTCGCACAAAACACGTGTATAATTCATTCTATCGCGTGAATGTTCGGACAACCCTGCCGATCGTTCCAAAAGAGACTGGCAATTCTCTGGGAACCAATTGTCATAATTGTATTTAGGTCACTTCGAACGAAAACTCATATGTTTTTATATAAATAAATATCACATTTTTACCGTTCGGATCTAATGTATGATGTAATAGCCCACTATCTTCTCTGGTGCTGCATCTGAAGAGTCATTTTCATTGAATAGCTCTCTTTTGATGCCAATTGTGGACTAAAACCAGTCAGACGGAAGGTCAAGAAATCTTCAACATTCATCAGCGCGCTGTTATCATCTTTTGATAACGACCATCTGGTACGCTTCATGTTCAGCTATATTTGTGGTAAATAATAGTAATACGCATTTAGCTTGATGCCACGAATGAACGATTGCAACCTATGGTCCACTGTCAGTGTATATGAGGCTATAAGAAGATACTATTGTGACGGTGATAGCTCTAGTCGTTAGAATACCTAGTAGTCAGCTATCTTACATATGAAGATATGTATCGTGACCAGGTGGTATTGCATGCCTGCTAATATCTGCATGGGCGCTTAGAGTGGTATTGATCGCAGATTACCATAATGGGTGTTGGAATATCCTATTCGAGGAAAGCCACGCGACTTCGGCAAGTCACCCGAGCTTGTGGAGTGCGAACATCGCTACTACTATACAATGCGAGGGCTTGTTCGGACCAGATTTTGGAAGTACAATTTAAGCCAAAAGAGGATATATGTCCTAGTTGTATTACACCAGAATAACTCAAGCAAACCTGGATGCAGCTGCGTAGGTGAGAACCCCAGGAATAATACCGTATTACTTTCTTAGTAATAGCACGAGTACAACATCCTGTCCCTTCCCCTGTCCCTACCTAGGACTGCCGAAAATAAGAGCATCACAAGCTTTATAACCAAACCTGAGCGATACTACCTGAAAGGCAAAGGAGAGTAAAAGGGAAAAAAGGGGGTGGGGGGGGAATGTTCTCTCTGATACAAAAGTTCTAGAATGAATCTGAACTTAACGCCTGAGATGTCACCAACCAACAAGGATATCTGCATTTTGTTCAGCTAGTTCCTGTAAGCCTCCATATGATGTCCAACATAAGATAAAGGGCTTTTCTTTATTTATACCTATGTAGTTTCATACGGCAAAAAAAATTCCGAATACATGCTAAAAGTACGTCATATTTTCCAAACTTCAGTTTCTCCTAGAACGGGATGTGAGTAATCATATACGGCTCTTCGGGGTTGCCTGAACATGCTTCTTTAGAGCTGCGTCTACAATCTCGCTCATGGCAATGACCCCTTCTTCTTCCAAAGTTCTTCCGACGACTTGAATTGTAATCGGAGCGTCCTTGAATGTTTCCGGATCGTCTAAAAGTAGAAATGTGAATAAAATTATCCATACATAGCGAAGAGAGCTCACAAAGTTCATAGTTAGCCTTATCCGTTGGGGTGTAAAAGTCATGAGCAGGCTTCTGTTGATCTAGAGACGAATCCACGAAGAGCCCCGTCGGAATTACAAGGGCAGAGTAATCAAGGACATTCCATATTGTGGTATAACCTGCTTGCCTAGAACGGGGTGAGCCGAATGTTATCAGAAGGCTGAAAAGCACAACGTACTTGTTTTTCCCATGGGGAGGTGCAACATAAGGCGCACACGGCGAGATGATAGCGTCGATAGGACGCCCCGTCCCCGTCAATGCGACGGTTTCGTTCCACTTGTTGAGGAACTCCTGGCGGATATCGCGCTTCCGGCGCTGCACCTGCCACAGCTCATACGCCGACATTCCCTCCGGGAGTGGACGGAATGCAGGCACTTCACCTGAACCGTCCGTACCATCCTCGTTTTCCACTGCGAGCTCCATGGTTGCTATCACGGGTTCCCCACTTGGTGCAGTAGTTACGCGGTAGTCTTCCGCCGCTGCGGCCCCCCAGACCGCTTGCGCTACTTTGTAGATTTCTTCGTGGCCTTCGGGGACCCAGTCAACGACTTTATGTCCGGCGGCGAGGAGGGCGAGTTTGGTGGTTTGCAGCCCTCGAATGACCGGGGGATGGGGACGGGTGACTCCGTCATCCCAGAGCATCGCGAAGCAGAGCTGTCCATCGCGTCCTCCGTGATCAATCAGCGCGTACTCTGCCTCATTCCACGGTTTCCGTATGGCAAGCGGGTCGCGTAGCCAAGGTTTTGCGTCCACTACCGCCTTGGTAAATGCCTTTACGGCGTCGATGCTGGTCGCGAGCGGGCCAAGTATAGATAAGATGGAATCTTGACCCTCGAGCGAGTTGACGCAGCCTGCATAGGGGATCCGGCCATACGAGCCGCGCAGCCCGTATACTCCGTTGAAGGCAGCAGGGATACGGACAGAGCTTCAATGACATGAGAACATGAGAGAAAAATAAAAATGGTACAGATGCAGCATGCTGGTTACTCACCCTCCTATGTCAGATCCCACACCTGCTTCTGGTCAGAAGACTGCAATCTTAGAAGTCTGACAGCGTGAGGCGTACCTATGGGACTGCCTTTGAGAGCTGCGGGAAGTTTTATTAGTACTATGACTATACTGCACTGGATAATGTGCAACGTACCAACAAGGGCGCCTTCACCCCCAGACGAACCGCCCGAGGTGAGGGTACGGTTATACGGATTGCTGGTGCGTCCGAAAACGTGGTTATACGTCTCCGGCCACTGCAGATATTCTACGTTAGTCAGAGGTCGCCCGCAGGAGGAATGTGATAAATGCACCATGAGAGTCTGCGGAATGTTCGTTTTGACATAGAGGATTGCTCCAGCTTCTTCAAGAACATCAGCAAGAACAGCGTTTTTTGTTGCTGGCTTGCCAACCCATGATACATAACCTAGAATGCGGCAAAAACATTAAGCTATGGTATATACCAGCCATATCAATATTACAGCCTCACCCATGCAAGAATCGACCCCTTTAATGTTTATTTGGTCTTTAAGCGATATTGGTAAACCTAGTTTTAGTGCAGAAGGTGAGCATATATAACATTGACAGGAAAACACAAACCATGGAGGGGCCCAACTACCTTCCCCGTAGTCTTGAGATGATGGTCAAGCTCTGTAGCGCGAGCTAAAGCCCGATCGATAAAGATTTCTGTGAGGCAGTTCACCTGATTCGTTTCTTTGAATATTAAACACACATATACGAGAGCATATACGTACTAGTTGATGTGCAACTATGGCCCGCTTTGAGAATGCTGTCACTACTTCGACCGCTGTCCAGTTCCCTGATGCCAGCTTCTCCAGTAGTACGTCGACCCCAGTGTTAGTGATTTCAATCTCTTTCGAAGTTAGAAGGCCGCATCTTTCCGGAAAATCTATAACGTTGAGTGTATCTTTGGAAGGGAGTTCCTTGAGGATCCATTCCTGCGGGATAGACTTGGCTTGCTCCTTTCGCTTTTGAAGGACAGTGTCCTTCCAACTTGTGGTGGACATGTTTGTGACAGAGAGGCTCGTTATCTGGATAGGTTGGATTCACTCCGCCTTCGTCGCCTTTAAATACTAGTCGGGCAGCTTGCTTATCAGCAGTCCGTGTCCAGTTCCCATATATGCACATAGATATATGCACTCGTGATCTGTACAATGCATATGAGAGAGTTCGGTAAGATAAAGGAAGAAGTTATAAACGGGAACATCAGAGGCATAAAGAAAACTGACAAAAAAGTAACATACCTCTTCAGTGTCCAACATGGACATCCTATGCTTGCCCTATGCACGAGCTATCTGTGAGTACACCACCGTCCCATTGACCCTTCCACTAATAGCCAGTGACAATTGTTCAAATTGTGTGTCGGCTTCTACGTAGTTCAGGTGTTGCTTGATTCATGGACGTCTTCTTCGCATGTTGCCGCTATCCAAGACTACATAGCATTTCTGTTCAGTAAGTGTCTGTAAGTACCAGTCAGCTACATACAGTCAGCACAACTGCGAGAAAGTGTCCGGCTTATTTGACATACTAGCTTTCCCTAAAGGTCCACCGGACCACCGGCAACTGCCATCGGTATTTGCCGACAGGTCTTGAAGTAGCGGCCGAGCGCAGCGCAAGAGGCAAGAAGACCTCTACGTTATCTATAGTATTATATCAGGGACCTCTTGCCCATATGTACCCTTTTATAACAAATACGCATTAAACGGAAATATTACATTTAGTTAGTTGAAGAAAACATATATGGTACAAGGTTAGCCAGCGTGATTAAGGCAGAAACATTGGAGGCAAAGGGTTACTAGCACTTTGACAACAAAAATGAGTGGTACAAATAGAAGGTCAGACTTCCTTGTTCCTTACAAATATACCTACAATAGCCTTGTAAGCTTACAGACCATGGCAACGAACAAAAAGAAGGCATAGCGAAGAGTCAAAGCCCTAGTAAACGAAAGCAAAATTATAGCAGTTAGACAACATATAGACATGATGCATAGGCCAAATGGTGAACAATTCTGGGTCATTCAAGCTACTTGCGGTTTCGCGGTCTGCGAGGGATACGTTCCTTCGGGTAAACACATTTAAACGATCGATACTTGCACTGACTAAATAGCAATTGCGCCAATCCGTCAGTCCTCATAGTCAAAAAATATCTATAGCCACTCTGACTTACTTGCAAGTTGGGTCGTCACTTCCCTCAGGGGGGCGGCCACACGCGATTTTTCGCTCTTTGCAGAATTCACAAGACGGATTGGATTTCTTGGGCTCTTTTGCACTCTTATTGACCGTCCTACTTTGCGTAGTGTCATCCGTCGGAGCTGGGCTTTCCCTCTTAGGCGTCTTAGGCGAAGGTGAGTTGACGAAGGTGACATGGGTCGGTAGCCATCTGGTTGGGCTGTCTGGGGGCGTGGGTATGCTGGCGGCCATACGCATGTCCGACGAAGAGATAGATTTGTCGGACTGTTTCAGACCCTCTCGCTCCGTTACAGTACTGCGGTTGGCTAACGAGCTCAATTGAGGCTTTGATGTCGAGGCATCTGTTTTTTGGGGCTTGTATTGTTTTAGACGGTCCATAAACTGCAGGTTTACGGACAATTCCGAATAACTGGACTGCTGCTCCGGCGGGATAGGATGGTGCTAGTCACGATGATTTTATGTGTTTATAGATCAAATCATAATACAAATCAAACATATTACTTACTGCCGGATGCTGTGGTAGGCCTGACATATGCTGCGTAATAACTGTTTGTGATGTAGCCTTCATACTAGACATGGAAGGATAGCACTACGTAAGGCATGAAATTAGAACAGTTACATCATAGCAAGCTTTTACAGTTATTGCTCCTACCGATTCGTGATGACCATTAATAGGTCCGGACGAGCGGCTGTTGTTTAAAGAGGCCGTTTCCCAAGAGATTAGGTTGGTGTCGTAAGTGCAATTAGAATCGAAAGTCATCGGGTTCGGCGAGAGCGCCTGGGGTGTAAGTCTGGAGTGGTCATGCTGAGTGGGCGGCAGCCGATGCGTAACCAAAGGACCTGCGTAGACAGTATACGTATACGTCGCGTACTGGATGTCCTGGTCATTGAGAGCGTAGATTGAGCCCTGCCATAGTGGGAGCGTCAGTCAGTCATATTTCAGACGGCATTATGGCTTTGTAAAGTACTTACCCATGAATCGGCTGAAGTCTGCACCTGCGACCTAGCCTCAATGGGAACGTAGTATCCCGCCTGAAATGGTTCGCAATCGATGTTGCCTCCAAAACGCGGTTGCTCTGAGTAAACTTGAGCCTGCCCCAAGGTTGGTCCATCTATTGATGAAGGTCTGTGGTACTCGAACGAGTCGTACTGGGATACGTATGCCGGCATGAGTCTATTAGACTGACGTGAGTACATCGTCTAATATCTTCTATGATTACATACTTAGCTCTAGTCAAGGCTTGAAAGGCAGCGAGCAGAGGCTATAAGAAACAGGTAAGGAGAAGGTTGGAGCCGTGGGGGCTATTCGGAGCGATGGTGGACACTGAGTGGAAAGGTTAGGCACATGTAAACCCTCGATGCAGACGTGATATACTTATTTTAATTGGACGAACCATGACACTCGCAAATTAACATTTGTCAGTTTGTGCTCACACTTGTCAACTGTTGCCACATGTTTGCCACCGAGGTTGATAAAAGATCAGAATAGAAAAACGATAACACCAAAGGAGCATAAGGAGATGATGCTCTGCACTACACGTCAACCTGAATTAGAAGCCTGTTAGACGTTATGTTTTCTCTCTACTATGCAGTGTTGCACGTACTGAGATCTTACAGCTTTTGTGTTATTTCTTGTTCGTTTCAACGTAGTCTTCGGATCTATCCTAATAAGTACTTGGCAAGAACGAGAGGTTGGCGCGCTGAATGGTTCAGATACCGACTCTTCTGAAACGTAACCTGAGCTAAATTTAGTCTATCCCCGAAGAGCATAAGCGTATTGAGCACGCTGAATATGTAGTTAGCGTGAAGAAGCTTGTGTTAAGCGTTTATGATTCTATGAGTTTACGGCAAAAAAGAACAAGGGGTTATGACATACCGCCAATATCTTATCCTTTTTCCTCTGAGGATGTTGATGAAAATCATGTTGTAGTGAGATCGACCGCCCATGCGCACAGCATGAGCTATCGGCAGGTTGTGAGGCGCGAAAATGTTCCTCCTGAATCCTGAATAGTCACGATGCCTCCCTGAGTCAGTAACCATTCTATACCTTTTGGAGTAAGAAGTGTTGTAAGGGGAAGCAGGAGGTCCAATGAGATGCAGACAACGGACAGGGTGAGAGCATGATTTGACCACTTTTAATTCATTGGATGGGTTAGATAAGTACAAAAATATGTACAGGAAAATCAAGCAATATCCCGAATATTGACATGCACGAAGAGAGTCGAAAAGAGGTGCTGCGCGAGTTGAGCATCATGTAGAGGAAGGTGTCGGAAACCTAAAGTTAAATGAAGCACTTTAGATAAACTTCAAAGAATACTGACAGCGAAACGGCTCCGTACCTTGTTCCAGGCAGCCCAAAGGAATACAATAAATGCCAAGCGGTTCATCGTCTTCGTCCTGACCCTCCTGCCGAACAACAAACTCGACGAAAATGAGTTCGCGCATGTTGCCCACGCAGTCGAAAGGGAGGCAAAGCTCTTCCTGCCAAACAGGATTGAAGCCGTTGTTCTTGACAACGGGGGTCTTGAAAGATACGGTGCGCGCAGAAGACACAGCCGTGGTGGTGGCATCGGTTGAGGGAGAATACTTGGCACCAGCCGCGGTAGCCGACTCCGGAAGGAACGGTGAGTGGGACCAGTCAGGTATGTGCAAGGAGACTTCTACGTAGGGATCGACAACAGACTTGTCAATGACCTCCCTGCCGCGCGAATCACGAAGTCGCGGGAGTTGCTGCGCGGATATTATCTTAAAAAAATGCGTTCAGTCACCCCATTTACTACGCTCGCGCAACGTGGTTCTGACCGTGACATCAAAGAAATGCTGCGTGCGTCTGGACAAAAGATCACTTTCTAGGAAGCGAAGTGCTTCGGGCTTCAATACGTATCCGCAATGCCCATTTCGCTGGAACATTGCTTGGTTGATGCGATACCCTAAATCTATATTAGTGCGAAAAAAAAGTGTCAGAATAAAAGAGCAGTGTACTCATGTCGACTATACTATGAACGTACCGAATGTCTGCCAGTTGATGGCAGTTACCTGGCAGCCTGCTGCCCAGTAGCGGTGGGGTTGATAGTTAGTTGAGTTGACCCTAGTTCCTTTCGGGTAAATTCGAACAAGGTGGGTGTGATTGTGTTTCACGAGGTCCTGAATGCTCGCCTTCAGATAACGATTAACTGCATCCTCGGAGAGTGAGAAAATATGTTCAGGCGCGTATTCAATTTCGGGGTGCAACCCGTGGCATTTCACGCCTACAGTGTAGACGAGTAGCGAAGTGAGTCGAAATGACATCTTGGGTTTGTGGGGCTTCTCCTCATTTGATTCGTCTTTACCCCGGAGCTTCTTCCACGTTTTCTTCAGGTCAGCGACCCCTTCTTTCAATATAGTCTCAGCTTCATTATTTGACGATTCAGAAGAGGATGTCTCGGCCGCAATAGTGGCCGTCTTCTCCTCAGCAACCTTAGCAGTCAGTTTCGCAGCCTGAGCGGCGGCTAATTGTTCCGTGACATATAGGTTTTTAGCCTGCAAGTATGCACATGCTCATGTCAGCAGACCCTACAGATGGAGGTAGAGCTGCCTCACTTTAAGTAGGAACTTATGTTTTAATTCTTCTGGACTGGGCAGTTGCTTGATAATCGGACGTCCTTCAAGTGGTGCCTGGACGATGGAGTCCCCAAATACCTCGGTCATGATATCAACAATTTTGTCCTGCTGCGATACGCTGCAGTGGACCTCGGCTGAGATGAGAACGGGATACGGGGAAGTAACGAAAGAGTATTTCGCTATAGCGTTGCAGATGTCCCGAAGAGCAACTTTGGAAGTGAAAGTCTTGCCGTGGTACACCGTAGGTTCGTCATCACCGTCGTATATATCCACTACATGTTCCAATAAGTTAAGCACTATATACTGAACTTCTGTGGAAACCACTCACACTCAACGCTTCGGCAACTATGCAGGAGGGCGCGAATATAGCCTTCAATGGTACTTACCCCAACAAGCTGATGCCCCACAAGATAAGTGTTATGAGAGGAAGATATGTAATAGTCCGATATGGGAGCCGTCATGTCTTGCCAGATAGGCATGCCTTGCTCAGAGAATGGCGTGTTGTCGTTTGACATCAAAAAGCTGCTGAACTTGTCCAGACCCATGATGGTGCCATCGTCATTCGGTGAGGTCATCTGAGAGGCATACTTCACGAATACAGCGTCAATTTCAGAGTCCGTTAACTTTGTCTGGGAGAATGTTAGATACACAAGGTTATAGTACAGACCGACACCTACTTTTTGATACTCTTTCAAAAATTTACGGAATGCTGGGAGGTCAAGCTTGCCTCCATTTGAAGTGCATAATTTTGCATAGATGGCTTCAATTTCGGGGCGTCGCTTGAGGATGTTCGCAAATATTTGGAATTGAGAGAAGTCCAGATAACCACGCTTTGCGGTATCCAAATCCTAAGCTGTCATGAGAAAGTCGTGCCTTTACGTCAGATGATAAAGACAACCAACCTCGAATGCCTTCTTCAGGTCGGCCGGTGAGATGTTAACATTTAACCGTTTACAGAGACGCTCCACATCGTCGAAGTCTAGCACTTCATCCCCCTCTTCATCGGCCCCCTTCCAGTACTGACGTTCCCAGATCGCCTGTCGAGTTTCGAGATTACCTAGCCCAGCCATGAGGCCTTGACGGATTGTGTATAGCTTCTGAAGAGCTGCATTCCATTTCTGAAAGACGTCTCTTGTTTCCGTTATGAGATGTAGAGTTTTGTACGTGCTCTCAACGGTGTATATGATGGTGATCCACCGATCCTCGTATTCTTCAGGAAGCTTGAACTGTAGGCGATAATACCTCGTATCAGATCCGACCCTCAGCTCCTTGATACATTCGATAGGTACTGAATGATGTGAGCTTTGATACGGAAATATGCACACACATATACGTACCAATAACCTCCTTGCTCGAAGTGTAGACAATACGTCCCTCGTCAGCGTCAATCCTGCACTCGATCGCTTTCTTCTTTCCATCCGATATCTTGAACATCTTCGTTCCCTTCTGCAAGTCTTCTGGGATCATTGACTCCGATACTGGATGTTGGTCAACGAGGGGTGGAGATGGAGACATAGCTTTCTTCTCTGTGTGCGGGACAACACCTTTAACGATTTCAACCGATCGTCTAGCTATATGTTTGGCTTCTTTTTGTGCCCATAGTTGAGCGCCGTGCTGGGAAGGCATGATATAAAGATGGACGTACTTGGTTAACTGGCAAGATCCCGATACCTCTATGTCATCAATCCGAAATTACGGGGCCGTACACTTCATAGGAGGCCTGATAAATCGTATTTGCGACCACCGGCCAGACTGTCCAACTTCTTAATAGACACTTTGCTTTGACCCTTAGGCTTCATTCTTGCGAGGCTCTTTTGACTATTCTTTGGCATGTACATGTGGTATGTATACTCAAGAGTGGTTCAAGTCGACTTAAAAAAAAATTGGCTTGGCTTTGATTTGGTTTTGCCATTTCAACCTGCTAGTCGACCGCTCAGAGAGAACACCCTTTAATACTTCACCTTGAACAAGTAAACTTCACAGAGTCTGGTACGGATAAGTTTGTGTGATGGGGGTCTGACGGACAAGGAGCGATGAAGAAGAGACCAAAGGCCTTGCCATGCCTGCCGTACCAGAGGAGTAATCCGGACCGGGATACCGGCACGTGGCTTACTTTTTTTTACCGCTACGCCGTTGCGGTGACCTTCGACTTTCTTTCAAACTTGTTACTTTTGTATTCTTCGCCGCGTTCATCTCCAACATGTCGGCCAGCACATCGAATGTAGCTGCCCAACCAGTGGTCTTTTCCACAAAGACACAATACCCTCTCCCAAGTCAGAAATTTATGATTCCAATATCATGGAAGCGGTACCAACTCTCGCAGCTAATCAACAAGGCATTATCCCTCGAGAAGCCCATACCATTTGATTTTCTGGTCAAGGGAGAACTCCTGCACACAACACTTAGTCAATGGTGCTCGGAGAATGGTGTTGGAGAGGTATGCGACAGTCAATGGCTATTGCACCTCATGATTTATGGAGGATTAGGAAGAAACGCTTGAAATCGAGTACATCGAATCTGTAATGCCACCTCAAAAGATGTCGGATTTCCCTCATGAAGAATGGGTATCATCCGTATCATGTCAAATTCAAGGGTAGGCCTTCTCCAATAGTTAATAGGTGAAATACTAAATGAAATTTCTCCAAGGCATTTTCTAACCGCTTCATATGACGGACAACTTCGCGCCTTCGATTATTCCAAAAAGCTTGTATCCACTACCATGGCACATACAGCTCCCATAACATCCATTTGCGTTATTTCTTCAGACGACGATTCATATACTGTTGGCACGTCTTCTCAAGATCTCACTGCACAGATCACGCAAATCTACCTTGACGCCTCAACGCCGTCTAAGGTCCACGCTTCCCTTCACTTACACACCTCCGTTGTCTCATCCGTCTCTTCGAATTCTACCGGGAGTAACCTCCTGACTTCATCGTGGGACGGGCTCATTGGGTTCTGGGATACAACGATACCTTCGTCAGATGAAGTACCTGAACCCATTTTGAACGAGCGAGACAGGAAGAAACGCCGCCGCATCGAGAATACAACGACGACGCGGCGAAAGGCACCGTTACTGGTGCTGAAATCACACATAGGACGTGTTTCAAAAGCTGTTTTCGCCAAGGAACAAGGCAAGGCAGTAAGCTGCGGCTTTGACTCTACTGTGCGGTTGTGGAACACAGAGTATGGCGTTTGCGAGCACACCGTCGTGAGTAACTCTCCCCTGCCGTTACTATGAACTTAACTGATTTTGTGTAGAATGCCTCTGAGAAACCGTTTCTTGATCTTGCACTAACTCCCGACGGGAACAGCGCCCTGGCCGTCTCAACTGACCGAACTATGACAATGTTCGACTTGCGCTCATCACAGAACAACCTTGCCGCCACTGTAGCGACCTTCCAGCACATCTCAACGCCATCCTGCGTCGCGGTGTCGGAAAGCAACTCCCATCAGGCTGTCACCGGCGCGTACGACGGCGTGGTCCGCGTGTGGGACGTGCGTAGTACAAAGGGCGCAGTGGCGACGTTTAAAGTTTGGGACGGGCGGAAGAAGATATTAAGCGTCGATTGGAAGCGGGGAATCGTCGGTGTTGGCGGGGAGGGCGGATTGGAAGTCTGGAGGGTTGGTGAAGAGGCTCAGGCATGATACGTTACGGAATTTTGGATGAGGGAGAACATGGTCGGTTCCTCATCCTGGCTCCACGGATCCCACTCACCAGATTGTCATATTAGCTTTGAGGTTTTACCAAATTCAGTAGAATCCAGTCCTCGAAAACGGGCTCAAAGGACTTACATGACATCGAAGCTGAACGCAATGTGATACACATGTCAGGACCTAATGTTTACTCATTTTAACCTTTTGATGAAGTCCCAAGTCTCCTATCACAACATTGCAAACTATGTCGAATCAGATTCACTTCCACCTCATAGCATTTCAATGTTTTATATTGGAATGTTTTCTCACTGACCGAATAACGACGTGCAAACAGCCGCTCCTATCTATTGTTGGGGCATGCGACCTACTTTAGTACATCACCATGGTGTCTAAGTCCGCTAAGTTTTCATATTAACGACCATGACTGTGCATATGATCTGAATACAACACATGGCACTTGCCTTTCTCTGCTCTCCTGTTCATAATACTCACTCATGTTTTACGTGTGAATCTCACTAGGCCGAGTATCGCTTCACACTGTTTCCATGTGCATCATCCTGCTATCCAGAGAAATGTGTCCACGATTATCCGGGCGCCAGTCTCTCTATCAACTTTAATTGATTTATAATTAACACCACTCAATGCGTACCGGTCTGCACATGGTCCGATAATGACGACGCACCAATTCAAATTTGCATAAAAGGCTCTGAAGCGGCGTAGGTCCAACAGCATCCCTCCGCCTATATCCACGGACATGGTTAATTTCTTCAAATCGCTTGCTCTTCTCCCGGCCTTGGTCGTGTCGTCGTACGGCCTCATCTCGGCCGTCGACTCATCGTCGCTTGTCTCTGTAGCGACGTACACCAAGGCTCGCAGCGAGGGCTTCACGAAGGCGATTATCCGCGGGTACGAGGAGGCGTGCGGCTCCGGTGGTGCTGTCGACCCCAATTTCGTGCAGTCGTACAAAAATGCGCGTGCCGCGGGCTACACCGACATCGACATGTACTGGTTCCCGTGTAACGGCTCGACGCACTCGTGCAAATCATACGCCGCACAGCTCGCCGCCATCTCGGCTACCTTCAATGCAAACTCAATGAAGATTGGCCGCATATGGATAGATATCGAGAAGGACGCGAGCGTCTGCAATAACGTAGGTTTACCGGCCAGGGCTGATGCCATTCGTATATGCGTTGAATGCTTAAAATGTTTTTAGTGGAACTACGGTACTGCAGGAAACCTTGCTCAAGCTAAAGACCTCATTGCCGCCATCAAGGCCAGTGGATTTGTTTTCGGAATTTACAGTAGTCCTGGAGTACGTTTGTTCAAACATTCCTTTAAATTATCAAGACTTAACATCTCTGGGCCTGACCAGGAATGGAGCACCATCTTTGGGTCGACCAGTGTTGTGCTCGACTCTTCGGCACCCTTGTGGTTCGCTACTTACAACAATGTCAAGGTAAGAAATGACACGTAATATTTCTCGATTACATCCGCTCAAATCCCTCTTCCTTGTTTGAAACCAGACCGTCACCTTGGACACCAAGTTCGGCGGGTAAGTCCTACGTTCACAATTTTCATACTTTCAACCAGTTAACCTTTTCCCCCGTTATCAATTTAGATGGACGACGGCCGTCGGTCATCAGTACACGGATGTTTCAGCATCTGGGCAGTTTGACCTTAGCGTATTCTCTAGCTAAACTTGTTAAAAATTAAAAGGGAAGAGAGGTCCATTGTTTTTGTTGAGGACATTAATAATAATCCAATTACCTCGTCAATGTGATCTTCATCAAGGTCTATATTGTTGTAAAAATTAACATCACACTTTGTTAGTACATTAAAATGTGAGGTATATTAGGTACAGTGGTATAAGGTATCAGTATCGTACAGGATTGGAGTAAATGCAATTAAGCGATGGAAATTTTCTTCGGGGAAGTCTCTGCAGTTGCTTTTGGGAAGGTCACTGTAAGGAGACCATTCTCCATCGTGGCCTTGATGTCTTCTTCCTGCGGGCAGATATTAGCTCCTGAGCATAACTACAAATGACTTTGTGGGTGACATACCTTGACACCTGAAGGAAGCTGTAACGTGCGAGAGAACTTTCCGAAGCGACGCTCTCGCACGGCAAATCCTCCCTCTTCAAGCTCTTTAGACTGCTTGGTCTCAGCTGCAATGGTTAGACGGTTGTTGTGGACGTCTATCTGTACATCTTGTTTGTTGACTCCAGGAAGCTCAAAAGAGGCAGTAACAACGTTGTTCTCAGAGTCTTCATGGAGGTCCATTCTGTAGAAAATAATAGGCATTAGCTGTTTGTTGAATAACAATACTACTTTCAACACAATAATTACCTTGGCTTGAAGAGCCTAACAGCACCATCGACAGGAGCATCTCCTTGACGCTGCACTTGGTTATTGGACTGGCCTCCGGGATGATTCTGCCGTGCGAAGGCCACGTCGAACAGGCGGTCAAGGTCGTAGAAGGGCTCGTAGAAAAAGATGTTTGACATCGTGGCGAAGTTTGAGTGTTTGATGAGTGAATTAGTTGAAGTAGTTGAAAAGGCTTGAGATGCGAATGTAAAGCTTCAAATCGATGACGAAAGTGACATTCTTGCTCGACCTTAAATAGCTGTCCATTGGTGTCCTCTAGAAATCTGAAGAATGTGCATGAAGGTGGAAACAAGACGCAACCCCAGAAGGGGCTAGAATTTTCCGGATTGGGTAAGGTTCGAGAATATTCGGGAAATGCCGTGGGCGCTAATCGACGACTCAAACCCTTCTGTAAGACTGTACAACTGCAACGACTATGGCTGTGAAAGGTTGCGAAGCTCTATTGGATGACCTTCTTGCAAAAAGTGCATTCAATTACTACGTCTACAAATTATTTTCGAATGTTAATGTAGTGATTTAACAGTAATTCATCGAGTTCAAGACTCTCATCGAGTATCCTATCGTGACTTGCGAGTAAACAGACGCTCCTGAGAGTTTGAGCACATATAATCCTCAATCAATACTCGATTTATTTTCCTATGAGTAATCTCCAGGCATGACATTACTACGGCGTAAGCGAAGGGAATCGTGAAGTTCCTCCATGGCTTGCCGCATGTCACGGAGGCGCATATTGTGCGGAAAGTGATGAAAGAAGCTACCGAGGATAGAAAGTGCATGAATCACATACTCCAGTGCTTCATCTAGAGCATTGTGACCAGAATGATCCATTGCCCGACCGTAGAGTCCTCGGAGATACTGGAAAAGAAAAATGTCGCTCTTGCTTGATTTTTCATTGAAGAGGGCTTGGAAACGGGGTTTATGCATAGAGTCGGAGAATCCGGCATTTGAATTTGCAAAGTTCTCCAATGCCTCTAAGATGCCGTCAATTAGCTCTTGGTACTGCCCGTGTGCGGTGCTGATATGGTTTAAAGCATTATAAGCGTCGAAAAGAACGTCAGAGAGATGAAGGTGGTCTTGGGAGATATTCAAAAGAAACAAAATGGACTCTATATATCTACCGGAATGGTCTTGATCCAAATGAAGAGCGTTCAAAGCGGAGCACTGGCACATTGCACGTCGAGCGGACCGTATTGCCTCTGTAATGCGCCCATGCAGGCGATGAAGAAAGGCGAGGTTTAGATAGAAATTGGCCTGGAGGTCAGATGGTAGAGTCGGATCGAAATACTGTTTCGAGCCACGTTCGGAAAGTTCGACAATCTGAGCGTATACTGCTTCCATATCTTGATACTGCTCTATGGATGCTAAGATGTCCCTATAAACTCCCAGCGCAGTAAATAAGAAGATAAAATCTTCTACAGTATCGCTGTCTTTCAGCATCCACTGACATATAGCGACAAAATTCTCTGCAAAAAGAATCCTTTCTTCCAACGCCAGCTTGAGCGCTCCGTGAGTGACGAGAAATGCGAGGGAGTTCCGTATATCATCTAGCAAAAGCTTCGAATGAGGAAATTGTTCCAGAAGGTAGCCCAGTATTAGAAGACAACGTTTGCGCGACGCCAGTGCTTCGTCGTAGTGATGATTGGATAGGTGGCACCATGATACATCTTGAAGGATGATTGCAAAGCCGAAGAGGTGACTACAAGTGATGTTCCGTGCACCCATTCTGGTACTCAGAACAACGAAATGAGACTGGGGCTGCCTGAAGTCTTCGGCCGTGAGAAGCGGTACTGGAGAGATATCAAATCCGAGCGCCTGATATATCGTATCTAGTGCCCGCCTTGCTAAGCTGCTTCCTTCTTCCTTCCGTCCTAGTGAGCTAAGAGAATCCGCTTGCATTGATAAATTTATTGCCAAGAGCATCTGGAGATCTATTGAACGAGTCAGTAGACTTAGACGTTGGATTTCCGCTGTCGCTGTGATGCTTTCCGCGTATGAACGATTATAGTCATTAAGGTTGAAGTTGTCCATTGCAAAAGATGTGAGCGCCTCAGAATAGTAGGTCAAAACAGCCGATGATGGGTTCTCCATAGTCATACGCTTCCATATCTTTATAGAAGACTCTTGGAGTAGTTTGGCTTCCTGCACCAGCCCCAGTCTACATAAATCATCGCAAATGGCCCGCGACATGCACTTAATGTCCACCATTTTTGGATTAGGAGAGCTCAGAAGAGACTGGAAGTGGTGTATTGAGTTCATCGTGTTTTTCTGTCGGGGAGAGACAGGGATGACTTCAACCTGGAAATCCCACTCAAACTTGAATGGGTCAAGAGCTTGGACGCTTGGAAGAATATCAGACAGCCTGGATTCCAGGAGGGAAAGTTGATGTCGAGACTTTATAAGTTCGCCCCCCACATTGGCAGTGAACCCATTCCCCACTGTCACGGAGACCGACATTGTCATAGGTATTGAGCCCCAGACCTGCGGGGAGACAAGGCTTGGCGTGTTGTAGCATGCAACAAGTTGGTTCACGGCCACTTCAGTTCGTACCACTGAAAACGTCTGCAAAGAAGTGATATGAAGCAATACACATAACACATACAGGCGTAGATATTTACCAGAAACTCTTGATAACTTTTGTTGATGCTCTCCTTCAGCGTTTTTAAAATGTTCGCGGTCTTTTTCCGGTTCTTCACTGAATAGAAGGCGACCAGGAACCTATCTCTTTTGTTCTGCGAAAGCGGTGGTACAAGAAGAAGGCACTTGTCTTGTACCACTTTCATTTCTCTGTGGGCGGTTGAGAAGTTTTTACTGCTAGAAAGTCTCAATGACTTACCTGCATAGCTCTTCCAACGCTTTCCTCAGCTCGGACGAGTATTCTCGATCCGTATGCTGCGAAAAGAAGCTTTGCATACCTTGTGCAGATTTCTCGATGTCCAGCGCAAGGCTCTCAGCTTCCTTTAGGATCTGTGGTCCCTGATTTCCACCCGCGTTTCAAAAACACCGTCTGTGTATACGAATTGGAAGATGTATCTTACATTTTTGAACGCTTCGTAGATGTCCCGTGCCAACTGGATAATGTCCTTCAGGGCTGTTGCAACGGCAATGACGTTTGCAGCCACTGAGAGGCCGTCCATAGTATGACCAGATGCGAAGGTTAGACGTTAGAGTGTTAGAGACACTCCCACGTCAGTACCTCAGTGAATGATCATCAAGGAGCAGTGCAGAGTTGCATTGCCACATTGTGAACTAATTATAGAACACTCATCAAGCAGCCGCTTTCAGAGTCCACCATTCTTCACCGCCGCTCTGTAGTTCAGTCTGTAATTACGCAATGAATAACAGCTGTTGAAAATAGTTGATGTGCAAGATCAGATTTCGGTATTTTCCAACTAGCACCGCCAAGACCCTTGTCTAAAGTTCATCCCTTTCATGCAGTGTTTACCTTAGGTCTATTGAAAGCTGCATGTAGGCTTAAAATGTCTACTGCAGAACATCTTTTGAAGCTTTATTAATACTCTTCTCATTGCAAATCGAGTCTTTGTGACGAGAAACCCCAAAGCCGTGATTTCAAGTTCATCATACGCCAAAAAAAAGGATATGCACTCGACTTTTGCAACCTTTTGCTTGCCTCTTGTAAGTCGCTTGTAAGGTTTCAGAGACAATAATTGCTGATGGTGAGCATAGCCCCAACCTGTGAATCATATGTGTCAGCAACACGAGCTGATGCAGCTTAATTCAGCCGCTGCTGTTACTTGACTGTTACTACTTGTGACGTTACCAGCTTGTTATGAACCTCTGATGACCACCGACGACGACGCCCCACCACCACATATTGACAAGGGCAAGCGGCGGGCTTATGAACCATCAGAAATAACGCCTCTCCTTGGCTCGTCTTCACACCAGGTGATTGACGGCGAGACCACCAACACACCGGAATCGCGGCGCCGTCTGCGCAAAGTCTTGACCACGGTCTTTCTTGTCTCCCTTTCAAGTTGTATCGTCGTATGCGTACTTCTCGCGCTGCTCGCCTGGTCTTATGCCTCAAGAGCATCTCACTTGACGCCGGAGGACATTGTGAACCGTCATTTGGTGTTTACAGGTCCTGATCGAGTACAGGTCCTAAATGTCACCAAGGAGGGCGTATGGCTGCAAGTGAGCGGGAGAATGGGACTCGACGCGGGAAGTGCCATTGATGTTAATAGTGATCCGGACGATGGATTGCTGCGCGAAATATGGAAGTCCATTGGGCGCTGGAGCGTGCGTACGCTTGACAAAGTGTCGGTCAATATGTCAACCATCGCCATCACTCCGGAATACGGCACAAAACCACTCTTGTATCTGGATATAGCTCCTCTAGAGGTGCCGCTATCCGTGAACCCACCGAGCGATATGTCGTGGCTCACTCCGGTATCAACACCTGTCCGCGTGCGATTGACATCGGACAGCAAGTATGTGCTGGAATTTCTGAAGGAAAGCTGGCACAGTGGGTCCCTGTCTGTTGTGGCAGAAGTCGGTGAAGCAAGAGTGAGAGGCGGCGACTTGGGCCACACAACATGGCGATCTACATTTTATGGAAAACTGTCCAACATCCGCACGGCCATCCATGTTAAAAGTAAGTCTTTATTCAATTTAGCTTGAATATAGCTTAACAATAATGTAGTACCGGCCATCCCAGGCCTTCCGAGATATCCACCCTTTCCTCCCGTCTCTGACCTTATCACGTTGAAGTCGTTCATTGTCTCTTCAGACCCAAAGAACCTGAATTTAGCCGCGACAGCCAGCATTCTTACCCCTACCACTCTATCATTATCTGCCCCGTCCTTGCCATTTTTAATCTCTCTTCCCTCTCTGGCAACACCACTAGCATCTGTATCCAGTGAACCGACCCAAGTCACATACCCCAATACAACTCTCTCCGTACAGGGCCGTGTCCTTCCCATCCCGTCAGACACGTTGCCATTACTGGCCACCTTTCTCGCACGCTACCTTTCCGGTCTCCCGAACGACATTGTGGTCTCCACTCCCCTCCTTCCAGGGTACGACGTTGCAACCTCTTTCCCAGCTCCCTATCCCCGCCCCCAAATCTTACGTGATGTGACAATCAAGGACATGAAAATTCGGCCAGTAGGGACGCTATTTGTGGCAAGTGGCGTCGTGCTCGGGCGCGTCGTGCTTCCGGCGGGTATGCACATCTCCCTCGACGTTGCTTACGTTCTTCCAGATGTGCTGGTGTTTGATGGCGAGGTTCCACCGCTTCCCGAGCCTGGATATCTATATGGAACGGGGCGCGGACGGGGAGAAGCTCAGGGACGACGGGGGGCTGCTCCTCAACTACCCGACGAGCCACCCCTCCCTGACCCATTGCCAGACCGCGCTTTCGCGCACATCCGGCCTGATGAATGGCTGCCTGCGGTGAGCGTTCCCGGGGAACCAGAAGACGGTGCTGGTGCGGTATATGCAATCTCAGCACGGGTCGTCGATGTCCCTCTGCAGGTCCTACCTGGACGTCAGAAAGAGTTCAGCAACTTTGTAGGAAAGGTATTTTTCTTCCTTCCTTCATCAAGGTTCAGTTTTGTCCAAGGTGCTCATTTTTTGCGTAGGTCATATTTGGGTCTGAGGGTGCAACTGCTGGGCTGTTGGGCTCAGCAGCTGTTGCAGTCACCGTTGAAGGCCTCCCTTTGACCACGCCCGGTCGCAAAGATGGTGAAATTTCGCTCACAGGACTTCCTTTCCAAGGTAGTGTTCACATAAAGAAGCACTAATTACTCATGTTTTACTTCTTTCGCATGCTTTATGAATTGCCGCGCATTTGCGAGTTTCCCATTTGCATCTTCTGTATGTATTGTATTTTCTACCACCTCACACTTGTTCCCCATCATAGGGGTTTTTTTTTTATGTACATGTCATACAACCCATCCTGCAAACGGTATCTAACATCATTGGAATTTTACACTTTTTGTACATCGTTCTTGGATAAAGTTCGTTTCTTTTGTTTCACCGTGCTTTCGGCGGCCAGAGTTCACTCTGGCAGACGCGCGGTTAGTTATAGTGCTTCACCACTACTCCGTTGATGATCTCCTCTTCGACGCCCTTCCCCGCCGCCTTGAGCTCACTCTGCCCATATGCCGCCGTGCGCCCCTTTCGCCACTCTTCCATCGTCGGTGGGCGCGCTCCGTCGAACGACTTTGTCACTCCGACGCGTTGCAATACTGGGCTTTCAAGCAGGGGCGCGAGCACGACGTTGTCGTCGGTCATGGCGAAGTAGAACACGCCGAGCCGGGTGTAGCTCTGTTGGTCTGGTGGGGGCTGGACAACTCTGATTGTTTATGGTCAACGGATGAGATTTTTCCGGGAGGCAGGCAAGGGTACACCTACGTACCTATGTATTGTCGCACGGTAGAATCCTCCCGATAGGAACTCGAGAGCGTCTCCCGCGTTGATGACCTGCGCGCGTTCACGGGATGTTCAGACAACGCAATTATCCTCGACACGAAATGGGCGTACAAGGGCGTTTGGGATATGGCGCACCCATTTCCATGAGCCATCCCGGGCTAGGATTTGGAGGGCGGCAATTGGTTGACTGTAGAGGATGGTTATCGTACCAAAGTCTGGACGATTTTTTGTATTCGTAAATAAGTTGTAAATGAGGCATCATAAGCATACCAGTGTGGCCCTTGAGCCATACGTTGTTCGTCTTGAGCTCTTCTTCTTTTGAGCGCGGATAACTAATCAAAAGGTTTACCACGCGTATCGACCACGCAGCTTCAAATGACACATACTACTTCATGAACCGCACTGAAATATCTATCAGACTATAAATTAAACTTAGGCTTAAAAATATGAAATTTACCGTAGGTCTCTCCAACCGCAGAATAGCCGTGCAAATTGACGAAAGTTTCTTCAGGTAATTCCATCCCCAACGCAAGTAGTCTGTTCAGAAATTACTCTGATCAATATACTTCGCAAGTAAGGTAAGTGGTCGACAATGTAACCATTGGTACTAACCTCAGAATTGGATGAAGGATCTGCTCGTGATTGTGTCTAGCAAAAGCCTCAACCTCCGGGAGGAATGGCCTGAGAGCCGTAGGATGCGCGCGTTTCGTCACATCGCGATTGACTGAAAGAAAAAGGATGTGAATTGAAGTCAGCAAGGAATTCTACGCTAAGAAATTAATCTGAAAACTCGCTATTGTAATGCTCCAACTGATCGCGCACTCCGTTGTCGATGTGCTATCCATAACATGAGTAAAGATTGATACACACTTAAAGGATAACTCCATACCCAGTACTGACGCAGCTTATACCCCTGGTACGAGCCAGTCTTCTTCATAGTACCAGCATAAACCTGCTTCTCTGCGTCATCTACCCGTGCGAAGGGCACGTCTGCAATATCGAAGACTCGTTCAGCCTGAAGCCATTTCGTGCGTTAGTGACTAGACTCAGGATGCCAGAAAGACTGTATTTGACCTGCTCTGGCGTCAAACCATGGTTCACAATGTAGAAAAAGCCATGGTTTGTCATCGCATCCCGAGCCTCTGCTGCGAGGGAGATGCGCCCCGCAGGTGTCGCAGCAGCCGCAAGATCTATAATAGGGAGGTCTGCATAGTCCACTGGCGTGCGTAGTCAGTCAAATCCTCATCATTCTACGCGCTGACTCTGAGCTCTAAAACGCACATGCAGCCTGGGTGCTTGGTGCAGGAACATAGTGTGGGGTCTCTGGTAAAGTAGTCATTGCAGGAAACAAGAGCTTCTTGGGTAACCGCAGTCATGTGGACGTCCTTTGGAACAATTCACAGACGACATGACGCCATTCATGGCCATGCAGGGCATGTGTCCGCTGCCTAAAAATTGGTGAGCATTCTCATGGTTGTATTCTTGTTCATACCAATGCAGTGTACATAGTAAATACGACAAGGGCAAACTGGGGATGTACGGAAAATTCGAGGGACACAAACACTAGATTCCAGATACAAACACACGAACATTGTATATTGTATATTAGTACACATACCAACATCACCAGAGGATACAGATTACAAGAAACCAGATGGTATGATACAATTGTGGATGACAAGTCGTACGAAGGAGTAGATGATGATGAAACGGTGTGTGAGTGTACCATGAACAATGTAGAAGAGCCGAAAATGTTCGTGTTAAACAATACAAAACTGTGCAAGGAATAGAATTGGATAAAAAATAATAGGAGCAAGAGAAAATGAGCAAAGTTGCAGACCACAATTGGGGTCACGAAGGCGCCATCAGTTCGGAGTGAAGTTATCTATCTTACAACCAGAGCCAAAGACAGCGAGAATATCCAATAATCAGACAACAGATTGATATCCTGAGAGATGTGAAGAGTGCAATAACCTATGGAAAAGGAGAGAATGTAAGAATATATAACGGATGACTTGAGGTATGCGTAGGTCATGATAATTGGGCGTTAGTTTGCAGTGGGCTTGAATTTGTGGGCTTTGCGTCCCATGGAGCAGGCACACGGGCCACGTCGGCTAAATTCTGGTCCGCACGAGCGTCGTTTAATCGGTCATGGTGATTCATCGCCATCCGTGCGCGGCACCGCACAAGGCGCAGCTTGGTCCGCTTAATCCCTGTAAACATTATCAGTCATAAGGACTAGTACAACGATGGCGCAAACATACACGTGGAAATAGTTTCACGGTCTTCGTCCATGTACGGATTGCCGGTTTGTAAAAGGTCATCTTGAAGAGCGTATAAGCACCATAAGGATTCCTCATACAACTTCTCGCATTCATCTGGCGTTGTCATTTGGTCCAACAGCTCCTTACGAGCAGCAGTTCGACTCTACAGTGCATGTCATATCATCAGATATAAAGAAACCTAGCAGCAAGTTCGTACTCACCAGTACCAGTGCCCGATCATAAACCAGCTGGTCCAGCCAGCTCTTCGGCCCATCATATGTAGCGGGAAGCCAAGTTTTCACCAACGTCGCCCTTTCATTACACTTTATAAAGTGCTCTTTGAACCAGTTGAGGGCTAAACAATGATGAGCTTGGGAAATATGCCTGGGAGAGAATAGCAGGACGGACCATCGTCAAAGCCTTCACTAACTATGAAGTTCCCATCCGGATGCCTCATCTTCATATGTTCCTGAAAACGGCGTAGCTTATCAATGCCCTTCTGTGAAAATGACATCAGGAGCATATAAACCGCCACACATGTGACAGCGTTATATTCCGCTTCCATGTCTGCATGCTTGCGCCGCCGAGCATGTTTCTCTGGTTCACCTTCCCGTTTTTCGAACTTTGCAGGATCCGGGAGTGGCTCTACACACAGAGATCTTAACCTCCAAGTCATGCACATGGTCTATCATGCACTTACTCTGAGGGATAGCTTTAACATACTCGTACATCTCGTCTGCCCAATGTGTGAGCACATCCGTCTTCTGCGCTAATTCTTCTAGCGACGCGAGTAGTTCATCCTCTAGCGGGTCGCGCTCCACATCTGTGTCCAGTGGAATGATCTGTGGACGTCGGGGAGAAGAAGGGGTGCTTGTCGGGGTAGGCTCTGCAGATGAGCCCCGTGACCGCCCTGACGATGAATGCCAGAATAAGTTTTTCTTAGCAAGGCTCAGGGCACGGCCTAAAGCATTGGATGCTGCCCGCGAGGCCAGACTGGATGGGGAGGAAGATAGAGGAGGTGGAGCTGCTATCGGGGGAGGAGGAAACGTGATAGTAATGCCGTTAGGGGACTTCTCATTGTCGCCAGTGCCATTGTCGGTTAATGGTGCAATGGGGTATTCTGGGGTATAATCAAAAGTCGAGGGCGAAGGACGATCATGAAGAGGCCGACGAGGCTGAATTTCTGAGCTAGGGTGAGCAGTGAATTTCACTTAGTAACTGTTTGATCTCACCATCGACAGCTTTGGTAAACTCTACCGCTCTGGTGTCTCCTACGAGGACATATTCACGCCGGAGGTTCCCATCTTCTTCCGTCTCACCCGGTATATACGATCCATCGGAGGCACCTCGATGATCTTGCCTCTGAGGCTTACCTTGGTAGGACAAAGGCCTGTTGTATGTTTTCGGGCTATAATATGATTAGATATACATACATAGGAAGTAAAATCCACAGACCTGTACTTGTTTCCCTCCGCTCCCTGCGCCATCCCATTAGCATCTCCGACATTAGAAGGTCGCCGGAAGTTGAATTTGCTCGGTGGGATCATAGCATTGGGATCGAGTACCTCGGGAGGTATAATCTTATGGTGCTCTGGGGTGGGCGGTCGACCATTCCATGCCGTAGAAGATGAGACGAGTGGTTCAGGCAATGACTCTTGTGGCCGAGGAAACTTGGATTTGGCAAGGGCTGTACTCCCAAAGAAATCTTCAAAACTCGCCCTCTCAGCAGGAATTCGTTTGAGTAGAGCGCGTATAAGAGTCTTAATATCCAATGGGACTGGTAAGTCAGCACTTCCACCACCTCCATTCTTTCCCGCCAGTGAGTTAGGATCTTCATCTGGAAACTTGATGCCCTTTGAGTGCTCGATCTTCTTGAGAAGTTCAATGTGGTTCTGTGCGCGAAACGGTGCCTTTCCCACTGCCATTTCGTATAACACCGCGCCAACTGACCAAAGATCAGCCTTTGCGTCGTATTTCTCGTAGCGCAGTATTTCGGGTGCCATGTATAGTCTATCATAGTTTGTGGGCATATAAACTGGAACATTGTATCAATACTCACGGTGATCCACAAAGCGTCTCCGCCATCATAGCATTGGGCAATGACCGTGCAAACCCGAAATCCGCAACCTTGAGAATTGGAACACTCAGCGGATGCCCTCTCGCAAGTTCCTCCGGAGACGCAGGGTTCAGTAACAAGTTCTGTATGAGTCAGCAACAGTTTAGGGACGAAGGCGAGCAGCATACCTGAGGCTTTATATCGCGATGTATCAGGTTACGATGGCGCAAAAACTTGAGAGCGCGAGCTAATGACTATCAGAGCCGGCTAAACATTGGGGGGGAACCTTATCTCACCTAGTTGGCGCAGAAAGCTGCGCACCGCTATCTCGTCAAGCCCCCCTGTCCGCGGATGTGAATAGTACTGAGGAGCAGCACCCGGACTCGGAATGTACTCCAGCCCCTCTACGCGGCCGCGTTTCTTGATGTAATTGGTGAGATCCCCTCCCGCACAGTACTCCATAATAAGATAAATGTGCCTTTCGGCGCGCTATCACGGTGTGAGCATCTCGTCTAGTATCAAC
The DNA here is from genome assembly GCA_028532985.1 of Stropharia rugosoannulata. Taxonomy (NCBI): domain Eukaryota; kingdom Fungi; phylum Basidiomycota; class Agaricomycetes; order Agaricales; family Strophariaceae; genus Stropharia; species Stropharia rugosoannulata. Next base: position 763,654 of record JANCIK010000013.1, on the reverse strand, counting down.
TGCGCAATCATACCACGATATCTATGAGCCTTGTGATATGCCGGTGTGAGAGAGACTTCAGGATTTGTATTTCACTTTGCAGGTTCTCGAAGAGCTTCGTCTTAAGGCTGTCGAGCTTGACTGCTTTGATAGCTACTTCATGCCGTGTAGTCTAAGTCCCCTGTCAGGTTAATGAGACCTTACGTATATATAGACACGTACTTCATGATACCCCTTGTACACCGTGGCGAAACTCCCCTTCCCGATATCAGATACTATGATGTAGGGGCGGGCATCGTCGTCTTCGTTAGTCTTGCTCGTATTCGGCGTTCTTTTGAAGCCTGAGACTGCCTGGGACATCGTTTACCCTAGCTGTGCTTTCTGGGCACTCCAGCTGCGGGGTTTTATGAGCAGTTTGAAAGAAATTGCGTGTTGGATGGACGGTGGTAGCGGTAAGGAACAGCGGCCGAATTAAGCAGCATTACAGGCTCGTGCTGCTGACAAATACGATTCACAGGTTGGGGCTATGCTCGGCATCAGCAAAAGGTGACAGTCTATATAAGGGTTATTGAAGAGTGCATATAAGTTATGCGCTTCAAATTATTGAAGACAGACGTATCTTATTCATCAAGTTATGCAGGCGTTCAGTTTCTTAGCTTGGCATTGAAATCAACAGCATGTAAAATTGAAGGCCAAATGACGTTCTTTGGACGGTATGCGGCAGAGACGCCGTCATCAGACATCTGTAAAACGGTAGCCGAAGGGTTGCCGAGGTGTTAGGATTTTTATCGACTTTTAGCACTTTTAGCACTGCGTTAGCAGATCACTACTTAGCGACGTTGCCTACCCTGGTAGATGCTGATACCCGACTCTCGCCTATTAAGCGAAGCGAGACTAAACCAGCTTTGAACACCATGATTGCACAAGAGGTTAAGTAATCAGAGTCGCAACAAGATTGTTGATTAGATATATGTAGCGAAGAGATAAAAAGTAGCTACTGGTACGAGAGTATGGAATGGAAGTTCTCTTTATTTGAAAAATAGTTCAAGTAGAAGGTATCCCCCTCCAACGAGTTGTCGCAGTCCAACAGTGGATCTGCATGCAAACCATGTTTCGGAACCAGCTCAACCACCTGACGGATCCGATCCAATGGGACAATATCTCCCATTCGTCCGCCATTAGCCCGTTTGTGTCTATGCACCAGAAACATATCAATTCCAGGAGCTGGTGTGTAGACATTGATATTGTCCTCATCGGGAGCAGTGTGCTCAGCTGCGAACTTGAAGAACTCGCCGTAGACAAGGCAAGGGGGACAAGAAGCATTCGAGTCAGTGTTGGGTAGAACAGGTTGCAGAATCACTCGGATTTGAATGACACGACATCCTGAGATGGGAAATTAGTATTTGAAATGAAAATGAGAGAGACAGGATTTTTACTCACCTCCAGAAATGGCAAACGTACGATTTCCACTATCTCCAGACACAAGAACAGTGTTGCACCGGCCAAAGGGAAGTTGGGGTGGATTAGGAGGAAGGGCCTGTACGGTCTGATGGGGTGCAATGATGCGAGAATCTTGGAAAGAACGATGTTGAATTCGAAGGTTCTGCCAGACGTGGAAGGTGTTGGTGGGCAGTACACAATCGGCTGCACTTCGCCTCTGCCCAGATCGATCTGCATAGGAGAGGTGGCTAAAGTAGTCACCAAGGGCGCCGCGGAGGTCAGGAATGTTGTATGTGCTTGCAATTGTGTCGACAGAGAGGGCCTTGATGTGGGGATTCACGTTTAGGTAAATTGCTGTCATTTCATCATCGGAAACAAGACTCGTCCGCTTTCCAAAGAAGTTCGTCTTCACCTGGAACCGTTTGGTGCTGACAGCCTCTTCCTGTGGGAGTACACGTGAGAGCCATGTTTGCTCCGGGTAGTGGTCAGCCATGTCGTTGGTCTCGGACATGATGTCATTGAGTAGACTTGCTTGGTTGGATGTGAGGGCTGCGAAAAGTCCGAAGTTGGTCATCTTCTCGACGCGGTCCATGTACCGGACACATTGACCATGAAAATTGCGACGATTGGACATTCTATAGGGTGTCTTGACATGTGTAATGTGGCATCGTTCGGTAACGTCTGAAGTCCATTGGTACGGAGCTCCAAGCAAACGTGCACTGCGGGTGATGATTTGTAGCATCTCGAGTTTTGGAATTCGGAAGTGGTTGATAGGTCCATTCTTGCCTCGTCGCCCACCTGCCGCAATGATGGCACCCTTGTACCAATGGAATTCGCGGAGGGCTTCAGAAAGCGCATGGAGTGTCTCTTCGTAGAAGATTAGATTTTGAGACTGAAAGATGAAGTCGAGAAGTGAACGGATTGCACACATAACAGAGGGACTGACACCACCATTAATTGCAGCAACGAAGACCTTCTCGAGCTCTCGGTACTCTCGTCCTGTCACTTGTTTCAACCCAGAGACTCCCTGGGCCCAATGGCGAACTCCGACTCGGGGCTGGATACACCTAAGACGGGCATCAAGCTCTGGACCGGTCATGATATTGGTCGCCCACTTCACGATGTGGTCCCAGAAAAATTTGTGTAATCCATGAAGGGGGTCGTGGGTCAGGAAGACGGACGGACAAGCATCACCCCAGTCTCTCCAAAATGGGCACTCGACACCGCTTAATCCCCGCTGCTGACATGCCCTCCAAAATGGCTCGAGTGCACGGCCAGCATCAATGGCATTGGTATTAGGAACTGGTGGGTATTCTTCAAGAACTGCTTGGATTGCGTTGAGGGTGAGCTGCCGAGTGCGAGGAGGGTGCGCAATGTCATCGCCAAATTGTTGGAGGTGTGCGATAGTGACCGGCGATTGGTTCCCAGCAACGCAAGCAAGAAGCTGTTGCTTGGGGTAGTCGGCAATCCAGGCAGCCAAGGGCGTGTGCACCATACGGATACGTCCCGAGGCATCAGACATTTCCTCGCCCATTCGTTCGGCAATCTTGAGGGGTGCCAGGACAATATCGAGACAGAAGTGATAGAGACGAGCTTTGAGAATAGCTTGTTCGTGGTCTGTAACATCGGAAAATTTGACGATGGGCAGGTATGCAATTAGAGCAAAGGCGCGCGAGGTGGCTTTCATGCGAACTCCGGCATCAATGTTGGCAAGGGAAAGCAGGACAGGATGCATCTCCCTATTGCCTGTTCCTATGGTTAACGGCGTCTTGTCGGATGCGAGGATAATTCCAACAAATGTATGACCAGGCTTCAACCAACTCTATATTCGATTTATGAGAACGAGACATTATTTTAAAAAAATTCGACGCACCTGCATCAGAAAATCCTGATTTTGCTATGGCACTATGTAGAGGGGGGGATTTGCTATGGCACTATAAGCTGCTATGGGCTACTATAAGGTGCTATACAGATGCCCTATAGCAAGCCATAGCAGCTTATAGCATCATAGCAAATCCCCCCCCTTGCATAGTGCCATAGCAAAATCAGGATTTACTGATGTGGTACTCCCATGCGAAATTCCCACTCATGAACTCGCCGTAGATGCGATCATTTGGATGAGAATGAGCATAGAGGCGATATGGGTTATGCTCCAAACAGGAGGAAAAAATAGGGTTCCGAAATAAGTCTCTGACGACTTCAAGAGGATTTCGCCAATAAAGTACAATGGGCGTCTTGCTTTTATAACCTGCAGGTATGTTGATTGTTTGGTGTTGCCATTGAGGTACCGCCGGTAGTATCTCAATACGACCACGTATATCACGAGCCGATTTAACAGAGAGTGGGTTCCGTTTCACCTAAAAGAAAAATAAGCAATATTTATAAGAAAGAAATGATTTTCGTACATATGCTAGCCGAAGAAATGCGTTGATTTGTTGTTGTGTAAGTGAGGCATCTGTCATCCATTTCACCAGCTCCCATTCGGCTTTGCTGGCGAAGGGATAATAGGGATTGTCCTCGCGACTGGTTGCAAATCGATCATCATGGATAGATTGTAGAAGATTTTTGCTGCCAGGTGCATAATGGGCACGGTTTGGATGGTATACTTTGAAAAAGATGCTGGGATCATCTGTTGGTGCACTTGGAGATGTCGGTGTGGTTTCGCTAAGGGCCGGATACACAAAATCATTTGGTGGGTTGATTTGAGACCAGGAAATAGGCTCAGTGTCGTCGAGATCCTCTAGGGGGTCTAAAAATTAAAATATTTTAGATAAGGCCCCTTCAAACACGGAGAAGGATCCAAATACCTTCGTAATCCACATCCTCTTCACTATCATCACTATTGCTAGCGTTATTGTCGAGATCCAGTCCAACATTCTTAAGAGAGTGGAAGAGCATTCCGCATTGAAGATGTGGATCATTGAGATGGGCCAGGAGGGCTTCGGGCGAAGGGAAGACGAGAGCGCATGAACTAGGACACGGGTAGTACATGGGGTCGACAATCATGCCCGCAGAGGCTGAGTACATTATATACCTGGTAGCGTGAAGAAGATTGATGAAGTATCAGATACTATTTAAACCGATAAGTATCAGTGCACTTACACAAATTAGATTCAAAGATCGACAGTGTTCTCTGCCGCTCTTGGGCAGTACTAATTACCCGTTTATTTGTTGGGAAAGCAGGCGTCTTCTAGAAGCTGTGCTAGACCCATTCCGATTGAAAACGAGGCGTCAATAATGATACACTGAATAGATATATTTTAGTATTTACCAAGGCTTACCGGGCGCCCCGACAACTACCCATGTCCATATCATAGTACCCCAGCTCTCAGATTGGCCAGTTGGGGAATCACAGGTGAGCAGGGCCGTGAAGTCGTCTTGGGCAGCAGGGTGTGGGCCACAGATGGTCGAGGCTGTACATGGTGTCAGTGATGGCACTTGTCGCCGTACCACAATGCAGCAGCAGGACAGAAAACATTGTAAGTGGTTGACATTTAATTTTAGACAGTCAGATAAATACATGTGGCTTGTTCTATTTCTCGCTCACCTTGTGGCACGTCAAGCATTCCAGCCCTGGAAGAAATCGACAACCAAACTGTCGTTGTACGATACACCCAGACGTGGAAAGTATTTCCTGGGACTGGTCGATAAAATAGCTTGGGCGGCACCCGAGCCATAAGGGATTGATTGGGGCGGGCTGCGGCGACGCGATGTCGTACTGCGCGGAGCGAGAACGTTACCACGACGCTCGTAGTGCCCTTCCCGATGGCGATCTTCCGAAACACACCGTACTTCTGCGTGAGGCTCATGGCGCTGTCGTCCGCGTCCGAGTCCGACTTTCTCAACGAGGTCGAGCACTGAGAGTTCATGCGGTTTAGCTTCGGTCTGCAAGCGAGCAGGTCCTGCAGCGTAATCTTGTGCGAACTCTCATTGTTGTTCAAGTGCATCAATGTGGACTGCTTTGCGGGTGATGCTGCTATGGTTGGGAATTCCGCGGCCTTACTTGTGCAGCACTCGCGCCCCGCGGGAGCAAAGAAAGGAGGCGGTGGCATGAACTTGCCTCCTAATGTGCGGCTCAGCGGCTGGCTGATAGGTCTGCTCGGCGGCGCACTGTTTTCGGGTGACGTTGCTGCCAACGAATGGACGAGGCTCTTCGACGCAGATGCTGTGGGCCTGAACAATGAGGTGGTGGATACCGTCGAGAGTGAGCCCTCCTTCAGCCTCTCGAGCTGCTTAAGGTTGTCGTATATAGCTGGGCTGCTTCGCGCCGGTGAGGAGCGAATCGGGTGGGGGGAAGGGGTGGTTCATGGGGCTGGATGCAGGTGCAAGTGTCGCGCCAGCTGGGGCAAGCCCGGAAGTGACGATTTTGGAGCTTGAATGGGCGATGTTGAGCGAGGTGGCAAGACGGCGGGATATGTCGGCTTGCGATGGTGTTTCGGTGCCCTCGCCATCGCCGTCTAGCTGCACGGTCTCTCCTGTAGATACGCGGATATGACCACTGTTCCAAAGAAAAAGGCAGATATGTGACATATGTCGACGTTTCACTAGGCTTGTGTCGGCTTTTCGATTTTAAGATCACGTTTAATATAGTCACATGTCATTCGCGCGCGTCGTTGGTTGTAACTAATGATATTCCCTATTAACAAACCTCGAGATTGCTATGACCTCCATTGTGCAGTCCACTTCGCAATTTTCTTGGACGTCTACGCAAGGAAGGACTGCCATACGCGATATCATTCAGGCAAGGTTCCCACAGTGGTCATCCGGCCCCCGGGATTCTCAAGTCGACTGCTGGGCTCATATTCTCTCTCACACGCCGACCATTCTCATTGCTTTGACAGGCTGGGGCAAAACGGCTGCTTTCTGCATTGGTTGTCACCCCTCTGATAGAGTTGGGCCATGCTCATGTGAGTAATACCATAGTCCTGCGAGCCACTGAGCCATCTGACACTGCTATGGGCACGCGAAATGAACACTCTTGGTGTCCGTGCTGTCTCGTTGAGTAATGAGACGCTTTTAGCGGCCAGATTAGAAGGTCGGGACCTGCTTAAAGAGATCCATCAATGCCAATGGTCCGTGGTCATCAGGAAAATGACTTTTGTCCCCAGGGGCTTTGTATCTCCCTGGCACTGCCTTAGAGATCCTAAGGCAGCCAGGGCGTGCAAAGCAGCCAGGGCCCTTAGGTGCACTCAGGGCAAGGTCCCTCCGCAAACAAGCAAGTACAACTTTCTCAGGGCAATCCAAAGCATGTCAAGGCAGTACAGGATGCACCAAATCAACCTTGTATTACTGATAAAGCATTCCAAAGGGAGGTGTAAGCAAATCTTAGGGTACTTATGAAGCAAAAAAATGCTTCTATGATGTGTCTAAGGTGACTGAAAAAAGTGTTAAGGAGCATATACACAAACTTACATCCTTTAAATATTGCCTCAGGAACATGCAGAAGTCTATTGTCACTGCCTTGGGAGAGAAATTATTTGCTAGATATAAACCTTGGGTAAACTAAGATATGATTAATTCCACCCTAGGACAATTGAAATGTATATTTTAAGCTAGATAGGTGCTTTAGAGAAAGGCTTCATGTATGTGCTAATATTTCCCAGGCCCCAGGCTATGCAGTATCAGGAAATATCATTATTCAATTATAAATAGTATAGCAAGAAATTAAAAAAGCGCCAGGCCATTATCAACAAGCGTATCCAATTCAGCACCGACAACACCACTGATGTCCTCCACATTCTCACCCATATCACTATCCAGAAGAGCACCAATGTTGCAAGATTTACTAATAGAGATATAATCAGTATATGAAGTAAAGAGAAAATAACACTACGAACGCAATAGACTTGAAGAAGGATGCTTCATATGCATCAGTCCATTTTGGTGATTTCTTCACCAAACCTGCCCATGTTCGTTGATGATACCGGTAGCTGAAAGTAAAGAAAGGATTAAAAAAAGGGTTATAAATAATATACAGAAACTATACCGGGTACGTATTTGAAGCTCCTTGAAATGAGTTTGACATTCAATACCAGTCTTGTATTCACCAATACTATGTTCAATCTGCTCTTGTATTAGTAAGATGAACCAAAGAAGTGAAGAAAGCTTACTGCAGCGACGATAAGAAACACAGTGGATAAAGGAATTATACCCTCCTTTGCCATACGTGTAGCGGTTCCGATGTCAGCCCTAGCCTTCGCGGTATTGAACCAGATGGCCTGGATAAGCTCTTTAATGAGAGGGTTTCCAAAGGGTTTCACATTGTTGAAAGTTTTCTCCTGTATAAAAAACAGGTTAGATAATATTGTAGTTGGAAGGTATGAAATACCTTGATGTTAAGATCACCGTAAATAAAGTGAGATGCCTCCAGGAGCCACTCAACGTTCTTACTGACGGAATCGCCACTCAAATTGTAGTGGCCGACGACACGCTGTCGAGCTTTGGCGATGATGGTGTTGAAGAGGGCCCCTTTTCCATATGCAACCTACAACAAGATTAGAATAGTGATTACATTCTAGAAAGAACGTACATAGGTGAGGAGGTTTGACCTCATAACTTGATGAGAGAAGCTTGATATGGTCTTCAGACCCTTCCTTGCGGCAGGCTGAGCAGAGAGGGCGACGTGATTGGGGGCCTCATTAATGATTTTCCAGATCCAGTCAGCCTTGCCGGGATCGGCGTCGAGAACCCAGTCGCCGAAGCAAACGTGAGAGCGGATGAGATTCTTGCCGCTATCTGCTAAGATGGCAATATCAGCAGGGAAGTCGGTACGCTTGACTTTACCTCCTGGGGTGGACTCTTGGTGTAAAGATGCAGCCCTTCTGGTACTCTTCTTAGATGGTGTATAATCAAACTCAAACTGTATAATAGAGTATATGTTAGTTTAATGAAAATGATTAACAAAAAGGACGACGTTACTCCATTATCTTCCATAGCAATAGCAGATGCATCTTTCTCTTCATCGTTGTCGTCTTCCAAGTTATTGTCGGAATCTGAATTGTCGGCCTGCTTCTCTCTGTTCTGCATACCCGTCTCATTGTCGGAATCATTGTTGTCGTCAGAGTTGTTATTGGTCTTGTTTGGGATTGAGTCTTCAAGACTATCTGCAAAAGCGGCTTCGTCGTCACTGAGGTGGAGGGGGTTCGAGTTCTCGTCAGGAGGGTCAAGGGATTGGTCATCTGCATTGTCGCCGTTCTCATTCTCTGTCTGTAGCAATGCAGCAGCACGTTGCTGACTTGCTATAAATGTTACAATATATATTAGCCATAAGCAGTATATTAGTATTAGGGCATACTGGGTTCTTCGACAGCTGCCGGCTTCTCTTTAGATTTCTTACGGCCTTCTTTTGATAATTGCTTTTGATATTCAAGAACCTTCTTCATTAAGGCGAGATCACACGGTGGCTCGGGTGCATTCTTCTGACGTTTGGAATTGTTGCCGGCAGATGTACTGCCCTTTCTCTTTGAACTGCCAGAAGACTTGGAAGAGGAGGAGGCAGAGGGGGTAGCAGAAGCAGCTGCCTGTTTACGTGTTGTAATAGCCATTGTAGGGGGTGGTAAGAAGCAAAGCAAAGTAACGTCGTGGCAGTCAAGTCAAAAGGAAATTAAGAAAGTATATATTTAAGTCAGATTATATAATCTACTAGATACCAATATTAGGATCATTACTATTCGACGTATAAGTATGCATAAACTCATTATTTTCCCATCCATTCCTGTCCTTTACCCATGCAAGACCTTGTTTGTCAGAATGAAGAACAAGAGAAGCTCTGTACCCTTTAAAGTGCATATTGAAATGACTAATGCGAGCAGATGGAAAGATAACAGCGTCGCCAGAATTCAGGTCAAGAACAAGTCCTGGTTCAAATAAACAGAGTTCACCTCCTTCACCATCGTAGATAGGTAGAACAAGACATATATCTTGATCACCATGGTCACGGTGGATTCTGGTGGTTACATTGAGGTTGACAACAAATCCACCAAAGGGGTAAACAGGCGACATGTCGCTGCATGGAAGAATGTCGACAAACTGACTAAGTTCAGTAAACTTCTCAGGAAGTAGGGAAAAAAGCTATGATAGTAAGACTAATCAGACAAGGGAAAGATATATAATTGACGTACTCACCTGGGCACTAAGCCATTCAAAAACAGGCTTGAATATTTCTTGCATACTAAGATACTGATCAGAGTGCTTCTTGAGTTCGTTACTTTGCCTGGGTACATTCTGACACGTGTTTGTTTTCTTCCTACCGTCCTTGACAAGAGTTGTAGGATCGGCGTCAGCTGGTGCACCATCACCCTATAAATTTATCAGTATAAAGGGAAAAAATATAAGAAAACACGTACGCGGTTTGAAAATCTGTTGTAATAGCTAAAGTGAATAGAGCTAAAAGTATGAGCGACGCCTTCAGCTTCTGAATCTGTATACTTCAGAGAAGGGAATACAGTTTGTAGCTGGGATAAAAGAGTGGATCGCAAATGTACCGGCATAGTGGGAATTACCAGTACCAGCAGCTCATCGGACTTATCATTGATACGTAGTATTTTTCTACACAAAATTATAAGTAAGTGTAGTACCCAAAACCAAAAGAAGTAGAACTTACGTATTCAAAAATGCACTGGATAGGCGTATATACTTTCCATCATTGCCCCTTTTCCCAGTTTGCAACTGGTCTTGAATCTGGAAAATTATTAGAATAGTCATAACAGTAGAAGAGAAACAAACATACCTTCATCGTAAAGTCGTGTATATCAGTACACTCCACTGCTGTCTTGGCCTTTCTCCTTTGCATATCTGTGTATCTGGTCCTCTTTTCCTTACTGTTATCACCATCCCTATACCGTATCTTTGTGTTATGCTGCAAAGTAGGATTGAAGTTGGTAGTAATGGTGATAAGATCAGGATGGCTAGGAGCGGGAGTAGGCGCAAGTGCCAGAAGAGGCGAGGAAAAGCGAGTTGGAGTAGGTGATGCTGACCTGGCTCTTGTCATAGATGAACGCTGACTAGGAGATGGAGTGGGATACATGAATTCACGCAAATGTCGAGGGCGGTGAGGAGTGATAGGTAATCCGTATCCAGATGAAGGAATGACGGAATTTGTAACGTCACCAAGAGGGAATCGTATCCCGTGTGCCGGAGAAGAGCATGAAGCCCATGCTTCCCAGTCTCGGTTTAGCACAAATGCACTACATAGAGAGCATCAGTACCTAGAACCGCCATATAAATTGTTACAACTTACTTTACAATATACAATTGGTTAAGAATTGTATCAGTGACAGCAAGGTCAGTACAGTCAACGTCACTGCTAACCAGGAAGGATTTGAGAAAATCTGCAGGGAAAAACATATTCAGCTTTAATGGATATGCTTTACGCATATATGCTATGGCAGGGATTATTGTCTTTTTGATAATATCAGAATTTGGATCTATAGTAATGGAGGAGTTGGAATAATAACAGTGAATGCATATTATAAGGACGTACCGTCAGCGGGGAATCGCAATGCCCTACTAACCCGCACGCATGTATCACCGGACCAATTGCGGATTCTGGGACGGACGCCTGCACCTGCCATTAAAATCAATATGTAAAAAGAGCCTTAGATACCAATGTTAATGAACGTCACATAGCAATAAGTTAAATTCTCACCTCCTCCAGCTAAAAAGCAGCATGCTGTTCCGTCAGCAAGGTAGCGTCGCAGAGAGCTTGGCTTTTCTCCTCCATTATTTGCTATTAGGGTAAATAGAGCTGTCTGGGACAGTGAGCCAGGTTCATGCCGGTATCTGATAGATGATTCAAATTAGTCTGATAGAGATGCTAAAATTAAATGAAGGACTCACCGATTAAAGAGGCACGCAAATTGCATGCAGTTCAGAAAGTAGGAAAGATGAACCATGGTATTAGCCTCGTCGATACGTGAACATATGAAGGATTGATTTCTCATGGCTTCCATGAGGTGATTAGCCGACAGAGACAAGGGGAATGTAGATTTGATGACGGTTGGAGGTAAAGCGTCTATTCCTCCATTCATAATATTGTCGAGAAGGCGCTGAGGGGTTTGAGAGAGAGAGCCTGAGTCAGCAGGAGAGAGACAGTAAGAGGCCTGGGCAGCAAGCAAAGACAGGAAGGTTTCGCCAGGAGGGCCCAATGCTTGCTCCTCAGCAATCCCAACTCTTGAAGCTTGGGAGTATAGGGCTCGACGATGCTGTAAGTCCACGCTATCCTCTTCCGGATCAATGGTGTAAAGGCCTTCTTGATCCAAATCTGCAATTTGATAAAGGCCGGGTTGATCGAGATCTGCAAGATTGGGATTATGCTGCTCCGCCTGATCGTCATTCACAAAGTAATTTGCAAGAGCATTGACAGCACCGTGATTTTGATTAATGACTTGAATATCCTCTCCTCCTCTATTGCACTCCCATGGAATGCGTACATAACCTCTTCCTCTTCCCCTTCCACCCCCTCCTCCTCCTCCTCCTCCTCCACCACCACCTCTTCCTCCTCCCCCTCCACCACCTCCTCCTCCTCTCCCTTCACCCCCTCCTCTCCCTCTCCCTCCTCCACCCCCTCCACCCCCACCCCCATCACCTCTTCCTCTTGCTCCTCCATTAGGATTATAGCCTAGGTCCATTGCCCATGCCCTAACCTCTGATGCTGTAGGGCTTGCCGGTGGTTCATTTGCATCTTGTGGAGGAGCTGGATCTGGTGTCATATTCATTACATCACCAGGTGCTCCTGGGTCCTAGAAGAGAACAATAAACTTTGATCAGATTTGGCACGAATGTCGTTAAGATATTTATGACACACCGTAAAGTGACAGCTTCTGCTAGCCGTAATGCAAATAGATGTTTGCCGTTCTGGAAAGCTGCCAGAACTACATGAGATAGCCGACTGAAGCTTTGACACCAAGTGAATGTTCTCCCATGACGTTTCAGAACCGGCCTGAGCAAGGTTTGTTGCCAGCAAAGAATTGATAATGATTTGAAGTTCTCTTTCAGATAGTGCGAGAACTGCAGCCATACTAGCAGGTCCTGACTAAGAAGGAATCAGAGAAGATGGAAATGCAGAGAATGCAGAGAGGACACGCGAGGGTGAGCAAGACAAATGCAAGAGTGAAACCAGGTGAGTGGCAAGAAGAGATTTGAACCGCTTAATTAAGCGGCAAACTGCGTGAAGAAATATTGATCTCTGATCTTCATTGATTCTTCACAAGAATTGCGGGTTAAACATATATGTAAGTATCAATTATTATTTCAAATTTACAGTACAGACAAATTGAGTACTACAGTATGTTGTCGTCACTGCCGTTGTTATCCCCTAGACCCCGGGACTTGGAGGAAAGTAGTTGTCGACCTTGAAGAAGAGGGAGGTGACAGAGGCAGGAATGATGTCGGCAGCCCACTGATTAATGAGCTTATCCAGCTGCGAGGCAGAGTTCGGTAGTGGGGTGATGGTCGTCATCATTAGTCCAGCTGGGGCCAGTAGTGTTGAAGGAGCATGTACTTTGATGATGGAGAAATCATGGATTGTGTTGCCGTTGGCTCCTCCAATGGAGGGGTTTCAAGCAGTGCGATACAACCCCGAAGTTGGGCGCCCTGCATCTCCTTCTCCTCCTCTAGCTGGCCACGCTGTTGCCCCATCTTCTCATGTACTATTCCCCGTGCACACCGAGTCCAATCAGTGAGTCCAATCAGTTAACGTCGAGACAAGGGCAAACACAACGCACCATGGCCATCCTATGCCACCCTTCAAAGACCCCATCTTCGAGAACATCACGCACGTCGATGCGCAAGGTAGATTCATATGCAGTTTCTTTGTATGGCCGAAGTCCGCTGCTGTGGAAGAGATGTGAATAGCGAGGGCTGGTTTGGTCGGGATGGTAGAATTGGGGCATGGGAAGCAATTGCTCAGATCTGCAAAAATCCTCGATCAGTAACTCCCAGAAGATAGTTTGACACTTACATAGATAGACCCACAGGACTCCCAAGCAAGGTGGGAAAAGTCATCCAAGCTGGATGACTTTTCCCACCTTGGCTGTAAACAAAACGCGTCGCGTCGTGTTGAAGGTATACGGTCGTGTCCAAGTCATGTCTGAAGAAATATACAAGCTGAGTTTCAATCAAGCCGTACCTCACGTGAAAACCCCGGGGACTAGGCAGAGCCGCTCAAATCGGGTGCTGGAACATGGGGGACGACGGGCGGTCGGAGAAGGGCTGGAAGCCCTGTGGGGGCCATGGCTGCTGTTGCAACTGCGGTTCGGGCATGGGTATGTATTGGTCCGCCTGGTACGTGATAGGCCTCTGTCCCGTCGTCAGTTTCAGAAGACTCTGTGCTGAGAGGGCGGCGTCCCTGTGCTGGAATACGAATTAATTAGTAAAAGATGTTCAAGTAGCTGAAAACGTCTCAAGACTACCTTGCATCTGCAACCCGTGAAGGGCATCGCCCAGATGATGGTCAACCCGCGCAAGTACCCCGCGTATTTCAGACTGGCGATCATCTCTCTCCAACGATTCATTCAAACCACGCATAGAACGCATAAGCTCGCGCTGCTGTTCCACAGTCGCCAATTGGGCTAAACAATTCTCCTAGAGCAAACATTAGACACACGAAGTCTGAGCAAAAAATGTTACAAAACGAACTCTCAAATTTCCATCAGCGAATCAAATAGAGGTGGAAGCTGAATTTGCATCTAGAAAGAAGATCAGCATCTCGTGAATTCACTACAGATCAAGTATGACTTACAGGAGCAGGTGGCATGGGAATATACGGTGCACTAACCCTCTGTCCTTGCTGGGAAAGCCTATACCAACTTTTTCCAACGCGATCACCCTCTGCACCAAGTGTAGACAGTGCGCTGTCAGTTACCGACTCCGTGCGGTCCGTCATAGGTGCGTTAGGCATAGTACGCACAGTTGGCGGGGTTGCAGGTGCTGGCGGTGGCGGTGGAGGCGCCTCGACTACAGGCGCAGGCGACGGCGGGAGCGGTCGTTCCACGTATTGTATTTCACCTGCCTCTGCGCGCTCAGCCTCTGGCAGGGCCGGGGCAGCCACTGGCGCCTGCATGACCACGATCGGTGCAGGAGTCGGTGCCGGAGCCGGCGCGGGAGCTTCAACGGGCGCCGCGATAACAACAGGGGCCACCGGTGTTCTAGGACGATGCAAGTACTCGGCAAGGTCCCTCAGCTCGTCTCGCAGTGCCCGAACGTTATTTGCGATATCCTGACTTTCCACGCCGCGTGTAGTGTCATAGTTGTGCAGCTGGTCAGCCAAGCGGTCGATGTTGCGCGAAAGGTCGCGCTCTGTAACTTCGCTAAGTGACGGCACTGTGCGCAGACTTGACTTTACTGTATCTCCGCTTCCTTGAGGCGTTGCGATGCTAACCCTAAGAGACGCTTCGGGGGTGATGTCTTTACTTAAGTCATCGCTAGGAGGAAGAGAAGGCTAGACTAACTTCAGGATACAAACATTAAAATAGAGAGATAATGAAAGACTTACAGATGACGGTACGGATGGTTCAGTCGACAGCTCTGACATTGTCTCTGCCTCAGGAATCGTCTCAGGCTCAACTTCCGGTATCAGATCCAACGACACTTCCCACGCAGGCTCTTCCCACTGCTGCCTTGGCTCATCAAAGTCAACCAACGAATGCGAATCGAACACCAACGATCGAAGTGAAGACTGCGACATGTAAGAAGTAGTCGAGTACATCGACAGCGTTCGGCCCAGCGAACTCGACTCCTCTGAGAGAACCGACTCAGAAGCGAACGTCAGGCTCGTCGGGGTGAGCTCATCAGACACAGAGGATATAGACGGCGGAAGTTGGGGCACGGGCGTCAGAGGTAGAAGGGGCGAGAGCTCCGTCTCAGCCTCCAATTCAGATGCTGTTGTTCCTGGGATCGTGAGTATGCCGCCAATGGACGTGCGGAACGTGTTCCCTATTCGCGTAACGTTATGGACAGGGTATTGGAAGAGAGTCCTGTGTAAAACGGTGATATACGTGATAGGAAGCATTGAAGACTGGATGAGACAAAAAGCGGCTATCCACGGGACATTCGACCTCTCTGAAGCAGAAATAGCGTAAGTATGACAGACGACACATTTGGTAAGTACGGTCTTACTCGTGCAAATCTTTCATGAGCTGGAGAAGCTCGGCGTAAGTTATACTTGCATGCAATGACGGCTCTCGTAGCGCATGCAGTAATGTAATCGTGAAGGGGCTGTATGCACTATCACGTAAGCCTGGTTGTAAGGTGTATCTGGTTGGGTATTTATCTGGAAGGCAAGCTTTGACGAAGATAAGATCATTGATTTTCTGGCTCTGCGAAGTTGAGTTTTCACGATCTTCAGCTGCGAGATTGAGATGCTCGTGCGTAGTAGCGGTGAATCCGCAGTCTTGGATAATAACCTGACAAGTGGTGATGTGACGTTAAGGCCAAGTAATAATGCTATATCAAGTAAAATTAACATACCGCATTCGCACCACAGGTGTCAACGATACTTTGCAGTTGTAACGAAAGCGTTCTGTCGGACAACGGGAACACCTGCTCGAATGGGTTATAGTCATAGGGTATAATGACCTGCGCGGATTCCAATTGCTCGTCCTCCGAAAAAGACACCTGATAACCGACGCCAGAGAAGTAGAAAAGGACTTGGTCTCCCGGACTGATGTAGATGTTTTCCCGTATAGCTTGAAAAGAAGAAATGATACTCGCGCGTGTTGCCATTTCGTTGCGTAAGACTGTAACTTGACGAGCTGGTGTCTTGAGATCATCTATCAGATAGGCAGCAAAGGCGTTGGCGTCATCAACACATCCCGGAATGTCCGGAATAGTCCAACTCTTATAGGAATCAATGCCGACGATTATGGCGAAAACAGTGCATGGACGCCTATCAAACATAAGAATAAGAATTATATGCAGAACCCATTGTAACGTTACTCACTGTAGTCTGCGAAGAGCAGTGTCGAGCATATCATAGCGCTTATGCTGTTTTAAAGAAAATGACTCAAGAGCAGCCTTATGATCTTCAGACGCAGACACAGACTTTGTGTCGCCCTCGGAGGGAGGTGTTATGGTCTTCTTATCAAGCCCAGAGGAAGAGTTCGTCCCATGTTTAGAGGAAGGTTGTTCATCAGGCACAGTAGGGATGGACTCAGACGCGGGAACAGACTGGTCAACAAGGGCAGAGACAGAGAGAGACGTTTGATTGGTCCCGGAGATCAAACCTGCACCAATGGTAGGTTTACCGAACAAATTGACGATTTCCTGTAGCATCTTCTCCAGTAGACAGTAGAAATAAATGCGTTGGGGAGAGGTCTCAAACGCTGAAAGGCCTTGTATAAAAGTCTTCAAGACGTCGCCGTTGTCATCCTGCTTCACATGATTGGCATCCCATTCTCTCCATACCGCTGTAATCAGATTGTCCAGTGCGATTGGCTGAGCAGACAGAAAGCCGACCGGGTTCTATAGATGGGAACATAAATTTTATCACGCTGAATTACTATGAAGATCTTACCGCTTGAAGTTAATGTCTGCAGAGCGTGTAGATCCGCTTCTGATGGATCCCATTGACCATTTTCTGTAGAAGAGATTCGCGATAGAATTTCTGCAGCCTGAGTATAGGGATCTTTTTCCACAAGTCTGCTTATATTGTTCCAGTCGTGGCAAAGAGGAGGAGCCTTGGGTTTGGGAAGGTGAACCGCTAGGCCTGAAGATAGAAGTCTCGAACGACACCTCTGGCTCGTCATGCAAGACCATAGACCGCGTCGAAAGCGATGGATGAAGGGTTGAAGACTCATATGAAACATCGGCCGGGGCAGCCCACCTGCGCGGAGCTGGTGGTGCGAGCGAAGACGAAGACTGGGTGGACGTAACAGCAGGAGAAACAGACTTGGATTGGGTAAGAGACGCGGCGCACTCTGGCTCATCAGGCAATTCAGGCAGAGGCGGCAAGGGAGGGGACTCGGTTGATGCTAGAGACACAGGTGAAGAAGACGGTTCGCCGGGTGGGGTGGGCGTCAACGAAGGTAACAAGGACTTGTGTTCAGGAGGTCCAACATCGATGAGGCGGGCAAGCTTGGCAAAAGAGAAGATCGGTCCAAAGGCGGACCAACAGGGGCCTCACCCGCAGGCGGCGAAGGCGGCAAGCTAGGAAGAAGTGAAGACCTCTTAGAAGGCGGAAGCGGAGGCAGGACCGTCTCAGCAGGCTCTACAGAGCGTGGGGCCGACGAGAGCGATGGCAAGCGGGGCAAGTGGTGGCAGAACCGTCTCTGCAGGCTCTACAGGCCCGTCGACAGATTCAGCAGTGAGATAGTCTGACCATAGCCTTCATGTTCTCAATCTCTGTGTTGACATCTTGAAAGCAGTCAGCATAATTTTGCTGTTAAAGTAAATATATTCTTGAACGTACAGAGGATAGGCCTGCCGCCCCAAACGTTACCCAATTTGTCGACGGTGTATAGTTTGTTATAGGCGTTGCGCGGATCATTGATGAGCGAGAATGAATCAAGAGGCTATGCAATATCCATGTCAGCCGGAGTTGACTCTCCAAAATAACAAAAGAACGGACGGAGAAAGGCTTGCTAGCGAATTGCTCGAAGAAATCCTTGGGAGAACCCTCCCAGTGGCCGACCTTGTGCTCCGTGTCCTCATACTCCCAGACGAACCGCTTGTTGGGGTTCGGGGGAACACCCAGCGTTGCGGTCATGATGCCATAAACCTCTTTGATTAACTCTTCCTTCTTCGCTCGAAGAGTGGCAACGACCGTTTGCTCCTTGACATGAGAGCCCCGGAGAGTGTCGGCCAATGTCCTGAGAATAAGAGCATGTTCACGGAGCTTAGTCTTCAGGATAGCGTTGAGGGGAGCTGAGAGCGAGGAGTGCGTGGACTCGGGATACACAGACTGGGGTACGATACCGTAGGCCTCGATCAGGTTGACGACCATGTCCCACTGGCCGCCGTCGCTGATGAGGTCGCCAGAGAGATGGCTGATGAGACGATCATCAATGGGAAGCTCAGAGTTCTCAATCATGAGTTCAAGGTAGTAGTTTGACTTGTTGAGCTTGTCCCAGAAGAAGAGGTACGACTGTAGAGGCCTTAGAAGTGGTCATTAATCATGCAGGATTGACGTACTTGAGAGAGCTGGAATTCTTTAAGCTTCAGTCGCCTCATGATCCCATAGCGTAGAACATTGGTAGTTGCAAACAGCCAGCACCGGCCGCTGCTCCTCTGGTTTGTGATAGGTCCGGTCTTGAAGTCGATGCTGTGGTTGAAGAGGTGCTGTTCCTTGATCTTCGACGTGCGGGTCTTGAGGACGTCGCGCATGTCGCACTGCGAGAAGACTGTGCGTGCAAGCTGTACCTTAGGATTGTTGGACGCTGCAGCCTCCCAGGACGCAACATGACCAAGCGTCAGCGAGCCAGTGCTGGACAGAGGGGTGGCGACGGCCAGCGCGTCAAGTGAGTTGGTTACTTCCATGTATTCATCCTTCTCGTCGAAAGTGGACTTGATGGGAGAAGGAATGCGCGAGGATGGTTGATTGCCCATATGCAAAGGAGAGGAGAGGATCGAGACGGCCAGCGTCGTAGATGCGTAAGCTTAAGAGGCTTATCGACAGACGTACCGCATGAATTCGGCTGATAGCAATAAAAATAGATTATTTTTACCCCTTAGCAGATAAGACGGCTCTACTTCCGCTGTACGGGAACCAGCACGGCGCAACACATTGCTCTTTTTATCGAGTTCGTTCACACATTGCAGAGGGTATTGCAGATCATGCAATAGATAGGCTCAAAAGGCCCGGGCTAAACAGAGAACATGGGTTTTGAGTATCCAATTCTCTTCTTCAATGCGCTCTTGTTCCAAACGCGCTCGCTGTAAGTACGTCATCAGCCATACTGCCCGTAACAAAGTATTTCGTGATATACTCACTTTCAATGCCTCCGCGCGCTCCTTCTCCTCTTGTCGTCTCTGCCTAGCAGCGTCGAGCCTTGCCTGCGTCTCAGCCTCGAATTGCCGTTGATTGGACAGGTGCTCTTCAGCTTTACGAAGCAAACTCTCTCCGTACTTCCGTCGGTGTCCTGCAATCTCGCGATCATAGGGTACGACCGACGACTTATCCGCAGCTAGGGAGGCGAACAGTCTGAAAAGTGCCGATTAGCGTTATACTATGTGTGAGAATAAAAAGGCGCACTTTTGAGCATGCGCAGCAGAGTCAATGACGTTCTGCAAGTCCTTGAGTGTACGCTTAGAGACTTTGAGAGAGAACAACAGTTCGGCAGATTTTTGCTGGATCATAGCAATGTTGTAAAGAGTGGCTTTGTCGTTCGGATGTATATGCAGAGCCTAAATAATTGTTAAGTTTAACAGTAAACTGTGTAATAAAGAGCATCACTTACGGTCTGGGCGTATTTAAGCGCATTCTTGATTGCGACATACGACTGATCCTTCATGGCTTTGGCGTACCATGATCTGCAGAGACAAAGAAGGACCGACACATTCTGGCCATTGTAAAATCGCTCTGAAGCAGTCTCATACTAGAATTAAAAGGCCTCAGGAATAATGGCGCGCATTAATATCGAGTCACTTACACTCTCAATGGCACGGTCAAATTCATCCCTAGCATAGTAACAATGGCCGATGTTAAAGTAAACACTTCCATCGTTGATAGACTCCCGGACTTTAGCGAAGATGTCTAGCGCCTCCCGTGCATTCTGCAAGCGCTTCATAGCCTCTTCCGAGCCTGGCAGTCGCGTTGGAGCAACCGACCCAAGTGAGTCTTCTGCAGTTATGATAGCAAGGCCCTGAGCAGCAAATGCACACATAGGATCCAGCTGAAGAGCTTTGTCGTAGAATTCAGCAGACCTCTGGAATCCCCTTTTCTTCTCTTCCAGTGCCTTGGAACTTGTGTCCCTATTCTCCCGCGACTGTTGATATTGTATCCAAGCGGCGGCGCATAGTGAATAGACATCATGTTTGTCGTGATCTTTGAGTGTAGTGAAGACGAACTCTTTGGCGACCTTTGGGGAGCCGCTGTGGATAAGGAAGTATGTGTAGAATGCGCGCAGGTTGAGATTGCTATTTTGAGAAGCCAGAGACTGTTTTAACAGATCGTGAGCATCGTTTAATCAATTCGATTTTGTTAGCATATGCGCTTGACAAATTTTTGCTGTAAGGTACTAAGTAAAATCATCAAACAAGTGGAAGGACGTGGCATACCGTCAACATATTCAGAATGTCGAGACAGCAATTTATCATATGCTTCTTTCGCCATGTTCTCTGCTCCTTGGTCTTCGTATACACGCGCGAGGTTGTAGAGCAGGGTCGTAGCAAGTCCTTCCACTGCATTCGGGTTCAGAGTGCCAGTGGTTACCAAAGCATTCTCATACATGGTCTGCGCTTCTGCTAGCCGACCTTCCAGATGGTGGCGAGGTCATAACCATGTCCATGAGCGCACTTGAGAGAGCGCACTTGAGATCGTCACCAGCGAAGCTCCAAATAGCAAGTTTCCAGGCGCGCCGCGGGCGCGTGTAACAGCAGATTTGAACTTCTCATCCAAGTCTGCAAGCAATCCCGTTCTTCTTAGCGAATTGCCCCTGCGTGGAGTGATAACGCGCGAGTCCCCGGAATACACTATCCTTTATCATTGTTGTAGGACCTATGACCTGAAAGTCGCCTAGGCTTGCCGTCCTGGATGCGGAAGATATTGTTAGTGTACCACAGAGGGGCAGTACGTGAGGTACTTGCTTACCATGCTTCAAGTTGGTCCCCATAGTCCAAAGGAAGGTGGGAAAAGCCGTCCACTCTGGACGGCTTTTCCCACCCTCCTTCTACACAAAACGCGTCGCGTCTAGGTCGCGTCGCGCTGAGTTTCAATATTCAATGTCCGGTGCCGGTCCTAGACCGTGGATTTGTTGTGACATGGCGGGATCAAGCTGAGATCATTATACTATCTCAAAGGCACACCGGGTCTGTCGCCAATGGCTCGGAGAAGGCAAGGAAGCACACATTACATGAATGCGAAGAGCTTGGCATCAAGGTTAGAATTTCTCATTACATTGTTGTCGATGCTCATGGATTGTAGAACTTTGATCCGCTCGGTATTCACACCGGAAACTCGATTGTCATCGCTCCTTCGGTGACTCTCTCTGATGCAGACGACAACATGCTGCGCACAACTGCAATCAACCTAATCCGTCATCTTGGCATGGTTAGTGAATGTAACATTCAGTACGCGCTCAACCCAACTTCGAAGGAATACTGCATTATTGAGGTTAGCAAATTAGCGCCACTAAATAAAGCGCATATATTTATTCATATGCATTGAACAGATCAATGTGTGTCTATTGTGTTTGTCTGCGCTTGCTTTGAAGACGACCGGTTGTTCTCTTGCTTTCATCGCCGCGAAACTCGGCCTAGGAATGCCGCTCAATGAGATAAAAACTCGGAAAACTCGGTCACCAAGGTCACTTCTGCTTGCTTCAAGCCCAGCTTGGACTGTGTTGTCATGAAGATCCCCCCCCTGGGATCTCAAGAAGTTCAGCAGAGTCAGCCATTTGCTGAGCTCGAGCATGAGAGTGTCGGTGTCAGGTGAGGTGATGCGCATGGGGCACACCTTCGAGGAGATGATTCAGAAGGCTATCCGTGCTATTGACGGTCAGTTCTCTGGGTTTGCAAAGGTGCGCTTTTATTTGCTTATTTCTATGCGCCTACGAGGTCTAGTGCTTTACACTATAGAATGACTTCATTGAGGACATGGATATGGAACTCGAGAATCCGACGTACAAGTGCATCAAATGGTTCTTGAACAAGCTGTACAACCTTTCTTATTGGAGAAGAGCCTATCGTATGTTCATTTTTATTAGTACTTTTTTATTGGTCTAATGCATAATGAAGGACTTGCACTATCTCCAATATTTCCATTACCCACTGTCATGGTCAATTACAACCCCAAAACTGTCAGCACGTACTATGACGGAGCAGAGAGGCCCTACTTTGAAAACATCAGTGTCAAGACCATCTTGGACATCTACAATGTGGAGAGCTCACGCAGTGTTATTTCTTCCTATGCAAGATGCAAGGACAAGTGCCCAACAACATTGCCCTGCTGCTCTACCGACAGAACGTCAAGATCTACGGTACCTCCCCTGAGATGATCGACATGGCTGAGAACAGGTACAAGTTCTCTTGCCTGCTCGACAAGATTGACGTCGATCAGCCTCTGCAGAAGGAGCTCTCCATCTTCAAAGAGGCTTCCCAGTTCTGCGACAAGGTCGGCTATCCTGTGCTTGTCCGTCTGTCCATTGTATGTCCTTTCTGGCGTTGGTGAATTACCTCACTGAATTACCTCACTCAGGCCGCAGAGGTTTCCCGCGACCACCCTGTTGTTATCTACAAGTACATTGAGCAGGCGAAGGAGATCGAGATGGACGCTGTTGCAAAGGACGGGAGTGCAGGGTTGGTAGCAAAATCTATTAAGTCTGTGCTTGTACTATTGCGCCTGCCAAATCTGACCGGGAATACTAATACTACTACTCTTGGTCTACCACTGTTGAATATGATTAAATAACAGTACTTGTAGTAGAATAGTGCGAATGGATATTGGTACTTGAAAAAGAAACAGGCCCTGTATCAATAGTTTCCCAAGCTGGAATCTGAGCTCTGTTAAGGATATCTGTGTCGAGTAATTAGGACGCCACTGCATATGGGAGTTGAGTCTAGAAGACCGTCGAGGCTGATCACTAAGGTTATTAGTAGTAACGGCAACGTGACGCTGCCTGACTTGACGACAAAACCGGTATGTTGCTGTTGCCAGAACAAGTATGTTTGAAATAAAGACCGCCACTCCAACCTAGTATTGTTTATACAATGTCAGGATACATGTAGACCATGAGAGAAGTACGCTGGCAGGACACTGCTTACCTGAATAATTCCAGAGAAGTTTATAGCCCATAATGTTGCATGCTTCACGACAAAGACATTATGGACAATACTGGCTGCCATTGTAAATACGTGGCAAGAAAATGCCACAAACAGAAGGTAGAAGTGCCCTTTCCATAAGCAGTATCGGATTTGAAAAACCATATATAGAGGAGCAAGTAGAAGCCACATGTCAGCGGTGAAATCAACTGTATCAGATGTCAGTTATCTCCTGACACATTCTAGTTTCCAATACACGTACAGACAAGGATGTGTACTCCAGTAAACCATGGCATATTAGCTTGACCATAATAGGCATTTTCAACAAGAATCGAGATGAAGAAGATTACAAAAATTCTGGAGGCCAGAGATGAGAGGTTGTACAGGCTCCCTGGACTCAAAAGACGTGTAAGCGTGAGCGACATTGCCAAACGTGTAAACCTTTAGAAGATGAACATAAGTATACATGCCAATTCCCAAATACACTTATAATATATAGACGCACCATAGTGTGGACGTGGAGGTCACAAGTACAAGCCACTGTAAAACGGAAATGGCAGCGGAAGAAGACGCTTGGCTTGTGGTATTCAGAACAGAGCCAATGAGAAGTATAGTAATGCTGATAGATGCCAGTAGTGATAGAAGATCGTCATGGCCTAGTTTGCAAATGTGGGTACGGTGGCTCAGACGAACAATACATGCAAAAAGAGCAAGGCTTAGTAGAGCCCAGCCTCCGACTAATACAATCCATATTCAGTATTAGTGTAGTAAAGCTTGATATTACATACTGGTAGATTTTCTATGTGCAGCTTCAATGTAAATCATGAATCAAGATATAGGTAACAGGTTACAGAGAAGGAAGGTATTGGCTGTAGAGGAGTGGAGAGGAGCAAAGACGGCAGGTATTCAATTGTACACGTAAATTTGGGACTTGAATTTCCATATTAAGTTGGATCTTTCTTCAACTCATACGACATTGAACTTCAGACCATAGCCCACTGCTATCATACTTGATTCCTCTCCATGAACATGGCAACTCCTTCCAGTACACCTGTAACTGCCAATTTTTCTGGTAGTCCAGCTACCAGTACTTCGACAAGTCTTATTTCAGTTGTTCTTGGCACGACAGAAGCAGAAGTGCATCACCCCCTCGTTCAGTACAATGGCGTTAGTTTGGACGAAAGAATATATGTATGTAAGAGTAAATTCACTAGAACTCTTGATTTACTCAATTGTTCTCTAGAACCTTCTTATCACCCAAGAGGAACTTATCAGAAGTCTGCGCGACGAAATAATTACCATTAAAATGGAGGTGGCAAGATTGGAAACCGAATTGGCATCTCAGCGAGGAAATAGTCCACAGCATCAGCGTCATTCTGGCATTGACAGAGAAGCCACAGTTATAATACCCCAACGCCCACTTCGTCGTGAGGGTGCCATCTTCTTTTGATCCTATAAATATTATGTAGTATCCATACTTTGCTTTTATAATAATATTTCAAAATTGCTTTGCTATGCTTACGGAGGGCTATGAAGAACGTGATATATGCATGATATTGTTTATAATTCAATGTGAGAAAAATCATCCAAATGGGATGATTTTTCTCACATTGAATTATAAACAATATTATGCATATATCACGTTCTTCATAGCCCTCCTAATCACTCCCACTATGGTCTTTCTTCTGTATGTCGCACCAAAGAGCAGTGGTTGAAAGGTACGCATTTGCATAATTTGGGTTGAGCTATTCTTATTAATGATATTATATAGGTCTACTACCTAATATTGAATTCTCATTACATCGTCAACATATTTGCTTTTGATAGAAGCATTGTAATGGTCAGGGGATCTATACGGTCCTGAGAGCATCCTAAATATAATTGGTATGTGATTTTCCTATTGGCAAATTGCCATAAGTTGCTAATGTATTATTGTTATCTGCAGACAATTTGCGCTTTCTATATCATGTGGGAATGGAGCTGTCGCAAGGCTGTTGAGGGTTCTCAGATAACCTAATCGTATGCTCTTTGGCTGTTCCGTACCCCCTTCTTTGTTCTACTATCAATTTGAATCATCTTTGCCGTTACTTCTGATGCCTCAGTTAAACTTGAATAATGGACTTAACTTTCAGCTTGCTCAAGACGCCATTCCAGAATGCCCTGCTTGTTCAAAAACCTTCACCACAAGCAAAGGACTCAATTCTCATCTATCGATGGCGCGCTCATGCAAGTGGTACCGTAAAGGGAAGAATGCTGATCTTGTACGCTATACAGTCCAGGCAACACCAGACTTTACCCCTGCTGCTCAACAATCATCGGCATCTTTCCTTTCCTCAGACAGCAATATTGAGGATATGAATATTGAATGGCCACCCCCATTTATTGATGACAATGATGGCGATAGTGACATAGACCCAGATCAAGATATAGAAAGAGACGACTTCATCCTCTTACCACAACCTGGGCCTGGTCCAGCAACCATGGCTGCACGACGGTCAAACAAACACATTGTACTGGACGACGATGATGATTCCCGCTATAGACTGAAGCATCCTACAGCAGGCAGGATTGTTACACAGCATGTTGATGCTGACAGTGATGGCGACTGTCCCATGGGTGACGATACAGCTTCCAGCAATCCCTACCATCCCTTCTCATCTGAAACAGACTGGAGTATAGCTCAATGGGCAGTTAAGAATGCACCTGGACATAAAGCATTTGACCGGTTCTTGGAAATTCCTGGGGTACGTCTTATTTCACCCTCATAGATACTAGATGGCTAATATACTACAGGTAGTGGAGAAACTAGGTTTATCCTTTCACAATACAAGGGCTTTGCACCAGAAAATTGATGCTATGCCGGAACGTGGAGGTGAATGGATAACAAAGAACATACGCTTCCATGACCTCCCAGACCAGAAATTCACGGTACGCTTCCGCGACCCCATCAAGGCCATCCAGAGCCTGTGGTCTAGCCCTTCCAACTCTGAGCATCTTGTTTACGCACCTGAGAAAGTCTACTCCGACAATAGCAAATCATCCCGTATTTTTTCTGAGATGTGGACAGGAAAGTGGTGGCATGCAGTACAGGTATGTCAAAGCAATATACATCAGAGCTACTAGATACTTATAATCATATAGAGCAAGCTACCAGAAGGCTCAACTGTAGCTCCAGTAATTATCGCCACAGACAAAACTCAGCTAACTCAGTTCTCTGGCGGTAAAAGTGCATATCCTGTCTACTTGACAATAGGAAACCTGCCAAAAGGGATACGTCGGCGTCCATCAAGACATGCTGCTATACTTATAGCATACCTTTCTGTCGACAAGCTCAATAGGTCTGGCATGACCAACCTTGAGCTACGTTCACGGGGCCAACGACTCTTCCACACCTCCATGCGCATTGTTCTCGACTCTCTTCGGCAGGCTGGTATTGACGGTGTTGAAATGCAGAGCAGTAATGGTGACATCCGTCGCGTCCACCCTATTCTTGCCTGCTACGTGGCAGACTACCCAGAGCAGTGTTTAGTTACTTGCTCAAAATATGGTACCTGTCCCAAGTGCCGTTGCTCAGCTGATAATCTCAACAGTCCAGCACCCTCTGAGAAGCGTACAAGAACATGGACTGAAGGTGTTATACGGGACGCCAAAGAAGCATCAGGTGGAGGTCTGAATGCATTTCACAAGGAATGTATGGCGCATGACGTGGCTGGCGGTACTTTCACACCTTTCTGGGAAGGGTTTCCTCTCACTGACATTCATACGTCTATCACTCCTGATGTCCTGCACCAGCTGTACCAAGGCATATTCAAGCACCTTGTTTCCTGGTGTCAAAGCTGTGTAGGAACAAAAGAGTTGGATCAGCGTATACGTGCCTTACCTCTGGGATACGGCCTCAAGCGCTTCAAGAATGGAATCTCAGCCTTGTCGCAGATATCTGGCAGTGAGCGTAAGAACATGGCTAAGATCCTTCTTGGCTGTCTTGTCGACATCTTGCCGTCAGCATGCATCAAGGCAGTCAAAGGCCTCTTGGACTTTATATATCTTGCTCAATACCCAACTCATAGTACAGAGACTCTGGATTATCTTAAGCAGTCGCTTGCTGAGTTTCATAAATACAAAAACATCTTTATCCAGCTGCAATGCCGGTCTGACCTGGACCTCCCAAAACTTCATTCTCTTCTCCATTATGTCGATTCTATAGAGATGTTTGGCACAACTGACAATTACAACACTGAGATGTTTGAACGTCTTCATATTGATTTTGCTAAACGTGGTTGGAGGGCAACAAATCAAAGAGACGAATTCCCGCAAATGATCAATTGGTTAAGCCGTCAGGAGAAGGCTACTATCTTTGAGGCTACTTTACGTTTAAGAATTCCTATTCCCCCCACTATACCACAGTCAGATACACTGCCAAAGAGGCAGATCTCAATTGCCAAATATCCTAATTACGCAAACAGGCCTATATCTCTTATTGAAACCTTACACAAAGCTCCATTCTTTGAATTACACTTCAAGCGCTATCTAAACAGCTTTCTCAACCCCTCTTTGCCAAATCAGCAACTGGGCTTTGCACCACTTCCTATTAACTATGTCAATACCTACAACATGTTCCGCTTTCATCCATTGTCAATCCAAGACGATGACGAAGACAATAATGACATAATCAGAGCTATACCTACTTCACAATCTCTTCCCCATGGACGCTTTGATACTGTAATTGTTCTTGATAATGAATCTGCAGAGGCAACAGGAATGGAAGGTACGTAGAATGTTGGAAAGCTAGTCAAGTATATCTATTGACCAATACATATGCAGGAACACGGGTTGGAAGAATCAAAGTCATTTTCACTCTGCCGTCACATATTCATGGTCCTGGTTTTCAAACACAAGCACCCAGTATATGGCCAAAAGAGCCATTAGCTTATATTGAATGGTATACACGTACAGCACCAGCGCCAGATCAAACTCACGGAATGTACAGAATATCCAAAGCCACTGACAGTCATGGAAGGATACAAGGTGATATCATACCACTTTCAAGAATTAGACAAGGTTGCATGCTATTTCCAGTCTTTAAAGATCACCAAGGAGACCTAGTTTCAAATTCCTGGCAGTACGATAATATCTTGGATAAGTGTGACACATTTTTTATCAATAACTGGCTTAGTCACTATGCATACCAGACTATATACTAGTTATAACTCCTGTACATATGTTTATAATCATTCCAGTTATGTATATCTATATAATGTATGTGTCTAGAGGTTCAGAGCAATCCAGGGTATTTCAGAGATACACAGGGCAACCTATGACATCCTAAAGTAGTTAATGATCCCATCAACTGATGATATAAATAAACTGTCCTAAAGTGTCCTTAGATCAAAAGTGTTTTTCGTGATGGTGCTGCTGTCTGCGGAACGCCTGATCTCGCCGGAAGTGGAATCAATAATCCGGGATAAGACTTTTCGACATAATCTTGTGCTGCTTGGGATCGACGAGGCACACGTCCTGGTTCCTTGGGGCAAGGACTTCAGGCAAGCCTATTACCAGACGGCTGCACTTCATAAACGGCTACCTCCTCACACAACTCTTGTCGCCGTCACTGCAACTCTATCTAGCCGCGAACTCCTCTCTCTCACCACTGATCTTCAATTGAAACATGGTCAATACCATCTTATCCGGTTGTCATCTGAACGTCCTAATATTCGGACTATTGTCAAGAAGTTGACCACCACTCTCACGGGCTACAACTTCCCTGATATTGCTCCTTTCTTTTCTATGGGTAGAAAATCGGTTATCTACTGTCAAACTCTCGATCTTTGCCAGCGCGTCGCCTATTATGGGTGGACCTTGCGCGAAACTGCCAACCAGCAGCTCGACAACGTCCGGCTGTGGTCCTCTATAACGTCGGCCGACTGTAACAAGCGCACACTTCACCTCTTTGAAAATAGGCCGGAAACTACCACAATCGTTGCAACCATTGCTTTCGGCATGGGTATGAACGTACGGAACATTACAGACTCTGTCAACTTAGGTTTACCAGCAACACTTTCCGCACTGGTTCAATAAAATGGCCGTGCTGGTCGCGACCTCTCTACACCTGCCTGCAGATATACATTTGTTCAGCCCCCGATTGTTGATGCAGTCCGACATTCATTGGAGCCAGCCGTAGAGCATGTTAACCCGAGTACTAAGGCTGCTAAAACCGCTTCAGCGTTGACCGCACGGCACCAGAGAAGGCTTGTTGGAATGGAAGGAGCATTGCTCAAGCTTTTGACCAGTCACGTCAAGAGTGAATGCCTTATAGCTTCAATGAATGATTCTTTAAGCAATCCGGGGCCTATGGCAATGACAGACTGCCATAAAGCGACCCGTCCTTTTCCTTGCAGCAGCTGTCAACCGTTCTGGTCCAACCCATGTCCACGTCGCCCTCCAACTTCATCGCTGACATGCGAGCTTCCTCTCATACCACCACCACCACTGCAGTTTTTGTCCTCATCATGGCAATATGCTATACCACCCCTCACAAAGGCTCTCTGCGAGAATGCTGCCGTCTGGCTCGATAACTTTGCACAAACCAGATGGCTGATTAAGTCCGGCCCGGATGCTTGTCTTTTACCATACACATCTCTGTGGCAAGGCATATCTACGGCACTTGTTCTAGATAACTTTCACCTTATCCAATCTCGGGCCACAATATCTGACATTCTGCTGAATTGGCGATACGAGGCAGTTGATGGAGATGCACTTTTCGAGCTTGTTACGGTCTTACGTTCCAACTTTGGTAGTCACTTACAGACGACGAAGACCAGCAGGGCTCGGAAGGCTGCGGAGACTCGAGCTAAGAACAAAGGTACGTGCATTGTGTCATTTACGGATTACACTGCTTATGTTATGTGCTTAGAAAATAAAGAGAACACTGTGCCTGTGCCACCTACATCTGTTCCATTACCAGAGCCAGGCCCGGAAGTGTTACTCAAGCCCAAGCTCACCATTCGATTGCCAGCTCGTGTACTTCAGCCAACACAGGCTCAAGTTGAGCCTCCAATATCTTCAGTACTTTCAGGGACTAGAAATAAGCGGCCAAAAGTTAGTAATATAGCTATATTATCATCAACTACTAACCGGGGGCGATGGTGTAGATTTGACCATTGATAGATACCATTTCTTGCGGTGCAGTCCGACATTCTTGTAACTCTGTGCTTTCTCTGACCATGTTGACTTCGTCTTCTGTTTCATCCACATGCAGGTTGTCAAGGAAGCTTGCTCGAGTTACTGTACTGTTCCGATGCATGTTTGTGATGTTTGTTGTAATCAAACTCTTGGCCACGAATGTTTGAAGCTTGCCACCTTGAAGAATATCCACACCAGTTGCGAGATTGTCGTCACGAGCTTTATCCTGATTGCGGCCAGGCCTCCAGTAATGAACCTGTGCCTCTCGGAAGTGATTCATGATTACGCGAAGCTCGGTATCTATTCCTTCCTTTCCATGTTGCTTTCCGCGCCGCACTAATGTCACTTTCTCTTCCATTTCATCTTTTAGATAAAGGAAGTCATCAACATTTGGCGAGATAACCTCACGGTAGTATGGCTCTCTAAACTCCTTGCCCTTGTGCTGCGCGTGATCTTCCAGTAAGAAGTTAAAGTGTTCCTGCATAAGATCACCTTCAATGAATCGACCTTCTCTGCCCCTAATGTTGACCACCCAATTTAACATTATGGCGACAGAGGTGCAATTTTGGTGCGGCGTGTCTTCGGAATCTGCTGTTTGGCGATACGGGCCTTCAAGTCATCTAAATTGCTTTGATAGATCGAGAGCTTTGGGACATAGGTAATCAGCACCTGCAAGAAATGAATAGCCGCGACGAGATCAAGATGTGAGCTATTAATATCATCGAGTATGGTCTGCAATGTAAGTTGCTTCCTTTCTTGTAAAAGCTGTCGTTCAACAAAGGCCTCTAGATCAAAGGCTTTGGGATCGTAGTCTTGCATTTGAACAGCTGTTGCTGCCAGTCCGGTAATCATATGGCTCTCTCTTCCGATCCGTTGGTCGCGCGTACGAGCATATGTTTGAACATTATCAAATGGAACTAGGAAGTGCTGACCCTGCCCAATTGCATCTTGAAGCCAGGTCCGCTTGTCCTCAGACATGTGTCTAAGGGCATCATATACCGTACGCTGTGATATAGACAGCCCTAGGCGGCTGTCAACACGGTATAGAGTATTTGGTGCTTTGATAGCATATAGCCAGATTCCTCGGCAAAAAGGCCAGAAACTGGCACGGTTTGAACGGCAGAAAGTGAGTGTCATGATTGCCTGCGTTGTTACCTAGGAGTTCATTAAATATAGTCCGATTTGACTAGGAGTATGAAGGTTTCAAGACTGACCAGATTTTGTGGCCTGTATTTCCGTACCGCAACAATGTTTCCTGAAGTCTCATTGACATTGGCGTATGAAGAGAGAAGTTGGCTCATGATAGGTGCATGTTTATTGGCCAATTTTTGCAAGTCGGCCATATTGAAGCTACTGAGAGCACCCCATGTTGCCTGGCTGCTAACATCACGACCACCTTCTTTAGCATTTGCTCTCAAATGCAAACCATTTTCTCACTGAATCATCCGGTTTGCCTCTTTGCCTAGTTCCTGGGAGACCAATCTGACCGCCCAAGTTAGCATTGCAGGAGAGGCATGGTGTATATCTCCAGTTGGAATGTCAGAGACGTATACGCTTTCAGATCCTGGAGCAATATCATGGTCGTCTTTGCGGTAACTGGTGTCCATTGCATTTTCCCACATGCCCTCAAGCAGCTCGCCTGTATATGGCTTTGTTCCTCCGTTCAACATAGATGCAAGCGCTCGTTTATGTTTGAGTGTGCGATTAGCTGACGAGTCATTGAAGAAATGCTTCAGAAACATAGAGCAAGTCCAGTTTGCTTCGGCTATGTGGCCCAGAATATCATCAAGTTTTTCCGCAACTGTTGTAGCTGGTCGTGGGCCAGAAGAGCCTACTACTGCAGGCGACGAATCTGCCCGAGCTAGTAATGGATATGGACTTGGTCGAGCACCCGCACGCCTTCTTGCAGCAGCTGCTAAAGGTGTTTCATTCACCTGGGACTCACTTGGATAGTGCCGTAGCAACAAAGGCCTTTGGGCAGGAGTATTCGACGGGGATGAGCTTCTGAATGGGTCCGACATAATCTGTAGACAATCAAAATTGTATTTCTCTAGTAAAATACTGCTAAACGATGAGGAAGTACGCGAGACACCCCTATGCAGACAACCAGAGAATCGACCCACTCACCAAAAGGCCCGCAAATTGCGACAGACCTTATATCAACAGATCGACTGTCATCTGTTTATTTGGTCTGTGAAGGAGACTAATGTTTCACTGTGCTGGGCGAGCTGACTTAGAAAGAATTTGCGGACTGACGGTGTGGCAAACAGGCTTTCACGTGACTACCTTCTCTCGTTGTCGACTCGGAGGGATCCCACAGCTCAACTTCATCAACATTGACATCAACGTTTACTTTCCTGCAACTTGCCCATCCACTACTTATTACTAGCCAACACCCACCTCGAAAAGCCTCATTTCTTCACACTTCATGCCAACTGAGACAGTTGATAGTCCTGGTTCATTGCCTCCCGGATCTGCATCGTCCTCGGGTTCAGCTGAAGCAAGAAACCTTGGCCCGCCGTTGCTCTCACAAATCGAACCCAGTGACTACATCCATATTTTACCTTCAGGCCTCTTTCAGAGGTTAGGAAACAAAAATTCTCGGAAATATAGCTCAAGCAAGTCAGCGAAGAGGCCCAGTCATGTAAGATTATCCTTGTTTCTCTTATCTTTTGTTATAGTAATTTGTTTGACAACAGTACGATGCAGCCTACAAGCTCTTCGACAACCAGAAATATAGAAAGGCCCTTCACCTTGCCCAGGCGACTAGGCAGGCGCTGAACCTGGAAAGGCAGCTAGCCTTACAACAAGCCAAAGAAGCTGAATTGTTGATGGACATCCTAAATGCAGAAGCGGAAGCCACCCGTCTCAAGATTGAGGAGGCTGACCTTCAAGTTGGGATGGTACGAGCTCTTCTCAAGGCTAGAGGCATCAGAGATGACACTGGCAACAACGAGTCCCCCCCTATCCATGATACCACGAATCTTCTCAACTCCGAGGTGGAGTCGGAGTCGGAGTCAGATGAGGAGGCCGGTACGTCCGATAGAAACTCTATGCCCATATGCTATGCCAACTTGAAACCACATTCTCAGATCTGGCCTACTTTAATCTGGCGTCGGAACCTCCAACTCATGCCCTGACCGAAGCAGCTCTTCGCCAGCTGGATGAATTTGCAAAGTGAGAAACACCATTAATAATGTGAAGACAATGTGCAGGTCGGTAGTTTGTTATATATATATATTCATTTTCCAATCTTCCTTTAATTTATCAGGTGCTATTGTCGAATAACCAGCTTCTCATTCGGCGGTGCTTTGTATCCTGCCATTATTCTCCACCAATGGGGCCTCATGCACAATTTTAGGTAGCAATGTGTATCTGTATCTGTATCTCCTGTAAATATCTAGCCTATCTTTCTATCTTTACTATCTTATCACTTCCAACTGGCACTGTTCAACGTAAACGCCGTCTTTCCAAATTCTCACTGAACCTTCTCTATTTTTTCCTTTTCCTACTGACACTTACAGTTATCAAGACAAGCAAAACCTTCATCCTCATCCATATCCAACTTTCTGCGCCACTCAATGTCAGCTGCAAACGAAGGTTCGTACCACCAATCTTGTTTCATTCTACTCCGAGTCTCTAATGTATTACCCCCACCCACAGAATCTTCACAACCAAATACACGAAGGTCATCACGCATTAAAAACCCTGATGCTGCAATGACCCGGCAGACTTTGCTCAGTGATCTCATTTCTAAGCCAGGTCAGAGTCGTAGGAGACCAGCACCAGCACCAACAAGCGGAGAACGTGGCCAGGCTTTGGCCACCCAAAAGGTGGTCAATGATCATCAACCTGCTCTGTTCGTACTTCCTGATTGGTTCTCTCCCAAATATTTGCAGCGTTCTCGTACAAAGGGCAAGAATAAGGAACAAACCAGTGGAGTTGGAACATCCAGCATCCCACCCTTCATCCCAATACAATACAATGCACCGCCGCCACCAGCAATACCAGAATTCTCTCAAGGTAGAGATGTTTGTATTTTATGAGCTGTTAGCTTCTATTCTGATGTTTTCAAAGGTTCGGGCTCATATCCCAATGTTCAACATTACCAACAGCAACCCGAGTACCAGGTCTGTAGTTTAATTCATTTTACTTCCCTCATCGGCTCATGCCTTCCACGCAGAATCTTCAGAGGCAACTGCCCATCTCTAGTGGTACAAGCTCTCAAGTTGACGGCGGAGCTGGGGCCAGCAATTTCAATAACGAGGACAACGATGAGCACTGTTATGATGTAGAAGACGAAAACTTCTATGATCACGAAGGGGAAATAACAATACGACCTACTTCGTCCCTTGAGCTATTTCAACATGGTCTGGGTGAGTTGTTCTAGTAAATTATTGTAACTTACTTATGACTCCATATGAAATTGTTTTTTCATGTTTGATTACAGACGCTTTCTCCTCTGTCTATCCTGATCAACAACTTCAATCTCAAGGACCCAATTTTATACCCACACATCGTAAGGACCATTAGGCTGTCACTATCAAACTTTATTGATCTCTTCATTTTAGAGCTTTCATCACCCTCCACCACATCTTTTCAAGCCAATACAACAAATTTTTCTGAGCTCAGCCAGGTTGACAACCAGGTCCAGTTTAATGACCGCCTTCAGTTGATGCTACCGCATACTGGTGTTTACCCTTTTGGTACGTAGGCAATCCTATGTAGTTCTCACATTAATTATTTGCTTTAGAGCATGAGCAGTTTTCTCAGGGGCCTGCATCCTCGCAGCTTACA
Source organism: Stropharia rugosoannulata (assembly GCA_028532985.1). Classification (NCBI taxonomy): domain Eukaryota; kingdom Fungi; phylum Basidiomycota; class Agaricomycetes; order Agaricales; family Strophariaceae; genus Stropharia; species Stropharia rugosoannulata. The sequence continues at coordinate 728,347 of JANCIK010000013.1, read as the reverse complement.
CCTTTAGGGTCAACACCTTTGTGGCCATTGCGGCCTACATTGTTAGGCCCTAATACGTCTTTGGGGCTTACAGCCACATCCGGGCCTTCAAAGCATCCGAACGAGGCCACATCCATCCAAGATAATCCGTTGCGTTCATGGACACCTGACCCACTCCCCCCTAATTCAATTATCCAGCCGACACAAGGGGCCCGAACTTCGAACTCATCCTCAGCCCTATTTGCAGTATGTCTTCATTCTCTTTATCTGTGGTTGCTGCTTACATTTGTTGCTAGACCAGCGGTCACATAATGGATACCCTTAAAGAACATCAAGAGCGCCGTGGAAGGATTAGGGCCCCAGACCCTGACTACCTGGAAATGTTTTCTACTGACGCACTACCTGCTTTACGTGGTACATCAACAACTTCATCAACTCGCCCTCTATCTAGCACACAGTCTCGTCATCATGGTTCCCGTGCACTTTCTCGTGTACCCTCGCAGTACACAGATGCCTCAAGCACTGGGTGGTCACTTGCAAGCAGTATCACTACTCTAGCATCTGCCCCTGCTGAGCGGCGTACTGGCCCTGATGGACTGCTGCGTTCATTTCTTGTGCGAAAGGCTCGACGAACGCAAGCAGAGATGGGAAACCGCCCAAACACTGCTGGCCTCAACCCACATGAACGAACCGTCATAAAAGCTGCGCAAAAATTGATTGCTTTCACGGTATTAACACGCAATGCCTTTCCGAGCAGAGACGAGAAGCATCAGTTAGTGTTAGAGGCCTATGGAGAGGCCTTTATATACACTGGGCTATGTATGTCTTTTGTATTTTTTACGCTGATCCACTAAACCTAATCAATTTCATCAGATGAAGATGTAGACCGATTTCCATCAAAGTTTGCAACGCAGTCGGTAAGCAAATTTCATTTTTTAACCTAAAAGATTTCTTTTATCGGCAATATTTGGTACAGACAATCGCCACTTTCAACGTCATCCGGGGCACTCTCAAAAAGCTTTGTGATCGTCTTGTCCCCTTGCTTTACCGCCTTTACGATTCTAGCCCATCTGCTACAGAACAGTCAAAACATGTTTGAGAGCGGGTGGAGTTTCTGTTGCACAAAGGCAAATTTACTAAAGTAAGGACCAGTCTGTTCATATAAAATTCTGGCCCTAACGTGGACTACAGGATCGAAGTGCAGCCCAGGGAGGTGCTTATGCACATCCTGCTCTGTTTGAGATTACACGTGAATTTTGTTTTAATCCGAAAAATGGACTTGCCCGAGGACGTTGACAGGCCTGCGTTTACACCAAGGCTGTAAGAGACCACAGCGGGCGGTTTGGGCTGAAGTGTAAGGGCACAGCGGAACGGTGACTAGCCTGGTCAGCCGTCTCAGCGCTCAGCGCGTGTATCACAAATCTATCACGCATGTGCTCCGCGGACGCTTGTGTGGGGGTTCAGCGGACTGTACGGACCACAAGTACACAGTTGGAGTACCCGGAATAGTTGTCAGCGGAGCACATAACGGTTACTGTCGTCCCAGCGGAAGGCAGGAGTACAGCTGAGCGGAAAATATCAAAGGCGACGAGCAGGACTGTGTGTAGACGGCATCTCAAAAGGGGCTCAGCAGAACACATCACGAGGGCGAAATTTGCCTAAGTCCACTCGTCAGGTGACCGTGGCGCGCGCGCTGGAGCGTGTGATGCCCGAGGGAAGGCATAATGCACACAGCACAGACTCCGCTGGGGAACTTTGGCAGCGGTAACCAGATCTCAATAACCCAGAAGGAACCGCTCAGCGGAGTTCAATGGCGTCTCTCGGCGGAGGCTGGCAACACAACGAGGTCAGGTCGCGCTCAGCGGGGTAGTCATCAAAACGCCCAGCGGAGGCACATGCGCTCAGCGGACCTTTGGTCCGGCGTTGCTAGTATTTACTCTCCACCTAAATTAGTACACAGCGCGCGTCTATATAAACTTGTAATTGTAACTACGGAAATCAAGCAATTGTCTACCCACTAGATCTGTGTGTTGGGCTCCGTCCCAGACCGTCAGCGGGCTGTGTTTAGCTTTTGCTAGGGTCTTTACTGTGAAGTGTTTTGTGAATCATAGAAGTTTTGGATAGCTTCTGGCCACCGGGTCATTTGGAGAGCTCAGCGGGGAGTCAGTACAACCGTGTACGAAAACTCGCGCTGTAGTGTTTTTTGTGAATTAAGACTGCACCACCGGGTGAACGAGGTTCTGGATAGCCTCAGCAGAACAGGACTTTGGACAGTCCCAGCGGAACGACTTTGGATAGTCAGCGGAGCGAGGCACAATTGGGACTACCAGCTTGTGTGAGCACCTGCATCGGTCACCGGACCCCAAACCCACTCAGCGGAATAAGCCCCGCGGAGCCACCATCAAAACTATACATTACTATCGATACCCTGCACTCAGCAGAGGTTGCCCAGACATTAATCTGAGACTTCTAGAATTAAACCCCTCCTTAAAAACGAACTTGCAGGCACTGTACAGCGGACATCTGGACTGAACTTGCGAGACCCTTACACATCACAGTCCGCTCAGCGGGGAAGTACCGGGAGAAGTGAAGACATCTATAATCCGCTTAGCTGAAGAGCGTCGCTCGATCTAAGGGATAGGATCTCGCTCCGCTGGGTTGTGTGTGTTGTGTTTCTTGTGATTCGAGTCTAGCCCCGCGGCAGACCTCTCAACGTCCAGACTTTGGGCCTCTTGTACCTTTAAGTTATATTGCGCTAGTATTTTCCGCTGTGAGTCTCATTTTCTGTCTCTCAAGTGTTGCAGACTGCAACTTATGCACCTAAAGATCAAGTGCATCCTCGATAGCTATGCCTCAGGTGAACATCGACTTGTCGAATTCTCACGCGACAAGTACCTGCCTCGATACAATGCAATTATGGCAGACCTTCAAAAGATCATTCAGGGTACGAATTTATCCAGGCTAGAAAAGCTCAGAACAGTCCAACGAAAGCTCTTTGACTTGGGGTAACTCTTCATCTCATGGTTGAAGACCACTGCTGATTTGACATCCTTTACCAGGCTGGAGGACACACAACCGGGTGCATCGTCACAGATGGCTGAAAGCTTCCTTGACTCTGACTCCGATTCTGATGGTTTGGGTTTAGGTGGCCCGTCAAGTAGTCAAATCAATACTCTATCTCTCGAAACTACACTTGCTCAAATTGATGGTCCGGAAGCGACAAGTTGAAGTAGCCCTTCTGTCATACTGTCGTGTCTATTTTAGCTACGCCACCCAATAGCTATCTAATCTAATCGTTATCATTGTCCCGACCATGATTATTGGAATGTTGCGATGACAGGACTTCACGGTAGACTTTACCTTAATGGAAATATCAGAATTCTCATGCTAGTCAAGGGTTGGACAAGGGACAATACTTCCCTAGTGTTTCTCATGTCAACGAATGCTAAAAGTGCTAAAAGTTGCTAAACAGCTGAAAAGACCTTTGAAAGGTTCAATAGTGACCGGTTGGAATCAATGATGGAGTTCTGAGTGTCGGATCCTTGATGGCAACTTGAAGGGTCTATTCATGTAGCATATAGACATATTATATGAGAATGAGTGAAACTTACTCTTTAACTGGATTTGAAAATACAGAATAATGAGAAGAGTTAGAAGCGACGCCTGCAGACTACTTAGCCAGTACCGTGCAATACCTAGCGCCCAAGTACTGGAGTCAAAGATAGAAGCTCTGAAGCATCAGACAGATGGTGGTGCGACGGAAAGATCGCGACAATTAGGTGGCTCAGCACGGCAGGTGACAGCATATATTTACGACACTGAGTTGGTGCTGTGAATCTCTGATGAACCAGAGTTATTCAACATGTTCAACAAATCTTTAATTTCAAGTTCATCAAGACTAACTTCGATAGGTTACAAATCAAATACTAAAGGTCTAGCCTGTTCTGCAGATTGGGGAGATACAAGTACATACCAAATTACGTCTGTAACTCGATAATGACGCTCTGGCACTGAGATAAGGTATAGTCTGGACTGTTTCCAATTGGCGAATAAACAACGTCAACTCTTCCTCCTGCTGTGGTGTTCGCGCATAACGCCCACTGATTATTCTGCCCATTGATAGAAAGTACGGCAGGACCAATGAATGGCCCATACAAAGGTATCGGGTTTGGCTATGTAAGAAAAATTCAAGACCCTCACTCTGACGAGGAAGGGTATAACTGGTGCTCACCGTAGCGCAGTACTGATCATAGCCATCAAAATCCGTAAACCCAATCGGGACAGTCTTGAAAAATTGGGCTCCGCCAACATTTGGCTGTAACGATGATACGACACCAAACCCGCTCGAGTCTATCGACAGGTCATTCTGACTAACATTTGCAGTGTTGCCAAGCAAAAATGTTGCAGGCGGTTCGGCACCGGAAATGCTCACAAATTCCTGGGCCAAATGCGGTATAAGTAGACGAAGTCAAAGAGGACAAGAACCCTTACAGTCAAAATAATCAATTCCGGGACTGCAGTGTTTTGGCCCAGAGGGACCGCAGTAAGCACCTGTGCAGCACCACCTCCAGGGTTTGGAACGGCTTGCAGATTAACAGTAATAAGGGGGAGCTGGAAATTTGATAGACAAGTTTGTAGACTAGGTGGAGTAGCTTGTGTGTCTTGATATACCGCGAGACGATTACCAGCTCCGCAAAGTTGAGAGGGATCAGCCACGCAAGGCTTGTTGCATTCGTCGTCAGGTGTATTGTTGACAATTTCCATAAAGGTATCGCACCCTAAAGTTATACCGTCAGACAAAAGAAAGTAATACTGCACATTTAGCTTACAGCATTCCTGACCGAATTCCAGTCCGGCCAAGGGGAACCCGGCGGCTTTACATGCAGCAGTACAACCGTTGGCTGTAACACCCCCACTGACGGATACGCCAGTTCCCAGGGTGCGGAAAGTTGTTACAACTGCATCTCTATATAGCAGTAGGTAAATGGAATTTAGTAGGAATTCTCAACCGCGAGCTTATCCGTAAGAGTGAACATACTCGAAACAGCCTTTGTATTGGAATGATCCCGCAGTTTCTTGAATAGTGGGGGTCGGCGTGCTTGCGGTGGAAGTAGTTGTGGTTGCCGCACTCGTCGTAGTTGATGGAGGAGATGAAGAACCTTCCCTGTGCAGCATATATTCATACTTGGGTTGGCTATTTGACACGAGCATGTCCTTACCTTTGGTAGATGTTAATTCTATTAGACCCTCCACATATCTCTGCCGCATTTCCAGTGCACGACATGTTGCATCCACCATCCGTTTCAATGACGGCCGGGGCTTCAATGACGTTGTCGCAATCTGCAGTCAATTAGAAAGCAGACCGCTACGCGTATATTCAGCTTAAACTTACAACACTCCTTGAAGAGGTAAGCTCTGGGATTAACAAAATGATAGAGATAAATATTGCTTCCAAACATACCCTTGCAAACTCAACTCCGAAGAATTCATATCCGGCCGGTGTGCAAAATGTCGCGCACGCCTCGATGGTCATATCGTTAACAGAGGTGAATGACGCCACTTTTAGAGTGCGTGAATCAGGGGTGTCACTTAATATTAATATATTCATCAGAAAGTCAGGTTAATGCTTAACTGCAACTTTGACTTACGAATAACATCCAGCACTTGCCCACCCGGCTGGAGGAGGAGGGGGCGTATTTCTTGCTCGTAACATGAGATATGAAAGACGAAAGTCCAGAATTCACGTACAGAGAATATATGTTGATCGCGTCTGGACCGCCGCATATTTCTGCCGAGTCCCCCGTACAGGTCATGTTGCACCCACTCGCTAATATTGGAGCGCCGGTTGACTCGATAAGATCATCGCAGTCTGTCAAGAATCCGTGAGTTAATCATTTTACTTTTCTTCTTCCAGCCGCCTTACAGCATTCCTATATTCCGAAGACATCAAGAGTAATGAGCAACCGTCCAAAGTGACAAAACTTCAAGTAGAATACGTACACGTCCGAATTCTACGCCAGCATACTGATATGCACTCGGGGTACAAAAGGCAAGGCAGGACTCGACTGTCATGCCAGTAACATTGGTGAATGCCGCAGTCTTTAATGTACGAGCGCTGGTAGAGTCGCTAGTATACATAAAAATAGTTAGACGGGCTTGCAGAAAACGCCATAAGATTAACCTGTAGCATCCTAAAGAAATCCACCCCGCAGGAACAGATGGCGTAGATGCCTGACGGGCATTAATGTGCGCAGACACCCAAACCAGGTCCTACTCAAAGCATTAGATGATGACTAGTACCTGGAAGAAACGCTGAGCGTACAGTTGTAAGACTAAGGAGAGAGATGAACCGTTTGTGTACCATGTAGAAATATCTGTTGGTCTACCAACCCTCCAGAATCGGAGGAGGCTTATATCTGCCTCTTCGAAGCCTTTGTCCCTGAAATGGCCTGTGAGGCAGGTGTATCTCCAAATGTGTGAGTGTGTACAAGCGTCATCTATCATTATACGTTAGAGTCAGGGCAATTAATTTATGGCCATGGTGCTATAATAAACTCGCCTGTGTTGATAGAGCGGAGGGTTCCTTACTTTTTGCGATGTATTCCCTCGTGTTTTGCAGGAAGGTATATGTACAGCAACGTCAACGGTAATTCTTCCCTGTCGTGTGTGCCTGATTTCATGCGAACATTGGGGACAAAAGCCGCATGGTCTACCAAAGTTCGGAATTGAAGACATGTAAAAACAGTCAAGTTAGCTAGTCATAAACACGCTGCCTCGGATCCGGGAGTTAAGGAACTACACCTCACTGTATGAAATGCAGCCGTCAAGTCAAGCATTGTCAAGTCTTGCCGTTGTGCTCGGAACTAGAAAGGCCACGTCGAAGGAAGAACGTGCATGTACACCACACGGAGTTTCTGTTCGACAGTAATACAATTTCAAGGAAAAATGTGTCAACTAGTGAAAGAGTTGATATTGATTATCCGTTGGCCCCATGTCGACGCGGCGGTGACATGCTTCGCAGCATTATTGACACCCCAGGCTAACCCCAGGCACAACAAGGTGTTATCAAGACCCAGAGTCCTTCAAAGCGGATACGTCTCGTTTCCTGAGAGTCGAGCCATGAAACAGAACTTAACTGAGCCTGTTTTAGAATAAAGTTCAGCGAGACATTTTGGCGAGGCGTGGCAGGCGTTGGAACTAATTCCTGACATTCACCAGAATTCTGGAATTCCCGGCCCATCGCGTCGATAAGAAGTTCCGCCATGCAACGTTTATCTGACGTTCTGGTCATGTACATGAAGTTCGAGCGTCGAATATGCTCCTTCAATGCACTCTACAATATTTCATACAAGAACCTTCAGCGTAGAACACTCTGTAGATGGTTCAAAAGGTTGGGAAAAGGAGGGAAAAGTTGTAACAAGTAAATGCAGTGAACTACATAAGTCGGAAGATGCCGGATGTGACGGGGCGTGATTCTCACGAGTCCCGGCACACGGGGTGAGCCTCGAAAACCAGACAGAGTAAAGCTGTGGAATTCAAGACTGCCCTCTAACTACGATACAGAGGGCTTTTTATACTCTACGGGTCTGTTTGTACTTTATTTGCTTCAGTCCGATCGGTTAAAGAGAGGAAATGAAGAGTAATCTAGTATGTCAAAGAAATATAAGAAAAGGAAGATAAGATTAGATATATATTTGTGACGACGTAGGCGGTCCGTCACATACGCCCTCCAGCTGATGTGAAATATCAGCTAGGGAGACCGGTAAGTAATTTGAATGATAAAACGATCAAATAAATCGTGTATGCAAAGTAAAAAGTAAAATAAGAGAAATGGAACTCAATTGTATTGTTGTCATCTTTTATTGAATGAAGCCTGCGCGCAATCTGCTTGCCGTCTGCACGGCGTTTCTTGTTGGGGGTGCGATTGTCGCTCGAGTAATACGAGCGCGTGCGTTTGCCATGAGACGGGCGTTCGCGAAGTGCCTGCTGAACAGATCCATGATATCGGTGACTTTTCTATATCCGGAAATTGCGGATCGAGGGGGTAGCCAGTGAAACGGCCCGTGGACGCGTAGTCGATGCTCTGGGTGATGTAAGGGAGTTTTGTGGTATTGCGCTGGGTCAGCATTGAGTGCGTGAACAATTACACGGTATCCTGCGGGTTCGGCAATCTGGATTTTTCAGGAAGAGCGATCTCGGGTGCGGCTGAGTTCAATCGCGTAGTACAGTACGTCGCGCATGAGCATGATGGGAACTTCGATGATAGTGTCGGCTTCGGTGCGCAAGTAGTATGAGTGGCGCGAGGTGTGGAATAAACGTGAGAAACCGGAGACAGGGGCATCGAGTCCAGCGCGTTCGCGTGAAAGGCGGAAGATGGGGTATATGCCCGAGGGGCTGGAGTTAGGGATGGCTGACCCGACAGAGTAATTAGAGATTGCAGGGGCAGCGGAACCAGTGGTGTTCGACGGATCAGCGGCGGTGGCAGTGTTATTAGGCGGATTAGAGTGCGCAGACTTCGAGTTTTTCTTGAAGCGGAGTCCAGAAGTGTTATAAGAAATTGTAGAAGAAGGAGAGACAGTAGTGGGTTGGAATATCCAAGTAGGGATGGTAAGAAAAAGAAAGAAAAGGGAAGCAATAAGAAGGAAAGAGAAAGAGCCTAGGACAAGAGGAAGGGGGGCCAGGAAGGAATGTGTTTTATGGTTAGTTTGAGACGTGTTAATTTTTATTGAAGATTTTGCTCTTTATTTTCTCTACCACTCGCCCTCCAAATCGTCGCAACCGGCGAGGATTTGATTGTCCAAATATGTATGTGTTTTTTCATTTTTGTTGGGGTGGGTTGAATAAATAGACCCGCCCTCCAAATTTTCGCAAATCCCTGAGGCTAAGCATTCTATCTCTCCAGATTTATCCAAAAAGGTTGGCGCATTGTTATCTTTTAGATCAATGTTTATTGAATAAGCGCCCATCTCGGTATTTTCCGAGCGCTCAAGGGCTTGGTCAAATTCGTCATTGGTTGCAAAATGTGATATGATGTGGTTTTCGTCTTCTATGTAATAAACTTTCACATCATCAATATCATGAATTTCGTGGATATTCATAATAACCATTGACAGATCTAGATCCATAAAGAATGCATCAAGGTTGTTGTCGTTTGGGGCTACTGTAGTGTTGCCAAAGTTCAAAAGCGGCTCGTTGTTATTTTCCATTATTTCGACATTATTTGCATATGCATTGCGATCATTTCTCAATTGGCTGAACGTTCTTTGGGGACAATTGCGTTTATAATGTCCTACTTCTCCACAACCATTGCAATGCACAATGGCTTCATTTGAAGTGCTCGTTAATGGCATGCTTCGAGTAACATGCCAATTATTTATTGAGTCATCTCGATTTTTCCTATCGAATCTATTACGTCTATTATTACTTCGCCAACTAGAGTTGCTAAGACTAGACTCGCAACTAGAAAAACGGCTGGATGAAATATTTGAATCACAGCTCGATGCTCGACTTGACAAGTTGTCTGAAGAACGGCTTGTGGCACGGCTTGATGTGAGTATCGAATTGCGCCACTGGCGCGTATTATTTTGCGCTCTTGCTGCGGTTTCAAAGACCGTAGCAGCTTCAATTACATCATCCCAGCAATGTGTAAGCGGGTCAATTCTTTGTTCCATCAATTTGCGCCGTATCCAATTATTCATACGGTAGAACAACTTGTCTACACGTTCTTGTGGTGTTGATGTACCAATTATTTTGAATAATAAATTCAGTTCGGATGCAAACTGCTTAATAGACATATTGCCTTGTCTGATTTTCTCAAGTTCCTCACGTTTACGCAAGCGGAAGTCCGCTGGGAAGCAATACAAAAATAACTCGCGCAAGTATTCTGCGAGTCTCCATTGATGGTCACTTGCAATCACATTTGTCTCAAAAAATGTAGCGGCCTCACCGTCTACGTAGTCTCCGGCATGCATGACCTGCTCGGAATCAGGTAAGCCCGCTTCTCGCATATAGCGCTGACATTGTTGGGCATATCTCGAAAATTTAATTGGATCCGGCTCGCCATCATAACGTTCCGGTGGCATTGGTCTGACAGGACCAAATCGAAAGGTCTCACCCTGGTTGACAGGTGCTTGTTCATATATTTGTGGGGCAAAAGGGTTTGGCTCCACACTATTTCTTGCAGTCCCAGATAATTCAGAGGACTGCACATGGTTATTATCATTGTTAATTATTCTACCAGTCAGGCTAGAAGAAGGCATCATAGAGTCTGTTATGTAAGCTCTTCTCCCAGCAGGTCTAGGAGTCACGAAGCTTTCAAATTCTCGAGATAGCGGCGTGTTTGCGACGTTCCGTTCCATTTGATCGGAGTGCTCGTTTAAGCGCTCATGGTTCCCACGCCCGCGCGACTCTCGCAACTCTCGCAACTCGTCCTCAAGACGCTCATTTCGGCGTTCTGTCTCTTCTAATCGCTTCATAAGACTTCTCAAGTCGTATAGATGGCTCTCAGGGGCCTTGGGGACAGCTGAAACAATTTTAGATTCCGAAAATCGGACTTGTTGAGCATGAGGATTAAGTTTGTTCTGGGGAATGTTAACATTTCTCCATTCTTGTGGGTCAATACCTTTTCCATTATATTTCATTGGTACAGGGGTGTCCAGAATATGGATAAAATCATTAGAGTTAACTTCAAGCTCTGATAAGCGAGCTTCTTGAGCATGAGGATTTAACTTCTCCTGAGGGATCCCAACATTACTCCATTCTCTGGGATCAACACTCTCCCCTTTATTCTTGGATTGAATGGAGGTACTTTCCTCCTTTGAATTATATGATATAGCTACAGAGATTTCGTTTATTTTCTTCATCATCTCAACCATTCTGGTATCTTGAAGTTTGCACAAGTTCTGCATCAATCCAAACTTGTTTAATACATTATCCATAATTGGGAATAATTGATTAACTGCAGCTTTGGTATTGGCTACAGTGGTTACTAATTCTTCCATATCCAGGGGTCTGTCACTCCCAAAAAGAATAGATTCATTTTCCTCAGGTAGAGGAGGTGACAAGTTACTAAATACGTTATTACTTCCTGCACTGACAGGTAAATTCCGCCCACTGCCCGTGGCGCGGCTGTGCTGGGCTTCGCCCAAAGCACGAGAATGTTGGGCTTCGCCCAAAGCACGAGGATGCTGGGCTTCGCCCATAGCATCTGCGCCGCGCAGATCGTCATCTGCTGTCGCGTTCAAAGGCGCGCCCACGCGGGCCGCCGTCCGGCGGCTGCGCCTAGCAGCCCCGGAAAAATGCTCAGGGGGAGCGACCCCTTCTTGAGAGCGTTCGGGCATATCAGCACCGTGTCCTGTAACCGAGCCCTGCATTCCAGCAACCGGCTCGGCGTGATCACTAGGACCAGTCTCCATTCTCGAAGACATGTGTAGTAACTAAAAATAAAAACTGTTAGCTACCAAGATAAAATTTTGAGCACTACGCCTGGAGGTGTTTGATGGCCAGTCAAAGGTCCAGTAACGGGCTTGCTCGTCGTAGAAAGTACCAGCAGAGGTTCGGGGTGATCCCGTAAAGCAGTAGAGTATACCGACAGCAAGGGTACTGTCAAAAATATGTGACGGGGCGTGATTCTCACGAGTCCCGGCACACGGGGTGAGCCTCGAAAACCAGACAGAGTAAAGCTGTGGAATTCAAGACTGCCCTCTAACTACGATACAGAGGGCTTTTTATACTCTACGGGTCTGTTTGTACTTTATTTGCTTCAGTCCGATCGGTTAAAGAGAGGAAATGAAGAGTAATCTAGTATGTCAAAGAAATATAAGAAAAGGAAGATAAGATTAGATATATATTTGTGACGACGTAGGCGGTCCGTCACACCGGAGCTGGTTTGAACCCAGCTCACTCGGCCACTGCTCCGCCAAACAATTCCAGTGGAACTGAAACTGTTATTCCATCTTTTGCGCTGCGATGCGCCAGCTCAATTATCTCTATGACCGTTGTTGCCTCCTCCCACTTCACGATGGGCGTCTCGTTACCTCGAATGCAAGCTGCAAGGTTTCTGAATAACTCAATGTATGCTCCTGGCTCTTTAGAGGGCCATCTACAAAATAGTCAACTCGGGAAACGGTCAATAGTGGACGGCTTACTGACGTCGACTTAGTGACAGTAACATCATCAGCTTCAACTTTTTCAACAGTTCCCCAAATATATTCTGGTTCCATGCCGTACTCGTCCTGCAAGATGGCGGCTGGTGAAGACATGGCTTTGAGTTGCTCCTCTTGTACGTCAGAGCCATATTTTACAAATGTTCCTTCTGTTCCTCGCACGATATATCGAACTTGTGGAGAGAGCACGGAAAGAACGTGAGCCTTCAAGGTGATCGATAAAGGGTGCTTTCTGGTAAGTCCTCTGTCATAATGCATTATAATGGTAAACTGGAGGGTTTTGACTCAGTTATTTTCACCCGGTTGTAGAGCGAATGATTTGGCAATCTTACCCAGTCATCTACAGTTGGATCTCCTATTCCCCTTAAGTTCTGCTTGAAGGCCGTAATTCGAGCAGGGCGACCAAAGAGGCATAGTGTCTGGTCAATGAGATGGGAGCCCAAGTCGTATATGAAGCCTGCTGCAGGTAGCGCTTCCCCTTTCCATGAACCCCTTATTGTCTTCCTATAACGGTCGAAGCTTTCAAGCGGTGATACGCAATCAGGTGAAGCCCCATATACTGCGGATAAAATAACTCACTGCGACTCAAACTCGGTGATTGCGCCCAGGTAGCTGGGACTATTATCCGGTTCCGCAAGCAGCCTCTTCAGAGCCAGGAAATCGCTGCTCCATCTCATATTCTGATATGCGTACAGGACGAGACTTTTTGAAGTTGCCATCCGACCTAATGCTCTCGCCTGTTCTGCGGTGACCGTGACAGGTTTATCAACAAGGACTGTTAGCAGTGAAATTAGTATTTCGCCTCAACCTTTCAGCAGGCAAGACTCCTAACCGTGCTTTCCGGCATCAAGTGCCGCCTTTGCATATTCGTAATGAGTGGCATTGGGTGTTGCTATTATGACCAACTCGATATCTGTATCTCCGAGAACATCCTCCAAAGTCCTATAGATCTTGGTGCTGATTCCGAACCTGTCGTGAGCCTTGCCACCTTCGGTCTTTGGATTCCTCTCTAAGACAGAGTGCAGCGTAAAAATCTCAGGTAGAGCGAGGATAAAGGGTATATGGAATGTCAATCCCGCCAGTCCGACGCCAAGAACACACGTTTTAATTGGAGAGTGGCTGAGGGGCATTGGCTGGTAGCTGCACGTTTAGATTAAGATAATCAAGCTCTGGGCCTGTGTACTGAGAATACGGTAATTCTTTTGTTTTATTTTGCTGATTCATCCAGAAATGATATAATTCACTTTATTTCAGTCTGAAGCTATTCCCATCTTACCCCCTTGTGACCGTAACTCTCGCGGGCCGTTCTTAGATCTTCGCTCTTCGCTCCCACTGACTCCAATGGCGACCAAAGCCTCATACACCCTCGTTGGGACCCCATTCTCTACCTTCACCCGCACGATTGCTCTCGGCCTTCAGTACAAAGGATTGCGATACGTACAAACTACAACCACGCCGCAGTCAAGCATCGCGCGGGAAGCTCACCCATTCGGGTACCTGCCAACACTTATCATTCATGAGGTTGATGGAAAGCCTCTGCACTCGGACATAAAGCTGCGCGAGAGCCAGGCCATAGTGCGCTTCATTGATCGCATTGCCCCGGAGCCTTCCCTACATCTCCCTGATACCCCAGGGGCAGAGTCTCCCTTACCCGAAAAAATGTGGGAGTTTGTCAGTCTCGCAGCGTCCTTTGGTGAGTCCGCGGATTACATCTAGCAGAATAGGAATTTATGATCAATCTTCTCTATGTTAGGATTTCCTATGATTGAGGCCACTGTTGTGAAACCTCGTGTCAAGGCTTTGGACGAGGGCATACTATCAGAACCAGAGGTACAAGAAAAAATCAGGGATGGTGTAGTAGAGCTCCAGCGTTACCTCTCGGTTGCAGAGTCCTTGATGGAGCCAAAGGGTTTTGTCTTCGGCGAGACACTGACTTGGGCCGACTTCTTCCTCTTCCCTTTGATTGCAGACTTGCGAACAGTGCCCGAATGGAAACTGGCAAGCCGGAGATTAAAAGATTGGGCCAGTCTAATGGACACGTTGGATGCGGTGAAGGCAACGGCGGAGGGAACTTTATCTGTTGGTGCAAGACCAAGTTAGACTGCCATTCAATCGAATTATATGCTATATGTCACAATTAATTAACTAACTGATTGGTTTAGCCTACTACTACTGAAGTACTGATGTCACGAGATACAGTAGTGCTTGTGATTGATTCATCAATCGTCTGCTCTCAGTGAACCGAGAATCAACCTTTTTGCTATCTCTGACCGAGGAGTGATTAAGCATTTGAATGGCTTTATTCTCCTGCAACAGTACTTTTGTCTGTATTAGTTTCCAGCGAACATGAGAATGCCGCTTACGTTATAAGTCCCACCTCTTCGTACTCTCCTGCAATATCAATATCGTTGCCATAAATATCTTTGGCCTTGAATATATCGAACACTGCGAGTAGTGAAACGATTGTTATCCACATCTACACAATAAGAAAACCACAGTTTATGAACTCATGACGTGAAAAGAGCATCTTAGAATCGAAGCTTACTGTTGAACTGGCGACATGTTTTCCAACACAGACACTAATAATATGTTATTGATACCACATGTCAATGGAATGCATAGATTAGCTCACCGACGGCCAAATCCATATGCAAGTATGCGTTCATCGCTATTCAATTTACCTTCACTGTCTAGAAATCTCTCTGGGTTGAAAGTATATGGATCCGGATACTTCTTCTCGTCGTGTGTCATGGCCCTACATCAACATGTTACCTCGTTAGTATTGATGAGGTTCAAGTTTGCACATTGGCATACCAAATATTTGCAATAACCCCAGTCCCTGCGCTATGGCTTTCATTCGAATTCAGGTAGGAAATTCTTTGAGACACATACCTTTTGGAATATAATACCCCCGGTACACATCCTTTGAAGCGGCGTGGTGGGCTATCCCAAGAGGAGCGGGAGGCCTCCATCTTAGTAGCTCGCGATATAAAGCCTCAATGTATGGTAAAGAGGGTCTATCCGCAAAATTGGGAAGGCGATCACTTCCAATTATCAGATCAATTTCCTCTTGTGCCTTTTTTTGAATGTTCGGATGGGTGGCAAGCACGTAAATCAGCGTCTCCGTAGCGGAAATGGTAGTGTCTGATGCAGCTATAATAAAGAAAGAATAAAATCGGTAAACTAGACAGGAGTGTCAGGACTAACCAACATATATTGCAAGACCCAGATCTCCTATAAGGTTCTCGCCCAGTACATCGCCATTTTTCAGCTCAAGATACCTGGCCACAATTGATATGCCTGCTTTATTCTCGTTCTGAAAAGGTTAAGTAGGTTGTGTACAATATCAAACATTTATCTTACTCACAAGCTGCATTTTCATCATTTCTAATGGCTTATTGCGAAGGAAGTTACTCAGGCGCTTTGTCTCTTTTGCCATGCTCTGAGTAACTGCACCAGGGAGCCACGAAGGAATATACTGCAAGCAGTGAATAATACCGATAAGCGAAAATCCGGGCTGAAGCAGTTTCATTGCCATTGAAGTATTTTTATGTGCAGCGATGACGAAAGGGTCATGTAAAGACTGCAAATTGTGTCCATACATCATAGACATCGGGATAGACACAGAAAGCCTGTGTGTGCACTTCTTAGAGCTCGCTGGCTTACTATTAATTATTCGACTCACATTTTATTATGATAATCAAACTCTTCCGGAGATTCAAGTAGTCCACGCAACATGTTGTGGACCTTTTCCAACTGTATGCCGTGGTATTCAATTGCAGAGCTTTGTCGAAAGTATTGCTGAGCAACGCGACGATGTTGCCTCCAGATGTTGCCAAGAGATAGTAATGCCATGTTTCCACCCCATCCGATCCTAGTAAAATGCAAGTATCAGATGTGACGTTGGCTTCCCAGAAGATGAAGATGGTAAAGCTCACATATCTGCAATAGGATCATATGGTCTATCCGAATAATTCACTGCACATCTTTCAAATAATTCTTCTGCGTCTTCAAAAGAGTTGAGTATTACGTAGTGCTTCCCCAGCACTGTGGCGTGAAGTATATTGGCTATAACAGAACATATTAGCATGATACGCGTTGAAGATGTCCTTATAAGCGCACAGTTATATCTTTTCCCCCATTCAATATATCGAGCACCGTGACTGTTGCTCGGCATATCGTACAGGTTCCCAACAATAGGCAGAGGTTTAGGGCCGGGAGCAAAAGAAAGACGCTTTGCTCTTGACGAGGCATTTGTTCTTGAGAGAGACCTGAAGATAATAGTCAATAAAAGAAACCCGGCTGCAGCAGCAACAACAAGAGAGCATCCTGAGAAAGACATTGCCCTGAGCAAAGTTTAAATGTAGGACAACGTCTATAGAATCTCGCCACACTCTGGTTGCTTATATGGCCAAGTGGAAGGTATTGAAAATCGTTCTCCACATTTTAAAATGTTAGCAGTCCATACCGTACTACTGGCTACTATAACCGAATTTGCTTCAATTAGAAAGTCGCTGCTTAGATTTCCTCCGGGCTGTGAGGTAATAAAGCCAGGAATGCATCGTGACGCAGCCATTGCATCTTCGGTGGAGATTATCATTTTGATATCGCAGACGCTGATGAGCCGCGCCCATCTACGGCCACGGAATCCGTCACGCACAAGTCCGTGTTCCCACGTCGCACAGCCACCGTGCCACAACCCGACTTGCATCGCACTCGGAACAACTATATCCCGCCTACATTTCCAGCATTTTTCATTACATTACTCATTAATTCTAGGTCTTTCCTTGCCCCTTTACTTACTCAGCACCTACATTCTAGGATTACACTTATTCTGTAGGCTATGCTTTGATTTTACATATATAAAGCATGTACTTTATGTAGAAAAAGAAGAAGATTTCGTTTCCCCTCGTCTTAGCGCCCTAGTTTTCGTCTCAGTTCTCGTTCTCGTTGTATACCTCGTCCAGGAGTGGTTCGAAGCTGACGTCGCAGCTTACACTCCCTCGTTCTCACGATATTTCGTCTTGTTTGTGTTGTTTTGGGTTGGTTAGAAGCCGTGTGAAACCACCTCGCACCTGTACGCGCTCATAGAGAGCTTCAGCGTATCATTTTGGAGCCCACCGCGAGGGGTGAGTTTCTTATGCACTGGACTTCAGCTAATCCTGTTTTATTCGCGCATTTTCGACATTAATTTACAACTAATTCCTCCAACACTTCGTCGTTCCTCTACACTCGTTTCTCGATATGTCCCTTCCCATGCCATCCTTTGGAGACCCCCGCGCACCGACATTTGATCCAGCAAAGCCCCGTGGGCTCAAGCATTATTTTTACGACCTTCAGTACCTATTCAGCACATCCGGCATCGTTACCGCCTCCAAGCAGAAGTGTTACGCCATACGCTACGTAGATAACGACACCGCCGACCTTTGGGAGTCGCTTCCTCAATTTTTGGACAATTTCTCGACCTTGATAATTTTAAGGACGCCGTCTTCGAGCTTTACCCATCTGCCAACGACAATTATTGGTACACCCTCGCCAACCTCGAATTATTGATTGAAAATCGTTTGCACATCGGCATGAATACTCTAGAAGACCTTTCGGATTACCATACACATTTTATTACGACTTCGCGGTTCCTTATTTCGAAACAACGCCTATCAGATCTCGAGCAGAAGCGCATGTACCCTCGTGCCTTTCCCCCGTCGCTTTGGACAAAAATTTCGACGCGTTTAGCGCTCAAGTTCCCAGACCATTATCCAGACGATCCCCACGCTATCACAGACGTCTACGCCGCCGCCATTTTTATTTTGCGCGCCTCGCACTCGGTTTACTCGCACAACTCGTCGCCTATACTGTCCCAGTCGTCCCCCTCAAATACAAACATTAATCTCGATGATTTTCGGACTATTTTCGCAGCATTTACGAAGTCGATCATCCAGGAAATACAAAGTACATTTCAGCCGTCGTCTACATCATTAATTTGCCCCAGCAAGAAGCCTCGCGTTTTCAAGTGCAAGTTCTGCGGAGAAAATCATTTTATTCGACATTGCACCCTCGTTGATGACTACATGCATTCAGGAAAAGTTATACGCAATTCAGACAACAAAGTAGTGCTCCCCACCGGTGCTTACATTCCAGAAGATATTCCAGGCCGATTTTTGAAGGAAAAATTCGATGAATGGTATAGAAGACATCCAGGACAGTCAAGAACGTTGTATCAGTCGCCGCCAACTGTTTTACAAAGTATTTTCGCGCCCGCAATCGCCACCTCGTCACCCACTCAATCAGACACGCAGTACATCGATAATATTGACTCTAGGATTGCAGAAATCGAACAGGAAATTGCCAGACTCCGTCACCAGGTCCCAAACGTCGCCTCAAACGTTGCAGTTATGCCCAGTGTTGCTCAGTCAAATTCACAGAAATATTACAGTGTCTTCTCGTCTCAATTTGTTGCTACACATTCTAGGACCCCGAGATATCCATCCAGCATCGACTTACCACCCCAGAAGTGCATCTCGTCCATGTATCCTTCGCCTGCACCCTCTACTCTGTTTCCTGCACCCCAGATATCACACATAGATCGCCTTTCGTCGCCACCATCGTCTATTACGCGTAGCAGTGACATATTAAAGTCAAACACATTTATAGTCAAGTTAAAACCCCCCAAGTCGTCGCCACTGTTTCCTAGCCCATCATTTACACCCAGAACATGCCGCACCTCGGATAAAGACATATTCTCTCGTTTTTGCACATCACCACCGTCTCTAGTTGGTTTCCATGCACTCCGTCGCCCTGCCACTCGTAGATTTCACCCCAATATCGCCTATAGTGATTATTTCATCCCCAGACGTCGCTGCCCTCGTCCTAGGCGCCCCGGATAATTTATCTTGCCCCCCACACATGCCAGCCTCGTTTACATGTCTCAGGATCTCTCGACACCTCGTTTTTATGTTCAACTTTATTTTCTCATCCTCACAAGTTTATATCTAAGTAGGGAGGACCCCCTGCCCTCGCTTTATGCCGTTATGCCGCTACGTTTTTCGTTGCTCTTATGCTTTATGCTTTATTCAGATATGTTATAGATATATGCTAATTATTTCGTTTATATGGTAGATTTTATGAATCTCTCTTGGTATAAAAGTTTATGCGCCAGTATGTCGTTTATATTATGCCTTTATGCACGTTTATCTTCCGTTACATTTGCTTTGCATTGTTTTTCTTTATCTTTTATATTTGATTGTTTGTTTTGTTTTTGGTATTGTTATATTGTGTAGCTTTCGCATTTTTTCTGCTTATTTGCTTCGGTTTTCTCTTGTTTTGATTTATTTCTTTCGTTTACGGCTGACTGAGGACAGTCAGTGTTTCAGTAGGGAGGAGATGATGAGCCGCGCCCATCTACGGCCACGGAATCCGTCACGCACAAGTCCGTGTTCCCACGTCGCACAGCCACCGTGCCACAACCCGACTTGCATCGCACTCGGAACAACTATATCCCGCCTACATTTCCAGCATTTTTCATTACATTACTCATTAATTCTAGGTCTTTCCTTGCCCCTTTACTTACTCAGCACCTACATTCTAGGATTACACTTATTCTGTAGGCTATGCTTTGATTTTACATATATAAAGCATGTACTTTATGTAGAAAAAGAAGAAGATTTCGTTTCCCCTCGTCTTAGCGCCCTAGTTTTCGTCTCAGTTCTCGTTCTCGTTGTATACCTCGTCCAGGAGTGGTTCGAAGCTGACGTCGCAGCTTACACTCCCTCGTTCTCACGATATTTCGTCTTGTTTGTGTTGTTTTGGGTTGGTTAGAAGCCGTGTGAAACCACCTCGCACCTGTACGCGCTCATAGAGAGCTTCAGCGTATCAACGCTTTTCTGGTGTTCCATTCCACAGACACCTTCGACCATGCAACTAGGTGACAAGTCCACATTATCTGTGTATACAGATGGTAAAGAGGAAACTACTGATAGGAATACAGTTCCATACTATGGAGTAGTAAAAGTGCACCGTACGCACACATCATCCAAAGCTATTTTGAGATATTTTATAGGTAATAGATGTCTACGTAAAGTCTGATAGTGTGTATAGAAGACCGCTAGAACATCCTTGAGTCTTCGAGGCTCGGAACCTGAGTGCATGTTGTGATAGGGGGATTTGTTGGTACAGCTGACGCCGGAGAATACTTTGCTGTGATTACAGAAGCGTAAGGTTATATATCAGTGCCGGTGATCAGTTGACAAATTTAAATCAGAGTCACAATGCATCTATTGAGGGATTTTGATTGAATAGGAGATTGCTATGCTCTGAGAGATATGCAAAATATGATCTATGCGACCGGAAATACAAGTTCCGAGTGTCAACAGACTCTTCACTGAAAGTGGTGAGCCAGACAAGACCTGCCATCGGGATGTGGCATGGCCGCAGCTCCTGTCAAACGTTACAGGGCCTCACACACCTTCATCACTGAAGTGTTCCAGAATCGAGAAGTACATTATATCTTACATATGTACGTGACCGTCAATCAAGATATGTGCTGTACGTACTACATATTTCAAGAATCCAGGGACTCACAGAGGGGTGGGAAGTTAGAACTTTCTTCACCGTTCACCGGCACCCTCACTGCGTGATGAGTTGGCGCACTCGAACTTCCTTTCTTCTAAATACATTTACCTCAGGACATCCAGCTGATGCACCTGAAACATCCCACTCACTTGCGGTTTTCCCTCAGACTGGAGTGCACGACATTGTGTGTCTCTGGAAAACAAGCGCCGATTGGTGCGGTGCGCGCATTGCATTCTCTTTCTCAGTCTCGCGCAGTCTCATCTCACGCCGCCTAGCGATACGCGCCGTCAACATTGTTGGCGCAATACCCTAAGTATCTCTCAGGATGAGTGCTTTCGAGGATGGTAAAACGAGACCCACGGTTATGGGAACGAGCATGTACGCAAAGTCCTGGCCCGCCTTGTAGGTGCTCCCGCCTGTATGCTGACCCACTGCACGTAGAATACCCGTAATCAATATAGAAAGGGTGTACAGGACGCCGGATTCGACAAGTATTGAGATAATTGCTTCGTATGTCGAGTCTGGACTGTCTACTTGTGAGTTTGTGTTTGAGGTACGGATGCTTTGTGGAAGGTTGCGTGTCTGGCGAAGTACAGACGCAATGCGGTATATAATCAGGGACGTGGACGCTCCTGTGACAGCGAGGGAGATAATGAAATAGAGTGCAAGGATGTCAATGCTCGGTGTAATGGTGATGTTGAGGACGAGGTAGACTGGGAGGAGTGCTTGAATAATTTGCATACATAAATTAACCTTATATTGCTGATAGAGGGTAATTGTGCGCACCGATCTCTCCTAATAGTAGCAACATATAGGCGATCATAATTACTTTGTTTTCCCCCCAGAGGACGTAACAACGCCACACCTAGTATGTTGAGCTGCGTTAGAAGGTTCGATGTGCGTGCATTTGAATGTCTTACCAAGAAACTGTCTGCTATGAGAACGCTAATAGGCACCGTTGCATTTGCCAACGTTTGCATGCTTTGCGGACCTGCACTAATTTCCAACATGAGAGTTTCTTGGGGCCCGTGGTTTGTTACAACAACCGATCGCAAGATGATCCATGTCGTGACCAAATTCAAGAGTACAACCGAGTACAGTGTACTGATTACCGACAATATCCACCATCTCTTTTGTCGAGCCAGAGGTGCTATTAGTATCAGAACCAGAGTTTCATGAAGGTGGAAAACAAACTATTTAGTCAAGTTGATAATCAACATACTTGAGGCGGCTGAACTGACCTATTGCTTGTGCAAAAATGAGGGTGTACAGCCCTGCCAATAAAGTTAATCTATTGAGTACAAATCTGAAGTAGAGGGCTAGCACAGCATTACCTGTGAGGAAGGACTGCAGAAGTGTTGACTCAAGCAACGAGTCGACCAAGACCTGAAAGGTTTGCGACGTTGGCTGGGAAGTCGAGTCCGACATCCGTCAATGAGAATAAAGTCTTCTGAGAAACGGTTTAATGCAGTGTACTCTATAAGAATTCTAGCGAATAGTTTTCACGGGATGTTGTTTCTCAAAGGGGGATGGCGGTATTACTATTTTTAGGACTTGACATCTGCCTTTTCATTGTGTTCAACCGGCTCCAACGGAATGCATTGAGTCTGTACTCCGCGCGGAGGGAATAAATCCTCGTCGAGGCTATGATCCGCGCTGATGCAGAGAAAAACCTTTCAATCAAGTTAGACCAGACGGATGTGTATGAGCGCCGATTCCGTAAACTTCCCGCACTCCACGGCCGCACCTTGCAACGACCTTGTGTTCACTTTCCGCTGAATTCTAAGCTGAACTTGTCACTACCATAGGACAATTGCATTGTCCATAACCGTTGGACACCTGTAAAGTTCATGGTATACTTGAAATCACATCTTCCAACCAGTTATCCATACGCAAAGTGTGCCACTGCTCAACTTATGACTTGTCCTACAAAATTGGGATAGCGTATTGTACAACTTTCCTGAGATCTCCCGTACAAGCTGTCTATGGGACAACTCTTGTTCTGTCTAATCACTCACAGTTGACCGGATGTTTGAAGGACTTTTGAGTCCCGTCGTGATTTGACGCCCGGAGCAGGTAGTTGCGGCGCCTGACTATGTCGTTAAACGTTGGTTGACGGTTGAAATGGTTAGTTGAGTACGTACTATAGATAGGCAGATATGGCACATCCTTATAAAGGGGTTATCTCTGAGCAGGCTTGCGTATAAGCAACACTTATAAGCGCCCGTTGTCTTGAATGGTGAATGTGATGGAACTCCCATCAAGGGACTTTCGGAAGAACCCGGAACAAACTCCCCTTGGTCTACCGTCATGACTCCGACTCAAACACTCTGGCATTGTCCATTTCCACTGAACTGCGACAGGCACGGACTAGAAGAGTTCGCCCTACCATTCCTCTTACTTTCTGTGCCATTGCAACCAAGTTGGAACTATAACTGATCTCTTCTGGGTCGTATTGATAGCAAGCCAGTGGACACTAAGACCGATATACTTGGCTGAATTCCCTGACTAGGGCTTGGAATGAAAGTGTCAGGACTAAAGCTTAAAATGCTGCACCGTCAACCCTGCTTACATCTGCTTACACTGAGGCAAAGATCGACATTAACAATCTCCCGTTCTGTCCCGAGTTTAATTTTCGCTCATATAAGAGGACAACGGTTTCTATCGGTTTCGCCATTTCATCCATGCTTCAGTTGCCGAGCACGACCGCAGTTTCCTACGGATCTTCGAGACTGTCCATCAGAAGATGCTTCTCAACTATAAGACGCTTCACCTCCTCACTTCCTGAAGAAAAACCACGCCTTGTTATTTTAGGCTCAGGCTGGGGAGGCTACAACGTCCTGCGGTCCATTAACAAGAAGGATTACGGTACGCCCAGTGTAATATGATCAGGATCAAATAAATTAATGTACTCTTTTATTTCCAAGATGTTACCGTAATTTCTCCAAACACTTATTTTAACTTCACCCCATTGCTCGCGAGTACGGCTGTGGGAACGTTGGAGTTTCGATGCGCAATCGAGCCTGTGTGCATTCCATGACTTCTAATACCCCATCCTGCTAATCTCTGTGAGCCAGGTCCGACGGTATGCTCCTGAAGCGGTGGGTAGACAATGGAAACATTGGTGTACACACATATGATTTATCTGACATTTTATCTGTAGACATTCTATCAAGCGTGGTGCGACAAGATAGGTAAGGTTTTCCTATATCATATTCCCCTCCATCCTACTTACAGTCTCCTCCATGGCTTTAGATTTCCAAAACAAAACTTTACAATGTGTATGCTTTCATCATCTTACCAATATCATGTTTTGTAGTATCTGATATATACTGAAAAGATGCCAGCAACTCGGCCTGTAGACTCAGAGCCTACTGAAGACACAAATGCCCTCATGACCACTGGCAAACCATTTTCCATTCATTATGACAAACTAATCATCGCAGTGGGCGCTTATTCTCAAAGTAGGTTACCTCGCATATGAGTAACGGAAATGTTTCTCACAATTATACACAGCGTTTAATATTCCCGGTGTCAAGGAGCATGCACACTTTTTGAAAGATGTCAAAGATGCGCGAAGGATTAGAGGACGCATATTCGAATGTGGGCTAATTATAGGTCATCCAACAGTCTCTGCTCATACAATGATACAGGCTTTGAACAAGCCAGCCAGCCGTCCTTGACAGATGTGGAACGTCAAAAGCTGCTTAATTTCTGTATTGTGGGTGCGTATGACCCATATTTGGAATTGTCACTCATGCTGATGACCATGTTCCACAAAGGCGGAGGACCAACAGGCATCGAGTTCTCGGCCGAGTTACACGATCTCATTCACACTGATATCAGCAAGCATTACCCAGCACTCGCTCGTCTATGTAAGATCACGGTGTATGATGTAGCTTCCGAGATCCTGGGAAGCTTCGACCAGTCGTTGCGAAGGTAAACTGCTTCACTCTGAGTATTGAAGAGCTACTGACAAGATCCGGATATTAAGATACACGGAGAAGACACTGTCCCGCGAAGGTATCAGTATACTGACCAACCATCACGTCGAACGAGTGGACAAGGTGCGCATTTATGATGATTCTTCATATTCACCTATTTTTACGCCCATGATTATAGGGGAAGCTGATAGTCAAGGAAGTCGGTGAAGGTAGACCATGCGTATTACTACTCTGTCAGAGTGAATGCTCATAACTACTTATACAGTCCCGTTCGGGCTTCTCGTTTGGAGTACCGGCCTTTCTCCGAATCCTGTTGTAAGCGCAGTATCAGATGTCAAAAAAGATCCAAAATCATCTAGGTACAGTAATTCTACTTTATAATTGACCTCTTGGACTCTGACTTATAAATGTCTCCTAGCCTTGTCACAGACGAAAACCTCAACGTCATTTCTAATACTGACAATCATCCGAACCCAGATGTTTGGGCAGTTGGTGATGCTGCCCAGATAGCCAACATGCCACTACCCGCCACTGCACAAGGTATGTTCGTTTATGCTGCATTTGTCAATAAACATCTGATCGGGGACTCGGGAATGTTAGTCGCTGCGCAAAAGGCGATATATGTGACGAAGAAGCTGAATAGATTAGTAAAAGGCAAAGACACGCAGAAACCTTTCGCGTTCCAGAACAAAGGGAGTTTGGCATACATCGGTAACTGGTAAGGTTTTTTAAATGCCATCTCCTGTTCAATCCTAAGCAACCTGATTTCCCCAGGAAAGCCATATACGATAGGTCAGCATCTAGTTCCGACGGTCCTTTATCAAAGCAGACCGGAAGAATTGCATGGCTACTATGGCGGTCTGCATATTTTACGATGACACTAAGTATAAGAAACAAGTACGTACACTTCTACATGTTATATCCTGAATCAATTGACGCGTTGGGTTTTCGACTGAAAGAATATTGATCCCCACCTACTGGTAAGCAGTAGTTTTTTTTATAAATCTGCTCAAAACTAATATATGCTTCATTTAGGTTCCTGAACTGTGCGTTACAACACTGAGACTTTTAAAGATTCCTCTCACTGATCTTACCTTTCACAGGGGTCTTTGGACGAGACTTGACGCGCTTCTGAACAGCTGAAGTCATGTAATGAGATTGAATGATGCCAGTATTCGTACGTGTCCGTATAATTTTACAAAAGCCATAGTATATGCTGTAGAATATCTTAATACTACCTTAATTCTCCCCACTCTTTCCTGCTCTAGATGAATGAACATCCACTAGGTGCCCTGCATGAGGTGACAGAGACTCGTAACTTCAGCGAATCACTTTGGAATCAGCGCTGAGACATGCCTTTCTTGGGCACGAGAAGTTTAGAACTCCGGGGTTGCCGATGTCAGCCGACGTCAAGCCGACGTAAGCAATATATTGCGGGCCGGTATCCCGTCCATGTGAGTTCCGACACATTCTGCGGCTTTCCGGAATCCTCTAGAGTCGACAAACCACATCATGCAACTACGCACTCTTCCATCTTGTATTTCTGTATCTACTCTGCAGCTCTGCTCCATTGCGAAAAGATCTTCATCTCCAGAGAGTGTGGTATCGACCTTGTATCGACATTGTTAGACATAACCACGAACACGTTTCCTACTTCTCCTGAAACCAGCGCGATATCTGTCACAATAGTCTCGTTCCCAACATGTTTGGATGCTGCGTAGCGGGTCGTCTTCTCCAGACGAATATGACGCAGGTGGATCAAACACACGCATATTTCGAGTTGACGAATGCGCATACAATCAATCATATATGCGTGTTTCTTCTAGGAGATGGTAAATATTCACTCTCTAATCAGTCTGAATCTAACGTAGCCCTGTAGTGCCATTCCCTCCAGGGTACGGAGCGGCAGTGCATTTCTTGTGGCCTGGAAAGGGATTTCAACTACTCGGGATGTAAGCAATATCTATAACTCGCCCCCCTTTCTTTGTTGTAACAGTTTGACAGGATATCTAACGACAAGCCCTCTGCAATCTTCCGCGTCAAATCTACGTATAACGAAAACTCTAGCTCTGCCGCCTCCAACCGATTCTCCGAGTACTCCACATCCCCTGAGGCGGGACAAAACGTCGTCGCAATTCTAGGGCTATCAATCGAGCCCCTCGCGGACATCGAGCAGCAGTTACTCAACATGCCAGGTGCTGCAGGCGGCGCGGTCTCGACGGACCTCGCAAAGAGCCCAGGCGCACTTGCGGAGAAGATTGTGAAGCACTTGATCAACTACATGGCCGGCTTCGCGGGCGGTACACCCATCACAGCAAATACGACGGTACCACTTAGTCTAATAGAGCGATGGTACGAGACGTTCATGGGAAAACTGAAGGCGGGAGGGGTCGGCTTTTTGGAGAGAGAGAATTAGCGCGTCGCGGATGAAGGAACTCGAACAGGATTTTTTTTGGACCACTCTTGCATTTGTAACATCACCCATTCTCTTACCACTAATCTATTTCAACTCTGTATATGATCCAGTGAATTGCTCATATGAAGCCATGATCGCCGCGAGTCACAATGTCCGGAGACTATCACGATGTCAAGAGCTATTCAGGAGTCGAAGGACCCATATTCACTTCGCACAAGTCTAGTGAAACGACTCTCGGTATTGGGATGTACTAGACTCCATCTGGAAGTAAACTATTATTATTTTTAGTCGGCAGAAGCGAAGCCAACATTCTTTTACTTTTATATTAGGATGCCAATAGTCTCATCGTCTTTCACAAAAAAATCACATCCATCTCGTGCGTCTCTGTCATAACACTAATGGGATCAAATATTTTACATGGAGCAAAGGTTTTTCAGAACAGGGCTTTAAAGGACGTGGGTGAGTAGTAATAATGAATATTGAATTCTTCAGGTGCATCTGGAGGAAAAATGAATTCCCAAGCCTTTTCACTGGTGATGTCCTCTCGCCCCAACACCACTTTCCCGTCAAATACGAGCTGCTCTAAAACAGGAAGTTTCGGTACAAGTTGCGCCAGGGACTGTACTGTCGACGTGAGGAATTTCTGCCTCCGCGAGCACTGACCGTATCTGAGCCCGTTGATCCCAAGAGATTTTATGTTTGGAGTGGCGAGGATAAGAGACAGCGTATCTTGTGGGTGTATCAACTCTGAAAAAAATTCTTGGGATTAAAAATGGCTTGTATAGCGGGCGGACACTGACACTCACGACGAGCTTGGGACATCTCCAAAGTTAGATGTTCTACGGACTGTCCGACCTCGTGAAGCCATGCTATGAATGGCGGTTCTATTGGCCCAGGCCGAAGTAAATAACGATTAACACCGGCATCCCTGGTCAGAGTTAGGTTTTTCAGTCCCTTCAGCGCAGGCTGCAACCAGAGCAGCAGAGTCATGCCGCATACTTCCCGAATCATCAACGTCTCCAGTGAAAATGTAGGCTGTGGTGGAAGGTTCACTGTATGCTTCTTGTAATAGTGTACGCGATCTATGATGAGACTCTTGATCTGCGGGAAGCAATTTAACAGGTAGGCGTGTTCAATTGTTTCGACATAGTGGCCGACGACGATGATGATTCGTACGGAAGAGAGGGAGCGGCAGAGCCTTTCCATATCCTGTCTTCGTGTATTGGAAAGGAGGGAGTCTGCCACCTCCTCTTTTCTGACCTCCTGCCAGTCGAATATGGCAAGGTTCAAGACGATTACGCCCGTGCACATGCCCAGGAACCGCTCGAGATTTTTTAATGAGCCAGGCCATGCAGGACGTCCAAGCTCATCCGCCGTTTTGTCGCATAGGCGCAAATAACGTATGTTCTTCGCAAATTTTGCAGAGGTACTGGACGGCGTCGCCTCGAAATATCTCTTGCTTGTTAACTGACAATACCTGAAGAGGGACGACTGACTGGGATGGGTCAATGCGCGGCAGGTCAGAGAGGCGGCTATAAGTGTCTTTTTATCATCGACTGGATCCAGATTTTCCATAACCATGATCCAGAGGTCAGAGACAATCATTTCAAAGCTTGTCATGGGTGGGTGAAATGGGACGGTTTTCAGTGCGGACTCCGATGGGAATGTTAAAGTCAATCTGACGAAACCCCTCACACAAGCCTGTGAATAGTTATTGTATGCAATTAATTGTACGTAATTGAGTAGAAGGCATTGAGGAGGTCAGCCGTTTTCTTGGCTATGTCACTAGCTGGTCATGCAGGGATGCCGGCTCTTGAAAGCGCAGATCTTTCTATTTATAGTAATTTGTCAAACATGTTGCAGTAACCCCGGGTCTGGACCCATTTAAAGCCAAGGTCAGGCTGGGTTAGATTCACTACTGGTTTATTTCGCAAATCTCTTGTGAGCGCTCAGATGTACAAAAAATGTAATTACCCAGAGCAAATGAGTCTAGTCAATTGGAACCATCGGGTATCCAGCCAACTCCTCGGGAGTCAGGGTATGCCAAGGCTATGAACACAGTGACTGATGCTGATTCTCCGTTCGATGACACGGTAGAGCCAGGAGATGGGGTTTCGTATTGAAGACAGTCATAACGAAGACCGGGACCAGGCGGACGAATTACTAACACGACATTAAGATTACATACCCCAAATATACCCGAAAGTGGCATGCTGCAGCTTTTGACAGCGCTGATCACGTCGCTTTTGACATGAATGTCGTGGAGGTTTCCGAGAGTAAGAACGAGCCCTCTGAATCATCTGAAAGCGATTCTGGGCAGATTGAGGACCAGTGAGGACGATGATATGTTTTTGTAAATTATGATAGTCTACAATTTCACTAAGGGACATTTGTGACCCTACTAAAAGTAGTTCGATTGACCTTGATCCGGCTGGACCACAAGTCTAAGTATACAAGACATTCTATCATGAGATACTAAACGATAATAGAGTAAGTACCAACTTCCCGGAGTGAGATCTGGATTTACACGACTTGATGGCCTGGAGTCCCTGGACGAAAGCTAGCTATACTTACCTTTGACAACTGTTTCGGTGATTGTTATGGTGGACCAAGGGGCTTCGCCCGAAAAAATCCGACACGTTGACTACTACGTGTTGAGCTCGAGATGATCTCGGGATCCTCTCTAGATAATCCAAACATAGACCATACACAGAGACTTCACCTTGCACAAACGTTCCGATACACTGTGTCCGCCTGACTTTACAGGTAAAAACACCACCATCTGGAAATATAACTTTATACAGCACATACATACTATGCATCAAGACTCGAGTTTATATGGAAGTCCCAAGCGCATGTCCCTACCAGTTGAAATGTTTGTTTCCACATTTGTTTCACAGAAAGAAGCCAAAAAAAAGAAAAAAGAAAAGGGGTTTACGCATTCCAGGTGCTAGTAAACTTCTACGTAAGGACCTGTATTAAATTTTACTGTACTACGGTATGTACCAACAATGTACTGCGCGCGCGATTTGCGCAACCTACGCGAGAGCACCCCAAAAACTACTACCCGAGGGTACCGTGTGCCAAACGATGTTACCCGAGAGCACCGTGCGAATCAACCAGACCAGGCCCCCGAGGGCACCAGGCACCTCGAGGTGCCCTTGAATAACAGTTGTCTTCCCGGATTTCTCCGGTGGACACCACATGCGCATCATCAATAGTGAACGTTACCAAATATAATACAGTTGACTCCGTGTACTTACGGTAGGTACTTATGCAAGTCACTGTCACAAGGTTGATAGGGAGCACAAGTGTTGGTACACATACTTTGCATATACTATTTAATATGTACATCATATTTGTCAAAGAGATTTACTCGAGATTTGTAGCAGAATTCAGTAGTTTGACATTACAGGTGACGCACTGTGTACATCAACGTCCCAATGCTCAAACTCGGCTGTCACAGGCGTTGTAGGTGTTGCCTTCCGTCGTGGCCTTAAAAGCGGCAACATTGTTGCTAGTGGAAACACAAGGCCGAGGTTCAGCTGCGTTATTCCCTTCCAAGTCGCTTGCACGTCCTACGAGAGCTATAGAGACGAGGTCTAATTTTTTTTGAAAAAAAAAAATTAGGTAATGCGAACAATATCGACATAGATCGCGACGGACCTGCAAGCTGGCCACCAAATTCTAGTGGAATTCCCCTGACGAAGAGGTCGCCGAGTACGTATCCCTTGTCTTCAGGAATTTCAAACTCTGCCCGCATCCACTGCGTTGCAGCGAGACTGATATTAGACCCAATGCCGAAAAGCAAGAAAAAACTGGACGTACGTGGTTTTCGGTCCCACGGGTCCATTTCCAGAATTGACGAAGGTCATCGTCGTGCCCGTTAGGAGGTTCAATGAAGCGCCAATCAATGCTTTAAGAACCATTAAAATTCCAGATGACTGACCGTAGAGAGTTTTACTCACCTGTCAATGTAGAGGCCGACAGGATCTTGAATAGTTATCATGGCGCCTGCGCGAGCTAAAGTATTGACTTCGGATCCAATCTACACCCAAATCCGCCTCAGTCTAAGTTTAGCGGCGCACTTGAGAACAAAAATAGCCTACGTGTGGGTCAGAATTTCTGTTAACACCTCCAAATCTGCCACAGCGGATAAGTTGGTCCCTGTCGGTGACAATGTTGCCGTTTGGGTCTTTGCGAATGATTGTTGCGTCTGCCCCGAGGTTGATTTGCGCCGAAAGTGTATTGTTCACTTGGATCCTTTGGCAATGATAAGTTGAGGAATTGTGTCAAGGAATGACGGAGACAACATACAAGTGCATTATGCTCCCAGTTTCAGTGGAATTGTTCCACTTGTTGTTTGGGTTGTACACCCGTCTTCCTGATCCATCAATATGAAAAAGATCCTCACTTTGAATGCTGAATCCGGGATTGTGTTGCCTGTAGAGATCAAGAAGAGTCTCTGGCTGATGTTCTCCGAGGAATGAAAAATACTAAAAAGAGGTATGTCATTTGTGGTTTTGGAATTGCTAAAAAATAATTACTTCCGGCCCTTCATTACAAAAAACAATCCTGACCATCTTGCCTTCCGCATTCCTCTGGATTGACCTAAAGCATGGGGTCAACATGCCTATGTAAGCCGCAGAGACTCTGGAATATAATAAAGAGTATTATTTACCATTCACAATACTCGTCCTGTGTAGCGCGATCCGCATCTGCTCTGCGCCATCTTACACGATCATTGGGATTTTCAACCGTGACCTACAGCAACAACAATTTCAGTAAAGCTACGATGTAAGTTACAGGGACACATACATTACGTGGAAACCCGATCCAAGTGATCCTGCGGTTAGCAACGGGTTCTTTCTCCACGAC
Organism: Stropharia rugosoannulata; assembly: GCA_028532985.1. Classification (NCBI taxonomy): domain Eukaryota; kingdom Fungi; phylum Basidiomycota; class Agaricomycetes; order Agaricales; family Strophariaceae; genus Stropharia; species Stropharia rugosoannulata. The sequence goes on along the minus strand of JANCIK010000013.1, from coordinate 696,398 downwards.
CTTGGTCGCGTTATAGAACTGTACTGCCGGTGCATTTCTCGGACTGTCCATAATCGAACTAATCCATTCGCTCCTAGAAAGCCACGGGTAGTGGTATCAGAATCCGACTTCGATTGAAACAGGGTGAGGAAATCGGCATTACCAAAGAATTTTATTTTTCTCAGTGAGATCTGTAGAGAATCCAGGAGGAGAGTGGCGTGCTAAAGACATTTTTTATGTGGCAGAGTCAGAGGCTGAAACTATTCAGAAGCTGGGGCTCAAGGACTTAATATTTTTCAATCTCGTATTGTCTGCTTTTATACCATAAATCGCCTTGTACGAAATTATTTTATTAAAGATGTAGCTTTCATCTATCATGTACTCCGTTCATGATAGTGACTTCGATAATGGCTCATGATCATGCCGCTGCCATAAATGATCATCGCTTGTATGTTTATAGCTCAGATGGCATTCTTTCTCTCAGGGTTGGGCATGAGGATTGTCGTTTGGACATTGTGTGTGATTCTTTTTTTTGGTTGTTGGTGCCCGCATCCCATCTAACTTGGATAAGGAAGGCGCTTGCTGAGTCTTATCCACTCAATCCACTGACTATCAAGGAATGGACGAGCTTTTTGAAAAGTTAAATGAAAGCTAATTACGTATTTTCGTATGCCACTGTCAGGGTGGATATCAGCTGGTTCTCATTCTCGGAGTATTTGAAGCTACGAACGGAAACCGCACTGTCCACGCGATATGGAACATGGATTCCTGACTGATTACATGGAAAGGAAATTGAAAGAAGGTCTAAATTAGCAGTCATCTGCCCAGCAATTACCATCTAGAACAATAATCGATTTCTACACTTACAGCTGCTTCAGTGCTGTTTGCGTACCTTCTATAATTCGAAGATCGATGGCATCAACCGGCCGACAAACTACGCAGGCTACCGTGTATATTTGTAGTAAGTTATAACAGAGTGAATTTGTTGATGAGATAGTATCAGTCCCTTTCTGTTTCTGAGAGATGTCCGCTCAGCCCATCGTATCGTTTGTTGCTGGTCTTGATGAGCACCCTCGAAATCTCTCGCAGGAAGAGATTGCGAAGCTCACTGACTGGTTTGGCCAATGGCTCGCTAGGACGCCTGTACCAGACAGAGCTCTCAGTCTTCGCTCCCTCCTGAACAACGTTATTCCCAGTAACAGCTACCGTACCTTTGCTATCGCCGATGGGACACCTATTATTTACAATCACAATAACCCGAACGATCCGCTTAACTCTGTTTCTCGTCACCTTCGCTTTATAATCATCGCTTTGCCTGACAATAACAGTAACCCTGATCTCACACAGGCCATAACACAGAGGACTGTCTGTATAGTGGCTAGCGCAAACCCTGATGGGACTGGAGGAGGGGCATTCCTTCAAGTCGCCAGTTGGGATCCGAACGGACTCGACGCCAGCCGTCGCCTAGGTATCATGAGATTCTACGGGCGCTTAAGGGACGGATGGGTATTTCAAGGCGATAGCCTGAATGCGGTAAGTTGTTTATTCCATTAGACAGACCAGTCGAATTAACGCATTTGGTAGTTCAAATCTCAGTCTATGGATGTGGGGCCTTTTGATGGGTATGTTCTTGTGCTTCAACTAGTCCGACGTTGAATTTATTATATTTTAACAGGCACATCGGAGGCGCGATGGTAATGAAGGTAGGCTTCACTCACCAGTCGTGGACTTATATTACACCCAAGCTGATACATTCGATCTCATTATAATAGGAGCTGCTAGCGCCCTGGCCCCATTGGTTCGATGGCAGCAACCAAAATGTCTTCACAAGATCACTAGGATCAACTAGGGGAAATCCTTCTAAATGCGATCCACATAACGCATTGTATGATGAATTGTTCAGCGGAAATAGCGGCCCCGCGTTTTCTCTAGTCGTAAGATGCACTGCCCTTTTAGCATTGGGTGTGGCTTAAATGACGGCTTATGTTACAGACGCGCGTAGAAGACTTAGAGCCAGTAGTTGAAGCCTCGGTTGCCCAATGGTATCGCTCAAGATTCAGTGAGTGAAATTACTGCAGCAGCAGGTAGCCTACTCAATTGCATTATCACAGCGTATGATTTCCTCGAAGGCCCACCGACACACTTAAGACCGTTGGCTCGTATTACCGCCGTGAAAGACTGGGTTGGACACATTTTGCTCAGCCGCAGTATGAATATTAGGGCAAGCGTAACGTCGACAGCTCAAGTCCAGCAACAATCGGATATCGCTAGGGTCCCTTCTACACTGTTTTTCAACTCTAGTGCTCTGCAGACCGTACTGCCTGATGTCGGGAGCACGGCCCCGGTGAGTGCCACAATTCTTTTTGCGCAGATGACTATCTTCACAAGTTAATGTCATCAACAGTTCAATACAATCGCGAACCAGGCCTACGTCGAGTCGGTGAATTATCTCGGCCTCAGCCTGTTCTACAACGATAACAGCACAGTCCCCCCGACCCCAAGGCTCGCCGTCGAGGGATCAGAAGGCCCGTTCAGCTTCCCTATTATTGAGCCAGGTGTAGAGGACTACGAAGCCGTCAGACAGATGGTGACCATGGCCAGGAGGATTCCTTGCATCCTGCTTCCGCTCAAGGCAATATCCGCCATGCTCATGGTTGATTTCTTGTAAGCCTCAGTGTAATTTCCATGCTTGTTTAAAGCAGCTGTTGAAAATATCTATTTTTAGCAATCCAATCTACTCTGCACGCCGGGAGAGCTTGATGAAGTATGTGCCAGAAACAGCCACGCTCAAGGCAGACGGACGCACGTACGATGTGATAGACCAAATGGTCGAGGCTATCAACGCGTCTCCGGCAGCGCAGGACCCGAAGAGTCCTGAATACGAGTTGCTCCAGCTCCTGGCCACACCAGACAACACTTACATTTCCGACTTCACCCGTCGCGTCGATACGTACCTCGAGCGCGTGCGTGCGCGATTCACCGGTACGACAGCTGATCCGCAGAGTGCAATCCAGGAGTACATGACGTTGGCGGACTCCCGTAGGCGCATCTACAGAGGTCGCGAGAACGAGAAAGACCCAGGAGAATATGACGGACTTGGAGGCCTGAACGAGTTCTTGCTCACGCTCCCGATAGCCACAAATGTGTTGCCGCTGACTTGTATGCTTGAGGACGGGACGGTGACGGTCATGGAGCAGGAGCATATCGTCTATTTCAAGAAGAAGATGGAGCTGAAAAAGATGGCGATGCATAAATATGCGAAGACTTACGGGGTTTGCCCTGTTGACAGAAGAATCGGATAGTTATTACGTACTGACTCAATGATGTTCACTTCCGTACTTTTATCCAAGTGTCTGTTCAAGGTACATTGAAACACGCGAATACATCTGATATAAATTAACTACAATAAACAACTATCAGAGGTTGTAGGTTTCTAATAGTCTAGCATCTTGTCACAGACTGACGAAGAGTTGCCTATCGGTGTCACAGTACTTAAAGTTCCTTGAATGACGTTGTATCCTTTTCTGCGCAAATTAAAAGTAGGAGAGGAGAGGAGGGCAAACATTGGGGAGAAGAGCCTAAGTCATTCGAAGGTGGGAGATACACTACTAATCAAAAGATTATTACAATAACACCATTAATACGAAAGCGACAGTATGTTAGAAAGCGATGCGGAGGATCGAGATACGGAAATGAGATGAGATAGATGGTTTGGTTTAGTTATTTGTGGTCAAAACGCAAGGTAATAATCAGTCTTCGAAAAATTGACGCGGCGAGCCAACCTAAGATAACGAAAAGAAAGATTAAATTAAACTTGAGGAATATTGAAAGATGCCATTAGCACGCACCTTTTCCATATACGACTGCCAGGTCTCCTGCAGGCCCCGGTCATCCGCTGCGATGCCCCGCAGCGCATTTTCGGGAGTGTACTGGTGCTGGTAATGCGCATCCACATACTTTGTCGTCGTCGACTGCTGGTCGGGCATTGCAAACGAGGACGACGCGGCAGGCCAGTACTTGAACGTCTCCTGCACCTCGCTGCCGTACGCATGCGGTGCCGGGGCAGTGCTGTGCAGACCATGGTGCGCGTAGCCGTGGTGATGCCCGTGATGTGCGTCGGCCATGCTGCTCCCATTACTGTACGCAGTGGAAGGGCCGGGGACGTGGCCCTGTGTATGCACTTGTGCGTGCTCATACCCCACAGACACGGGATACGCTGCTTGATGGTGGTGCGGATGAGCGTGGTGCTGAGGGGCGTGGTGCTGAGGGGTGTGGTGCTGAGGGGCGGGATATATGTGTTGATGGCGATGATTGTGATGCTGGCCATTGGCTGGCATATGGTCCGCTTGCTGTGTCGAAAGCGAATGGCGATAGTCCTGGTAGGGAGCTTGGGAGGGCACGACTGGCGTCGACTGGGGATGGGAGCTCTGCCTCGGGGGAGGAGCCGCATGCGCCTGCCTTTGCGGGCGTGTATGGGTACTGGGCTCAGATGCATACAGCGACTGCTCAGCAGGTTCAAAAGTGTGATGGTGATGATACTGAACTTCATGTTCATCTTGGTATTGCTGCTGCTGGTGCCGCTGCTGCTCCAACCGTTGCGTCTCCACCTGCTGCTGGTACTGCGCCTGCCTCTGCTGCTCCTGCCGCTGTAAATCAAGCTGCTGCTGTTGGTACTGCCTTTGCATCTCAACCTCGTGCTCATGTACCCTCTCTAGCCTCTCGCGCTCCATCTCCTCTCTCTCCTTTTCTACCATTTCTCTCTCCCTGACTTCTTCTGCATGACGCCTATACTGCGGCGCCTGCTGCTGATGTCTTCCGTGACCACCAACAGCGCTCCCACTCGGCTCATCCGAATCAACCACCATCGGCACCCCAAGGAACAGATCTGTGCCCGTCCTATAAGCATTCTGTATCTGAGCGCGGATTTGCCCCTGGAAGTCATGCAGCTCCTCCACCAAGCTCGAGTGCACGCCCGAGAATTGCGGATTGTCCACGAATATCTGCCCAGGGGAGTCGCTCGACGCGCGGTCCGATCCGCGGTCACGCTCCCTGCCATCGTGTGAGGCTCCTCGAAGGACGATCTTGGACGATGAAGCCGAAGCGGAACCGGGCGCGACAGTGTTGATCGTATTCGTCTTGCCGCCAAAGATGGACAGCTCATCTTTGCTGTCCGGGTCCGCGGACGGGCGGAATATGTCGTTCGGGATCGACGGCGGTTGGCCGCTATTCGCTTCCCTGAATGCGTTCTGCGCTTTCGCCTGTAGACGCCGCAGGATAGGCTGCAGTCGATGATCGATCAGCGGATGCAGTAGCCAGAATAAGATACCGGACATACCAGGAACTTAGCTGCGCGCCCCCCGTAGCCTGACGCACGGGCAAACAGATCGCACGCCATGTTCAGCTCGAGCAACGCTGCAGGCGCGATCTTCGATCTCGAGCTGTTAGTCGCAACCGATGCGAGCATGACCTATCGATTCACCGCCGCTCATCAGCACGGGCGGGGAAAACAAGCGAGTGAAGTAAGGGATTACACGCACCGACGCAGAGAATGCGTGAGTCCAGAGCACCCAAAAGCGCGCGATCTGGATCGGGAAGAAGTCAAATTGTTGTTTGACAGAACCGACGATTGTGCACGCGCTGCGGTATCCTGCAAGGAAGGATGGCGCGTACTGGGACTTGACCGGGTCAAGTGGATGACTTGAAATTGCATGTGCGAAGAAGCACCGGTGAATGTACAACAAAGCTGTGATGGGCGATGATAGGGTGTTATGAGTTCATATAATTTCGCGTAACACGAATATAGCTAAAACTCACTCAGCTCCCGGTAGTTATGAGGCATAAAGTGCTCCATCGTCTTCGCCAATCCAGCGCCCTGTGGCGGCGCACCATGTGCATACGCCGGCAGCTCCATGTCGCGCACTTTCCTATCCAAGTCTAGGATAATGGCGTACTTTGGTGCGCGTGAGGTTAGGGTGCCTTGTACGACCGCCGCGACGCACTCGGCGCCAAATCGTGCCTTCCAGAAAGGGACTATAAAGTCAAAGGTCAGTGAGTGACATAGGGATCATGAGGGAGAAAAGAATGGCTTACAGCTTGGTACAGTCGAGCCATCCTCCGCGAGGCTTTGATCCGGGTCAGCAGGCAGCTCACAATCAACGAAGGGGAGGGAGAACGTCGCCAGGCGGCCTGTCGCGAGACTCTAACAATCAAGAGTGTGTGAGCAAAAAAGCATGGCGACCAGGTAACGGGAATGGGAAAAGAAAGAAAAACCAACCTGCCAACAGTCGGTAATGAATAGTTCCCAGAAGAGAGCACGACGCTTCTGTACCTCCCCGGGGGAAAGTTTCCACCGTGCACAGTCGCGATCTGTTAATAGATATAGTTCCGTTAGTGTTAAGCTAAATGCGGGCAAACACTGGTGGGGAGACGTACGCAGGCCGATCTGTATGTATGCACGTGCATTACGAGGGTATAAAATTTGCACCAGCATTAATTTCCGAATTGCACGGTAGAGGATGGAAGCAGAGAAGAAGAGTAGTCAGTAAACCATGCCGGCATGGAAGGTGAATTGATGCTTTTAAATCAGAGCAAAACGAAAGAAGAGAAGAAAAACACATAAACGAAGTAGAAAAAAAAAAGAACACAAAAGAGTCATATCTACTCACACTTTGTGCCAGCTTGCCCGCAAGTCCCATGAGTGCCCATGTTGTCTCAATGCTGTTCTCGCCGCTACACATCCCCTCATAAATCGCCATCAAACTTAGTGTCTGCACGGTGGCAACCGAAGGTGGACGCTCGAGCAACCCGTTCCGGGGCATTTTGGCCTCTGTCCCACCGCCCATGACACCCTCATACCTGGTACCATGACCACCGGCACTATCAGCACCAGCACTCACGCTCGGGCCCCCAGCAGGATCGAGACTCAGCGCCGCCTTCGTGAGCTGGTAATACCTCTCAGCGGGAGCATTGTCCGGCGCAGGCGGGAGCGCACTGTCATTCAGTGCGCCAAAGCAGCACAGAACAAAGAACAGCGCAAGATCATGCGCAGTGCGCTGCCTCCGTGCAACCGCACCGGCCGACGCGGACACGGGGAACCCTTGAGAAGCTGACGCTGGGGAAACGCTGGAGGCGGGTGGTGGTGGTAAAGAGCCGCCTGGGTTTGGGGAGGTCGAGACTGAGGCGGGGCTTGTTTCGGAGGACGAAGAGGACGTTTCGGCAGGGTACCAGAGAGGCATTATCTCGCGCTCAATTTGTGTGCGGGTCACAGCGCCGAAGAACCACGGGGCCAGCTCGAGGTACGAGCGCATGAGCGCCTGGGCATGCTCATATGCAGGACGGTAGTGTGCGATCAAAGTGTCGACATCTAGGTTATGCACCGGTACTTGTATCTGCGCAGTCGCCGGAGGTGGCTGGTGCAACGCATTTCCAAACGAGGAGGAAGAATAAGAAGTGGGGGAAGAAAGTACACTAGAGGGTGAAACGGAAAGCGTCGGGGCAAGGGGAAACGAAGCGGCCAAGGCTGCAACAGAGGCGTCTATGCTCGACGATGGCGGCCCCGGGTAGGCGTGACGGGGATATGTAGATGTATGCGGCCTGCTACTAGACGGGCCAGCATAGTCGGGGTAATGAGCCAAGGAGGGGGACAGACCGCTGCTGTTGGTATGCGGGGAGTCTGCTGGGGGAGTGTTAGCCGATGCAGTTGCAGCCGCAGCCGCTTCGCCCTGTTTTTTTCACGTAAGTAAGTCAGCTGAATGTGAAGAAACGAATAAGCACAACGTACGATCAACAACGACTTGAGCGTAAAAATATCAGCACAGAAGTCAAATACATAGTAAAAAGCTTGTATCGCACCTCAGAACCCGCCGACCGTCCGTAAAATGTCGCGACGCCATCGTCTCGTATCGCGAGCGTGCCAAATGTGTCATGCAACTCTGGCTCCTCCACTTCGTTGTCCTCCTCTGCAGGCGCCCGATTCCGCGCCTCTTCTGGAACCACTGCACTTCCCACGGAAGCAGAGTGCAGCTCAATCGATGACTTGACCTTGAGCAAGTCCCTCGAAAGCAAGGGGTGGGGCTCTGCACCAGACCCCGAAATGGTGGAATGAAGAATGGCCAGTGCATCCTCTAGCTGGCGGATGCGGTCGGACATGAGGGCGATCTTGTGGTGCAGCACCTCCGTATCAGCGAGCACGAACCTGGCGATAACTAGTTCAGCCAAAGCACGCAATGCGAACGAAAATGCGCACCTCGTGCCCTGGCCGGTGATAAGGCTTCCATTGGGACAGATGGCGGAGCAGCCCCTGCGTTTACAGCTGGAAAAGACAGGAACATGAGCGCATATACAGACTTCTTGGCCCCACCAGACGCTTACCTTGAGCAAGGAACGGTTTTATCGCATTTCAACTTGAGCCTGGCCGCAAATATCAGGCTCTATGCCTCATACAGCCAAGTCGAATGCTCGTACCGTCTACATTCTGCACAGGAGAGCGCGCCTATGACATGATGGATGAGCATGCGATCGATCGAAGACGGCAGGAACGCACCTCTCGCCCTCTTGGACTCCTTGTCTTGCGCACGCTGGACCTGGTTGTCCTTGCGAGGGGCCTGAGGCATGGGGAAGGGGGAAGAGAAGAAGGTGAAACGGAAGAAAAGACGGATGCGCTAAGTTTGCAGACAGGGTCGCTTCTCTCATGGCCCATGCTTCTCGCATACCGCCTCCGTCTCTCCGCCCAATCCCCTCTGTCACAACCCATTCATTCAACTATTCCCACGCACGTTAGCCGACCGGCAGCCTGCGCTATAGTCACCGGATGGCCCCTGGGGACGGCGCCGGCATCTCGGCATTATCTCCAAAAGGCCATATAACCGTAACGTCCGTCACACCTAGCAGATCGCGTCCTCCTCTTGGACTGCGCACATAGCAACGACAGCCGATCGACCCACGAGCGCATGTACTCTCCGTGCCAAGTTACGCTTTTAGATGGCGTACATAAGTAGGTGAGACCATCGCGAGCTTGGGTTATGATTAACTTGACGAGCCTAAGGGACCGTGTGTCAGTGGCGCTTCCCTTTCTTCTTTAGCCACCGCACCGCGTCAGCTCCGCTTTTGCACATACTGGTACTCTTCAAGCACTTGCACTACTACATATTAAAATATTACATGTTCCACACGCCCCATTCTGCCTCGTTGTCTTAATATTAATAACGTCTATGCAGGGTATCCACATGAGCTCCCCAAATCCCCAGCAGCAGAATATTTCTGGATGAGCAATGGCATGGACCGCTTCCTTGTCAACTTGCGCCACCGTCGTCCTTGGAGTTCATTGGAGGCGCCAAATATAAATCTGTGCGTTTTGCGTACCGTGACCATGATGAGCTATTACTGCACCCGTCTATTGACGGATGGATGTGCGAAATTGGTACTTACCAGAATAGAGTTGCATGAGCTGCATATACTTTCACCTCAAGTCATCGTGCTGCTATAATGAGCTGAATAAGCTGTGGCTAATCTTATGTGCTATACCGCTAGCCAACTGCTTGCATCATTTTTTCTTTCCCATTTCTGGCTTTGACTCGCAGATACAATGACTATAATTAAACCTGATTACTTTAAAGTCTAACTAATTTGAGTAACAGCTCACTAACGTGCTAGTGTTACAGCTGTTAGATACTACTAGATACCCCAATTCTTTATAACACGCTTTAGTATGTAGACGCTGAAATTTGGCTGCCGGAGCTGCAGAGCTAAGCGTGGGGCATTTTTAAGCAAAGTTATCTGTGTCTATGAGTAGCCCGTTTCAGCGGATCGTCAACGACGCTTTGTTGTTGTATTTATATCCACTTCAATCAATTCACCTTGCAACATGAGTTACTACATTGTTGGCTGGGTACCAAGTTGGTAACGAGACATCCGACTTTGATGTGCACGCCTAAGCCGCAGCTTAGCAAGGGTGATGCTTTTGACATTCATCGATCACATCCAGTAATCAACGTTCAACGTTCAACTGTCTTAACGGAATTTTCATATCATCAACTTGTCGAGCTGGTGAGGATGAACCGTTTCATTCTCATAACGTATATAGATTATAGTCTCTGTGATTGAAATTATAAATTTTGTGCGGCCTTGGTTACTTCTGTCAAATCAATAGGACCGGGGTACCAGTAATCCTGGACGCAGAAACACATTAACTGTTGGACAGGTGATATCATGTAACAAAGTTTAAGTTAGCTACCGTCACACCTTTAATTTGTCTCTTTGAGCACCGTACAAGTACTGATAATCTTACGAAACACTTTCCTGAACCATACCGAGAACAGTCGTGGCAAGCTCCCAAAGTGGACAGGCGAAAACCAGTAAGAGACATAAAATTAGCATGTGCTGTAGCTAGACAATTGTTCGCTCTGTCTACCATTTGTTTCACATTTTCTTGACTTGGAACTACTAGCTTGGGAGTATATAACCGTTCTCATTCCTTGACAACCCCACCCACCCTCTACCTTGTATTCTATTTACAGGTAGTAAACTTTACTTAAGCAGCGCCTATAATGTCACTGAACTCACATATACCTTCAAATTTCAACGTGGTTCTAGTCTGCATTAAGTGATATTCTATTCTCTTGCTCGTTGAGGGCAATTGAAAGTTGTTGGACAAATCACGAGACACTAGAGCGGGTGTTCTGCGGGCAAAGGCAATGTGCATTTGGTCGCCGATTCTCTTTCGCGTGGCGGAAGGGATCGCCACCCGAGAGACCGCAAGCGGTCCTACAGGTGAACCACCCAACTGCCAAGCTCAAGCCGGAACTGGCGAAGAAGCAGGTACGGTACAGTGTAACTAAAGTAAACAAATAAAAGAAGAAATATGAGAAGTGGGATAGTGGCAGGGTGGGGGTAGAAATTTGCGCTCGGGCTGGGGAGGCCGCGAGCAGCACAGGAGTAAGAGTTCGAGGGAATGGTAATTTACTGGCCATTAAAGGTGCATTAAGCAAATGTGCGCCGCCTGCGCCGCAAGAACAAAGTGTCGGCCTCGTCTGAGAATAGACCTGGGTCAGTGCGCGCACTGGCCCGTACAATAACTGAGATAAAAGGTACACGGAAGCACTCGCAAGAAACCACTCACCAACGCAAAATCGCTCAACCGCAGGTGTTCCTGGAAACACTGTTGACGTATAAATAATGGTGCTCATGCGTTATACATAACATTTCACAGTGATAATAATGGGAAACGACATGTCTACTAGATGAAAGCTGAACGTGAACTTTTGTTTTGAAAAT